>CM069174.1:5588943-6310087 GCA_035221665.1 Okamejei kenojei
AGCATGTACCAGATGGGCCAAATAACCTCTTCCTGCGTCATTCTAACTGAGTGAGAAAAAATGCTACCTAGTGAATCTTCAGGGTTCTTCCTTCTCCTTACTCCTTCTCTCCCACCTCCCCCCCTCCACCCCCCCCCCCCCCCCCACCCCCCCCACCCCACCTAAACCGTGGCACTGAAAGTAACACAGTAATCTTCTATGGGAAGACCACATGTCATTCAACAACATACTGGAATCTTTGGCTGATTTCCCCACTCGCCCCCCACCCCCCTAAAGTCTTGAGAAAGTTGAGATCACAGCAGAGGCCTGGCATCTATCGTGTGGACTTTTGAAAGCCAGGTAATTACTAGGTCTGCGCAATTGTTTAGGGGCTATTTAACACGCAGATTTAATTTCTCCCATTGAGCAGAAGGCAGGAGTGGGATCTGATTCCTAGTTGTGGCTCTGCTGCTTTGTATGCTTTCAATCGCCCCACTTTACTCTGCGATGTGAGTGGTTTCATGTTGTGCAGTGGGGCAGCCACTTGTTTATTCAATACAAACCTGCATTTGCACAGCACCGTAACCATCACCAAAGTGCTGCCTGCCAAAATCGAGCGCCAAGCCACGGGCTAGGAAGCTGGGGGGTAGATTTCAAGAACCAGCTGAATGGTGGAGAGGTTTTGGGGAGAAAAGCTCAGAGGCTGGGGACCTGAAGGTTCACTGCCAGCAGTGGACGGAAATGGAAACAGAGAAACATAGACAATAGGTGCAGGAGTAGGCCATTCGGCCCTTCGAGCCTGCACCACCATTCAATATGATCATGGCTGATCATCCAACTCAGTATCCTGTACCTGCCTTCTCTCCATACCCCCTGATCCCTTTAGCCACAAGGGCCACATCTAACTCCCTCTTAAATATGGCCAATGAACTGGCCTCAACTACCTTCTGTGGCAGAGAATTCCACAGATTCACCACTCTCTGTGTGAAAAATGATCTTCTCATCTCGGTCCTAAAAGACTTCCCCCTTATCCTTAAACTGTGACCCCTTGTCCTGGACTTCCCCAACATCGGGAACAATCTTCCTGCATCTAGCCTGTCCAACCCCTTAAGAATTTTGTACGTTTCTATAAGATCCCCCCTCAATCTTCTAAATTCTAGCGAGTACAAGCCGAGTCTATCCAGTCTTTCTTCACATGGAAGTCCTGCCATCCCAGGAATCGGTCTGGTGAAATGGGGGGCCTACTAGCTCTGGGGCTAGAAGTAGGAACCCCGGTAGCAGGACTGTTGTGATCAGCTAATCAGCTGGAAGTCGGGGGGGGGGAGAAGGAAAGAGTCAAGCTTCACATCTTTCCCACTTATTCAGTCACAGACGGAGGCTATTGGGTCGGTGTCGGTTCCCAGGGAGGCAATCTTACCAGTCCCGTTCCTACCGGAAGCCCTGCAACCTATTCTCTCTCGCACACACTCATGGACATCCCTTTAAATCTACGCACTGTCTCCTGAGGTTTGGTAGCACTGACCTCATCAATGCGTCAGGAAGTTGTGGTTTCCAGTCTTACACCATGGCAGCCCAGACATCATCCAGACCAACGCTGTGAATGGACATGTAGACTGAAACTGCATGTTACAGAAGGAATTCACATCCCATCACACCAGAGATCCGCCCACAAGTAACAACATGACATACAGTGACAGTTACGAATGACTCAGAAAGTGCTAAACATTAATAATAATAAAACATTAATGATAAAACACCATTGATCAAGCGTGTGAACCAACAAAATACCAGATCAAAGGGAGGCTACAGATTTTTGGCTGTTGAGTAGAGCAACTACTGGTGGATAAAAGCTGTTTTTTTATGTCTGGCTGTGGCAGCTTTGACAGTCCGGAGTCGCCTTCCAGAGGGAAGTGATTCAAAGAGTTTGTGGCCAGGGTGAGAGGGGTGAGAGATCATCTTGCCCGCTCGCTTCCTGGCCCTTGCAGTGTACAGTTCATCAATGGAGGGAAGGTTGCAGCCAATAACTGGCTGGCTGTGGCAGCTTTGACAGTACCTTTGCTGTGTGCCCTCCATGTGGAGTTTGCCTGTTCTCCGCGTGACCCTGTGGGTTTCCTCCCCCAATCAAAAGGAAGTGAAGGGGGTGGTTCGTTGATTGCCCACCGTCAATTGCCCCCCAGTGTGTAGGTGAACAGTGAAATCTCGCGAGACTGATGGGGATCAAGCAAATAGGTTACAGAGTAAATGAGTAGGGGAATGGTGTTGGGAGGAATGGAAGGAAGCACGATAGGTGAAGGCAGTCATCCTCTGTAGGTAGGAACTGCAGATGCTGGCTTAAACCGAAGATAGACACAAAAAAGTTGGAGTAACTCAGCGGGACAGGCAGCATCTCTGGATAGAAGGAATGGGTGATGCTTCGGGTGGAGACCCTTCTTCAGTGCCTGAAGATGAGTCTCGACCAGAAACGTCACCCATTCCTTCTCGTCAGAGATGCTGCCTGTCCCGCTGATGTTACTCCAGCATTTTGTGACTATCTTCATTCTAGATCGAGTTTGATGATGGGTGTGAAGCAGGATCCTGCCCCGAAACGTCACCTATCCGTGTTCTCTGGGGGCCGCTGAGAATGAAGGGGGACCCGGTTGGTGGGGGCTCGTGTCAGAAGATAGGACTATTTCGGTGAACTTTTGTAACTTTGTGTGCCTGTCACGGGGTAACATTTGTCTACTGCCTAGGTGAGGCGTGCTGTATGACTTTACCCGGCGGTATGCAAAGCAAAGCATTTCACTGTAACTCGGTACATAGAAACATAGACAATAGGTGCAGGAGGAGGCCATTCGGCCCTTCGAGCCAGCACCGCCGTTCATTGTGATCATGGCTGATCGTCCCCAATCAATAACCCGTGCCTGCCTTCTCCCCATATCCCTTGACTCCACTAGCCCCTAGAGCTCTATCCAACTCTCTTCAATCCATCCAGTGACCTGGCCTCCACTGCCCTCTGTGGCAGGGAATTCCACAAATTCACAACTCTCTGGGTGAAAAAGTTTTTTCTCACCTCAGTCTTAAATGACCTCCCCTTGATTCTAAGTCTGTGTGGCCCCTGGTTCTGGACTCGCCCAACATTGGGAACATTTTTCCTGCATCTAGCTTGTCCAGTCCTTTTATAATTTTATATGTTTCTATAAGACCCCCCCCCCTCATCCTTCTAAACTCCAGTGAATACAAGCCTAGTCTTTTCAATCTTTCCTCATATGACAGTCCCGCCATCCCAGGGATCAATCTGGTGAACCTACGCTGCACTGCCTCAATCACAAGGATGTCCTTCCTCAAATTAGGAGACCAAAACTGTACACAATACTCCAGATGTGGTCTCACCAGAGCCCTATACAACTTCAGAAGAAACATACAGTGGAAGGTACATACAGTGCCCTCCATAATGTTTGGGACAAAGACCCATCATTTATTTATTTGCCTCTGTACTCCACAATATGAGATATGTAACAGAAAAAATCACACGTGGTTAAAGTGCACATTATCAGATTTTATTAAAGGCCATTTTTATACATTTTGGTTTCACCATGTAGAAATTACAGCTGTGTTTATACATAGTCCCCCCATTTCAGGGCACCATAATGTTTGGGACACATGGCTTCACAGGTGTTTGTAATTGCTCAGGTGTGTTTAATTGCCTCCTTAATGCAGGTATAAGAGAGCTCTCAGCATCTAGTCTTTCCTCCAGTCTTCCCATCACCTTTGGAAACTTTTATTGCTGTTTATCAACATGAGGACCAAAGTTGTGCCAATGAAAGTCAAAGAAGTCATTATGAGACTGAGAAACAAGAATAAAACTGTTAGAGACATCAGACAAACCTTAGGCTTACCAAAATCAACTGTTTGGAACATCATTAAGAAGAAAGAGAACACTGGTGAGCTTACTAATCACAAAGGGACTGGCAGGCCAAGGAAGACCTCCACAGCTGATGACAGAAGAATTCTCTCTATAATAAAGAAAAATCCCCCAACACCTGTCCGACAGATCAGAAACACTCTTCAGGAGTCAGGTGTGGATTTGTCAATGACCACTGTCTGCAGAAGACTTCATGAACAGAAATACAGAGGCTACACTGCAAGATGCAAACCACTGGTTAGCTGCAAAAATAGGATGGCCAGGTTACAGTTTGCCAAGAAGTACTTAAAAGAGCAACCACAGTTCTGGAAAAAGGTCTTGTGGACAGATGAGATGAAGATTAACTTATATCAGAGTGATGGCAAGAGCAAAGTATGGAGGAGAGAAGGAACTGCCCAAGATCCAAAGCATTCCACCTCATCTGTGAAACACAGTGGTGGGGGTGTTATGGCCTGGGCATGTATGGCTGCTGAAGGTACTGGCTCATTTATCTTCATTGAAGACACAACTGCTGATGGTAGTAGCATAATGAATTCTGAAGTGTATAGACACATCCTATCTGCTCAAGTTCAAACAAATGCCTCAAAACTCATTGGCCGGCGGTTCATTCTACAGCAAGACAATGATCCCAAACATACTGCTAAAGCAACAAAGGAGTTTTTCAAAGCTAAAAAATGTCAATTCTTGAGTGGCCAAGTCAATCACCCGATCTGAACCCAATTGAGCATGCCTTTTATATGCTGAAGAGAAAACTGAAGGGGACTAGCCCCCAAAACAAGCATAAGCTAAAGATGGCTGCAATACAGACCTGGCAGAGCATCACCAGAGAAGACACCCAGCAACTGGTGATGTCCATGAATCGCAGACTTCAAGCAGCCATTGCATGCAAAGGATATGCAACAAAATACTAAACACGACTACATGACATTGCTGTGTCCCAAACATTATGGTGCCCTGAAATGGGGGGACTATGTATAAACATGCTGTAATTTCCACATGGTGAAACCAAAATGTCTAAAAATGGCCTTTATTAAAATCTGACAATGTGCACTTTAACCACATGTGACTTTTTTTTTCCCTATTACAAATCTCAAATTGTGGAGTACAGAGGCAAATAAAGAAATGATGGGTCTATGTCCCAAACATTCTGGAGCGCACTGTATAACACTAAAGTATCCTTGAATGATTGGATGCTGCCTGACCCGCTGAGTTATTCCAGCGTTTTGTGCCGTTTCTTGGTGAAGCAGCATTTGCAGTTCCTTGTCTCTACTACTTGAAGATTTGTCATTCACTTGAGTGCACAAGCATAACTTTAGAACGTGGGGTAAGAGGTTGAGAGGAGATTTGAAGCACCTTTTTACCCAGAGGGAGGTTAGAGTCTGTAGCACGCTGCCTGAGTGGCTGGTGGAGGCAGAGACAGACTGCCCTGCCGTCCTGGTAAATGTGCATGTATCAATGACAGTCAGTAAAAGGCAGGTTGTATCTGTCCATGTCAGCCTGCAGAATGCTTTCTGGGTAAATTGCAACAAGTTAAACATATTTCACTGACTGTCGAGCACTTTTTGAAAGAGCGAAAAGAAATCTGTCTTTTTAATTACGACTGGCTTAAAAGCCATGGCTTGTCAGACTGCAGTTCTGATGACAAATGCAGGTGTTTCCTATGAGAGAGGGGTGGGTGCTTTGTTTTGTTTGACTTCCCCCCTGGAGGTGAAGGATGCAAGCAGGAATCTGGGAAAGCCAGCGGCTTAGGCTCTGCTTTTATTCTCTTGAAGGCTGATATATTTTGGATGCCTAAGATGATTTGAAGGATTGTACAGGGTAGGTAAAGAGGAACCCTTTCCTCTTGAGGGGGGTAAATATCCAGAATAAAGATGGCACAACCTGTTACTCACTGTTTGGGATGAAGTGCGTCATCACAGTACGGATCGTGGAAATCTGGGAAACTTCCCTCATTCTCAATTCCCCAAACCAACAAGTTGAGTGAAAATATGAGTGCTTGTTCGCTGTTCAACAAATGTGTGGTTCAGTTAAAAAATATCTGAACTACAATTTCCTTGCATAAGCATTAATGAACCAAAGCAGGTTAAAGATAGCAAAATGATTTGAGTATAGGAGCAGGGAGGTTCTACTGCAGTTGTACAGGGCCTTGGTGAGACCACACCTGGAGTATTGCGCACAGTTTTGGTCTCCTAATCTGAGGAGAGACATTCTTGCCATAGAGGGAGTACAGAGAAGGTTCACCAGACTGATTCCTGGGATGGCAGGACTTTCATATGAAGAAAGACTGGATAGACTCGGCTTGTACTCGCTAGAGTTTAGAAGATTGAGGGGGGATCTTATAGAAACCTTACAAAATTTTTTTTTTTTTCTTAAGGGGTTGGACAGGAAGATTGTTCCCGTGTTGGGGAAGTCAGAACAAGGGGTCACACAGTTTAAGGATAAGGGAGAACTCTTTTAGGACCGAGATGAGAAAAATGAAATTCACACAGAGAGTGGTGAATCTGTGGAATTCTCTGCCACAGAAAGTCGTTGAGGCCAGTTCATTGGCTATTTTTAAGAGGGAGTTAGATGTGGCCCTTGTGGCTCAAGGGATCAGGGGGTATGGAGAGAAGGCAGGTACAGGATACTGAGTTGGATGATCAGCCATGATCATATTGAATGGCGGTGCAGGCTCGAAGGGCCGAATGGCCTACTCCTGCACCTATTTTCTATGTTTCTATGTTTCTAAGATGCAGAAGGTAGACACAAAAAGGTGGAGTAACTCAGCCCGCTGGAACCCATGCTCTCCAGGCAGCATCTCTGGAATGAAGGAATGGGTGAGGTTTCGGGTGACCCTTCTTCCTAAAGATGCAGGTCAACTTTGATCTAATCAAATAGTGGAACAGGCTTGGAGTGGAGTGATTTCCTTGTTTTCTTACATTTCAATTCTAGGGGCAGTTTTGTTTGTTGTGTAAAAGTGCATTTTGTTTGAGAGGTCATGCGTTCAGGCTCTTGAACACTGCACGACACTAACCACCCACCTCAGCAGCTATGATCTACTAAGGACGTTGTTTGGTTCAATTTATTATTGTCACGTGTGTCGAGATATATTGAAAAATATTTGCTTGCCTGCTCTCCAGTTAACAGAAAGATTATACTTGAACACAGTCAAGAGTCCACACTGCACAGACAAAGGACATAAAGTGTTGGATATAACATTGAAGTCCGATTAATGATAGTTCCAGGGTCTCCAATGAGATAGATGGGAGGTCAGGACCGCTCTCTAGTTGGTGAGAGGACGGTTCAGTTGCCTGATAACAGCCGGGAAGAAACTGTCCCTGAATCTGTAGGTGTGTGTGTTTTCACACTTCTGTACCTCTTGCCCGATGGAAGAGGGAGCGGCCGGGGGTGGGACTGGTCCGTGATGATGCTGCTGGCCTTGCCGAGGCAGCGTGAGGTGTAGTTTTAAAAGACTTTGGATTTGTACTATTATGGTCCGTTCATCTAGTATTGATTATTAATTTGTCGTATCATTGTCTCAAACGTACATTCTGAATTTAACTCTTATTGAGTCATTCAACTCCAGAACAAATCCAGTCCAAAACATATCTTTTATTCTAAGTTAACAATGAATTGGTATTCAGAGATCTATGTGGATATTCCCAGGATATTCATGCTATATACAGGCCACCTTAATCTTGCTTTGCCAACATGTCCTTTTGTCTCTATATTTTCATTCTGCTCACTGAAGGATTCCCTCAATTATTTACGTCCTAGCTAAATCTAATGCCCCTGTCCCACTTAGAAAACCTGAATGGAAAGCTCTGGAGACTTTGCGCCCCACCCAAGGTTTCCGTGCGGTTCCCGGAGGTTTTTGTCAGTCTCCCTAATGATCGAAAGTGGTTTCCGTTTTAAAAATCAGTAATTTTTTAGTCGAAGCCGGTTGCGATGCTGGCTGAAGGTGGTTGCCGGAGGACAAAAACCTCCGGGAACCGCACGGGAACCTTGGGTGGGGCGCAAAGTCTCCAGAGGTTTCCGTTCAGGTTTCCTAAGTGGGACAGGGGCATTAGCGTCGCGGGTCAATTGATCGATTTGTCACTGAACAGTTTGACTCCGTGGTTGAGTGTTTTAAGTGATGAAAGGGGGGGCGAATGGAGGTGGAAGCGGACAGTTCCCGGTGGCCGAGGCTTGTAGAATAAGGACCCGAGCTCCTATATTATCTGAACGGTGGTCGATTAGGAAAAGGGGAGATGCAACGAGACCTGGGTGTCATGGTACACCAGTCATTGAAAGTAGGCGTGCAGGTGCAGCAGGCTGTGAAGAAAGCGAATGGTATGTTGGCATTCATAGCAAAAGGATTTGAGTACAAGAGCAGGGAGGTTCTACTGCAGTTGTACAGGGTCTTGGTGAGGCCACACCTGGAGTATTGCGTACAGTTTTGGTCTCCAAATCTGAGGAAAGACATTCTTGCCATAGAGGGGGGGTACAGAGAAGGTTCACCAGACTGATTCCTGGGATGGCAGGACTATCCATATGAGAAACACTGGATAGACTTTCGGCTTGTGTACTCGCTGGAATTTAGGAGATTGAGGGGGGATCTTATGGAGACTTACAAAATTCTTAAGGGGTTGGACAGGCTAGATGCAGGAATATTGTTCCCGATGTTGGGGATCTCCAGAACAAGGGATCACAGTTTAAGGATAAGGGGGAAGTCTTTTGGGACCGAGATGAGAAAAACATTTTTCACACAGAGAGTGGTGAATCTGTGGCATTCTCTGCCACAGAAGGTAGTTGAGGCCAGTTCATTGGCTATATTTAAGAGGGAGTTAGATGTGGCCCTTGTGGCTAAAGGGATCAGGGGGTATGGAGAGAAGGCAGGTACAGGATACTGAGTTGGATGATCAGCCATGATCATATTGAATGGCGGTGCAGGCTCGAAGGGCCGAATGGCCTCTACTCCTGCACCTATTGTCTACGTTTCCATGAGGTGACATTTAGAATTGGCAGAATGAACAACATCGTGGTGAAGAGTATTCAATGTCTGTGGTCTTCACTTGTCAGGTAAGTGGTTGAGACGGAAGCCATTGCCAAATGTCAAGGTTCGGTGTAAACTGGGTCCTCAGATTGAGCAAGTGTGTATCTCCACTTCTAACTAGGCCATTGTATCCATTTCAATCCTGAGGCAGCACACAAGTGGATATATCGCTGCTCGATCTGCTGAGTATTTCAAGCACGTTATGCTTTTTAACTTCAGATTTCCAGAATTTGTCTTTTTTTAAAAAAAAACAAATTTGTCACATTCTCAGGTCCTTGATAATGAATTCCAACATTCTGGTGTCAAGAGTAATTAGCTAATCGTTTCCTGTTGTCACTCCCTCCTTTCACGAATATCATCGTGACACTTGCCACCTTCCACTCTGTTGGGATTGTTCCAGATGATCATCACTAATGCATTTCCCACTTTCCCAACCACACACTTAGAATTCTGGAATGCAAGCCATCAGATATCGGGGATTACCATCTGATAACCCCCTCAACATTTCCAGTACTTTCTCTTGGTGGATTTTGATTAAGTTGGTCATAGAGTCTTACAGCAAGGAAACAGGCCCTTCAGTCCACATTGCCCACACACACCAACATGTCTACACTAGTCCCACCTGCCCATGTTTGGCCCATACCCCTCTAAACTTGTCCATTCCATGTAACTCACTGTA
Source organism: Okamejei kenojei (assembly GCA_035221665.1). Taxonomy (NCBI): domain Eukaryota; kingdom Metazoa; phylum Chordata; class Chondrichthyes; order Rajiformes; family Rajidae; genus Okamejei; species Okamejei kenojei. The sequence goes on from CM069174.1 coordinate 5,598,517, forward strand.
ATTAGACATTGACGCTGTGACATCTATTTGTCTTCACTCAAGACATGATAAAAGATACATATTGTAAGTAAGTAAGCACATTTATCGGCCAAGTATTCACATACAAGGAATTTGCCTTGGTGCTCCGCCCACAAGTAACAACATGACATACAGTGGCAGTTACGAATGACTCAGAAAACACTAAACGTTAATAATAATAAAACATTAATGATAAAACACCAAATGATAAAACATCTCAAGTATATGAGACTTTTCTTTCTTTTTCTATAATTATGCTAGTTCATACCATTTTAATATCTTTTTTTTGCTCTTTTTATTATTTTTTGTTAGCTTTTGCTGCTTCCAAAATCCTAGTATTTTCTTATTTTGGCAACATTGTAAACATCGTCTAATCCTAATAGTATACTTAACCTTGGGTGCACAAAAAGCTGGAGAAACTCAGCGGGTGCAGCAGCATCTAAGGAGCGAAGGAGATAGGCGACGTTTCGGGTCGAGACCCTTCTTCAGACTGGTCCTTCGCTCTTTAGATGCTGCTGCACCCGCTGAGTTTCTCCAGCCTTTTGATTCTCCAGCAGCTGCAGTTCCTTCTTTAACACTTAGTATACTCAACCTTCTTAGTTCTGCACAGATGGATCACTTTTGTCATCGAGATTTAATTTCTTAATTCCCAATGAGCGGATATTCCACTGTGAAATGTTTCTCAATGTTTGCCATTATTTATCCAGTGGGAAAGCTCCTCCAAATTTAGCTCGGCAAGTTACTTATGCATTTTGCCTTTGTTGGAGATAAAGTCGTTTATTTTGAACTAAATTGTATCCCTCGCAAACTGAATGTAAACAGGCCATCATTTTGTTATCACTGTTCCTAGAGGATCCTTTGCTCTGCAATAAACACAAAAAGCTGGAGGAACTCAGCGGGACAGGCAGCATCTCTGGAGAGAAGGAATGGGTGACGCGTCGGGTCGAGATTTTGTGTCTATCTTCGGTTTAAGCCAGCATCTGCAGTTCCTTCCTGCACATTTCCTTTGCTCTGCAATTACTGATTCATTGCAGACAAGATCTAAAATAACCTGTTTCTGGTTAATTGCATCACGTGGTGTTCCAGGGGCCAGTCCCCAAATTCATCTGACCTATTCTCCAGACTTGTATTGTCAATTTGCCTTGTTCAGTTGAATGCCAAACACTGCAAGGGCCAGGAAGCGAGCGGGGCAAGGTCAGCTCTGACCCCTCTCACCCTGGCCACAAACCCTTTGAATCACTTCCCTCTGGAAGGCGACTCCGGACTGTCAAAGCTGCCACAGCCGGACATAAAAACAGCTTTTATCCACGAGTAGTTGCTCTACTCAACAGCCAAAAATCTGTGGCCTCCCTTTGATCTGGTATTTTGTTGGTTCACATGCTTGATCAATGGTGTTTTATCATGAATGTTTTATTATTATTAATGTTTAGTGTTTTCTGAGTCATTCGTAACTGTCACTGTATGTCATGTTGTTACTTGTGGGCGGAGCAGCAAGGCAAATTCCTTGTATGTGAACACTCGGCCAATAAACCTACTTGCTTACTTGTTTACACTGAAGATAGACACAAAATGTTGGGATAACTGCCTGTTCTGCTGAGATACAGTGCCAGCGAGGTCAGAGGCCCCGCGAGCTGATGTGGTTTATGGGGCTTTTCATTCTGTCCAGCCGGTCCAACAAGAGACTGGGGAAACTCAGCCGCTGCCTGTCCTGTCGTGTGCAGACAATGGCTTATCGTTGCAGTCGCAGGCTTCTCATCAGCAGCTTCCTGTCAACATGCACTGAAACTGCCAGGGCGTCCTCGAATCCTGCCTCGCCAGCTAAAAGTCCTCGCCTCGCGGGCGAGCTCTGGCGACTGAGGGGTGGGTGGGGCTTCCTTTCACAAAGTCACGCCGGTGGGTCATCTGCGGTGTCGGAAGCTGCCAGGGGATTCTGCATCGGGGGCGAGTGAAGCTGCACGCTCGGTTTCTCAACGGCCTGCCTGTGCCGACGTCCAATTAACCTCATCCTGTTCCAAAAGACCTTTTTAAAATGACGACGGTGTGTTTGTTTGGGTCGGGACCGTTGCGTTGCTGTTTGTGGGCAAGAGCGGAACCGGCGAGCAGAGATACGAGGCAGTCACAATTAAAACCAAAATAGTTTACAACACAGAAGCTGTTGTGGTTGATGCCACCGTCGTAGATAGTGGTGGGGGGAGAACTGTAGATATGATCAATAAGGTGCAGTTTTGAAATAAAACTAAGCATTGAGGGATTTGCTGGCGGTGAGATGGCTTAAGATGGCAGAAGGTTTGTGTGTGTGTGTCTCTCTCTCTTGCTTTCTCTCTCCCCCCTCTCCCTCCCACTCTCCATCTCCCCCTCTCTCTCTCTCTCCCTCTCCCTCCCCCTCTCTCCCTCCCTCTCCCTCTCCCTCTCTTTCCATCTCTCTCTCGATCTCTCTCCCCTACCTCTCCATCTCTCTCCATCTCTCTCCCTCTCCCTCTCCCTCTCTCTCTCTCTCCATCTCCCTCTCCCTCTCTCCCTCTCCCTCTCTCCCTCTCCCTCTCTTTCCATCTCTCTCTCCATCTCTCTCCATCTCTCTCCATCTCTCTCCATCTCTCTCCCTCTCCCTCTCTCTCCCTCTCCCTCCCTCTCCCTCTCCCTCTCCTCCTCCCTCTCGCCCTGTCTCTCTCCCTCTCCCTCTCTCCCTCTCCCTCTCCCTGTCTCCCTCTCTGTCTCCCTCTCTGTCTCCCTCCCTGTCTCCCGGCATGATGTTTTGCAATGGCTGAGTGTGACTGCAATAATGCTGCTGCCCTCATGTTACAAAGACAACACTGGCTGTCCAGAACAACTTTGAGGTGGAAAGGGGGGGTGGGGGGTGTCAATTGCTCTATTCAGCTTCACAGGCCTGGCCTGAGCCATACAACATTTGCATGGATCTTACCTCCACATCTCTTCATGTATTGGCCCATTGAAGGACCATCAGTGTTGGCCTTGAACACTTTAATTGACGAACTGCAACCAACCCCCTCCTTCCCCGCCTTTCCCCCAGAAAGCCACTGCCTTCTGGGGCAGAGAATTCCATGCACATTTCCATGACATCATCCATGAAAATGGTGCTTCCAGAATTCCCACTGAATAGGTCTGGCTCCCCTTCGAAGATGGCATCCCCTTGCCTTTATTATCCAACCGGAAGAAATCGAGCAGAGGCGATTAGACATCGGTGGTCCTTTAACATCATCCCTCAACTTCTCAATGTTGTGATCTTTTACCTTTTTGTTAGTCCATGGACTAATTGTCAGCATTTCATGGATGTCGTGTTGTTACTTGTGGGCGGAGCACCAAGGCAAATTCCTTGTATGTGAACACTTGGCCGATAACCTTACTTACTTACTTACTTGCTTATTTACTGCCTGTCCACATTTGCCACTTGACTGAAAGACTTCAGAGGGGGGTGAAGGGGTGATTGGAAGGGGGGTGACACAGATGACTGAGCACCTGAGTCGGTGTTCCTCCCTGGCGGACAGGTCATGGGCCATCGGGTTTTATTCATCTTCTTTCTGTCGCGGTTTGTTACCGCTGTTTGCTGGGCCATTTCAGAAAGCCGTTAGGTTTAACCATCCTGCTGCGGGCCTGGAGTCAGAGATATGGGCCAGGCTGAGTAAGGACAGCAGGCTCCCTTCTCTGAAGGACATTAGTGAACCACGGAGGTTTTCATTGCAATCTGACGGATTCATTGTCACCAGTTACTGAGATGAATGAGCCTTTTCGTTAATTATATGTTTCCTGAGCAGCAGGAGTTGGAATTTACAAATGACTTTGGCTCAACAATCCATGGCATGGATGCTGCCCCAGTTTAAAGATCCATGTTACTGTTCGTTGCCCTATGTTGAGAAGGTGTTTCTAATAATGCCCCTGTCCCACTTAGGAAACCTGAACGGAACACCTCTGGAGACTTTGCGCCCCACCCAAGGTTTCCGTGCGGTTCCCGGAGGTTTTTGTCAGCCTCCCTAATGGTCGAAAGTGGTTTCCGTTTTAAAATTTGGTCATTTTTTAGTTGAAGCCGGTTGCGATGCTAGTTGAAGGTGGTTGCCGGAGGACAAAAACCTCCGGGAACCGCACGGAAACCTTGGGTGGGGCGCAAAGTCTCCAGAGGTTTCCGTTCAGGTTTCGTAAGTGGGACGGGGGCTTAACACACTGCCGCCACACTGCAATGCAATTGGCTTTGCGAAATGTTTGCAGAACAAGCAGAATGCTTCATTTTCACAAATCTTGAAACCACATAAATATCACAACTATGAGCATGAGTAGATTGGAGACTGGCCATCCTACAGTGAGGATGTAAAGGACACAGAGTGCTGGAGTAACTCAGCGGGTCAGGCAGCATCTGTGGAGAACATGGATAGGTGACGTTTCACAGAGTGCTGGAGTAACTCAGCGGGTCAGGCAGCATCTGTGGAGAACATGGATAGGTGACGTTTCACAGAGTGCTGGAGTAACTCAGCGGGTCAGGCAGCATCTGTGGGGAACATGGATAGGTGACGTTTCACAGAGTGCTGGAGTAACTCAGCGGGTCAGGCAGCATCTGTGGAGAACATGGATAGGTGACGTTTCACAGAGTGCTGGAGTAACTCAGCGGGTCAGGCAGCATCTGTGGAGAAACATGGATAGGTGACGTTTCACAGAGTGCTGGAGTAACTCAGCGGGTCAGGCAGCATCTGTGGAGAACATGGATAGGTGACGTTTCACAGCGTGCTGGAGTAACTCAGCGGGCCAGGCAGCATCTGTGGAGAACATGGATAGGTGACGTTTCACAGAGTGCTGGAGTAACTCAGCGGGTCAGGCAGCATCTGTGGAGAACATGGATAGGTGACGTTTCTGGTCGGATCTGATAAAGGGTCAGATATCCATGTCACCTTGTCCATGTTCTCCAGAGATGTTGAGCACATCCGTGTGCCCTGATCAGGTAAGTTTCTATTCCCAATCTTCCCCCCAAATTATTTTTAGTACAGTTTATATTCAGTTTGGAGATACAGCGCAAAAACAGGCCCTTCTGCCCACCGAGTCCACACCAACCAGCGATCCCCGCACAATAACACTATCTACACACTTTGGTCAACTTACAATTTTACCAAGCTAATTAACCGACAAGCCTGTATGTCTTTGGAGTGTGGGAGGAAACCCACGCGGGTCACAGGGAGAACAAACAAACTCCATACAGACAGCACCCGTAGTCAGGATCGAACCGGGTCTCTGGCGCTGTGAGGCAGCAACTCTACCGCTGCGCTGTATTATGGGGCTGGAAGTGATGAAAGAGATGTGGAGGAAAAAGCGTGGTCGCATGTGAAAGCAGGAGTCATTGGGCGTGCAGAAGGATCTCCTATCAGACCAGATAGTTGTCCCATTGGGTCTTGGCAGAGGTCAGGTGCTGAGCATGGAACCTGAAGTAATCCCATCAAATCAGATATTGTGTGCAGTTTTGGTCCCCTAATTTGAGGAAGGACATTCTTGCTATTGAGGGAGTGCAGCGGAGGTTCACCAGGTTAATTCCCAGGATGGCGGTACTGTCATATGCTGAGTGAATGGAGCGGCTGGGCTTGTACACTCTGGAGTTTAGAAGGATGAGAGGAGATCTCATTGAAACATATAAGGCTGTTAAGGGCTTGGACACGCTAGAGGCAGGAAACATGTTCCCGATGTTGGGGGAGTCCAGAACCAGGGGCCACAGTTTAAGAATAAGGAGTAAGCCATTTAGAACGGAGACGAGGAAACACTTTTTCTCACAGAGAGTGGTGAGTCTGTGGAATTCTCTGCCTCAGAGGGCGGTGGAGGCGGGTTCTCTGGATGCTTTCGAGAGAGAGCTAGATAGAGCTCTTAAAAATAGCGGAGTCAGGGGGCATGGGGAGAAGGCAGGAACGGGGATACTGATTGGGGATGATCAGCCATGAATGGCGGTGCTGGCTTGAAGGGCCGAATGGCCTACTCCTGCACCTATTGTCCATTATCTCGCTGGAAATCGCCAACAGGTCAGGCAGCAATAGCAGGGAAGGAAACTGTTAATGTTTCAGGTCAATGATCCTTGCCAGAACCAGGAAGGGGCAAGATCGGTGATTGGATGTCCAGCTGCAGAGACGGAGGGGAGGGGAAGTAATGGGAAACAAACAGCAAAAAAACTGCTGATCCTGAAGAGATGAGAATTGTAAACAGGAAAAGCTGGGGATAGTCAGCATTCAGACCACATTTGTGGAGCGAGAAACAGAAGTCGATAACGGGTCGAACATGCTTTACAATTTAGAGAATGGGGAGCGATGGAGAGAACAAGGGGCAGGTTTACAATCGGATGTTTGCAAGGAATGAATAACACAAGGGGTGGTGGTGATGTGATGTTGTTGGTCTGTCTGGAGGAAGTTTAAATAGAATGAGACGAATGCAAGAGAGGAGAGAGGGGAGAAAAATCTGTGATACAAAGCACTGGTTGCACTAAATCTGAAATAGCCAGCAGGCCAGGCAGCACCTATGGAAAGACAAATAAAGGACACAGCGGTAGAGGCCCAGGTTCGATCCTGACTACGGGTGCTGTCAGTACGGAGTTTGTACGTTCTCCCCGTGACCTCGTGGGTTCATTGCAATCCACGTGGGTTCATTACAATGCTATTGTTTAAGAAGGAACTGCAGATGCTGGAAAAATTGAAGGGGGACAAAAATGAGAGAGAGAGAGAGTGTTTATTGTCGTGTGTCCCAGATAGGGCAATGAAATTCTTCCTTTGCTTCAGAACAGCAGAACATAGTAGGCATGAATACAGAACAGATCAGTGTGTCCATATACCATTATATAAATATATACACACATGAATAAATAAACAGATAAAGTGCAAATAAACCGATAATGGGCTATTAATGTTCAGAGTTTTGTTTGAGTAGAGTTCAATAGCCTGATGGATGTGGGGAAGCAGCTATTCCTGAACCTGGACGTTGCAGTCTTCAGGCTCCTGAAGGTAGCGGGGAGATGAGTGAGTGGCCAGGGTGGTGTGGGTCCTTGATGATGCCGCCAGCCTTTTTGAGGCAGCGACTGCGATCGACCCCCTCGATGGTGGGGAGGTCAGAGCCGATGGGCTGGAGAAACTCAGCGGGCGAGGCCGCATCCCTGGGGAGACGGAATAGGCGACGTTTCGGGTCGAGGCCCTTCTTCAGACTGATGCTGTGGGTTATCAGAATCAGAAAGTGAACTTGAACTTGTATCGGAACTGGGAGAGATCACGCGGGAAAAGGGGGCGACGGTGAAAGAGAGTGGGAATGATGCGCGGGAATATAAAGAGACATGGATTGGGGGGATTTGTCGATGGAGCAGCAGAAACGTGCTCTGAAATAGATGTGTCCAAACCAATCGGAGATAGACCCAAAAAGCCGGAGTAACTCAGCGGGTCAGAGGGCATCTCTGGAGAGAAGGAATGGGTGACGTTTCGGGTCGCATCTGGAAGTTGGATCATTGAGGTGCGGTGTAATCGAGCATGCGTTGAGTTTCATCGGGCTTGGCATAAACTGCTGTCCCTGTAGCCACGGTCCAGAAAAACCGTTTAGCAAAACGGATCTGAGCTCATCCGCGGGCGTGTAAGCTGACTCTAGGTCCTGTATTTTGCAAATGACTGAACCAAGGCTTTTCCTCTCTTCTTTGAGAAGTCCAAAATAGTTTTTGTCGATCTTTAATAGATCTGTTCACGATTCCTGCCCTTTGTGTGTGTGTGTGTGTGTGTGTGGGGGGGGGGGGGGGGGGGGTGTGGGGGGGGGGGGGGGGGGGGGGGGGGGGAAATGCACAGGAAGCCTGCACTTAGGAAGAGAGCTGATATGTATGATATATTTCTTGAAACTGTATTTTGATTGAAATCTCTAGCCTCGTCCTCTGCGGTGGTTTGGGGATGACAGCAGGGACCACAGGAAGTCTTGTAAGTCCCCACGAGCAGCGGTCCAGGGCGCGCGGCAGTTCATTTGGTCAACCAGGCCCATCAAGTGGAATTTGACAGCTGCCTTGTATGGTCACGGAACCACTCCTTTCTCCCGTGTAATCCAAAGACTACTATACAGCTCAGTGTGCCAAAGGTCTACGTCCAGAGGCAGCCACCCCTCTCCCTGACACCGCTCTGATCCCTATCATAGAAACATAGAAACATAGAAAATAGGTGCAGGAGTAGGCCATTCGGCCCTTCGAGCCTTCTCTCCATACCCCCTGATCCCTCTAGCCACAAGGGCCACATCTAACTCTTAAATATAGCCAATGAACTGGCCTCAACTACCTTCTGTGGCAGAGAATTCCACAGATTCACCACTCTCTGTGTGAAAAATGTTTTTCTCATCTCGGTCCTAAAAGACTTCCCCCTTATCCTTAAACTGTGACCCCTTGTTCTGGACTTCCCCAACATTGGGAACAATCTTCCTGCATCTAGCCTGTCCAACCCCTTAAGAATTTTGTACGTTTCTATAAGATCCCCCCTCAATCTTCTAAATTCTAGCGAGTACAAGCCGAGTCTATCCAGTCTTTCTTCATATGAAAGTCCTGCCATCCCAGGAATCAGTCTGGTGAACCTTCTCTGTACTCCCTCTGTGGCAAGAATGTCTTTCCTCAGATTTGGAGACCAAAACTGTACGCAATACTCCAGGTGTGGCCTCACCAAGACCCTGTACAACTGCAGTAGAACCTCCCTGCTCCTATACTCAAATCCTTTTGCTATAAATGCTCACACTGCTATGAATGCTAACGGGCCAGGAGAGGCCAATCCCCAGCATCGTTGGTAACGGCTGGGTGTCAGAGGTTATGGGGAGAGGGCAGGAGAATGGGGGAGAGATAGATCAACCATGATTGAATGGCAGAGCAGACCTGATGGGCTGAATGGCCTCATTCTGCTCCTATCATTTATGATCTTATGAATATTGCCAACAAAATGTGTATGAAAGAATCGGCAGATGCGGGTTTAAACTGACAATAGACACAAAAAGCCGGAGTAACTCTGCGGGTCAGAGAGCATCTCTGGAGAAAAATAATAGGTGACATTTCGGGTCGCGACCCGTCTTCAGACTGAAGAAGGGTCCCGACCCGAAACGTCACCCATTCCTTCTCTCCAGAGATGCCCTCTGACCCGCTGAGTTACTCCGGCTTTTTGGGTCTATCTCCGATTGGCTTGGCCACCTGAACCTTGTCAGCTGCTCCCTATAAAACCCAGGGGAGATGGTGAGAGAAGAAGCAGACAGAGCATGAAAGGAGCGGAAGAGATTTTTTAAAAAAGGAGGCAAGGAGAGAGATTAAAGGGAGAGGGAATGGGGGCACCTCCCTGTTCCCTGTGGTCCCCTGTCACAGGTTGGAGGAAGACTGAGCCACTGGGACAAACCCCAGACCACCAGCGCCACCGTGTGGTGAAGACTGAGCTGCCGGGATGAAGCCCTGGACAGCCAGCGCCTCTACTGAGGGTCAGCCTGTGTGGCCGGAGCAAGCCTGAGATGCCAGTGCCTCTCCCTGCCCACGGACAACGAGGGACTGCGCCCACACACAGAGACAAAGACTGAGCCGCCGGGATAATCCCGAGACCGCCAGCGCCTCCTCTCGGGTCGAGGGTGAACTGCACGGAGAAGCCTGAGACCACCGCGCCTCCTCCTTCAGGACCAGGACTGAGCTGCCGGGACAAGCCCGAGATCGCCAGCGCCCCACCACGCATGCACGGTGACGGTGAGAGACAGCGCCCCCATGTGGCCCTGGACTTTCTTACCGCAGTAAATAAAACGCGTCACGTGCGTTCACCCGACTGTGAGTGTGGGGTTGGGCACCGCACAACCCAGCGTTGTCCTCAACGCCGCACCCTGTATGGGAACTGATAAGTCCGATTGATCCTCAAAGCAACCGGGAGTTTTGGGACTAAACCCGAAAGAGTGTGGTCTTCTTCTTTTGGCGTGTGGCGGGCGCAGCCTAAAGTTGCAGACAACTTGTTCTATTTGATCTTATTTGATTGTGCATGTCGAGTTGATTGCATTCGTCGAAACAGGGCGGACCCACGTGAAGGTTGCAATCGTCCCACCCCAAAGAGTGCGGTGAGCGGTGAGCGGTGAGCGTGTGCGTCCTATGTAGTGATCTTCTCTTTGATCGACAAGGGCCAGGAAGCGAGCGGGCAAATCATCTCTCACCCCTCTCACCCTGGCCACAAACTCTTTGAATCACTTCCCTCTGGAAGGCGACTCCGGACTGTCAAAGCTGCCACAGCCAGACATAAAAACATCTTTTATCCACGAGTAGTTGCTCTACTCAACAGCAAAAATCTGTAGCCTCCCTTTGATGGTATTGTGTTGGTTCACATGCTTGATCAATGGTGTTTTATCATGAATGTTTTATTATTATGAATGTTTTAGTGTTTTCTGAGTCATTCGTAACTGTCACTGTATGTCATGTTGTTACTTGTGGGCGGAGCACCAAGGCAAATTCCTTGTATGTGAATACTTGGCCAATAAACCTACTTACTTACTTACTTACTAAAGATGTTTTCTCATGTGTAATTTTAAAACCCATTCTGACCCATTCGAGCCTGCATTTTTGCCATGCCTAACCCAAACCTGCCATTTGACTGGGTCCACACGAAGCAGCTTTATCCGGTGTCACCACACCCTCACCCACTGTGGTTTGTTCGTGGCTTGAAATGGAAGAATGGCTTTTTATTAAACATATGGAGACAAAACCTTGGTAGACAAAAATGCTGGAGTAACTCAGCGGGTGAGGCAGCATTTATGGAGCGTAGGAATAGGTGACGTTTTGGGTCTCAACCCTTCTTCAGACTGGTGTCGGGGTGGGGGGGGGGGGGGGTGGTGGCTAGAAGAAAAAGGAAGAGGCGGAGACGTTGGGCTGTGGGAGAGCTGGGAAGGGGAGGGGAAGGAAGGAGAAAGCAGGGACTACCTGAAATTGGAGAAGCCACGCGGATTGGTCAACGCCTGGCACAAGGGTGCCGGTCGTGCCAGCCACTTCCACTTGAAGGTCGTGGCTTGGGCTCTGCTCTAGGCTTGAGCCTCCTGCCCTGAGCAGGCACTCGCGCTGCCCACCCACCAAACTCGCGATGCCCACCCACCCAGTCAAAGGCCTGTCTGACGATGTTCATGCGATTGCGATTGAGACAGTGCAGCGTAGGTTCGCCAGATCGATCCCTGGGATGGCGGGACTGTCATATGAGGAAAGATTGAAAAGACTGGGCTTGTATTCACTGGAGTTTAGAAGGATGAGGGGGGATCTTAGAGAAACATATAAAATTATAAAAGGACTGGACAAGCTAGATGCAGCAGAAATGCTCCCAATGTTGGGCGAGTCCAGAACCAGGGGCCACACGCAGTCTTAGAATAAAGGGGAGGCCATTTAAGACTGAGGCGAGAAAAAACTTTTTCACCCACAGAGTTGTGAATCTGTGGGATTCCCTGCCACAGAGGGCAGTGGAGGCCAAGTCACTGGATGGATTTAAGAGAGCGTTAGATAGAGCTCTAGGGGCTAGTGGAATCAAGGGATATGGGGAGAAGGCAGGCACGGGTTATTGATAGGGGCCGATCAGCCATGATCACAGTGAATGGCGGTGCAGGCTCGAAGGGCCGAATGGCCTCCTCCTGCGCCTATTGTCTATGTTTCTGTGTTGTGGTTCACGTCGCTGAGTTGCAGTGTTCTGCAGTGGTGCCCACGCTGCCTTTCCCCTGCTGTAAAAACTGCTCGGTTGCAGCTCTTGTTTCCAGCACAACCCGTGCATCTCCCCCCCCTCCCCCCCCCCCCCACTGTGTGTGAAAACACCACCAACCCTTCTGACATTTGGAGTTTCGACGAGAGCCTCCCCAAAGTAACACAAGAGCATTCGCTCAGCAGGCATTTGCTTGACATTTGGTGAAATAGCTTTCCGCCTTACTCTGTGCTGCTCTTTCCCACCTCCGCATTGAACTTTCCCTCGAGAGGGTGACCAAGTTGTCCCAGCCAGTCAGTCCTGACAACAGACGAGTAATTTTTCTCATAAACGTATTTCACATCCAGCCCCCGTCTGTTCACCGCCCCCCTGCACTTATCTCCATCAGCTGCCTGTCACATTACATTTCTGAGTAATCCTTGATCAGGGCAGGAGATATGCAGCCTCGTGCTCCCTTTGTGGGTTTCTCACATGTTCTGACTGGACAGAAGGAGGCCATTCAGTCTCTCACATCTATGCTGGCTCTTAGAGCACCACCTCACTCATTCTTTCCCACGTGGCCAATAACTCCCTGAGATTCACCTGACACCCAGCTGGGGGGCGATTTATAGCGGCCAGCTAGCCCACTGACCGCCGTTCCAGGTGTGGACTCCTATATATCGGCGAGACCAAGCGCAGGCTCGGCGATCGTTTCGCTGAGCTCCTCCGCTCAGTCCGCCTAAACCGACCTGATCTCCCGGTTGCTAAACGCTTTAACTCCCCCTCCCATTCCCACACTGACCTTTCTGTCCTGGGCCTCCTCCATTGTCAGAGTGAGGCCCAGCGCAAATTGGAGGAGCAGCACCTCATATTTTGCTTGGGCAGCTTACACCCCAGCGGTGTGAACATTGACTTCTCTAACTTCAAGTAACCCTTCCTTTCCCTCTCTCTCTCCATCCCTCCCTCATCCTAGTTCTCCAACCAGTCTGACTGTCCCCCTTAAACCCTCTCTCTGTTTGCTTCATTGTTACCTTCTAGCTAACAGTGAAGATCTATTCTACATTTTTCTTGATATCCTTTGATCTCCTGTTTTCACACTTTCCACTTCCTTATCTTTGTGTCTCCCTCTCCCCTGACTCTCAGTGTGAAGAAGGGTCACGACCCGAAATGTCACCCTTTCCTTCTCTGCACAGAAGTTGCTCCAGCATTTTGAGTCGATCTCCACTGACCCACTTGTCCGTGGGATGTGGGAGGGAAAAAGAGGGCATCTGAGGGAAAGCCACACGGTCACAGGGAGAACGTGCAGACTCTACACAGACAGCACCTGGTGGTCAAGACTGAATCTGGGTGGCTGGAGTTGTGTAAGGCAGCAGATGTGTCTCTTTTGATGCGTCTCTCACTTTCGTCAAGTTAAGGGCGTAGCCATGGGCCCCTGCTATGCCTGCCTCTCTGTTGGTTACATCGAATAGTCCTCGTACCAAATGCTAAACGGCAACATCTCTCGCCTATCTCCTTGACATCAACGGCATGCAGAACTCATTGATTTCATTAACTTCACCACTAACTTCCACCCTGCCTTCAACTTCACCTTAGGACATTATTGCCATAGAGGGAGTGCAGAGAAGGTTCACCAGACTGATTCCTGGGATGTCAGGACTGTCTTATGAAGAAAGACTGGATAGACTCGGTTTATACTCTCTGGAATTTAGGAGATTGAGAGGGGATCTTATAGAAACTTACAAAATTCTTAAGGGGTTGGACAGGCTAGATGCAGGAAGATTGTTCCCGATGTTGGGGAAGTCCAGGACAAGGGGTCACAGCTTAAGGATAAGGGGGAAATCCTATAAGACCGAGATGAGAAAGACTTTTTTCACACAGAGTGGTGAGTCTCTGGAACTCTCTGCCACAGAGGGTAGTTGAGGCCAGTTCATTGGCTATATTTAAGAGTGAGTTGGATGTGGCCCTTGTGGCTAAGGGGATCAGAGGGTATGGAGAGAAGGCAGGTACGGGATACTGAGTTGGATGATCAGCCATGATCATATTGAATGGCGGTGCAGGCTCGAAGGGCTGAATGGCCTACTCCTGCACCTAATTTCTATGTTTCACCTGGACTGTGTCTAACACCTCTCTCCCCTTCCTTGACCTCTCTGTCTCTCCATCACGGAACAGACTATTGACTAACGTCTACTATGAACCCACCGACTCCCTCACTTATCTGGCCTATACCTCTTCCCACCCTCCCACATCCATCCAGGGACCCCAGTAGCCCTTCCAGGTGGGACAGAGGTTCACCTGCGCCTCCTCTAACCTCATCTACTGCATTGGGTGTATCCAACATGGCCTCCTGTACCTCGGCGAGCCTTGGCGACCATTTCGCCAACTACTTTTCCTTGGTCCGTCAAGGCCTACTCAATCTCCCGGTTTTTCAAACATTTTAACTCCCCCCCCCCCCCCCCATACCCACGCTGTCCTGGGCCTCCTCCATTGCCAGAGTGAGGTTAGATGAAAACTGGAGGAACAGCACCTCATCTTTCACCTCATCTTACAATGGTATGGACATTAAATTATCAATTTTTAGGTAACTAACCAACTCCCCCCCCCCCCACCCACCCCACCCTTTCCTGTGCTCTACCTGATTTTATTTCCATTTCTGCCCTGCCCGTCCTGTTCCAACTACATTTCATTCCTTTGGCTTCTTCCAATCCTTATCTCACACTTTTCGACCTTTTATCTCTGGCCTTTGTCCTATCATCTGCCTATTAACCCCCCCACCCCCCCACCTCACCTATATCTACCGATAACGTGCCAGGCTTTGACCTCCCCTCCTCTCTTCCAGCTTACCCTCCCCCACCCCACCATCACAATCAGTCTGAAGAAGGGTTCCTACCCGAAACGTCACCTATCCATGTTCTCCACAGATGCTGCCTGACCCGCTGAGTTACTCCAGCACTCTGTGAAACGTCACCTATCCATGTTCTCCACAGATGCTGCCTGACCCGCTGAGTTACTCCAGCACTCTGTGAAACGTCACCTATCCATGTTCTCCACAGATGCTGCCTGACCCGCTGAGTTACTCCAGCACTCTGTGAAACGTCACCTATCCATGTTCTCCACAGATGCTGCCTGACCCGCTGAGTTACTCCAGCACTTTGTAAACGAGCTATATAGAGATAAATTATATGAAGCAAAACGAGTTCATATTTGGTAAACAAGCATCCTTGTTTCTGCTATACTCGGATGATGTTCCTGGGGATTCTTTAGAAGTGACGGAGAGCTGCAGTGGGAGAATCCTTGGATGAGACAATAGAGGAAGTCTAGACGCCGTGATGGTTGAGATGTAAATGCAAGTCTGCCTTTTTTCCGTAACTTGCATGATTCTGCGAGGCAACTCTTGTCTCTGCACCCACCTGCGCCCTGTGCCCGCTGGGCAGTAAGGTGCGGGGGGGGGGGGGGGGAGGGTGGGGGAGAGGCGATGTGTCAGGGTGGGCTTGGCTTCTTGCTGTAGCGGAGTTTGCCGAGCAGGCGAGTGGCGATGCAAGCAGGGCCTGGCGTGCGGCAGGAAGTGGGTTGCAAGTGCATGCAGCGAGACAGGTGAGAGAGGAAGCCACGGCTGTTGCATGACCCAGATAGCGGAGATGGCGGGAGAATGAGAGCAATTGGCGGTGCGACTGAGATGAGTCTGCGGGAAGCTGGGCAGGAGGAGTGCCCGGATTCTCACTTGGAGAGGGCGGAGTAGACTTGATGGGCCCCAATGGCCCAATACTGCTCCTACAACTTATGAACATGAACTAATGAACGTCAACTAATGTGACCCATGCATCAGCTGGTGGGGTGAGGGGAATGCAGCTCATTTTTTTCCTGCTGGTGTAAGTGGTTTCACCAACTTGCCCATTGCCATCGTACTGAATGAGGGGAGTTCATCAGTTCTAGCACCCCATTAAGGCCCATCGAGTCTACTCCGCCATTCAATCATGGCTGATCTATCTCTCCCTCCCAACCCCATTCTCCTGCCTTCTCCCCATAACCCCTGACACCCGCACTGGTCAAGAATCTATCTATCTCTGCATTAAAAATATCCATTGACTTGGCCTCCACAGCCGTCTGTGGCAAAGAATTCCACAGATTCACCGCCCTCTGACTAAAGAAGTTCCTCCTCATCTTTCTAAAGGAACGTCCTTTAATTCTGAGGCTGTGGCCTCTGGTCCCTAGACTCTCCCACCAGTGGAAACATCCTCTCCACATCCACTCTGTGCAGGCCTTTCACTATTCGCAATCCACATGCAAAGAGCACGCGGGCTGGAGGGGCAAGTTGGCCAACCCGCTTGAAATTCACGTTTCTCATGCGATTCAGCAGGTATCCCCTTGCCCAT
Source organism: Okamejei kenojei (assembly GCA_035221665.1). NCBI lineage: Eukaryota > Metazoa > Chordata > Chondrichthyes > Rajiformes > Rajidae > Okamejei > Okamejei kenojei. The sequence continues at coordinate 5,614,541 of CM069174.1, forward strand.
TCACTTTGCTTCAGGTGCGACCTGTGAATTGAGCCAGGCTAATTGGCTCTGAAGGGCATGACAGCAGGGCAGGGCTGTCTCACCAGCCTATACCCACCCACCCTGGTGTCGAGATACAGCATGGAAACAGGCCCTTTGCCCCACTCAGTCAACGTTGACCAGCAGATCACTCCCTCACACGAGTTCTTATGTTATCCCGCTGCCTACATATAGGGGGCAGTTTTACAGAGGGCCAATGAACGTAGAAACACATGGGATGTCGGAAGGAATCCGGAGCAGCCGGGGGGTAACCCACGCAGTCAGAGGGAGAACGTGCAAACTCCACACAGACAGACAGCACCCATAGTCAGGATGGAACCCAGGTCTCAAGGCAGCAACTCTACCGTGCGGGTGTTTCAGCACAGGTCACACGGAGCGAGAGTGGCCCGCAGTGTGAGCGTGCTGCCCCTTTGCATCTGAGTCCACCTCTCACTAATTCAATGATGCCCCATGTACCTCGGCAGTACACAAGAGTCGCCACGTTTTGCCACCGACAAAGTGACAGACGTTGACCGAACACCCCTTTGAATCTCCCGCAAACTCTTTGAATCACTTCCCTCTGGAAGGCGACTCCGGACTGTCAAAGCTGCCACAGCCAGACATAAAAACAGCTTTTATCCACGAGTAGTTGCTCTACTCAACAGCCAAAAATCTGTCGCCTCCCTTTGATCTGGTATTTTGTTGGTTCACATGCTTGATCAATGGTGATTTATCATTAATGTTTTATTATTATTAATGTTTAGTGTTTTCTGAGTCATTCGTAACTGTCACTGTATGTCATGTTGTTACTTGTGGGTGGAGCACCAAGGCAAATTCCTTGTATGTGAATACTTGGCCAATAAACTTACTTACTTACTTTCTACTGCCTATCGGCGTACGTGACAGCCGTCCCCCCCCCCCCCCCCCCCCCCCCCCCATCTTTCTCGACGGCTACAAGCCCATTGTAGATCACAGTAACCAAGCTATTGGAAAAGCATTAAAAAAACTTATCCTCTCTGATGCATTTGCAGTGAATCAGTCGGTTGGTGACACTTTATGTCTTTCCTTGTGAGCTGCCTGTTGTGTGATCAAAGTGGGCAGTGAGGGGCAGGAGTAGACCACTAGGCCCAATGCATTCATCATGGCCGCTCGTCTACCACAGTTCCCTGCACTGTTCACCCACATCCTGAAATACAATCAATATTCAGAAATCTATGTTTTTTTTTAAATCAAAAATGTATTCAATTATTAAAAAATAATATTTACACTACAATAAAACAAGCCAGAGCCCACCACCATAATACAATACAAACATATATCCATAATAAACTATTATACAGCTATGATATAATCCTTATTGAGGATACATTCAACACCCTGGGGTGCCCAGCGGTCCCGGAACTCCCCCAGGGTGCCCGTGGACAGGGCGCATTCCCTCTCTAACCGCACCCGGACACGGACACATCCCCGGAAAAGGGGCAGGCAGCCGGCTCGGGTAGAGCCCTCTTCCGCCTGGCGCCCTGACTCGCGGATGTCCAGCTTGGCCAGGCCCAGGAGCAACCCAACCAGGGCATGTTCACCCCTACCCTCTCCCCTACGCACAGGGTGTCCAGATTTGAGGGTGGTGGGTTTGAAGTGCAGCCAGAAGGCAAGGAGCAGCCCCTTTAGATATTGGACCAGGGGCTGCAGCCTCACACACTCCATGTACACGTGGAACACATTCTCTTCCAGCCCGCAACTGTGGCAGGCGGCTGGCGAGTCTGTGAACCGCGAGAGAAACAGGTTGCAGGGAACACCTCGGTGCAGTACCCTCCACCCCAGGTCCCCAATGTAGAGGGGGAGAATCCCTGCGTAGAGGGACCCCACACCGGGGGCCATTCAGAAGTGTAGTGGCCTCTTGTTTTGAATAAATTCAGTTATGGAGACCCCACAGCGTTCCATGTAGAGAATCGCAAAAGATTTCTACCCTTTCAGTGAAGAAAGGTTTTCTCATCGCAGTCTGAAGCGGCCTGCCCTTCATTCCGAGACTGGCTACTGTTGCCATTCGACACCTCTTGCCGAGCTGAGACTGTTCTCTGCGTTTGTGTTGGCATTCTACATGTGAGTCAATGTAATCTTTCACTCCGCGGGAGGCAGAGTTGACCGGGGGCACGTGTGCAGCTCACGAGTTGTGGGCCAGTAGCATTCTATGAAAGAGGCACTGTGTTTGCTCGTCTGGGAGACTTCACTCATCTTGCTTGGGATTCTGCTGCACTCTGGTTTCTGTGAGAATTGGATCACCGGACAAGTTCAGTTATTGTTCAAGAAGGAGCTGCAGATGCTGGAAAATCGAAGGCAGGCAAAATTGCTGGATAAACTCAGCGGGTGCGGCAGCATCTATGGAGCAAAGGGAATAGGCAACGTTTCCGGCCAAAACCCTTCCGGTTTATCCAGGATGAGTTTATCCAGCAATTTTGTCTTAAGCCCAGTTATTGTTAAGTTGACTGCCTTGTATTACAGGGCCAGTGCCAAAGGGGAGTTGGTTTCTGAATTGACACAGTTTGCCAGCAGCCTGCACAAGCTGTAACCCACAGAGCGCCTGTCCCACCAGCATGCGACTGCATGCGTCTAGTGCGACCAAACGTGGCCGCTTGAGGTGTACGGCCGCGCGGGGCCGGTCCCACTTCGATCGGCGGAGGCGTATGGAGTTGTGCGTGGCTGGTCCCGGCATCGCACGGGGCTCCAAATATCCTGCACTGTCCGAAAATCCCGCACGCCAATGGCTTGTCGGCCCGCAGGCTCATTGAGGGTGTACGCAGCGTCTTGACGGCGTATGCCTAGCACGTGGCGTTGCACGATGACGTCACCGCCCGACGCCGTGCGACGTCCAAATTCAATCGGCCTGCCTCCTGCCCAGCTGATTGGTGATGTCAGGACCAGCCCCGCACAACTCCATACGCCTCCGCGGTTCAAATTGGGACCGGCCCCGCGAGGACGTACAGCTCAAGCGACCACGTTTGGTGAGACAGGCCCTTAAGCCTGCCTTTTCTTTTTTTTTTTTTTGTTTGTTTGTTTATGTTAGAAGTAAGTACAATAGTGTGGTACTTGAGTACCTAATACATACATACATATTTCCATTCTTGTACAATTTCATACTTTTGATTTAATAATAAAAGAACACTGAGAGAAAAAAGAAATACAGAGTGTCGGAATAGATAGTCAAGCGAGTAGAAACAGATAGCCAAAGACAGATTAGGAGCTCAAATGTTTCCACCATATTCTTGTAAAAAGTTGATAAAAGGAGACCAAATCTTTAAGAATAGGTCTACTTTGCCTAGTAGGAGGAATCTCATTTCTTCAAGATGTAGCGTTTCAGACATACTTGAAATCCACATTTTGAATGTTGGCGTGGTGCGTTTTTTCCAAAATTTGAGTATAAGTTTTTTTGCTGTTATAAGACAGTAATTAAGAAAAGCTTCTTGGAATATAGTTAGTTTACTTCCCTCTTCCATTGATCCAAAGATAATCAGTTCTGTATTGGGGTTCAATTTTGTGTTAAATAGTTTTGTAAAAATTCCAAAAATTTCATTCCAAAATTATACAGTTTTGTACAAGAGACAAAGGAATGTGCTATAGTGGCATTTTGAGTTAGACATTTGTCGCAGATGGGGGAAACATTTGAAAATATTTTATTCAGTCTAGTTTTCGAATAATATAATCTATGTAAAATTTTAAATTGAATTAGGTTGTGTCTTACATTCATTGAGCATTTGTTTACATATAATAAATTTTTATCCCATCTATCGTTCGGAATTTTTATCAATAACTCTTGTTCCCAGTCCCTTCTAATTGCCTCTGTCGTTGGTGTTTCTATATTTAGAATTATATTATATAAGTAAGATATTAAATTGCTTGATTCTGCCTTTCTATTCATTCCTTCCTCCAATAAATCTAGGGTTGAAGTTTGATATCCTTGTATATACTTTTTCAAATAATCTTGAATTTGAAGGTATTTGAAATATTGATTACTTTTCAAATGATATTTTAGTTGTAATTGTTGGAATGATAAAAAATTTCCCATTTCATACATATCTCCCATCATTTTAATTCCTATTCTTTCCCAATGGATAAACGTTTTATCAATAATGGATGATTTGAATGAAGGATTATTAGCTATTGGAGAAAGAAGCGATAATTTTCTTAATTTTGAAGTTAGTTTTATTTGTTTCCAAATTCGTATTATACTGTGAATAATTGGATTCTTCTTATATGTTATATTGTTCAGTTTTATCGGGGAAAGAAGGATCGCTCCTATATTATAAGGGGAACAATCCTCTTTCTCCATTCTTATCCAATCTACCTGTTGGGCAGAACTGTCCAACCAGTAGATTATATTTTTAATATTCACTGCCCAATAATAATACAATAAGTTAGGGAGTGTGAGTCCCCCTGGTTCTTTAGATTTACACAAGTGTTTTTTTTAAATTCTGTGTGATTTATAATCCCATATGAAATTTATTTAAGCCTGCCTTTTCTACCCCTTGCAACCAGAACAGTCCCAGACCTGACACAATTTGCTATTAATGCAGAAGCTTTGAATTGCCGTTTGGCCAATTAGCTGGTGGTGGAGGGACATCAGGGAAAGAGGGAGGGAGACGGGAGAAGAGGAACAGGAACACCGAGCGGGGGGGGGGGGGGGGGGGGTCAGGGAGTAGTTTTGAAGGTTTGAGGCCTGAGAGAAGGGAGAGAGCATTTTTTAAAATTATTTTTTTCATACAAAATGCTTTTATTCAGAACAAACAAAAAAAAAGTAATAACACGATCAAAGAATGCCTATATTGGCATTTACAAAGAAAGTTATCAAATTAAAATATTAACATTTTGATCAACAATACACTCGACCTCCCGCGGTGACCAGCGTTGACGGAAGGCCGCCAGCGTCCCCGTGGACACCGTGTGTGTGTTCCCTCTCTAGGGACACGCGGGCACGGACGTAACCCCGGGAAAGGGGCGGGCAGCTGACCGCTGTGCGGCCGTCGACTGCCCGCTGCCTGGACCCGCGAATGGCCATCTTGGCCAGGCCCAGGAGCAGACCGACAGGGAGACCCCCCTCCCCCCTCTGTACCGGGTGCCCAAAAACCAGTAGCGTCAGACTAGCGTGGAGCCAAAGCTTGAGGAGCAGCCCCTTCAGATACTCGAACAAGGGCTGCAACCTCTCACACTCCACGTAGACGTGGAACACGGTCTCCTCCTCGCCGCAGAAGTGACAGGCGGCGGACGAGTCCGTGAACCGGCTCAGGTACCTGTTACAGGCCACGGCTTTGTGCAACGCTCTCCACCCCAGGTCCCTGATGTAAAGGGGGAGGACTCCCTTGTAGAGAGACGGGAGACAGAGCATTGGGTGGGTGAACCCGGGGTGAAGCCTCTGGCGCCTTCAAGGTCGGATGCAGGCGGCGCACCCCGGGACACAAAGACGGCCGGGCGAGGAGAGGGACGTCGGTTCACGGGAACTGCTCCAGTAAATCGAGGGCGCGGACTTTGAATGATGGCGGTGCCCGCACGTGTGATATATAAGCATGAAGTGCGTGGAGATGACATTTTGCAGGGATGTTTTACTGCTATCTGGCCTGGGGTTTGCACATGTTGAGGCGCGTGTCGGGTGCCATTCCTTGCAGCCAGGACACCTTGCCTCTTATCATTAACCCAGCGATGCACGTTACAAATCACCGGTATTGCAACAGTAAAATGATCTCTTGGCGAACACTGTGCCTGCAGACACAACAGGCTGGTGGAACTCATCGGGACAGGCAGCATCTCTGGAGAGACCCTTCAAGGTCTCAACCCGAAACATCACCCATTCCTTCTCTCCAGAAATGCTGCCTGTCCCGCTGAGTTACTCCAAATCTTTGAGTCCATCTTCGGTTTAAACCAGAAACTGTAGTCACATAGATACATAGATACACAGGCAATAGGTGCAGGAGGAGGCCATTTGGCCCTTCGAGCCAGCACCACCATTCATTGTGATCATGGCTGATCATCCCCAATCAGTACCCCGTTCCTGCCTTCTTCCCCATATCCCCTGACTCCGCTAGCCCTACGAGCTCTATCTAACTCTCTTTTGAATGCATCCAGTGAATCGGCCTCCACTGCCTTCTGTGGCAGAGAATTCCACAGATTCACAACTCTCTGGGTGAAAAGGTTTTTCCTCATCTCAGTTCTAAATGGCCTACCCCTTATTCTTAAACAGCGGCCCCTGGTTCTGGACTCGCCCAACATTTTTCCTGCACTATCTCTGCAGAACCTACCTCATTTATTAAAGGAGAGGAGAATGGTCGTCGATGAGGGTGAGGGGCTTTGGTTTACCCTGTGGAAAATCTCCGTCACCTGTGGAAACACCAGTCATTTCTATCATTACATTGTGTGTAGATGAGGTAATGGAGCATTCAAGTCAGTTTAGAGCGGAGAGTTGAAAAAAATAAACGGGTAAAAGGGGTATAATGAAAGCATTCTTAGTAGTCAGGGACAAAATCTCCCTGGGGCTTTGCACTGTCAGGGCAAATAACCAACCTGCAACTCGTAGACTGGTATACACAGCTCTGCTCATGCCGAGATTAGGCAGGGAATTGTGCTTCAAGACATGGCCTAACTGTGGAGTTTTGATGTGAATGTCTCCGTTTAGTTTAGAGATTTTAGTTTGGAAACAGGCCCTTCAACCCACCAGGCCCACGTCAACCATCGATCCCCACACACTAACACGACCCTGCACACACTAGGGACAATTTACAATGACACCAAGTAAGTAAGTACGTTTATTGGCCAGGTATTCACATACAAGGAATTTGCCTTGCTGCTCCGCCCACAAGTAACAACATGACATACAGTGACAGTTACGAATGACTCAGAAAACACTAAACATTAATAATAATAAAACATTAATGATAAAACACCATTGATCAAGCATGTGAACCAACAAAATACCAGATCAAAGGGAGGCGACAGGTTTTTGGCTGTTGAGTAGAGCAACTACTCGTGGATAAAAGCTGTTTTTATGTCTGGCTGTGGCAGCTTTGACAGTCCGGAGTCGCCTTCCAGAGGGAAGTGATTCAAAGAGTTTGTGGCCAGGGTGAGAGGGGTCAGAGATGATCTTGCCCCTGCTCGCTTCCTGGCCCTTGCAGTGCACAGTTCACGTCAATGGAGGGAAGGTTGCAGCCAATAATCTTCTCTGCTGATCGGACGATTCGCTGCAGCCTCCGGGTGTCGTGCTTGGTGGCCGAGCCGAACCAGACCATGATGGAGAAGGTGAGGACAGACTCTACGATGGCCGTGTAGAATTGGACCATCATTGCCTGTGGCAGATTGTGTTTCCTCAGCTGCCGCAGGAAGTACATCCTCTGTTGGGCCTTTTTGACTGTGGAGTCGATGGTAGCCCCCCACTTAAGGTCCTTGGAGATGATGGTTCCCAGGAACTTAAAAGACTCCACAGATGTGACTGTGGTGTTGTTGATGGTGAGTGGGGTGAGGGGAGGGGGAGCTCTCCTAAAGTCTACAATCAATTCCACGAGCCAATTAAACGACAAACCTGTACGTCTGTCGTAACTGTCACTGTATGTCATGTTGTTGTTACTTGTGGGCGGAGCACCAAGGCAAATTCCTTGTATGTGAATACTTGGCCAATAAACCTACTTATTTACTTACTTATCTTACTTATAATAAGTTGCGCACATTTTTTTAGGCCTGACTCAGGCCAGGACACTCTTTGAACTAGAAAGGAGCAGCACAGGAATGGGCCCGTCGGCCCGCAGTATCTGTGCCGAACCTGTTGCCAAGTTAAACTGATCTCATCGGCCTCTTAACCGCCACTGTCGTGCCTGCCTCCACCGCCACCCCTGGCCGTGCGCTCCAGGCCGCCATCACTCTCTGTGTAAATGACACTTCCGCCTCTCGCCTTATGGCTGCGCCCTCTAGTGTTGGACGTGTCAACCCTCTCCTGAAGTGCTGACATGGAACGTCCTGGGTCCACCTGAGAGAGCTGGGAAGAGTGTCCTTCCATCCCAGGATAGGATGGAGCAGAATAGGAGCAGAATTAGGTCATTCGGCCCATCGAGTCCACTCCGCCATTCAATCATGGCTGATCTATCTCTGCCTCCTAACCCCATTCTCCTGCCTTCTCCCCATAACCCCCGACACCCGCACTAATCAACAATCTATCTATCTCTGCCATAAAAATATCCACTGACTTGTGGCCTCCACAGCCGTCTGTGGCAAAGAATTCCACAGATTCACCACCCTCTGACGAAAGAAATTCCTCCTCCTTTAAGATGCTCCTTCTTCTTAAAGGAACATCCTTGATTTCTGAGGCTATGATCTCTGGAGACTCTCCCACTAGTGGAAACATCCTCTCCACATCCACTCTATCCAAGCCTTTCACTATTCGGTAACGTTTCAATGAGGTCCCCCCTCATCCTTCTAAACTCCAGCGAGTACAGGCCCAGCGTCACCAGACGCTCGTCATACGTCAGGGATTCACCGCCAGTGAGGAGTGATATCGTTAGTAGTGGGTTGTTGTGAAATGGAATGGAAGCAGATTTGTCGGTAACTTTAGCATTGGGGCTTGCAGCAGACGTTGCGAACTCTTTTAATGGGCCGATTGGCCTCCTCCTGTGCTGCAGGCTTTTGTGAGGTTTTTTTGGTTTGTTATTGAAGACGGGTCTCGGCCCGATGCATCACCCGTCATGCTGCCTGACCCACTGAGTTACCTCAGCATTTTGTGTCTATCTTCAGGTTTCAACCAGCATATAGTTTGTTATTGTCATGTGTAGCGAGGTACAGAAGCCTGGCCTTCGCTTCTCGTGTCGTGTTCTTACTTGTGGGCGGGCACCAAGGCAAATTCCTTGTATGTGAATACTTGGCCAATCAACTTACTTACTTACTTACCAGCGCTGCCGATTGAAGATTCTTACCAATGCTGGACATGTCCAACTTCCTGAATTTATTTTTAATTTTTGCTTTGGTTTCCTGGGAGTAAAATTGTTCTCGTGTTACACACACGCTGTGGGTGTGGCTTCGACGGAACAAGGAGCCGATCAAAGCTTCCTAATGTGCCTGAACAGCACCTGCGGAGGGGAAAAGGGCCAACGCTTCAGGGTTAACGGCCAGTCACGGTGGCGCAGCGGTAGAGTTGCTGCCTTGCAGCGACTGCAGGGCGGGTTCCATCCCGACTACGGGCGCTGCCTGTACGGAGTTTGCACGTTCTCCCCGTGACCTGCGAGGGCTCCCTCCGAGATCTTCGGTTTCCTCACGCATTCCAAAGACGTACAGGTTTGTAGGCTGATTGGCTTGGTAAATGTAAAAAAAGGCCCTAGTGGGTGCTGGGTGGTGTTAATGTGCGGGGATCGCTGGTCAGCGCGGACCCCTGGTACAGACGCCCGGCCTTCGCTTCTCATGTCATGTTCTTACTTGTGGGCGGAGCACCAGGGCAAATGTTTGGCACCAAGGCACCAAGGCCAGACTCCAGGACAAGGGGTCACAGTTTAAGGATAAGGGGGAAATCTTTTCGGACCGAGATGAGAAAAACATTTTTCACACAGAGAGTGGTGAATCTGTGGAATTCTCTGCCGCAGAAGGTAGTTGAGGCCAGTTCATTGGCTATATTTAAGAGGGAGTTAGATGTGGCCCTTGAGGCTAAAGGGATCAGGGGGTATGGAGAGAAGACAGGTACGGGATACTGAGTTGGATGATCAGCCATGATCACATTGAATGACGCAGGCTCGAAGGGCCGAATGGCCTACTCCTGCACCTATTGTCTATGTTTCTATGACCCGGTGGGCCAAGGGTCCGGTTTTCCGTGCTGCATACTTGAATTAAACTAAAACAGATCACTGTCCATCAGAACTGAGACGTTAACTGTTTCTCACTGCACCAATGTTGCCTGAGTGTGCAGTTGTTGGTTTTTCAATTTGACATACACTTATGTGAGTGATTAGTTTAGTTTAGATTGGCTTAGATGGCTGAAACAGGCCCTTCGGCCCACCGAGTCCGTGCCGACCAGCGATCCCCGCACACTAACACTATCCTACACACACTGGGGACAATTTACAGTTTTACAGAGGCCGATTAGCCTACAAACACGCACGTCTTTGGAGTGTGGGAGGAAACCAGAGCACCTAAGATTGTTAAGGGCCTGAACACACTAGAGGCAGGAAACATGTATCCAATGTTGGGGGAGTCCAGAACCAGGGGCCACACACAGTTTAAGAATAAGGAGTAAGCCTTTTAGAACGGAGACGAGGAAACACTTTTTCTCACAGAGTTGTGAGTCTGTGGAATTCTCACAGAGAGTTGTGAGTCTGTGGAATTCTCTGCCTCAGAGGGCGGTGGAGGCCGGTTCTCTGGATGCTTTCAAGAGAGAGCTGGATAGAGCTCTTAAAGATAGCGGAGTCAGGGGATATGGGGAGAAGGCAGGAACGGGGTACTGATTGGGGATGATCAGCCGTGTTCACGTTGAATGGCGGTGCTGGCTTGAAGGGCCAAATGGCCTACTCCTGCACCTATTGTCTATTGTCTATTGTCTACCTGGAGAAAAGCCACGCAGGTCACGGGGAGAACGTACAAACTCCGTACAGACAGCACCCGTAGTCAGGATGGAACCCGGGTCTCTGGCGCCGTGAGGCGGCAACTGCACCCGCTGCGCCCCCGTGACCGCCTGATGTGCCTGCTCTTTCTGCCCTCTGGGTTGGTCAGCCTCTGAACGGGAAAGACATCTCCATATGCAATATTTGTTGCGAACAGGTTTTCGCCCGTGCATTTTGTGATTCATTACGCAGATGAACCGCCGAGCGCGGCGAAGACAATGGCCGCTTTCTCCTTGCCGCGCCCAAAATACGGAGCATGCTCACAACAACATAGACTGAAAAAAATAAATGCAAAGTTCTTAAAAGGAAATGTGCGCGCGTAGCCAAATAACACATAATCTGAAAATGCATCTGTTCTTGTTATAACAGAAGCAAATAATTATTGTGGACTGAAGCATTGAGTTTTCTGGAGGTGGGATGTTCACTTCTGGGGGCAAGAGTTGAACTCTTGTTTGACTGTTTTTTTTATACATGATGCTACTTGCTCGCATGCTGGAGTTGCCTTGCCACCAGCGCAGCTGCCGTTCGGGTGGCATTGCAGCCCCTCCTGTGGGGTCGGGGTGGGCGGCGTGTGGGCCCCAAGTCGGGTGGAGCTCCCGGCCCTTGGGAAATGGCTGTGTTACTTCCACGATGCCCTCCTCCGAGCTATTGCGCTGGCGTTTACTGCAGCCTCTTTGCTGCTTTCTGGCTGCCTGCACGGAGGAAGTGGGTTTGGCATTTTTTTCTTTTGTTCAGAATAGATTCCAATTTGAATTGGATGCTTATCAGGCAACCCAGGGAAAGTGCTGCGTGTGTTGAATTCAGTTTGGATGCTCGGATAGGAGCTTGGATTTGAAACGGGCCACTTCAGAAGCCAACCATCTGGACGGCAACACAGTGGAGCGGTTCAGCCAACTATTTGTATCAGGAATGAAGGCCTTTGAGGTTGCCTTGCAGTATGCAGCATGCACCTCTACGCTCGATCTCCCTGCTTCTGCTCTTGGCCCCAACCTTGTATCAAGGTCAAGGTGACATTAAAGATGGACACAAAAATGCTGCTGTAACTCAGCGGGACAGGCAACACCTCTGGAGAGAAGGAGTGGGTGACGTTTCGGGTCGAGACCCTTCCTCAGGTATTACGCGGCCCGCTCGATCTAGTGCGCGAGCTCTCTGCATAGGATGCAGCACCAGATAGGCTGCAAGAGCAGGTCAGAGACCGGGTATCTTGCGGCCAACTGACCTGACGTACCAATGCTTTCCCACGTGACCCTGAGCACAGGCCCACTGTGACGGGACCCTCCACTTGCCTGGATGCGCGCAGCAAAACACCAAGAGCTGTGCGAGGTGGCTCGCCTCTCGCGGCAAATCGCCCATTTCAAGGCAAAAGACGTGTTCGGCCATGATGGGAAGCGGTGGGGCTTCACTGACCAGGTGCTTGGGCAATAACACTATCTTAGTGGAAGGATACTTGTAAGAACTTGGTCCATAATGCCGGATAACCGTGATGAATTGTAGTCGTTTAGTTTAGTTTGGAGATACAGCGCGGAAACAGGCCCTTCGGCCCATCGCGTCCGCGCCGGCCAGCGATCCCCGCGCACTGACACCATCCTACACACACTAGGGGACAATTTACTATTTTACCGAAGCCATTTAACCTACAAACCTGCACGTCTTTGGAGTGTGGGGGGAAACCAGAGATCCTGGAGAAAACCCACGCAAGTCACGGGGAGAACGTGCAAACTCCGTACAGACAGCGCCCGTGGTCAGGATCAGGATCTCTGACGCTGCGAGGCAGCAACTCCACCGTGCTGTCCTAAAAAACAGACACTGCCGTCAGTTGAGAGTAGCTGCCTTCAATAAAGAATGTTCTGATTCTGCTTTGGTCTAATCCCCTAAACTTGCGGCAACATAAAGAAACCCTCAGGCGCTGCATGTCTTTGAATGCAAATTCTGCTTTGTCGCTCCATGCAGGACCCGAGCTCTTGGTGTTGTGAGGCTAACATTGAGAGCCAGCTTTACTGTTGACAACCCTGACGACACCTCATGTTACATAACGCTCGAACCTCATCAGTGACCCCGTTATCATCCCAAACCGCCTTGGTGTACACTCCAGGCCAACTCTCAGCTGCTCGTATGTGTAGGATGCTGGTATACTCCAAAGATAGGCACAAACTGCTGGAGTCACGGGCCTGTCCCACTCAGGTGTTTTTTGTAGGCCACTACAGGCTAAATGTTCGCCGGCGGTCGCCGGGAGTCGTCTCCTCAGTCGCGCAAAAAGTCGCAGCGTCTTTCTGGTCGCCGCTAAATTTTCAACATGTTGAAAACATTTCGGCGACAGTGGGTTTGACACCATTGAGCGCAGCTTGACTTCTCCTGACATAGGTGCTGTCGTAGGTTGTCGCCAGGATGACGTGGGCTGGTCGCCGGTTTTTCGGCGAGCTGCTACGGCTATGACAGTCGCCGGCAGTTGCCTAAAAAATCACCAAGTGGGACAGGCCCATGACTCAATGGATCAGGCAGCATCTCTGGAGAGAAGGAATAGGCGATGTTTCGGGTTCGAGTCTGAAGAAGGGTCTCGATCCAAAACGTCACCTATCTATAGAATCGTAGAAAATAGGTGCAGGAGTAGGCCATTCGGCCCTTCGAGCCTGCACCGCCATTCAATATGATCATGGCTGATCATCCAACTCAGTATCCTGTACCTGCCTTCTCTCCATACCCCCTGATCCCTTTAGCCACCTGTGAGGTACAAGCGATCCAAACTGTACGGACTTTGCTATCAACACTTACACCAACGCTATCAATGGTTCATTGGCGACCCATCTGATGGGCGGCCAAGACTTCAGGATTCTGGCCCTTGCTCTTCCTGTGCAGGGAGGAACTGCAGTTGCTAGTTTAAACCGGAGATGGACACAGAATGCTGGAGTAACTCTGCGGGATGGGCAGCATCTCTGGAGAAGAGAAGGAAAGGGTGACGTTTCGAGACTGAGACTGAGAGTCTTCGGGAAAGGGAGACACTGAGATAAGGAAGGGTAAGGTGTGAAAATGAGACATCTTATCACCTTACCCTTCCTTATCTCTGTGTCTCCCAGCGTTAAGGATTTGTACAAGGTATGGATTATTTTGAAGACTGGATAGACTCGGCTTGTACTCGAAGATTGAGGGGGGATCTTATAGAAACTTACAAAATTCTTAAGGGTACACAAATTGCTGGAGAAACTCAGCGGGTGCAGCAGCATCTATGGAGCGAAGGAGATAGGTAATGTTTCGGGCCGGCCCGAGATGTTACCTATCTCCTTCGCTCCATAGATGCTGCTGCACCCGCTGAGTTTCTCCAGCATTTTGTGTACCCTCGATTTTCCAGCATCTGCAGTTCCTTCTTTAACGAAATTCTTAAGGGGTTGGACAGGCTAGATGCAGGAAGATTGTTCCCGATTTTGGGGAAGTCCAGGACAAGGGGTCACAGTTTAAGGATAAGGGGGAAGTCTTTTAGGACCGAGATGAGAAAAACATTTTTCACACAGAGAGTGGTGAATCTGTGGAATTCTCTGCCACAGAAGGTAGTTGAGGCCAGTTCGTTGGCTATATTTAAGAGGGAGTTAGATGTGGCCCTTGTGGCTAAAGGGATCAGGGGGTATGGAGAGAAGGCAGGTACGGGATACTGAGTTGGATGATCAGCCATGATCATATTGAATGGCGGTGCAGGCTCGAAGGGCCGAATGGCCTACTCCTGCACCTATTGTCTATGTTTCTATTTTCCCCAAGTCCACAGCTGACCTTTTCCTTAACTACCACTGGTGGTTTTAATTTACTGCCAATCCATTCCATCCTCATGTGGAGGATGGAACTGCAGATGCCGTTAAACTGAAGAGAGACACAAAGTGCTGGAGTAACTCAGTGGGGACAGGCAGCGTCCCTGGAGAGAAGGAGTGGGTGACGTCTCGGGTCGAGAGCCCTCGTCAGACGTTTCTTCCTCCACGCCAACCACCGATCACCCTTTCACACTATGTTATCCCACTGACTCATCCTTGCACAAGGGCGACAAGTGCCACTGTGCGGCCCCCCCCCCGACCCGAAACGTCGCCCGTTCCTTCTCTCCAGAGACGCTGCCTGTCCCGCTGAGTTACTCCAGCACTTCCTTCTCTGCTTTGTTAGATGAGTGGGAGAAAACATTCACCTTCGTGATCCAGAGTCGTGTCTGCATCCATCTCAATTTATATTCCCCACGTTGCCATCTACTCCCGCCAGATCCAAAACCAGCCACGTAATGTGCACGTCCCACACAGACAGTGAACGAGGTTTAGGAGCTGCGAGTGACTGTCTTGGGCACCCACCCGAAACATTGTGTGAATTCACCATTCCATTCCCAGCCTGGTCATTCAGAAGAGTAAAGGGGCCTGTCCCACTTGCGTGCGTTTGGCGCGACCAAACGGAAGCGGAGTTCACGCGGAGTTCGCGCGGAGTTCGCGCGTGAGGTCATTTGCGTCACGCTTACCAATCAGCCGGGCAGGAGGCGGGCCGACTGAATTTGGGCGTCGCACGGCGTTGAGCGGTGACGTCATCGCGCAGCGCCATCAAGACGCTGCGTACGACCGCAATGCGCCTGCGTGCCGACCGGCCGTTGGCGCGCAAAGATTTCGGACACTGTCAGATTTTCGGAGCCCCGCGCGTTGTCGGGACCAGCCCCGCACGGCTCCGCGCTTCTAAGTGGGACCGGCCCCGCGCGGCCATACGGTGCCCGTACGCCTCAAGCGACCACCAGGTCGCGTAATTTGCGAGCCAAGGTCGCGTAGGTGGGACAGGCCCGTAAGTTGCCTACTTGCTTCCTCTGTGGATGCCATGCTGGGTTGTTGACTGAGCAATGGCCGTAGGTACATTTGGTGCGCTTGGGATTTTGATGGAGGATGCGTCCGATTCTCCGCTGGCCGCTGTCTAGCAGCATGCGTGCACCTGACAATGCCCTGCAGTGCAGCAGCTCTCCAGGGGGAGGCACTCCTTCAATTCAGGCTCCTCGAATACCCATTGAGTTGAATTGGTCCACTGTTTGCAATGGTGAGGCAGTGAGGTCAGGAATCTCCCTCTCCCTCTCTTTATCCCTCTCTCATTTTATCTCTCCTTTTCATAGTCATAGAGTGATACAGCATGGAAACAGGCCCTTCGGCCCAACTTGCCCACACCAGCCAACATGTCCCAGCTACACTAGTCCCACCTATCCGCGCTTGGTCCATATCCCTCCAAACCTGTCCTATCACCTTATCTCATTTTTATCCACTTTGCCACTCCACTCCAACAAGGCCACGTTGGATGTGGCCCTTGTGGCTAAGGGGATCAGAGGGTATGGAGAGAAGGCAGGTACCTGATTGGATGATCAGCCATGATCATATTGAATGGCGGTGCAGGCTCGAAGGGCTGAATTACTCCTGCACCTAATTTCTATGTTTCTATGTTTCTATGTTTCTCTTTATCTCTATCTCTTAATCTCTCGTTCTGTTTATCTCTCTCTCTATTGCTATCTTTCTCTCTGTATCGCTCTCTCTTTCATTCTCTCTCAATCTCTCTTTCTTTATCTCTGTTTATCTTTATATCTCGCTTTCTTTCTCTTTTTTCTCTTTATCTCGCTGTCTCTCTCTCTCTCGCTCTCTCTCTCTCTCTCACACTATCTCTCTTTCTCTCCCCCTCTCTCTCTCTCACCATCTCTCTATCTCTCTCTCTTTTTCTCTCTCTCTCTCTCTCTCTTTTTCTCTTTCTCTCTCTCTCTCTCTCACTATCTCTCTCTCTTTCTCTCTCTCTTTCTCGCTCTCTCACTATCTCTCTCTCTCTCTGTCTGTCTGTCTCTCTCTCTCTCACACACACTATCTCTCTATCTCTCTCTTTCTCTTTCTCTCACCATCTCTCTATCTCTCTCTCTCTTTCGCTCTCTCTCTCTATCTCTCTCACTCACACTATCTCTCTATCTCTCTCTCTCTCTCTCTCTTTGTCTCTCTCTCTCTCTCTCTCACACACACACATATCTCTCTATCTCTCTCTCTTTCTCTTTCTCTCACTATCTCTCTATCTCTCTCTCTTTCGCTCTCTCTCTCTCTCTCTCTCTATCTCTCACACTATCTCTCTATCTCTCTCTCTTTGTCTCTCTCTCTCTCACACACACACACACACTATCTCTCTTTGTCTCTCTCTCTTTTTCTCTCTCTCTCTCATTATCTCTCTCAGTCTCTCTTTCTCTCCCTCTCTCTCTCTCTCTCTCTCTCACTCTCTCTATTCCTCTCTTTCCTTTGTCCCTCTCTCTTTCCATTTGCCTTTCTCCTTCTCGTTGCTCCCTCCCCCAAGATTGCGTGCGTGCGTGTGTGTGTGCGTTGGCAGTGAGCATGTAGCAGGACTGTTCACTGGGCTATCCCATGGGATCTTGTGGGGGCAAGACAATCCTCCCTTGGGTAAATCTATGAATATTTGGTTCAAAAGAGAAATGACATCACCGCTTGACAAGACTGACACTTTCCAGAATCGGCACCAAACCTTTGAAGCCACTCACTCCCGCCTTTGTCCCTCGTGTAATGGGACACAGAGGGCTTGTGCGTGGGCTTGCTGTTGCTGGCTCAGTTAACCAAACATTGAAGTGGGGAGGACGAGCATTCATCCCTGGTGTATGTGGGGCTGTGTTGGGTCCGCTGAAGGTAGGGCTGGGTTTGGAGTTCTTCAGTCGGCCCATGTTTCACAAGGGGGAAAGTTCTGCCTGCGTCCGATATACGCAAGGCCATTGATAAAGTGCGAGTCCAGGTGGGATATGACGGCTGATCACTGTCGGAATAGTCCAAATATCATTGAGGTGACACTACCTTGTGAGGATGCCGAGATGGGGGGGGGGGGGGGGGGGGCAAAGTGTAAAACAAGCCATGGGAGCCAAGGCCATATCTTAAACCATCTCTCCCACCTGCTTTGCCCTGTAGAGTCAGCCTGGGCTGGTGGGCTCCAGGCTCCGGAGGGACTCTTCAACCCACAACCTTCTGACTCGGAGGCACGAGCGGGCCACCCACTGAGCCACTTCAGCGTTTCCCAGCTGGGAACTTATGTGGAGCATGAAAATATAAGGAATAGGAGTAGGAATGGGCTTCAAAGCTGATCTGTCATTTAATCAGATCATGGCTGAAACATGGTCTGAAGAAGGGTCTCGACCCGAAACGTCGCCTATCTCCTTCGCTCCTTAGATGCTGCTGCACCCGCTGAGTTTCTCCAGCATTTTGTGTAACCCCCATGGCTGAAACATTACCTGGTCTCCTCCCCCCCCCCCCCCACAATCAGTCTGAAGAAGTGTCTCAACCCGAAACGTCACCTATCCATGTTCTCCACAGATGCTGCCTGACCCGCTGAGTTACTCCAGCACTCTGTGAAACGTCACCTATCCATGTTCTCCACAGATGCTGCCTGACCCGCTGAGTTACTCCAGCACTCTGTGAAACGTCACCTATCCATGTTCTCCACAGATGCTGCCTGACCCGCTGAGTTACTCCAGCACTCTGTGAAACGTCACCTATCCATGTTCCCCACAGATGCTGCCTGACCCGCTGAGTTACTCCAGCACTCTGTGAAACGTCACCTATCCATGTTCTCCACAGATGCTGCCTGACCCGCTGAGTTACTCCAGCACTCTGTGAAACGTCACCTATCCATGTTCCCCACAGATGCTGCCTGACCCGCTGAGTTACTCCGGCACTCTGTGAAAACGTCACCTATCCATGTTCCCCACAGATGCTGCCTGACCCGCTGAATTACTCCAGCACTCTGTGAAACGTCACCTATCCATGTTCTCCACAGATGCTGCCTGACCCGCTGAGTTACTCCAGCACTCTGTGTTGTTTTATTGTAAAGCAACATCTGCGGGGCCTTGTTTCCACTTCTGTCCTGTTCGGATTTTATTAAACATAATGGGTGACATTTCAGGTCAAGACCCTTCATCAGACTCCAGGTGTCTGATGCAGGGTCTCGACCCGAAACGTCACCTTTTCCTTCTCTCCAGAGATGCTGCCTGACCCGCTGAGTTACTCCAACATTTTGTGTCTCTCTTTGGTGTAAGCCTGTATCTGCGTGTCCTTCCTATACACTGATGGTGTCCACGAAGCCTCAATGGGACAAAGGAAATCGTGTACTGAGGCTCGTAGGCCCGTGGTTTCCAGCTTCAACCTTCGGTCTGTGTGACGCTAACTGTTCCCACATGATGACCGAAGATGGAAAGAGTTTAGTTTGCCGAGGTACAGGGAATAGCGTTAAGTGCAAGGTTAAAAACCGGCAAAGTCCAATCAAGTGTGTGGGAAGGAACTTCAGAAGCTGGTTTACTGCATTTACAGCTGGTTTGATGAACTGTACACTGCAAGGGCCAGGAAGCGAGCGGGCAAGATCATCTCTCACCCCTCTCACCCTGGCCACAAACTCTTTGAATCACTTCCCTCTGGAAGGCGACTCCGGACTGTCAAAGCTGCCACAGCCAGACATAAAAACAGCTTTTATCCACGAGTAGTTGCTCTACTCAACAGCCAAAAATCTGTAGCCTCCCTTTGATCTGGTATTTTGTTGGTTCACATGCTTGATCAATGGTGTTTTATCATTAATGTTTTATTATTATTAATGTTTAGTGTTTTCTGAGTCATTCGTAACTGTCACTGTATGTCATGTTGTTACTTGTGGGCGGAGCAGCAAGGCAAATTCCTTGTATGTGAATACTTGGCCAATAAACGTACTTGCTTACTTATTTACACTGAAGATAGACACAAAATGTTGGGATAACTGCCTGTTCTGCTGAGATACTCCGGCGATTTGTGTCTAAAGTCTCATCAAGGATAGTCCGAGGGTCACCAAAGACCGACTGGCAACAGTGGTGCAGCAGAATGTGTTCTTGCGTTGGTCTGCGGGACGTTTGGTTAGGTGTGGCAGAGCTGATGGTGAGCCTGTGTCACCCACTGCCTCCCATCAGTGGAGAGGAAGCCGGCTTCAAGTTGTCGAGTTGTCAAAATCGCTCCCCAGCAACCTCCTAGCAACATGGAAACCGCTTGACTCATCCTTGCAATTGCCCCGTGACAGGTTTTTTTTGTACTCTGTCCCATTTCACCCCCCAAATCGTGGCCCGATTGAGTCAGAAGATGATGTAGTTCCTCTATTTCAGTGCGCGTGTTCTTAAAGTTACGAAACAGCCTATTTATTTCCAGCTTGTGATGCAAGAGTGGGCTTCTAGCATGGGCCCGCTGGGGCTCTTCCGGAATGGGACATCACAACCCCAGGACAAAATCAACTGCCTTTTTTGTGTCCTGTGTGCAACACCAGCCATGCTTAAGCACGTCCTCACTGGGTGTACAGTAAAGCCCCTGTCCCACTTAGGAAACCTGAACGGAAACCTCTGGAGACTTTGCGCCCCCCCACCCAAGGTTTCCGTGCGGTTCCCGGAGGTTTCTGTCCTCCGGCAACCACCTTCAACTAGCATCGCAACCGGCTTCGACTAAAAAAATCACCGATTTTTAAAACGGAAGCCACTTTCGACCATTAGGGAGACTGACAAAAACCTCCGGGAACCGCACGGAAACCTTGGGTGGGGCGCAAAGTCTCCAGAGGTTTCCGTTCAGATTTCCTAAGTGGGACAGGGGCATTAGCCTCTCCCAAGGACGGTACAACTGGAGCCATAATCAAGTGCTCAAATGCCTGGCAGCATCTCTGGAACGCAGGAGGACAGCCAACAAAGCCCTGCCGCCCAGAAAAAAGCAGCCCAGTTAAGACAATTGCCTTTGTTCGAGAGCTCGGACCTTCAGCCAGGTATTGAGCAAATGCACTCAATGCCGTAAGGTAGACAAAAATGCTGGAGAAACTCAGCGGGTGAGGCAGCATCTACGGAGCGAGGGAATAGGTGACGTTTTGGTTTGGCCCGCTGGAGGGAACGTATCTGGATGTTCAAATGTTATCGCAGATGCACACTTGCAAGCACTTGGCAGGCAGGTGAATGTGGAGCAAGCTATTGAACATCTCATCGAGTGATAGGGCAGAGAAACAGTTCACACTGACCTTCAAGCGCCCATTTCTAGCTCGATCCTACCTTAAACCGCATCCGCTCGCCCTAGATTCTGCCATTCACCCACACGCCAGTGAACTATCGCTCCACAAATCCGCACGCCTTTGGGATGTGGGAGGAAAGGGGAGCGCCCGGAGGAAACCCACGCAGGCAAAGGGGGGGACGTGCAAACTCCACACAGACGGCACCCGAGGTTGGGATTGAGTCTGGGTTGCTAGATCGGTGAGGCAGCGGATCGACCAGCTGCAAGCTGCTGAAATCCTTTGCGCGTGTTATTTTCCCTTGAGCTGAGAAAGATAAATTAAACGTGGTTGGACAGAATATGGAAATAAAGAGGAATTGCTTGCAACAGCTTTGAGACAGGTCACAAGGGCATGCAGCTCAGAAGCGATTGGGTGAAGGGATGAAGGTCATAGAGTCATAACGTGATATACTGTAGTGAGGAAACACTTTTTCTCACAGAGAGTGGTGAGTCTGTGGAATTCTCTGCCTCAGAGGGCGGTGGAGGCCGGTTCTCTGGATGCTTTCAAGAGAGAGCTAGATAGGGCTCTTAAAGATAGCGGAGTCAGGGGATACGGGGAGAAGGCAGGAACGGGGTACTGATTGGGGATGATCAGCCGTGATCACAGTGAATGGCGGTGCTGGCTCGAAGGGCCGAATGGCCTCCTCCTGCACCAATTGTCTATTGGCCATTGTCTATTGAAACAGGCCCTTTGGCCCAACTTGCCCACACCGGCCACCATGCCCCATCCACACTAACTCGCGTTTGGTCCATATCCCTCCACCTATGTCCTCTGGTCCTGGATTCCCCTACTCCGGGCAAGAGACTGTGTGCATCTACCCGATCTATTCCTCTCATGATTTTATGCACCTTTATACACCTCTATAAGATCACCCCTCATTCTCCTGCGCTCTAACCTGAGAAAAATGGCCGTTATGCAACAACTGATTGGGATTTGTAGCTAGCAGGCTGGTACAAAACGATTTGCGAGTCGCTTCAAAGGGGATAGCGTAATAAATTACCCAAAGAAAAAAAAGCAGGTGAGAGGGAACTGGCAGGATCGCTCAAGGGGAAAACATAGTGTGAACGTAATGGGCTGAATGGCCTTTGGTTTGGAGTTGAAACCATGATGAAAGTCCTGCTCAAATGCTGTGCTTTTTTTTAAAAAACAAGTAAATAGAAAACATAGAAACATAGAAAATAGATGCAGGAGTAGGCCATTCGGCCCTTCGAGCCTGCACCGCCATTCAATGTCTTCTTTTCGTGTCCATCTTGTTACAAAACGTTGACATCACGGTCATCGTCCGTCCTGAAAAGGACGCGAGCTTCCGGCGACAATCAGTGGAAGCCGTCATTTGTCGCAATAGATGATGGTGGTGGCAGAATTAGCTCAGGATACTCCCAGTTTCCAGCCCCTGCGACGTGGACGCTTCTGCTATGGGGCCGCCATTCAACATGATCGTGGCTGATCATCCAACTCAGTATCCCGTACCTGCCTTCTCTCCATACCCCCTGATCCCTTTAGCCACAAGGGCCACATCTAACTCCCTCTTAAATATAGCCAATGAACTGGCCTCAACTGCCTTCTGGGGCAGAGAATTCCACAGACTCACCACTCTCTGTGAGAAAAATGTTTTCCTCATCTCGGTCCTAAAAGACTTCCCCCTTATCCTTAAACTGTGACCCCTTGTCCTGGACTTCCCCAACATCGGGAACAATCTTTCTGTATCTAGCCTGTCCAACCCCTTAAGAATTTTGTAAGTTTCTATAAGATCCCCCCTCAATCTCCTAAATTCTAGCGAGTACAAGCCAAGTCAATCCAGTCTTTCTTCATATGGAAAACCATTGTGGATCGTATATTGTGCGGTCAAAATATACCTTCCTAATTTAAAAAAAAAATCCCGTCTGCTTCTTCATTGCGTGAGCATCAGCTACCACCCCCCCTCCCCCGTTCCGCCACCATCCCCCTCCGCCCCTCACCACCACCACTACCCCACGCACTCACCAAACATTTCAGTCTTGCAGCCATTTATGCCCCTGTCCCACTTAGGAAACCTGAACGGAAACCTCTGGAGACTTTGCGCCCCACCCAAGGTTTCCGTGCGGTTCCCGGAGGTTTTTGTCAGTCTCCCTAATGGTCGAAAGTGGTTTCCGTTTTAAAAATCGGTAATTTTTTAGTCGAAGCCGATTGCGATGCGAGTTGAAGGTGGTTGCCGGAGGACAAAAACCTCCGGGAACCGCACGGAAACCTTGGGTGGGGCGCAAAGTCTCCAGAGGTTTCCGTTCAGGTTTCCTAAGTGGGACAGGGGCATTAGCCGTCCAAGTATGGAAGGCAGTTTCCCGTTCCAAGGCACAGGCTTGCGGTTGGGAAGATCGACACAGGAGTTGCCTGGGAAGAGGTGGGGGAGGGGGGTTTGGGGAGACGAGTGGGGGAGGGGGGCGGGGGAGCAGGGAGCAGAGGTGACTAGTGAGAGGAAACCGCAGAACCTCTGCAGGCTTTGATTAACTGTGAACATTGGATTTTGTTTGAAATTCTGTCTGTCTGGAGATTTCTGTGCCGTGCTTCAAACTGCAGGCTGCGTGGAGTTGGAATCCAGCTGGCTAGACACTCAGACTAATGCATTCTGCAGACGGGTTTGCTCAGGGGTCAAGGGAAGGCACTCAGTCGCGTTGGCCTGGAGTCAGTGAGGCCTCTTCCTGTGGCCTCTGTCGACAAGCCAGTGGAGGGCACCGGGAGCGGAGCCCGCTGTGGGAACGCAGGGGGCATGGCTGCCCGTTTTGGGCACCGGCAGCGGTGTAGGAGCAACAAAACAATCGGTCGGAGGAGCTCAGGGGGTCGAGCGGCATCGGTGGAGGTGGGAGGGAGGAATTTTGGGCGGCCACGGTGGCGCAGCGGTAGAGTTGCTGCCTTACATAGAAACATAGGCACATAGACAATAGGTGCAGGAGCAGGCCATTCGGCCCTTCGAGCCTGCACCGCCATTCAATATGATCATGGCTGATCATCCAACTCAGTATCCCGTACCTGCCTTCTCTCCATACCCCCTGATCCCTTTAGCCACAAGGGCCACATCTAACTCCCTCTTAAATATAGCCAATGAACTGGCCTCAACTACCTTCTGTGGCAGAGAATTCCACAGATTCACCACTCTCTGTGTGAAAAATGTTTTTCTCATCTCGGTCCTAAACGACTTCCCCCTTATCCTTAAACTGTGACCCCTTGTCCTGGACTTCCCCAACATCGGGAACAATCTTCCCGCATCTAGCCTGTCCAACCCCTTAAGAATTTTGTAGGTTTCTATAAGATCCCCCCTCAATCTTCTAAATTCCAGCGAGTACAAGCCGAGTCTATCCAGTCTTTCCTCATATGAAAGTCCTGACATCCCAGGAATCGGTCTGGTGAACCTTCTCTGTACTCCCTCTATGGCAACAATGTCTCTCCTCAGATTTGGAGACCAAAACTCTACGCAATACTTACAGCGCTTGCAGGCGCCAGAGTACCGGGTTTGATCCCGATTACGTGCGCTGCCTGTACGGAGTTTGTACGTTCTCCCCGTGACCTGCGTGGGTTTTCTCCGAGATCTTTGGTTTCCTCCCACACTCTAAAGACGAGCAGGTTTGCAGGTTAATTGGCTTGGTATAAATGTAAAAAGATAGTCCCTAGTGTGAGCAGGATCGTGTTAATTTTGCGGGGAGCGCTGGTCGGCGAGGGCCGAAGGGCCTGTTTTTGCGCTGAATTTCTCTAAACTAGACTAACACTTCAGGAGACTGCAGCGCTTAGAATCTTGAATGGTAAACAAAGAGGATCTCAACAGGTCAGGCAGCATCTGCGGAAGGAAATAGATTGTGATGGGTAAAGATGATGTTTTGGGTTGGGACACTTCTTCAGATGAAGGAAGAGGGGAGATAGCTGGTTGAGAGGTGAGTTCATAAGTTCATTAGTCATAGGAGCAGACTTAGGCCATTCGGCCCATCAAGCCGGCTCTGCCATTTGATCTATGATTCCCTCACAACCACATTCTCCTGCCTTCTCCCCAGAACCTTCGCACCCTTACTAATCAAAAATCTATCAGTCTCCGTTTTAAAAGCACCCACTGACTTGGCCTCCACAGCCGTCTGTGGCAATGGATTCCACAGATTCACCTTCCTCTGACTAAAGAAATTCCATCTCATTTACTGTCTAAAGGTACATCCTTTAATTCTGTGGCTGTGCCCTCTGGTCCTAGACTCTCCCACTAGTGGAAACATCCCCTCCACATCCACTCTATCCTTTCACTATTCTGTAGACACTGTAGATAGACACTTTATTGCCACCTGCACCGAGCAGATAAGTACCCTTAAATATTGTTGGTCCTTCCTTCGTCCCCTCACCCCCACCCCCCACCCCCACTACAGGTCCCTCTTGTTCTTGCCCATCCCCCATGCCAGGGCTCCCTCGGCCCCCAGGAACACCGACCTCATGTTCCACGTCGCGCCTGGTTCTTGGTCAATGGCCCCGGGATGGGAGTCCGCGGTGTGCAGGCCCACCAGTCCTACCGAGGTCCCCCCCCTCACCCTAAAACTCCAGCGAGTACAGAGGGAGAGATATGCCCCTGTCCCACTTAGGAAACCTGAA
This sequence comes from Okamejei kenojei, assembly GCA_035221665.1. NCBI lineage: Eukaryota > Metazoa > Chordata > Chondrichthyes > Rajiformes > Rajidae > Okamejei > Okamejei kenojei. The sequence goes on from CM069174.1 coordinate 5,639,809, forward strand.
CGGAAGCCTCTGGAGGCTTTGCGCCCCGCCCAAGGTTTCCGTGCGGTTCCTGGAGGTTTTTGTCCTCCGGCAACCGCCTTCAACTAGCATCGCAACCGGTTTCGACTAAAAAATTACCGATTTTAAAAATGGAAACCACTTTCGACCATTAGGGGGACTGACAAAAACCTCCGGGAACCGCACGGAAACCTTGGGTGGGGCGCAAAGTCTCCGGAGGTTTCCGTTCAGGTTTCCTAAGTGGGGCAGGGGCAATAGATAAGCAAGAATGGTGGAGCAGACTCAATGGGCCGAATGAGCTCCAATGATGCTAATAACGTGGGGAAAATCTGGACATCTCGGTCGTCTAAGGTTCTCAAACGGAGATTCTTCCATGCAACTGTCGAGACCGTATTATTGTACGGGTATGAGGCGTGGACTCTCACGCGAGCACCGCCCAAGCCACTGCCGCCGCCACCCAGAAATGGCGGCAAACCCACCCGTGGCCACGTGACCCGGGACGGCCGACCAAGACGAGGCTGAAGACGTTGATGGAAGACGCGTGCGTAGGAGACAAAGGAGGAGCTTGCCAGCCGTGTGGTGCGCGTCCGTCACCGTGCCCGGCGGAAACCAGCACCACTGCGTCGCGAACGTTTTCAACGATGAATGCTCCCATGATTCATGAACTTCAAGTTCAAGGGAGTTTGTTGTCATGTGTCCCTGACAGGACAATGAAATCCTTGCTTTGCTTCAGCACAACAGAACATAGTAGGCATTGACTACAGAACAGATCAGTGTGTCCATATACCATTATATACGTATATACACACATGAATAAATAAAGTGGGAAAGTGCAAATAACAGATAATGGGCTATTAGTGATCAGAGTTTTGTCCGAGCCAAGTTTAATAGCCTGATGGCTGTGGGGAAGTAGCTATTCCTGAACCTGGCCGTTGCAGTCCTCAGGCTCCTGTTATTCCCAATGGTGCGTGTAACGTGCCAGCAATCGAGAACACAAGATGCGTGTGATGAAGCTCAGCGATGAGGCAACGTCCAGGTCCACCCGACCCCAACTCTCGGTGAGCCATGTAAACGTCCACCTCCCCGCAGCAGGACCTCAGGCGTGACCTCGGGGTCATGGGGCGGGCGTCAATTCGTGGAAACGCTCAGCGTGAGAGGAGAGAGAGGAGCGAGCGAGGCAGGGGGAGCACGCGCTCCCCCACCCAGCCACTCAACGGCCCGGCCTCGGCGAGCAGGCCCCACCTTGCCTGTGGAAGCCTCCACCCCTTTCTGCTGCCGCCTTTCATTAGTGTGTCGCTTGGCCCACCTTACTTGACATGTTTAAGCTTCTGCTGCAGTCGCTGTGAGACGTGGCTGTGTGATTACAGCTCTTGTTTAGACTACAGGGCAGAGCCTAAGGAGTTGAAATATCTGCAGTTTACTTAGGAAGCACTTTGGAGCAGGGACTATATCACAGATTGTTCCACTTGTATCCTGAGATTGTAGTTCATCTACGTGAAGTGTCTAATTTTACTGGGGTTACACAATGGGCACTAGCTGCTTATTCTGGAAGTGCCAAAAGAAATACATCTTTCAGAGTTTTTTTTTACTATGCGCAGTGGGTGGCGAACTAAACTCAATGAAAGGATGGATGGTGAGACACAAGAGGCTGCAAAATGCTGGAATCGAGAGTAAAAAGCAAACCGTTGGGAAGAACTCAGTGGGTCGGGCAGCATCCGTGGAGGGAGAACATTTTGGGTCAGTACCTTTCTCAGTCTGGAGAAGGGTCATCTGTCCATTTCCCTCCACTGATGTTGCCTGGCTCAGCAGAAACATAGAAACATAGACAATAGGTGCAGGAGCAGGCCATTCGGCCCTTCGAGCCTGCACCGCCATTCAATATGATCATGGCTGATCATCCAACTCAGTATCCCGTACCTGCCTTCTCTCCATACCCCCTGATCCCTTTAGCCACAAGGGCCACATCTAACTCCCTCTTAAATATAGCCAATGAACTGGCCTCAACTACCTTCTGTGGCAGAGAATTCCACAGACTCACCACTCTCTGTGTGAAAAATGTTTTTCTCATCTCGGTCCTAAACGACTTCCCCCTTATCCTTAAACTGTGACCCCTTGTCCTGGACTTCCCCAACATCGGGAACAATCTTCCTGCATCTAGCCTGTCCAACCCCTTAAGAATTTTGTAAGCTTCTATAAGATCCCCCCTCAATCTCCTAAATTCTAGCGAGTACAAGCCGAGATGGTGAAGTGCTTCCATTATCCGGATAGTCTCAAATGAACGGACATAGTGGCAAGATAATGGAGAGGTTGAAAACTGAAGGGTGTGACTACTCTCCGGGTGTTGGGGGAGGTACAGCTCTGCTCCTCCAGTTTTGTTTAGTGATACAGCATGGAAACAGGCCCTTCAGCCCGCTGATTCCATGCTGGCCAACAATCACCAACTAGCCCCATCCTACACAATAGGGACAAACCTGCACGTCTTTGGAGTGTGGGGGGGAAACCGGAGCACCCGGAGACAACCCACGTGGCCACGGGGAGAACGTGGGAACTCCGTACAGACAGCGCCCGTGGTCAGCATTGAACCCGGGTCTCTGGCGCTGTGAGGCAGCGACTCTACCCGCTGCTACATTGGGTTTACGATGTAAAGGCTGTAGCTGGTGACTCTGCACATCCGTTTCTGCAATGTGCCAGATTGTCCATATACAGCCAGTCCTGGCCTTTGTCATCTGTGTTGCCATCGATGCCAGGTTACTGCTGATAGTGGAATGGTGAAAGTTGCCTTTGTTGCCATCCGTGCCAAGAAGGCAAGTGCCCCGCCAGCAATTGGTACCGGGTTCCCAGAGGGGCAGCTGTTGTTCATCACTGCAGTCGCACCCCGTCAGTTGGTTTGAGAAGACCCGACACAAAATGCTGGAGCAACTCAGCGGGGCAGGCAGCATCTCTGGATGGTGCATCTCGAGAGATGTATTCGAGAGAGATTTGGCTCTTAGGGCTAACGGCATCAAGGGATATGGGGAGAAATGTGGAGGCGGGTTCTCTGGATGCTTTCAAGAGAGAGCTAGATAGGGCTCTTAAAAATAGCCCTATCGAGTCAGGGGATATGGGGAGAGGGCAGAAACGGGGTACTCTGCCACAGAAGGTAGTTGAGGCCAGTTAATTGGCTATATTTAAGAGGGAGTTAGATGTGGCCCTTGTGGCTAAAGGGATCAGGGGGTATGGAGAGAAGGCAGGTACAGGATACTGAGTTGGATGATCAGCCATGATCATATTGAATGGCGGTGCTGGCTCGAAGGGCCGAATGGCCTACTCCTGCACCGATTTTATATGTTTCTAGATAAAAGGAATGGGTGACGTTTCGGGCCGTGAAAACCCCTTCAGACTGAAGAGGGGCCTCGACCCGAAACGTTGCCCATCCCTTCTCTCCAGCGACGCTGCCTGTCCCGCTGATTTACTCCGGCATGTTGTGTCTATCTTCAGTGTCAACCAGCATCCGCCGCTTGCTTGAGAAATCTGACTAAGTGTCGGGTCCCCTGATTGTGAGGAGAAGTTGTGAGAGGCTCTGGTCTCTGGTGAATACGCTGTGGGCGGCCACTATTCTGCCACTTCTTCTAGCCTTGTCTGCCAGATCTGTTGGCGGGTGAGAAGGCCAAGGTTTGAAAGCCCGCAAGAGCACAGTGGCAGCTGGCACGGAGACCAGCTCTGCTGGATATGCTGCGGGGCAGTCCACGCTTGCCGAACCAAAGACTCCATTTAAGGGAGTAGCAAGGAGGAGCGCAGAAAATGAGACAGATTCCACTCCCGGGCCGTTTTTCCGAGAAGCAAACCTGTGCTCCTGGTCAAGCAGTGACGTCGAGGGGAAGTGGCAGGGGTCTGGACAGAACAGGACTAGTGGGCTGAAGGGCCTGAAGTGATGAACAGTTTGGACGGATTTGTAGGGTGGGGCAAGAGTTCAAATCCACAGTGAATCGTTGGGTGAGGAGAGTGCCGGGTTAGAGCTGGAAATAAACTTGACGTCACGTGGCAGTTGTGGTTTGGCTTTCACTGACAGAGTGTTCTCAAGTGAGATGAATGCTGATCCAAAGATTGCTGAGTGCTATAATCAATGGGTTCCTCAGTTAGCTAATTAGGAACAGCTCTGCTGTTCCGAGCAGAGGCCCTTATGGCCTTTTGGTCCCAAGCTGCTGTTGCTATTTCTCGACACTGTAACAGACTTGGCTCCCTGTAGCTTTGTCACTCAGGCATGTATGCATCTGCCTCACTCAGGTCGAGATATCTAAGGTTAGCTTCAGAGGTGCAAGCGTCTGAACAAGTGTCCCGACCCAAAACATCGCCTGTCCATATCCTCCAGAGATTCTGTGTGGAGTCTGAAGAAGGATCTCAGACTTCGCTCCACAGATGCTGCCTGACCCGCTGAGTTACTCCAGCATTTTGTGTTTTATTTGAGCTACAAGTGTTTGTCCGCTCTCTGGGTTTAGTTCAGAGATGCCCTTCGGCACATCCTGGTTCACCAGCACTATGCTACACATTAGGGACAATTTATAAATTTTTAGTGAAGCCAATTAGCCTACAAACCTGCACATCCGGTCCGGGTCACGGGGAGAAGGTGCAAACGGGATGGAAAGGCAGCGAGCCGTGCTGGGTTGTACAGGGGGATGTGCCATAACGCTCGGTTGGTCCAGGCAGTAACTACAGCCCGTTTCCAGTGGTAACATCATGGACAGGGCAAGGCTTGTGACATATTCGAGCTGAAATTACTTAAGGGGTTGGACAGGCTAGATATGTTCCCGATGTTGGGGAAGTCCAGGACAAGGGGTCACACAGTTTAAGGATAGTCTTTTAGGACCCACACAGAGAGTGTGAATCTGTGGAATTCTCTGCCACAGAAGGTAGTTGAGGCCAGTTCGTTGGTGGATGTGGCCTTGTGGCTGAAGGGATCAGGGGGGGCAGGTACAGGAATACTCAGCCATGATCTGAATGGCAGTGCAGCGAATGGCCTGCTCCTGCTATGTTTCTTTGGACTTGGTGGGCCGAATACCCTGCTGTATCCTAACGCCTGTGATGCCGTCCATGTTGCATCCAGCACTTTGTGTCTTTACTTGTTAACCAGCATCTGCAGCATCCACGATTGACTAAGCCAGGTTGCTTGATGACTGAGCGAGTGCTTGGTGCGGACCCCCCTCTTTGGGGACCAAATGGGACTCTGGCATTAGTGGAAGCGAGTGTGTGAAAATGGGGACCAATTTTCCCAGTGGCGTAAATCAGGACAAATCTGGCCCGGCAAATCTATCACCCAGTCCGTCTCCTCGGAATCATCAGCAAAGTGATGAAAGCGTTGCGGACAGTGAGATCAAGTGACGCCTACTGGCAAGCTGGTCAAAGAGATAGCACTTTCAGAGCCTTCTCACACTCGCTTTCCACCAATGCTTAGTTCGTGGCCTTTAGGCGCGATACAGCGTGGAAACAGGCCCTTCGCCCACAGAGTCCGAGCCCACCAGAGGGACGATTTACGATTTGCAGAAGGCCAAAGGCTCTACAAACCTGCACGTCGCGCAGGTCACGGGGAGAACGTACAAACTCAGCGGGTCAGACTACCCTTGTATTCACTGGAGTTTAGAAGGATGAGGGGGGATCTTATAGAAACATATAAAATTATAAAAGGACTGACAAGCTGCAGGTTCCCGTCCAGAACCAGGGGCCACCGTCCTGAGGTGAGGAGTTGTGAGTTTGTGGAATTCCCTGCCACAGAGGGCAGTGGAGGCCAAGCTGGTGATTTAAGAGAGAGTTAGATAGAGCTCTAGGGGCTGGTGGAGTCAGGGGATGGCAGGCACGGGTTTATTGATAGGGGACGATCAGCCATGATCACAGTGAATGGCGGTGCTGGCTCGAAGGGCCGAATGGCCTCCTCCTGCACCTATTTTCTATGTTTCTATGTAACTCTGTACAGACAGCACCTGTAGACAGGATTGAACCCAGGTCTCTGGCGCTGTGAGACAGCAAATGCTGGAGAATCGAGGGTACACAAAAAGCTGGAGAAACTCAGCGGGTGCAGCAGCATCTAAGGAGCGAAGGAGATAGGCGACGTTTCGGGTCGAGACCCTTCTTCAGCCTACAACTCTACCCCTGCGCCACCTTGCCACACTTTACTTTTGGTAAAGGCAAAATGGATGGGACAGGATTAGAGGGATATGGGCCAAACGCGGGCAAGTGGGACTAGTGTAGATGGGACTACCCGGTGTGGGCAGGTTGGGCTGGAGTGCTTCCACACTGTATCACTCTATCCCAATGATACCACTTAATTGCCCCCCTTCCATCCCCAGCAGTGAGGGGTGGCTCCTTGGTGTCCCTCTGCCCTTATCTACCCCACCCCGCCCCGTGACAGGTGAAAACCAATCCATGCTGCAAAACGTTTCAGTCGTAAAGCGACGGAATCAAACAGGAAGGAGGCAGGCTCCCCGGCACAACTTGCCCCAGCCCGACCATCATGCCCCCAGCTACACTAGTGCCCACGTTTGGCCCATATCCCCCCAGAACCTGTGTTGGGAGGAACTGCAGATGCTTGTTTAAACCAAAGACAGACACAAACAGTTCAATGGGACAGGCAGCATCTCTAGAGAAAATGAATAGAAGGCGCTTCGGGTTGAGGAGAGTCTGAAGGAGGGTCTCAACCTGAAACGTCACCTATCCATGTTCTCCACAGATGCTGCCTGACCCGCTGAGTTACTCCAGCACTCTGTGAAACATCACCTATCCATGTTCTCCACAGATGCTGCCTGACCCGCTGAGTTACTCCAGCACTCTGTGAAACGTCACCTATCCATGTTCTCCACAGATGCTGCCTGACCCACTGAGTTACTCCAGCACTCTGTGAAACGTCACCTATCCATGTTCTCCACAGATGCTGCCTGACCCGCTGAGTTACTCCAGCACTCTGTGAAACGTCACCTATCCATGTTCTCCACAGATGCAGCCTGACCCGCTGAGTTACTCCAGCACTCTGTGAAACGTCACCTATCCATGTTCTCCACAGATGCTGCCTGACCCGCTGAGTTACTCACGCACCTTGTGTCTGTCCCTCCACACCTTTCTTATCCATGTACCTGTCCAAAAGGTTGCAGGTAGTGCAAGGTAAGACCTGCCTGGTGGAATAAAACTGGGTGAAAAAAGGTCTTACCTTCCACTGCCTGCCACCTCCGGCAACCACCTTCAACTAGCATCGCAACCGGCTTCGACTAAAAAATTACCGATTTTTAAAACAGCAACCTATTTTTAGTCGAGGCCGGTTTTGAAAATTTTGAAATAATCGCCGGAACATAGAAGAAGCGGAAACCACTTTCGACCATTAGGGAGACTGACAAAAACCTCCGGGAACCGCACGGAAACCTTGGGTGGGGCGCAAAGTCTCCAGAGGTTTCCGTTCAGGTTTCCTAAGTGGGACAGGGCCATTACAGCGCCGGAGACCCGGGTTCGATCCCGACTACGGATGCTGTCTGAGTGGAGTTTGCACGTTCTCCACGTGAACTGCGTGGGTTTTCTCCAGGGATCTCCGGTTTCCTCCCACACTCCAACGACGTACAGGTTTGTAGGTTAGTTGGCTTGGTATGAGTGCAAATTGTCCCTAGAGTGTGTAGGACAGTGTTAGTGTGCGGGGATCGCTGGTTCGGCGTGGACTCTGTGGGCCGAAGGGCCTGTTTCCGCGCTGTATCTCTAAACTAAACAGCAGCCATTTTAAGCAAACAGCAATGAATAAATGACTGGGGTATCTGTCTCAATGTTGCTGCTGTTGGAATAAACATTGGCCAAAGCACAGAACGCTTGTACTATTTCTTGGAACAGTGCCAGGCATCTTTACGTCCGAGCAAAAGGCCAGATGGAGCTCTGGTTTAATGCCGTATGAGGAGAGATGAAGCAAAGTGGGCACGTGCTCCCTCGTGTCACGAGGAATAGGGGGGGTGAACTTGCTGAAACAATCACCATGTTGGATGGGCCTGACAGGGGTGATGCGGGAATGATGGTTTCCCCCGGTCGCGGAGTCCAGAACCAGGGCTCACGGTCTCAGAATAAAGGGGACGGAGATGAGAGGAAATCCTTTCACCCACAAGACAGTGACACTTTGGAAGTACGGAGAAGGTTCATCAGACTTGATTCCTGGGATGGCACGACTTCCATAGGAAGAAAGACTGGATAGACTCGGCTTGTACTCGCTGGAATTTAGAAGATTGAGGGGGGATCTCATAGAGACTTACAAAATTCTTAAGGGGTTGGACAGGCTAGATGCAGGAAGACTGTTCCCGATGTTGGGGAAGTCCAGAACAAGGGGTCACAGTTTAAGGATAAGGGGGAAGTCTTTTAGGACCGTGATGAGAAAATCGTTTTTCACACAGAGAGTGGTGAATCTGTGGAATTCTCTGCCGCAGAAGGTAGTTGAGGCCAGTTCGTTGGCCATATTTAAGAGGAAGTTAGATGTGGCCCTTGTGGCTGAAGGGATCAGGGGGTATGGAGAGAAGGCAGGTACAGGATACTGAGTTGGATGATCAACCATGATCATATTGAATGGCGGTGCAGGCTCGAAGGGCCGAATGGCCTGCTCCTGCACCTAATTTCTATGTTTCTATGTTTCTAAACACGAGTATGGAGACTCAGTCGCTGAGAGTATTGAAGACATAATCGATAGATTAAGGGAATCGAGGTGTACGGGTTTAATGCTAGAGAGTGGCGCTCACATGAAAGATCAGCCGCGATCTCATTGAATGGTAGAGCAGACAAAAGGGGCTGAATGGCCTCCTCTTGCCTCTGCTCCTGAGGTCCTGACATCTCATCTCAAGGACCACTGGCAGCAGTGCAATGCTGCGGATGGCATGGAGGGTTAACGTACGATGAGCGTTTGACGGCACTGGGCCTGTGCTCGCTGGAGTTTAGAAGGATGAGGGGGGACCTCATTGAAACTTTTACCAAATACTGAAAGGTCTGGGTAGAGTGGATGTGGAGAGGATGTTTCCACCAGTGGGAGAGTCTAGGGCCAGAAGGCACAGCCTCGGAATAAAAAGACGTTCCTTTAAGAAGGAGATGAGGAGGAATTTCTTGAGTCAGAGGGTGGTGAATCTGTGGAATTCATCGCCACAGATGACAGTGGAGGCCAAGTCAATGGATATTTTTAAGGGGGAGATTGACAGATTCCTGATCCCTGTTTTTGTATACAAGCCTCTCGAAATAAATGCTACCATCGAGTTTGCTTTCTTTACTGCCAATTCAATCTGCGGATTAGTGTTTTGGGAATCCTGCACCAGCCCTCCCAAAAGTCCCTTTGCATCTCCGATTTCTGAATTCTCTCCCCGTTTAGAAAATAATCTACGCCTTTATTGCAATTACCAAAGTGCATGGCTCCACACTTTGCTACACTGGTTTCCATCTGCCACTTCTCTGCCCACTCTCCCAACCTGTCCAAGTCCTTCTGCAAAGTCCCCGCTTTCTCTACACTGCCTGCCCCTCCACCTATTGTCATATCATCCGCAAACCTGGCCACAAAGCCTTCAATCCCCTCGTGCATATCATTAATATACAACGTGAAGAGTAGCGGCCCCAGCACCGACCCCTGTGGAACTCCGCTAGTCACTGGCAGCCAACCAGAAAAAGCCCCCTTTATTGCCACACTTTGCCTTCTGCCATCCAACCTGCTATCCATGCTAGTCTCTGCCCTTTGATACCGTGGGCTCTCATCTTCCTTATGCCCCTGTCCCACTTAGGAAACCTGAACGGAAACCTCTGGAGACTTTGTGCGGTTCCCGGAGGTTTTTGTCTCTTCAACCCCCTTCAACTAGCATCGCAACCGGCTTCGACTAAAAAAAATTACCGATTTTTAAAACGGAAACCACTTTCGACCATTAGGGAGACTGACAAAAAACCTCCGGGAACCGCACGGAAACCTTGGGTGGGGCGCAAAGTCTCCAGAGGTTTCCGTTCAGGTTTGCTAAGTGGGACAGGGGCATTAGCAGCCTCCTGTGTGGCACCTTATCAAAGGCTTTCTGAAAATCTAGGTACACAACATCTACTGGCTCTCCTGCTGTTTACTCCTTCAAAGAATTCCAGCAAATTTGTCAGGCGAGACCTCCCCTTCATAAAGCCATGTTGACTTTGGCCTATTTTGTCATGAACTTCCAAGTGAACTTCATATCTCACTCTGACCGAAGGCCCCCAAATGTACTGGCTGCCCTGGTGGAGCGGGAAATGGGGTCTTTGCTACCTCAGCGGGTTTATCCTCACCTTGCCCCCCCCCCCCCCCCCCCCCCCCGCCTCACAGATAACTGACTCACTCCTAGCAAGTACAAGCGATGGGGGGAACAGAATCTGCAGGCAATTTACTGATGGTCTGAGCTTGGGGATCAGTTTCCGTTAATTTTCTACAGCTGTGCGTTGTTGACTTTGGCTGCTCCATTAAAACATTTCTTTCATTTTTTTTCTTTTTTTCCCCTGAAAACAAGACTACTGTGCCGTCTGCTCTGAGCTTTGTTAAAGCTGCATCGCTAGATTACTCAGATTTGTTTGAAAAAAGAAAAGTCCTCTCAAAACCCCAAAATCGGCATAAAATGGCCAAAAAACGTCATTCGCTCCGATTTCCAATCCGCTGCGAGACCAATCGCTGCATCGTGAGGAAGACTGATTAAGACTTTAAATTGGCCTGTGTTCCCGTCCAGTAGCTTGAAAACAGGGGGGTCCACTAGCTTCTGAATGCTTGAATCCACATTGCTGATTTCTACGTGGAGCAACTATTCCCCAGGTAGTGTGGTGCAGTCCTCTGAATAGCAGAGTCCCTGTGCTGTAAATATACTTGGGATGCATCTGGCAAACTGGGTGACCACTATGTGAGACTTTGCCATCTCGCTGTTTGTCTGTCTATCTCTCTGTCTCTGTCTCTCTCTCTCTCTCTCTGTCTCTCTATCTATCTATCAATCTGTCTGTCAGAGAAACATAGAAAATAGGTGCAGGAGGAGGCCATTCGGCCCTTCGAGCCAGCACCGCCATTCATTGTGATCATGGCTGATCGTCCGCTATCAGCCTGCCTTCTCCCCATATCCCTTGACTCCACTAGCCCCTAGAGCTCTATCCAACTCTCTCTTAAATCCATCCAGTGATTTGGCCTCCGCTGCCCTCTGTGGCAGGGAATTCCACAAATTTCGCAACTCTCTGGGTGAAAAAGTTTTTTCTCACCTCAGTCTTAAATGACCTCCCCTTTATTCTAAGGCTGTGGCCCCTGGTTCGGGACTCACCAACTTTGGGAACATTTTTCCTGCATCTAGCTTGTCCAGTCCTTTTATAATTTTATATGTTTCTATAAGATCCTGTCTCCCTCTTCCTCTCTCCCACTCTGTCTCTGTCTCTCTCTCTCTCACTGTCTCTCTCCGTGTCCTGTCGGTTTGTCTCTTTCTGTCTTTCTCTCTGTGTGTGTTTCTCTCTCTGTCTCTCTCTCTGTCTCTCTCTCTCTGTCTGTCTCCCTCTCTCTCTCTCTCCGCCTGTCCCTCTCCCCGTTTGTCTGTCTCTCTGGGTTTCTCCTTCTCTCCGCCATCCCTCTGTCCGCCATCTCTCTCTCTCTCCGCCGTCTCCCTCTCGCCGCTGTCTCTCTCCATATTTCTCTGTCCCAATAGTGCGCGGCCAGTTGCCACAAATACTTGCAGCAGTTTGGCTGGGAGTTGGCAAAGGATCGCGGCTTTAAAATGTAGATTGCAGTGGGGATCCCGTTGAGGGAGTGATAGCCCTGTGTGTTGGTGGCTTGGAGTTCAGTGGAAGGGCTCACAGTGGAAATGAGAGGCCCAGAATCGAGAGGGGAGTGTCGCACTCACGTGGCATGAGCTCGAACAAGCTTGGGCCCCTGAAGCATGCCCCAGCAGTAACGGGCTGTTTATCCCACTGCCATGCCTGTTGGAATGGAGAAACAGAATTGGACAAGTTCTAGTGAGGTTTCTGAGGGTAATTGATAGGGGACGCTCAGCCATGATCACAATGAATGGCCGTGCTGGCTCGAAGGGCCGAATGGCCTCCTCCTGCACCTATTGTCTATGTTTCTATGGTAAGGTGCAGTTTTAGAGCAAGATAATTTTCTCCATGGCTACTGACTTCTGAAGGGAAACTGCCAGGGCCCTTGGTCAGAGACAGGCCTGTGGAAAACCAGCTACAGCCAGAGAGGGATACAACGAGGAAACAGGCCCTTTGGCCCACCTTGCCCACACTGGCCAACGTGCCCCAGCTACACTAGTCCCACCTGCCTGCGCTTGGTCCATATCCCTCCAAACCTGTCCTATCCATGTCTAAATGTTTCTTAAATGTTGCGACAGCACCTGCTTCAACTACCTCCTCCGGCAGCTCGTTCCATACACCGACCACGCTGTGTGTGAAAAATTTACCCTTCAGGTTCCTATTAAATATTTTCCCCTTCACCTTAAACTGAGCTCAGTCCACCTGGGCCTACCTGATCTCCTGGTTGCCAAACACTTTAACTCCCCCTCCCATTCCCAATCTGACCCCAGTTCTCTGACTAACAATGATCCACCGTGAATTTCCTTGACCAGTGTCTGCTTTGATTTGTCATTTTCACACCTTACCCTTCCATATCTCTACTTTCCCTCCCCCCTGCCTCTTAGTCTGAAGAAGGGTCTCGACCCGAAACGTCACCCATTCCTTCTCTCCAGAGATGCTGCCTGTCCTGCCGAGTTATGCCCCTGTCCCACTTAGGAAACCTGAACGGAAACCTCTGGAGACTTTGCGCCCCACCCAAGGTTTACGTGCGGTTCCCGGAGGTTTTTGTCAGTCTCCCTAAAAGTGATTTCCGTTTTAAAAATCGGTAATTTCTTAGTCAAAGTCGGTTGTGATGCTAGTTGAAGGTGGTTGCCGGAGGACAAAAACCTCCAGGAACTGCACAGAAACCTTGGGTGGGGCGCAGAGTCTCCAGAGGTTTCCGTTCAGGTTTCCTAAGTGGGACAGGGGCATTACTCCAGCACTTTGTGTCTTATCTTCGGTGTAAACCAGCATCTGTGGTTCCTTCCTGCACATTGGGACCACTTGCATTGTTGACCCATTGGTTATGGAGTTGGTTATGACATTAAGTCAGTGGCAGTTGGCAGCCTGGAAGTCAGTTATTTTAATGATTAATTCAAACTGGCCACATGCTAAATTTGGGACAACAATATTTGACTGTGCAACTTTGGGATATCAAAAGATTGAAGGCTTGGCCAACACTAATTGGGTATCCACAGGGCTCTCTCGGTTTGTGGCTGAAGAGTTGGCCTCTTAAATCGAAGCAGATCGTCCAACTTGGTCTATTTTTAGTGTCCCATTGAGCTACAAGCCTCTTATGGGTCCTTATGATCAATGAGTCATAAACAAAACTCATCTTCTGTTCTTCCCTGTTTCATGTGGTGACTTTGAGAGCAAGGTTCACTATGACAGCCACGCAATGGTTGGTCGCGTTGCCAGGGGCTGAGACCATTTCTGGAGGAGGTGGTGAATGTCCCTCTCCCGCACCCCGGCCCTCGGCCTACAGCGACAGCCAGCGCTGCTGCCTCTCTGCTTGCTGCTCTGCCCCCCCCCCCCCCCCCCCCCCCGCCCGTGCATCAGCAGACACCGCCACACCCGCCGCGTGCTTCCCCTCCGTTACCACGGCAGCCAGCTGACCGGGTGCCGGCCAGGAAACGCCTCGGTCACCATGGCAACTCCATTTCCTGGAAGTGGATGATTGCCGCCGAGACTAAATCCATGAGTTGTCCCCGATCCGACACTGGAACACGCACCCTTCCCAAGCTGTGCCTTTAGCTTAGTTTAGTTCAGGGATACAGCGTGGAAACAGGCCCTTCGGCCCACCCAGTCCGCGCCGACCAGCGATCCCCGCACACTAACGCTATCCGACACACACTCGGGACAATTTACAATTATGCCAAGCCAATTAACCTACAAACCTGTGTGGAAATGCCTTGCTTTTTATCACTTAGTAGAATGGGAGAGCGCAGATCAAACTGTCCTGCGGGACTTTGACTCCATCTTTTATGTGTTTGCCTCTCCAGCTCATCTCCCCTCAGTGGGCCGAAGGGCCTGTTTCCATGCTGTATCTCTAAACTAAACTAAACTAAAGGAAAGAAGAAGTAACCACAAAGTCGCGGGCGGATAGGGGGACCTGATACCGCTTTCCATGCATGGCAGGCAGTCTCATGGGAATGGGAACAGGAGCAAAGTTGCAGCTTGCGCACAATGCGACCGGCAGGAGGTGCATGGTGCAGTGGGGCGAGGGAGGCCTGGGGAGCTGGGCCAACAGCGGCAAACGTTGCTCCATATCAGTCGAAGGAAAGAAAATGGACATTGGCAATGCAAGCGAAATCGGCTTGTACTCACTAGAATTTAGTAGATTGAGGGGGGATCTTATAGAAACTTACAAAATTCTTCAGGGGTTGGACAGGCTAGATGCAGGAAGGTTGTTCCCGATGTTGGGGACGTCCAGAACGAGGGGTCACAGTTTAAGGATAAGGGGGAAGTCTTTTAGGACCGAGATGAGGAAAACATTTTTCACACAGAGAGTGGTGAATCTGTGGAATTCTCTGCCACAGAAGGTAGTTGAGGCCAGTTCATTGGCTGTATTTAAGAGGGAGTTAGAAGTGGCCCTTGTGGCTAAAGGGATCAGGGGGTATGGAGAGAAGGCAGGAACGGGATACTGATTGGGGATGATCAGCCATGATCATATTGAATGGCGGTGCAGGCTCGAAGGGCCGAATGGCCTACTCCTGCACCTATTTTCTATGTTTCTAAGAAGGGGGCCATCTGTCCATTTCCCTCCACAGATGCCGCCTGGCCCGTTGTGTTCCTCCAGCATCTGCAGTCTCTTGCATCTCCAGTTTGTTACAGAGTGATGCTGTGTGTGTGTGTGTGTGTGTGTGTGTAAAGGGCTTGTCCCACTTACGCGACCTTGGCTCGCAAATTACGCAACCTCGTGGTCGCTTGAGGCGTACGGGCACTGTATGGCCGCGCGGGGCCGGTCCCACTTAGAAGTGCGGAGCCGTGCGGGGCTGGTCCCGACATCGCGCGGGGCTCCGAAAATCTGGAGTGTCCGAAATCTTTGTGCGCAACAGCCTGTCGGCCCACAGGCGCATTGCGGTCGTACGCAGCGTCATGACGTCGTACGCCTAGCGCGTGGCGTTGTGCGATGACGTCACCGCCCGGCGTGGCGTTGCGTGATGACGTCACCGCCCGTCGCCGTGCGACGCCCAAATTCAGTCGGCCCGCCTCCTGCCCAGCTGATTGGTAAGCAGGACGCAAATGACGTCACTAGCGAACTTAGCGCGTATTTAGCGTGTACTTAGCGTGAACTCCGCTTCCGTTTGGTCGCGCCAAACGCACGCAATCGCATTCAAGTGGGACAGGCCCTTGAGGACTGGTACCCGCGCGCGATTCTGATCACACACAGGGATGGAGTTGTAATGAAGTAGTGAGTAGTGAAGTCGTGAGTAGTGAAGTAGTGAGCCTCAATCAGCGCCCCTCCAGGAGAGAGGAGGCTGCAGGAACTGGGAATGGGTACATGGACAAGGGACATGCAGGGCGACCTTCTGCATGCTCACTGAGTGATACAGGAAACAGATCAAATGATGGCAGATATATTTAATAGTCACCGACCTGCGCAGCTCACAAACGGAAAAAAAGTGAGGGTGACACAATGGTGCAGCTAACTAAGCTAAACTAAACTAAACAAAATTGTAACCACAATTATCAGACGTTCATGAGGGATAGGAGCAGAATGAGGCCACTCGGCCCATCAAGTCTACTCCTCCATTCAATCATGGCTGATCTATCTCTCCCTCTCAACCCCATTCTCCTGCCTTCTCCCCATAACCCCTGACACCCGTACTAATCAAGAATCTATCTATCTCTGCCTTAAATATATCCATTGACTTGGCCTCCACAGCCATCTGTGGCAATGAATTCCACAGATTCACCACCCTCTGACTAAATAAATTCCTCCTCATCTCCATTCGGAAGGTACGCTTCTAATCAAGAATCTGCCAATCTCTGCCTTAAAAATATCCATTGACTTGGCCTCCACAGCCATCTGTGGCAAAGAGTTCCACAGATTCACCACCCTCTGACTAAAGAAATTCCTCCTCATCTCCTTCCTAAAGGAACGTCCTTTAATTCTGAGGCTGTGCCCTCTGGTCGTAGACTCGCCCACAAGTGGAAACATCCTCCCCACATCCGCTCTATCCAGGTCTGTTGATGTTGATGTTGGACGTCCTTCGGGAATGAGGTTCGTTGTTGGAGAGCCAGTGTTTAGACAAACACGTTCACTCGTAACTGTGTAGTGTGGTTTAGAGATACAGCGCGGAAACAGGCCCTTCGGCCCATCGAGTCCGCTCCGACACGTGATTCCTGCACACTAAAGGGCCTGTCCCACTTGGCGATTTTTTTTCAACGACTGCCGGCATCATTGACTGACGTGTGAGATCACTGAAAAATATGCGGCGTGACACGACGTGATGACGTACGACGTGAAGGGGTTTTTTCAAGCGTCGCGACATTTTTTTTTGTCGCCGCCGGATTTTGAAATGTTCAAAATCTTTCGCCGACCCTGGTATGACGCCGGCAGTCGCCGAAAAAAATCGCACGTGGGACGGGCCCTTAACACTACCCGACACACACCAGAGGCAATTTTACATTTATACCAAGCCAATTAACTTACAACCCTGTACGTCTTTGGAGTGTGGGAGGAAACCCGGAGCGCCCGGAGAAAACCCACGCAGGTCACGGGGAGATCGTACGAACTCCGTACAGACAGCACCCGTAGTGGGGATGGAACCCGGGCCTCCGCCGCTGTGAGGCATTCACGGAGTTAGTGTCAAAGAGTTTTGTGATTATCGGCTTCCAGAATCTTCTGCACAGCTTCTGAAACCACCCTGGACTTTTAATGATCACTGATAAGTTGGCTGGTGCAGGGCATCTGGTTTCTATTGTCTGTGCATCTGCGGGGAGAGTGAGTTGCAGGCCTTAGCGATTTAATGCTGCTCTGCTTTTCATGGCAAAGGCATGCTCAAAAGCCATGCATGCTCTCAAACTGCATGAAAGTATAAGTTTAGTTTAGAAATAGAGCGCGGAAACAGGCCCTTCGGCCCACAGAGTGCGCGCCGACCGGCGATCCCCCCGCACACTAGCACTCTCCTACACACTGGGGGCAATTTATATTTATTTTAACCAACAAACCTGTGCATCTTTGGAGTGTGGGAGGAAACCGGAGCACCCGGAGAAAACCCACGCAGGTCACAGGGAGAACGTGCAGACTCCGTAGACAGGATGGAGCCCGCGTCTCTGGCGCTGTGAGGCGGCAACTCTACCGCTGCGCCCCCGCGCTGCCTTCAAGGTCTTGCGTTACGCAGGGAAGCTGAGGTGAGACCACGGTGAAATCAGTGATAGCTTTATAGAATGCAGATCCGGCCTGAGGGGCCAAATGAGTGAATCTTATTTCTTCTACTGTTTAAAGGAGCTCTCTATGTACAAATTGATACCATATTTTCGACATTACCACAGCAATTACACTTCAGCAAAACAGTACTTTGTGTTTTGGACGACATGAAAAGAGTATTTTGGCCGATCGAGTCCGTGCTGGCTCACAGAGTAATCCCATCCCCCTGCGCTCCCCACGTTCTAGCTCTCAAGCACAGACCAGGGGCAAATTAGCGCAGCCAATTAACCCAGCTGCTCCCCACATTCCACCACTCACTCACGCCATTTGCCGTGGCCAACGTACCTCCCACGTGGCCACGGGAAGAACGTGCAAACTTCACACAGACAGCGCCCCTGGTCAGGATCGAACCGGGGTCTCTGGCGCTGTGAGGCAGCAACTCTACCGGCTGCGCCATTACACGGCACATCTTGAAGACAACACCACACACCACGTGTAGGAAGAACGTGCAGATGCTGGTTCAAACCGGATCGACACAAAATGCTGGGGTAACTCATTGAGCCAGACAGCATCTCTGGAGAAAAGGGATAGGTGACGTTTTGGCTCGAGACCCTTCTTCCTTCTCTCCAGAGATGCTGTCTGACCCGCTGCGTTACTCCAGCTATTTGTGTCCAGCCAAGGCTTTCTTTCTCTCCTAAACTCCTACAGTATATATATATATTTATATATATCAGGATACATGATAACCAAAGCTGCTATTAAAAAATATAAGCTATCCGAGTAAACCATGGAGGATACATGCCGATACATTTTTGACCAAAGGTCTCCAGGATTGTGCAAGCAGTGAGGAGGGACATCTACAGAGCACCAGAAGGAGTTAGGCTGCAGGTCGGGCCTACGCCTCTTATGGCAAACACACGGCCTGGAGGGTTTGAGGGGGGGTGGGGTGTGGGGGGAAGAATCGGTCCAGCGTTTGATTTCAACTCTCTCCACATTTGTGAAAGAGACTTGTGTCTCCCCGCAGCCACCAGCAAAGATCCTATAGCGGAGCAAGATAGACCACTCCTGCTAAATGCAATGGGCTGACGTGTAGTACGCAACGGAGCGGAACGTGGGCCTTTTTTTCATCCATTTCAGTAACCCGACCCGACCCGACCCGACCCGACCCGCAGTGTAACCAACGTTGCGGGGGAACAGTTTGTGTTAATAAATTAAATGTCTGAAAACGAGGAGAAGATTTTTACCAAATAACTTTTATTTTTACGAGGATGTTTCCGCAACCGGCTTCCGTCTCCGCACTATTATCCTATGGGATCTACGGTGCGGAGGCGGAAGCGGTTACGGAAATGGGGCCGTAAATTGCCCATGAATCTGCCCACGACCGTACCACGTCTTTTTCGTCGAGTGGACTATCTTGCTCGCTGTAGGATCTTTGGCCGCCAGCCCCTCTCCCCCAGGAGGGCTGTCCTCACTCGCTCTGGGTGAGAATAGGTCAGAGTAAGCAGCCAAATTGCAAAAGCAGTTTTCACACAATGCAGGGGCGATGTTTACAGCCCGTGCCAGGGAGGCCGTTTTGGTCATTTCAGTTCAGTTTAGTATTGTCACATGTACTGAGGTACAGTGAAAAGCTTTTATTACGTGCTAACCAGTCATTGGAAAGACAATACATGATTACAATCGATCTATTCACAGCGTACAGATACATGGTAATGTTAAGTAAGTAGGTTTATTGGCCAAGTATTCACATACAAGGAATTTGCCTTGGTGCTCCGCCCACAAGTAACAACATGACATACAGTGACAGTTACGAATGACTCAGAAAACGCTAAACATTAATAATAATAAAACATTAATGATAAAACACCATTGATCAAGCATGTGAACCAACAAAATACCAGATCAAAGGGAGGCTACAGATTTTTGGCTGTTGAGTGGAGCAACTACTCGTGGATAAAAGCTGTTTTTATGTCTGGCTGTGGCAGCTTTGACAGTCCGGAGTCGCCTTCCAGAGGGAAGTGATTCAAAGAGTTTGTGGCCCAGGGTGAGAGGGGTGAGAGATGATCTTGCCCGCTCGCTTCCTGGCCCTTGCAGTGTACAGTTCATCAATGGAGGGAAGGTTGCAGCCAATAACCTTCAATAGTGCAAGATAAAGACCAGTAAATCTGATCAAAGATAGTCCGAGGGTCACAAATGAGGTAGATAGCAGTTCAGCACTGCTCTCTGGTTGTGGTAGGACGGTTCAGTTGCCTGATAACAGCTGGGAAGGAACTGTCCCTGAATCTGGAGGTGCTTTTCTTCCTCCCTGTATGTTCACAAAGGCACGGATCGTTAGTCCGATTCCCAATTAGAAGTAGACCAGTGATGGGCAAGAGCGAGCTGCCTTAGAAATAGGAGAGAAATGCTTGGGGATTTAAGCTTGGTCTGGGTGCTGACAATGGGCCAGGGGGCTTTTACACGATGCCCTCTCCTTGCTTTAATTTGTTTAGTTTAGTTTCGAGATGCAGCGTGGAAGCAGGCCTATGGCCTACCGAGTCCGTGCCTATCCTATCCACGCTAGGGGCAATTTGCACTTATTCCAAGCCAATTAACCTACATACCTGTATGTCTTTGGAGTGTGGGAGGAAACCGGAGCATCCGGAGAAATCCCACGCGGTTACGGGGAAAACGTACAAACTGCGTACAGACTCATTCTTTTTTTCTCTCTCCTTTTCTTGCTCTTGCTCTCTCTCTCTCTCTCTTCCTCTTTTTCTCCCTCGTTCCTTCCCCTTCGTTCACTGTCTTTCGCTATCAATCCCCTGCTCTCGCCTTCTCTCCCTGTCTGTCTGTCTGTGGCAACTTCTACCCTCTCTCCCCCTCTCTCAACCTCTCCCCCTCTCTCAACTTCTTCTCCCTCTCCCCCTCTCTCAACCTCTCCCCCATTCTCCCCCACTCTCTCTCTCTCTCTCTCTCTCTCTCTCTCTCTCCCTCTAACTCCCTCTCCCCCTTTCTCTCAACCTCTCCCCCCCCCCCCAGCCTCTCTCTCCCACTCTCTCTCTCTGCCTGTCTCCCCCTCCCCTTCTCTCTCTCTCTAACGTAAAATTAAAATTAAATCACTCCTTCCTCAGTACTGGCTCGTCTGTTAACATTTCAAACGCTGTGGAAAAGTGTGACCTTTGCTCTTTGTAAAGGCGAAGACTTCATTTTAGCTTCCAAAATGCCCACGTTTTGTTCTTTGTGACCTTCCTGCGTTTTCCAATTTTGGCCGGGCTGCTGTTGGAGTTTTCTCTCTCTCTCTCTCTCTAGTCAGACTGAGCTAAGACAAAGGCCTCATTCACCAATGGCTCTCTCATCCTCTGTTGCAGCACAAACTGCAGCAGGGAGCAGGGGTGGGAAATTGTATAAATTGCATATTCTTTGTATAAACATGTTGATCAGGGAAATGTAATCCAGCCCCTGGTCAGCCCTGCTGCCACTGAAAGCCCCTGAATGGCAGCAGGTAGTCAGAATGGCACAACTAAAATGGCCGCCCAAGAAGGGCTCACCTCATTACCGCTAGGCCCAGGTGCTTCTGAGATTGAGGGCCACGTCTTTCTCCTGTACCCCCATTCACGACCCCCCTCCTCTCCCCCCCAACAATGTCCTCTTTCCCCCTCCATTTCTAGAAGTTGAAGTTATTCCCTCAAGTAACATTTAGGATTGCGTTTTGATTTTGATTTCCCTTTTGATTTAAGTTTACTTTAGCTTAGAGATACAGCACGGAAACAGGCCCTTCGGCCCACCGGGCCTGCGCCGACCAACGACCCCCGCACACTAAGGGGCAATTTACAATTATACCCAGCCAATTAACCTACAAACCTGTACGTCTTTGGAGTGTGGGATGTAAACGAAGATCCCGGAGAAAAACCATGCGGTCACGGGGAGAACGTGCAAACTCCGCACAGACAGCACCCGTAGTCGGGATCGAACCTGGATCTCTGGCTCGGTAAGGCAGCAACTCTACCGCTGCGCCACGACCATGAGAAGGAACCAGTAAAAAAATTCCTCCTCATCTCCTTTCTAAAGCTGCGTCCTTTTATTCTGAGGCTGTGCCCTCTGGTCCTAGACTCTCCCACCAGTGGAAACATCCATTCTCTCCACATCCATTCTATCTAGGCTTCTAGCCAGTGATTTCCCAAGTCAGTGGTGCAGCGGGTAGTGCAGCGCCAGACACCCAGGTTTGGCCCTGACCTCGGGTGCTGTCCGTGTGGAGTTTGCACGTTCTCCCTGTGACTGCGTGGTGTTCTCCCGGGCGCTCCGGTTTCCTCCCACATCCCAAAGACGTGCGGGATTGTAGGTTAATTGGCCCTCTGTAAATTGCCCCCCAAGTGTGCGGGGAGGGGTAAAAGATGGGGCGAATCGTGCCGGGGATGGAGGGGGATGTGATTACGGTAATATTGGTGGATGATAGGATGGTTCTGTCTGCTGGCATAGACTTGCAGCCCGCACAGTTTGCATGTAGTTGCTGAATATGTAAAACTGGAACCCCCTGAGGATTTAGCAGGCAACCTAATCTCCCCACCATTGGCATCTGTGTGCTCAGCTCTGCAGCGCCCTCCCTCAATCTGTCTGCCTTTCCTTCCCCCTTTAAAGTGTTGCGTACACCCTGCCTCCCTGTACATCCATCCGCTGGGCCCTCCCGTGAAGTGTGAGAACGATGTAGGCGCTAGATCAATGCAGGCTGCTTCTTTCAATCCAAGCGGCGTGGGGCTTGGCTGAGAGAGGACACAAGTTTCGTTTCGCTTTAGTTTCGAGACGCAGCTCTGAACGGAAACTGAAACTGAAACGGCGCGGAAACAGGCCCCCTTCGGCCCACCTAGCCCGCACCAACCAGTGATCCTCGCATACTAGCACCATCAGACACACACACTCGGGGCAATTTACATTTATATCAAGCCACAAACCCGCACGCCTTTGGAGTGTGGGAGGAAACCGAAGATCTCTGAGAAAACCCATGCAGGTCACGCGGGAGAACCATATAACCATATAACCATATAACAATTACAGCACGGAAACAGGCCCTCTCGGCCCTTCCAGTCCGTGCCGACCATTTGTTTTCCCCTAGTCCCATCTACCTGCACTCAGACCATACCCCTCCATTCCCTTCACATCCATATACCTATCCACTTTACTTTTAAATGTTAAAATCGATCCTGCCTCCACCACTTCTGCTGGAAGCTGATTCCACACAGCCACCACCCTCTGAGTAAAGAAGTTCCCCCTCACGTTACCCCTAAACTTCTGTCCCTTAATTCTCATGTCATGCCCTCTTGTTTGAATCTTCCCTACCCTCAATGGGAAGAACGTATCCAGGTCAACTCTGTCTATCCCTTTCATCATTTTAAAGACCTCAATCAAGTCCCCCCTTAACCTTCAGCGCTCCAAAGAATAAAGACCTAACTTGTTCAACCTTTCTCTGTAACATAGTTGCTGGAACCCTGGCAACATTCTAGTAAATCTCCTCTGTACTCTCTCTATTTTGTTGACATCCTTCCTATAACTAGGCGACCAAAATTGTACACCATACTCCAGAATTGGTCTCACCAATGCCTTGTACAATTTTAACATTACTTCCCTACTCCTATATTCAATGCTCTGATTTATAAAGGCCAGCACACCAAAGGCTTTCTTTACCATCCTATCTACATGCGATTCCACCTTCAGGGAACTATGCAAGTTATTCCTAGATCCCTCTGTTCCACAGCATTCCTCAATTCCCTACCATTTACCATGTACGTCCTATTTTGATTTGTCCTGCCAAGATGTAGCACTTCACACTTAACAGCATTAAACTCCATCTGCCATCTTTCAGCCCACTCTTCCAAATGGCCCAAATCTCTCTGTAGACTTTGAAAATCTACTTCATTATCCACTGAACGTGCAAACTCCGTACAGACAGCGCCCGTAGTCGGGATCATTGTGAACCTCAGGGGCTGGGAGTGAGTGAACTCTACCCAAGGCGTTCCAACGCAAACCTGCACTGCCCCCGAGATTAATTCAGCTGCCTTTGGCTGGCCCGGACACCATCCTGCACTAAATGTTATTCACATTATAACCTTCAGCCTGGAAAGGGACTGAACACGAGGTCCTGAGCCACGGGAGACGCTGGGCGGGTTACGACACTATTCCTTGGAGCGCAGGGGGATGAGGGGCGATCTTATAGAGGTGTATAAAATCATGAGAGGAATAGATCGGGTAGACGCACAGAGTCTCTTGCCCAGAGTAGGGGAATCGAGGAGCAGAGGACATGGGTTCAAGGTGAAGGGGAAAAGATGTAATAGGAATATGAGGGTATCTTTTTCACACAGAGGGTGGAGGGTGAATGGAACAAGCTGCCAGAGGAGGTAGTTGAGGCTGGGACTATCCCAACGTTTAAGACACAGTTAGACAGGTACGTGGATAGGACAGGTTTGGAGGGATAGGGACCAAATGCTGGCTGGTGGGACTAGTGTAGCTGGGACATGTTGGCCGGTCTGGGCAAGTTGGGCCGAAGGACCTGTTTCCACGCTGTGTCACTCTACATATCTGTACACTGAGGACAGCTCGATTGTAATCGTGTATTGCTGACTGGTTAGCACAGAAACAAAACGCTTTTCACTGTACCTCGGTACCTGTACTAAAGTATAAGTGCTTGATGCAACCCCTAGACATCGCCAAACGGTGGGCTCGACGTGGGTTTGAAGAGAACTTCAAACGCATTGCAGTCCGCCTGCGTTTGCAACAGTTTCCATTTTTTCTTCGAAAAGAACAAAGCAAAAGCTCCCGGTTCTGGCTGCTCCTGTTACTCACGCCCTGGAACGCTGTGTGAAATGTGAACGGTGTGTGGCCTAACGGTGGCCCCCCTCCCCACCCCCCCCCCCCCTTCCCTCCACTGCAAACCAGACAGGAAATGATGCTATTTGCATTATTAGACCATTTTGAAAGTCTCGCTCCTGAAACGGAGGAAACGTTATTTCTTCTCTTTTGTGAGTTTGGAGGTTGTTGAGACTAGTGGTGAGAGGGGCCCGAAGGTGGTAATTGTCCGTCTCTCATATCCCACCGCCCCCCCCCCCTCCCTCTCCCCTGTCCTTTTAAAGAAAATAAGAACAATGAATAAATCTCCAAGCACTGAGGGAAGCCACATTGTTCCGTGAGCCTCATTGCTCATATTTTTTTGAGCAGCTTATAACCCGGCAATATTAATATTGACTCCTCTCATTTCATGTCACCCTGGCATCCGCTCTCTCTCCGTCCCTCCCCCACCCTAGTCGTCGTATTAGTTTCACTGTCGTCCTGGTAAGTTTCATTGTCTGCGTAACTCGTTTTCACCTAGCCCACAGCCAACAATGGACCATTGTGGGCTCCACCTTTCCTTGACCATCGTTACATTTTTTGCATATCAATAGACAATAGACAATAGGTGCAGGAGTAGGCCATTTGGCCCTTCGAGCCAGCACCGCCACTCACTGTGATCATGGCTGATCATCCCCAATCAGTACCCCGTTCCTGCCTTCTCCCCATATCATGGAAACATAGAAACATATAAATTAGGTGCAGGAGTAGGCCATTCGGCCCTTCGAGCCTGCACCGCCATTCAATATGATCATGGCTGATCATCCAACTCAGTATCCTGTCTTCTCTCCATACCCCCGATCCCTTTAGCCACAAGGGCCACATCCAACTCCCTCTTAAATATAGCCAATGAACTGGCCTCAACTACCTTCTGTGGCAGAGAATTCCACAGACTCACCACTCTCTGTGTGAAAAATGATTTTCTCATCTCGGTCCGAAAAGACTTCCCCCTTATCCTTAAACTGTAACCCCTTGTCCTGGACTTCCCCAACATCGGGAACAATCTTCCTGCATCTAGCCTGTCCAACCCCTTAAGAATTTTGTAAGTCTCTGTAAGATCCCCCCTCAATCTTCTAAATTCTAGCGAGTACAAGCCGAGTCTATCCAGTCTTTCCTCATATGGAAGTCTTGCCATCCCAGGAATCAGTCTGGTGAACCTTCTCTGTACCCCCTCTATGGCAAGAATGTCTTTCCTCAGATTAGGAGACCAAAGGTATCCCCTGACTCCGCTATCTTTAAGAGCCCTATCTAGCTCTCTCTTGAAAGCATCCAGAGAACCTGCCTCCACCGCCCTCTGAGGCAGAGAATTCCACAGACTCACCACTCTCTGTGAGAAAAAGTGTTTCCTCGTCTCCGTTCTAAATGGCTTACCCCTTATTCTTAAACTGTGTCCCCCTGGTTCTGGACTCCCCCAACATCGGGAGCATGTTTCCTGCCCCTAGCGTGTCCAAACCCTTAACAATCTTGTTAAGCGCTGAATCATTTATTCATTTGTTTTCTATCTCTTTATAGTTTAGTTAAGCGACACAGCACGGAAACAGGCCCTTCGGCCCACCGAGTCCGCACTGACCAGCGATCCCTGCGCACTATCCTACACACGAGAGACAATCTTACATTTATACCAAGACAATTAACCTACAAACATGTATGCGGACATCATAGTCTATATCTCTCGTTTCCCTTTCCCCGACTCTCGGTATGAAGAAAGGTCTCGCCCCGAAATGTCTCCTATTCCTTCTCTCCAGAGATGCTGCCTGACCTGCTGAGTAACTCCAGCTTTTTGTGTCTACCGTTTTGTTCATTGAGCAGCTAGTCTCGTGCCTCTGCCTGATTTCCTGCAGCCCTGCAAACATTTTCCTTATCGAGACTCCTTATCGAGACTGGGAAGTTGCTATAAAATCTCTTCCCACCCCACTCCCAGTGGCAAGCAATGTAGCCCACCCAAACATTTCCAGGCAATCACCCCCTCCAAGAAGAGAGAATCTAACCACCTACCCACGACACACTATCTTCCAAGCCCCCCAGGATAGACACAAAAAGCTGGAGTAACTCAGTGAGTCAGACAGCATCTCTGGAGAAAAGGAATGGGTGACGTTTTGGGTCGAGACCCTTCTTCCTTTTCTCCAGAGAAGCTGTCTGACCCACTGAGTTGTGGACGTTGGACTTTGTCTCTGGAACTGATGCGCTCCAATGCTGAGAACTACAGTGCATTCTGCACTCTGTGTCTTCCTAAGGTCTAGGAGCAGAATTAGGCCATTCAGCCCATCAAGTCTACTCCACCATTCAATCGTGGCTGATCTATCTATCCAACCTCATACTCCTGCCGTCTACACATAACCTTTGGCAATCAATAATCTATCAATTTCCGCCTCAGAAACATCCACTAACTTGGCCTCCACCGCCATCTGTGGCAATTAATTCCACAGATTCACCACCCTCAAACTAAAGAAACTCCTCCTCATCTCCTTTCTAAAGGTATGTCCTTTAATTCTGAGGCTGTGACCTCTAGTCCTAGACTCTCCCACTGGTGGAAACACCCACTCTATCCAGGCCTGTCATTATTTGGTAAGTTTCAATGTAAAGATCCTCCCCTTTGCTCTACCTATTGTGCTTGAGCTAGACCTGATGGTACTGGATGTATTGACAAACCTTCTTGAATTTTTTGAAGCGGTAACTAGGGAAATTGATGAGGGTAAAGCAGTGGATGTTGTCTATATGGATTTCAGTAAGGCCTTTGACAAGGTTCCCCATGGAAGGTTGGTTCAGAAGGTTCAATCTTTGGGGGTTAATGGCGGAGTGGCAAGATGGATTCAACAGTGGCTGAATGGGAGATGTCAGAGAGTAATGGTGGATGGCTGTTTGTCAGGTTGGAAGCCGGTGACCAGTGGGGTGCCTCAGGGATCTGTGTTGGGTCCACTGTTGTTTGTCATGTACATCAATGATCTGGATGATGGGGTGGAAAATTGGATAAGTAAGTATGCAGATGATACTAAGATAGGTGGTATTGTGGATAATGAAGTAGATTCTCAAAGTCTACAGAGAGATTTGGGCCATTTGGAAAAGTGGGCTGAAAGATGGCAGATGGAGTTTAATGCTGATAAGTGTGAAGTGCTACATCTTGGCAGGACAAATCAAAATAGGACGTACATGGTAAATGGTAGGGAATTGAGGAATGCTGTGGAACAGAGGGATCTAGGAATAGCTGTGCATAGTTCCCTGAGGGTGGAATCGCATGTAGATAGGGTGGTAAAGAAAGCCTTTGGTGTGCTGGCCTTTATAAATCAGAGCATTGAATATAGGAGTAGGGAAGTAATGTTAAAATTGTACAAGGCATTGGTAAGACCAATTCTGGAGCATGGTGTACAATTTTGGTCGCCTAGTTATGGGAAGGATGTCAACAAAATAGAGAGAGTACAGAGGAGATTTACTGGAATGTTGCCAGGGTTCCAGCAACTATGTTACAGAGAAAGGTTGAACAAGTTAGGTCTTTATTCTTTGGAGCACAGAAGGTTAAGGGGTGACTTGATTGAGGTCTTTAAAATGATGAAAGGGATAGACAGAGTTGACGTGGATAAGCTTTTCCCATTGAGGGTAGGGAAGATTCAAACAAGAGGGCATGACATGAGAATTAAGGGACAGAAGTTTAGGGGTAACGTGAGGGGGAACTTCTTTACTCAGAGGGTGGTGGCTGTGTGGAATGAGCTTCCAGCAGAGGTGGTGGAGGCAGGATCGATTTTAACATTTAAGAGTAAAGTGGATAGGTATATGGACGTGAAGGGAATGGAGGGGTATGGTCTGAGTGCAGGTAGATGGGACTAGGGGAAAACAAATGGTCGGCACGGACTGGAAGGGCCGAGAGGGCCTGTCTCCGTGCTGTAATTGTTATATGGTTATATGGTATTATCTGATCCGGTACACGTAGCAATGATAAACTGAAACCTGAAATTGATTTTCCTCTCTTAATTACCTGGCATGGGGGGGGGGGGGGTGAACAAAGGAGGGGATAGACAATAGACAATAGACAATAGGTGCAGCACCGCCAGAGTTACACTGCAACTTTGCAGGTGCCCCTTACATGGCGACTATTTGCATACCGTGGGTACGCAAGCAAAGAATTTCACTGCAACTTGTCACATGTGACGATAAAGTATTTAGTGTTTAGTTTAGTTTAGTTTGGAATGGGCGGGGTAGGCTTGATGGGCCAAATGGCCTCATTCAGCTCCTACGATGTGTGAACTTCGGAACGAATGAAGATGTGGGTATGCCCCATGGCTCAGTGCTGTTCATGGTGGGTGCAATTCTTGCTCGGAAGGCCGGGGCACAAATATTTCGGCTGGCATTGTACTGAGGGAGCGCCGCGCTCAGCACGGGTGCTGTTCCACGTGTTAGAAGTTCAACCAAGGCCATTTTCACACCCTGAGGTGGGAATAAACGATTCTAAAGGGAGATTGCTGTGCAGTGTTTGGCTATCGGGCGGTGAGTGTAGCATTGTGGGATCTTGCCAGGCCCTGGACAGTTTGAAACGCTCTTTATTAAGGATGTGCTAGGTGTTACAGCAACGCAGCTCCTTCCTGTGCCACCCTGCTTCAATCAGTTGCTTTGTTTCACTGAAGCAGATGGACCTCTGACTACCTTCCTGCATAGAGAACCTCTCCGCCCCGGAGCAACCTCTCGGGACCTCTCCCTCGGAAGGCGGCTAATTGCTCCCACTGATTTGGAAATCCCTTCCCTGCCCTGGTTTGACTTGTGGCGGGGCCGTCTGACCCTGGCCCGTGCTATAGTTGAGTTGAGTTTAGTTTAGTTTAGAGATACAGCGCGGAAACAGGCCCTTTGGCCCACTGAGTCGGCGCACTCACACTATCCCACACACACTAGGGACAATGTACCAAGGCAATTAACCTAAAGGGCCTGTCCCACTTGCATGCGATTGCATGCGTCTGGCGCGACCAAACGTGGTCGCTTGAGGCGTACGGGCCGCGCGGGGCCGGTCCCACTTCCAAGCGCGGAGGCGTATGGAGTTGTGCGGGGCTGGTCCCGACATCGCGCGGGGCTCCGAAAATCCCGCACTGTCCGAGAATTTCGCACTCCAACGGCCTGTCAGCCCGCAGGCGCATTGAGGGCGTACGCAACGTCTTGACGGCGTACGCCTAGCGCGTGGCGTTGCGCGATGACGTCACCGCCCGGCGTGCCGTTGCGTGATGACGTCACTGCCCGATGCCGTGCGACGCCCAAATTGAGTCGGCCCGCCTCCTGCCCAGCTGATTGGTCAGTATGACGCGAATTACGTCACCCGCGAACTTAGCGCGTACTTACGGCGAACTTAGCGCGAACCCCGCTTCCGTTTGGTCGCGCCAAACGCATGCAATCGCATGCAAGTGGGACAGGCCCTTAATTAACTCCGTACAGACAACTTCCGTGATCAGGATTGAACCTGGGTCTCTGGCGCTGTAAAGGGCCAGTCCCACTTACGCGACCTTTACAGGCGACTGGCGGCACACGTCATAGGTCGCCGAGCATTTTCAGCAAATTCAGCGGCGACCAGAAAGACGCCACGGCTCTTTGCGGACCTCTCACGATCATAGGCTGTATAGTCGTGAGAGGACTCCTATGGTCGTGAGAGGTCACCTAATGTCTCCTAATCTGAGGAAAGACATTCTTGCCATCGAGGGAGTACAGAGAAGGTTCACCAGACTGATTCCTGGGATGGCACGACTTCCATATGAAGAAAGACTGGATAGACTCGGCTTGTACTCGCTAGAATTTTGAAGATTGAGGGGGGATCTTATGTAAACTTACAAAATTCTTAAGGTGTTGGACAGGCTAGATACAGGAAGATTGTTCCCGATGTTGGGGAAGTCCAGAACATGGGGTCACTGTTTAAAGATAAGGGGGAAGTCTTTTAGGACCGAGATGAGAAAAACATTTTTCACACAGAGAGTGGTGAATCTGTGGAATTCTCTGCCACAGAAGGTAGTTGAGGCCAGTTCATTGGCTATATTTAAGAGGGAGTTAGATGTGGTCCTTGTGGCTAAAGGGATCAGGGGGTATGGAGAGAAGGCAGGTACGGGATACTGAGTTGGATGATCAGCCATGATCATATTGAATGGCGGTGCAGGCTCGTAGGGCCGAATGGCCTACTCCTGCACCTATTTTCTATGTTTCTATGTTTCTAAAGGTCGCGTAGTTGGACAGGCAGCAACTCTACCGCTGCGCCACTGAGCAGGGCTGGGACTCTATTCCTTGGAGGGCAGGAGGATGAGGGGCGATCTTATAGAGGTGTAGAAAATCATGAGGGGAATAGATCGGGTAGACGCACAGAGTCTCTTGCCCAGAGTCGGGGAATCGAGGACCAGAGGACATAGGTTCAAGGTGAAGGGGAAAATATTTAATAGGAATCTGATGGGAAACGTTTTCACGCAAAGGGTGGTGGGTGTATGGAACGAGCTGCCAGAGGATGTAGTTGAGGCTGGGACTATCCCAACGTTTAAGAAACAGTTAGGTATCACAAAAATGCGGGAGAAACTCAGCGGGTGCAGCAGCATCTATGGAGCGAAGGAGATAGGCAATGTTTCGGGTCAAAACGTTGCCTATCTCCTTCGCTCCATGGATGCTGCTGCACCCGCTGAGTTTCTCCAGCATTTTTGTGATACCTTCGATTTTCCAGCATCTGCAGTTCCTTCTTAAACACTTTAAGAAACAGTTAGACGGGTGCATGGATAGGACAGGTTTGGAGGGATATGGACCAAACGTGGGCAGGTAGGACTAGTGTAGCTGGGACATGTTGGCCGGTGTGGGCAAGTTGGGCCGAAGGGCCTGATTGCATGCTGTATCACTCTATGTATCTGCACACTGTGTTTCCACACACTATCACTCTATGACTCTATGATGCTATAACTAACATTTATATTACTAAAGAAGGCATATCGTAGAGGCATCGCTCCAGAGATGCTGCCCAACCGGATGAGTTACTCCAGCACTTTGGGTCTATCTTTGGTATAAACCAGCATCTGCAGTTCCCTGTTTCTGCATATGGTATGCTTCCTTACATAGGTCGGGGCATTGAGTATAAGCGTCAGGAAGTCACGATGCAGCTCTCTAGGATGTTGGTTACGCCACATTTGGATTATTGCGTGCAGTTCTGGTCGCCCTCATTACAGGGAGGATGTGGAGACTTTGGAGAGGGTGCAGAGGAGGTTTATCAGAATTTATGCCTGGATTAGGGGGTAGTAGCTCCAGGGAGAGGTTGGGCAGACTTGGATGGAAAGCCGGAGATTACTGGGAGAACCGATAGAAGCATGTACAATTACGAGAGGTATAGATAGGGTAGACAGTCAGAACCTTTTGCCCGAGGTGGAAAAAGAGGGCATGTAAGTTTTTAACATGGAGAGTGGTGAGTACCTGGAACAAATGGCGCAGCACAGATACAATACAGGCATGTATTGGATAGACATATGGATATGCAGGGAATGGAGGGATATGGAATATGTGCAGGCCGATAAGGGTTGGTCTTGGCATCATGTTCGGCAGAAACAGTGTGGGCCGAAGGGCCTGTTGTCGTGGTGTACTGTTCTGAGTTCTGTGCACATGCATGGAAGGAGTGCCATGTTCAATGGGACACCTTCTTCTGTGCAGCCGTACGTTGGTTTGCAAGATGGGGGACAAAGCCAGAAAATAAAATGTCACTTTTCCTCAACCATTCAGCCTGGCGCGAGGTGCTGTGAGCGCATGGTGCTCTCCACAATGTTTGAGGTTTGCATTTTTTTTTGCACAGCATTGAATAACATTACCAGAGAGTCAAAGAGTGATACAGCGTGGAAACAGGCCCTTCGGCCCAACTTGCCCACACCGGCCTACATGCCCCATCTACACTTGTCCCACCTGCCCGTGTTTGGTCCATATCCCTCCAAACCTGTCCTATCCATGTACCTGTCTAACTGTTTCTTAAACGTTGGGATAGTCCCAGCCTCAACTGCCTCCTCTGGCAGCTTGTTCCATACACCCACCTCACTTTGTGTGAAAAAGTTACCCCTCGGATTCATATTAAATCTTTTCTCCTTCACCTTGAACCTGTGTCCTCCGTTCCTCGATTCTCCTACTCTGGGCAAGAGACTCTGTGCATCTACCCGATCTATTCCCCTCATGATGTTATGCACCTTTATACACCTACTTAACCTCTCCCTATAGCTCAGACCCTCTAGCCCTGAGCAAAATGACCCAGAGGTGTGAATGACTGCAAGTCTAACTGTTCCCTGGTGTGAGCAGTGATGTTAGCAGAGGGTACACACGTGCCCCTGTGGGTCGGCATGGTGAAATGGATGGGTATACTAGGTTTGATTTTTAGTTTTTGAGATACAGCGTGGAAACTGTATAAGCCTGGATAGTGTGGATGATGAGAGGATGTTTCCGCTAGTGGGAGAGTCGAGGACCAGAGGTCACAGCCTCAGAATAAAAGGACGTTCCTTTGGAAAGGAGATGAGGAGGAATATCTGTAGCCAGAGGGCGGTGAATCTGTGGAATTCATTGCCACAGACGGCTGTGGTGGCCAAATCATTAGGTATTTTTAATGAGGAGATTGACAGATTCTTGGTTAGTACAGGTGTCGGAGGTTACGGGGAGAAGGCAGGAGAATGGGGTTAGGAGGGAGAGATAGATCAGCCACGCTTGAATAGCGGAGTAGACTTGATGGGCCGAATGGCCTAATTCTGCTCCAGGAACTAATGAAACAGGCCCTTCGGCCCACCGAGTCCGCACTGACCAGCGATCCCCGCACACTAACACTATCCTACACACACTAGAGACAATTCACAAGTTACAGAAGCCAATTAACCTACAAACAGGCACATCTTTGGAGTGTGGGAGGAAACCAGAGATCCCGGAGGAAACCCACAGAGACCACGGGGAGAACGTACAAACTCCGTATAGACAGCAACATCAGGGCACGTTCCTCCCCTCGCTGCCTCTACTGGCACCAGCCTGTGTGAGGACAGGCCCTCTGTGCAGCTTGCACCTGCAGCGGGTGTCCCTGCTCAGTGGCAGGCCAACGCCGCCCTGGGCACAGATGCTGGGCGAGGACTATCCCAATCCCAGCGGCTGGCGCTACAGGTAATGAATGGGCAATAATGATTTTCATCACACCCGCAGGTGTATCATCTGGCATTGGCAACCGGCTCAAAATGCTGGAGTAACTCAGCGGGTCAGGCAGCATCTGTGGAGAACATGGATAGGTGACGTTTCACAGAGTGCTGGAGTAACTCAGCGGGTCAGGCAGCATCTGTGGAGAACATGGATAGGTGACGTTTCACAGAGTGCTGGAGTAACTCAGCGGGTCAGGCAGCATCTGTGGAGAACATGGATAGGTGACGTTTCACAGAGCGCTGGAGTAACTCAGCGGTCAGGCAGCATCTGTGGAGAACATGGATAGGTGACGTTTCACAGAGTGCTGGAGTAACTCAGCGGGTCAGGCAGCATCTGTGGAGAACATGGAGAGGTGACGTTTCACAGAGCGCTGGAGTAACTCAGCGGGTCAGGCAGCATCTGTGGAGAACATGGATAGGTGACGTTTCACAGAGTGCTGGAGTAACTCAGCGGGTCAGGCAGCATCTGTGGAGAACATGGATAGGTGACGTTTCACAGAGTGCTGGAGTAACTCAGCGGGTCAGGCAGCGTAGTGTTAGTGAGCGGTGATCGCTGGTCGGCATGGACTCGGTGGGCCGAAGGGCCTGTTTCCGTGCTCTATCACTAAACTAAGCTGACGCAGGTCTCCTTTTGCTTCCTTTGCAGAATTCGATGAACCTGCCCCCAGATAAGGCACGGCTCCTACGACAGTACGACAACGAGAAGAAGTGGGATCTCATCTGTGATCAGGTACTTGGCCGCCAAGCACAATCTAGCTACAAGGCGGAAATGCAGTGGCCTTGGCTGGGGAGGGGGCAGCGGGAGGGGTGGGCACGGATCCCCTCTCTCCCTTGAGTCGAGATGGTCCTTCCCTCGTTGACCTTCCAGTCCCCGACCACGTTTACTCGGTGACATGAGCGGTCAACATAGATTCATCAGTTCTGAAGCATAGAAACAGGCCCTTCGGCCCATCCAGTCCACACTGGCCCATCATGTTTACACTAATCCTGCAGTATCCTCCTCACATTCCCACCAAGTGCCCACCAAGATTCTATCACTCCCCCGGACCCTATGAAAACCAGGTCAAAGGCACTTTGTTGCGAGTGATTTATATCCACAATGTCCTTCCTCTTTCTCCCTCCACAGATGCTGCCTGATCTGCTGAGCCTTTCCAGCATTTGTTTCCTTCAGATCCCAGCTGATCCCCTTCGTTGCTCGATCCACTATCACTCGATTTCCTTTGTGTCCAAAGATCTCTGGCTCTCGTCCTTGCAGGAACGAGGCCTCCCGGTCCATCGCCACCCAGAGTAAGCAACGCGAAATGCTCCATGAATCTGTCCCTCACGGGTGAATCTATCCACGTCTGTACCCCCGACATTTTGTGCTTGCAGCTGACCGACTGTTTCTATTTGTGTGAGCAGGAACGATTTCAGGTGAAAAACCCTCCACACACGTACATCCAGAAACTCAAGAGCTACCTCGACCCAGGAGTCACCAGGAAGGTAAAAGAAACTATGATTAAACGTGACCTCTGAAATAGTTTATGGGGAAGGGAAAGATAACTGAGTATCACTTCAATGCATGGACAAGGCATCCTTAGGGATAACTCTGGCGCGGCGGGTAGAGTCGCTGCCTCACAGCCCCAGAGACCCGGGTTCGATCCTGACCACGGGTGCTGTCTGTACGGAGTTTGTGCGTTCTCTCGGTGACCACCTGGGTTTTCTCCGGGCGCTCCAGTTTCCTCCCACACTCCAAAGACGAGCAGGTTTGTGGGTTAATTGGCTTTGGTAAAATGATGTGTAGGATAGTGCTAGTGGTCGGCATGGACTCAGTGGGCCGAAGGGCCTGGTTCTGCGCAGTATGGAGAAAGTCTAAAGTTAAAGAATAAACGTTTGTGAGCAAGCTGAAGCTGCTCTTCTACATTTGGCACAGTGAGGCGGATGTTGTACGCGTTAATAGAAACATAGAAACATAGACAATAGGTGCAGGAGGAGGCCATTCGGCCCTTCGAGCCAGCACCGCCATTCATTGTGATCATGGCTGATCGTCCCCAATCAATAACCCGTGCCTGCCTTCTCCCCATATCCCCTGACTCCACTAGCCCCTAGAGCTCTATCTAACTCTCTCTTAAATCCATCCAGTGATTTGGCCTCCACCGCCCTCTGTGGCAGGGAATTCCACGAATTCACAACTCTCTGGGTGAAAAAGTTTTTTCTCACCTCAGTCTTAAATTTATTCTAAGAGACGCTCTTAATCTGAGAGGGTTACACAAAATGCTGGAGAAACTCAGCGGTGCAGCAGCATCTAAGGAGAGAAGGAGATAGGCGACGTTTTCGGGTCGAGACCCTTCTTCTCGTTGACGCTCTTAATCTGAGACACTGCCTGCCTTCTCTGGGAAATTCAACCCAATGTCCTTGCCAGTTTGTATGTATGCAGTTAACATCAATGGAAAGAAATGTAGCTGGTCAAATGTGTGCAGAAGGTGAAGCCCTCGACTGCATCACGGGTAGGTGTAACCCAGGGACACGCTGGCACACATCAGACAGCTCCCTCTCTCGGGCAATGCCCCCGTAGCCCCATGCCACTCTCTGTGTTACCCCTGCTGTGTTATTACTTGTTGCTTCCTCCTGTTCCACCTGGTCTCAGCTCCGGGAGAGAAGGAGAAACTAGGGGGAGGAAATGCGGGAAGGAAGAGGCGAGGGGAAACAGCGACGAGTAGGATAGCGGAGGAGGTCGGCAAAGATGTCGTCAAGCTGGAAAGGGCGCGGAGAAGATTTACGAGGATGTCGCCAGGACTAGAGGGTGTGAGCTACAGGGAGAGGTTGAGCAGGCTGGGTCTCTATTCCTTGGAGCGCAGGAGGATGAGGGTGATCTTATAGAGGTGTACAAAATCATGAGAGGAATAGATC
Source organism: Okamejei kenojei (assembly GCA_035221665.1). Lineage (NCBI taxonomy): Eukaryota > Metazoa > Chordata > Chondrichthyes > Rajiformes > Rajidae > Okamejei > Okamejei kenojei. The sequence continues at coordinate 5,676,094 of CM069174.1, forward strand.
GGGTAGACGCACAGAGTCTCTTGCCCAGAGTAGGGGAATCGAGGACCAGAGGATATAGGTTCAAGGTGAAGGGAAAAGATTTAATAGGAATCTGAGGGGTAACTTTTTTCACACAGAGGGTGGCGGGTGTATGGAACAAGCTGCCAGAGGAGGTAGTTGAGGCTGGGACTATCCCAACGTTTCAGAAACAGATACATGGATAGGACGGGTTTGGAGGGATATGGAACAAACACAGGCAGGTGGGACTAGTGTAGCTGGGACATGTTGGCCGATGTGGGCAAGTTGGGACCGAAGGGCCTGTTTCCACACTGTATCACTCTGTGACTCTATAAGAAGGGGGGACGGGAGGGACTGTGAGAAAGGTTGGGAGGGAGAGTGAATGAGTGTGGAACGGGTGCTGGAGGGAGGGAGAGTGAGAATGTAGGGATGAAAGAGTGCTTGGGGAAAGGCTAATAGGGGCCTTGTGGGCCTAAATTAGTGGTTTCAGGCAGGCCAAACAACTCATTTGATTTAATTTCCATTTAAATTTCAAGCACAGCGCAGGCCAAACAACTCATTTCATTTCCATTTCCATTTCCATTTCAATTTCAAGCACAGGGCAGGCCAAACAACTAATTTCATTTCCATTTCCATTTCCATTGCAGTTACTGTGATAATGAGGGTGAATGTTTAAATGTGTCGGAGTCGGGGCATGATCCTGGGCATGATGAATATTGCCACGACGTGTGCCAGCAGAATGCTGCATTATCCTGCTCACGCTCCAACCTTTCTTACTGCGTTACAGAAGTTCCGGCGCCGGGTGCAGGAGTCGACGAAAGTGCTGCGAGAGTTGGAGATCTCCCTACGCACCAACTACATTGGGTGAGTGGGCAGTGCCAGGGCAGCTGCCAGCTGCTGGGCAGCAAGCTGAGAAAACAGCAGAAACCTTCAGGGGGGGACGAGAGGGGAGGCTTGCAAGGCTCGTCAGCTATCGTTTCGCTGAACACCTCCGCTCAGTCCGCCTCAACCTACCTGATCTCCCGGTTGCTCAACACTTTAACTGCCCCTCCCAGTCCCACACTGACCTTTCTGTCCTGGGCCTCCTCCATTGCTTAAAGCCCTGTCCCACGGTACGAGTTCATTCCAAGAGCTCTCCCGCGTTTGCCCTGATTCAAACTCGGAGATTTACGGTAATGGCCACTCGTCGCTACTCGGGGCTCTCGTGGACATTCTTCACGAGTCTTCCCGAGCTTACCTGCCGTTAGCGAGTCTTCCCGAGTACCTGCCGTTAGCGCTAAGAGACGTCCCCGAGCTCCGACGTACCCGCTACGTTCATTCTCCGTGCTTACCACGAGTTTGATTTTTTTTTAAGCTCGGGAGAGCTCTTGGAATGAACTCGCCCCGTGGGACAGGGCTATTAGAGTGAGGCCTAGCACAAATTGGAGGAACAGCGCCTCATATTTTGCTTGGGTAGTTTAACCCCAAGCGGTATGAACATTGACTTCTCTAACTCCAAATAGCCCTTGCTTTCCCTCTCTCTCCATCCCCTTCCCCTTCCCAGTTCTCCCACCCGTCTTACTGTCTCCGACTACATTCTATCTCTGTCTGCTTTGTTGTCACCTGCTCCCAACTAGCAATAACCTATTCTACATTTCCCCTGGAACTACATTCCCATTGTCCTGTTACACTTCCTTATCTATGTGCCGCCCACCCCCCCTGACTCCCAGCCTGAAGAAGGGTCTGGACTCGAAACGTCACCCATTCCTTCTCTCCAGAGATGGTGCCTGTCCCGCTGAGTTACTCCAGCACTCTGTGTCTGTCTGAACCAGTTTTGAGTGTCAGTTAAGGGCCATGCGCTGATGGGACACCACGGACCTGCTGCATTCTTCCATAAAGTATGAACCGTCCTGGAGCCTGAACCAAAGGAGGGCGGGACGGTGGCGCAGCGGTAGAGTCGCTGCCTTCCGTCACTTACAGCACCAGAGTCTCGGGTTCGATCCCGGCCACGGGTGCTGTCTGCACGGAGTTTGTACGTTCTCCCCGTGACCTGCGTGGGTTTTTTCTCCGAGCTCTAACCCTCACCCCTGCGCTCCAAAGACGAACAGGCGTGTAGGTTCATTGGCTTGATATAAATGTAAAAATTGTCCCTAGTGTGTGTGGGGTGGTGTGAGAGTGCGGGGATCGCTGGTCGGCGCGGACACGTTGGGGCGAGGGGCCTGTTTCCCCGCTGTATCTCTAAACGAAGCTGCCTCGCTGCTGCACTGCACTGCACCTGTCAGGCAGGGTGGCGTGTTGCAGTGCCTGGTGCAGGATTTGAACCCACATCCTTTGAGCCGGGGGAGGACAGCACTATCACAAAGCCACCGATAACGCAGCCCCTGCAGTAGCTGCGCCCGCTTTCACAGCCATGTTCGAAGCGTGGAGACTGGGAGCTCAGAGGAAGACACTCCAGCTCACTCTCTCTCTCCGCACCCAGCCGTTTGCTAAGTAAATACAAAACCGTCCCCTGACCCACTCAGAAAGCTCTCTCTCCCCCCACGCCTTCCTACAGTTGGATAAGAATCCATTTTATCTTTAAAAGATGCCCTGGCTTGTAGTTCAACCACTTCCTGGAGCAGAGCAGGATATGCATCAACCTTTGCTTTGTAGATTGCTCCGGGTTACACGCCATTGCCTGCACACCACCATTTGTTCTCTTATGTCTCAGGAGACAGTGTGTGGGCCACTAGCTTTGGGTTTGAGCCCTTCTGCAGAGTCACAAGCGCTGAGCACAATCTCGGCTCAGCCTGTGCTGTCCGCCATCTTAGGAGTGTGCGAAAGATTTTGCGCCCTCCTGTCTGAACAACATCAGAGGGAGTCCAAGAGCCTGGAAACAAAAGAATAACTTGTGGAGGATAGTGTTAGTGTGCGGGGATCGCTGGTCGGAACGGACCCGGTGGGCCGAAGGGCCTGTTTCCGCGCTGTATCTCTAAACTAAACTATAAATGTGGGCTGGAGACTGGCAGATGACATAGGCACTGAAAGGGTTAAGCCAGGAGACGTTGAAAAGGAAAGGAGGGTGGTTTGCAAAAGATTTGAGTGGAAGGGGGGGGGGGGGGTACGGGGTGGAGTTGGTAAGTAAGTAAATGGTGGAAATATACTACGGAAGTGCCATTGTACAGCCTCAATTACACAGCAGACTGGGTTCAAATAGCACGGAGGAAAAGCCTTACATTATCCGTCATACAATGGCTTCCTGCAGACTGCTGAATCCCTGAGATGCAGTGACCACACCACTCCCGCCTTACGCTCAAAAGCCCGAGCAGTGGTGGCACGGTTGGCGCATGGGCCAGTCAGCAGGATGTTTGGAGTTCACTGTGCGTGTCCCCGCCATGGCAAGGCCCACTTAACAGCACTTGTAACAGAATAACAATGAATTTAGCTTAGTTTAGTGTAGTTTAGTTTAGAGACACAGCACGGAAACAGGCCCTTCGGCCCACCTAGTCTACGCCGACCCCGTACACTAGCACCACCCCCAAACTCTGCACGGATAGCACCTGCAGTCAGGATCGAACCCGGGTCTCTGGCGCTCCACCCCTGCGCCACCGTGCCGGCTGAATTCTTGGAAGTTCCTGTCGGAACTGCATTGTGTCGGAAGGAACTGCAGGCCCAAAGGCTGATTTAAACCAAAGATAGACACAAAAGTCTGGAGTAACGCAGCGGGACCCTTCTTCGGACTTGAGTCTCGACCTGAAACGTCACCCATTCCTTCTCTCTAGAGATGCTGCCTGTCCCGCTGAGTTACTCCAGCTTTTTAGTGTCTATCTTCTGTACTAATCTTTCTAATATAGAAACATAGAAAATAGGTGCAGGAGTAGGCCATTCGGCCCATCGAGCCTGCACTGCCACTCAACATGATCATGGCTGATCATCCAACTCAGTATCCTGTACCTGCCTTCTCTCCCTACCCCCTGATCCCTTTAGCCACATCTAATTCTCTCTTAAACATAGCCAATGAACTGGCCTCAACTACCTTCTGTGGCAGAGAATTCCACAGATTCACCACTCTCTGTGCGAAAAATGTTTTCCTCATCTCGGTCCTAAAAGACTTCCCCCTTATCCTTAAACTGTGACCCCTTGTCCTGGACTTCCCCAACATCGGGAACAATCTTCCTGCATCTAGCCTGTCCAACTCCTTAAGGGTCATTGTCACCTACACACAGTACACAGTGTAATCTCTCTGCGCAGCCCACAAATCCACAGTCGCCATATGTTGGCGCCGTGTGCAAATAAAGAAGAAAACGTCCAAAGTCCGGTCGAACACCAATTTCCAAGCACTTTGTTTTGTTTTACCAGCATCCATTTCTATTTCCCCATGATAACCATATAACCATATAACCATATAACAATTACAGCACGGAAACAGGCCCTCTCGGCCCTTCCAGTCCGTGCCGACCATTTGTTTTCCCCTAGTCCCATCTACCTGCACTCAGACCATACCCCTCCATTCCCTTCACGTCCATATACCTATCCACTTTACTCTTAAATGTTAACATCGATCCTGCCTCCACCACTTCTGCTGGAAGCTCATTCCACACAGCCACCACCCTCTGAGTAAAGAAGTTCCCCCTCACGTTACCCCGAAACTTCTGTCCCTTAATTCTCATGTCATGCCCTCTTGTTTGAATCTTCCCTACCCTCAATGGGAAAAACGTATCCACGTCAACTCTGTCTATCCCTTTCATCATTTTAAAGACCTCAATCAAGTCCCCCCTTAACCTTCTGCGCTCCAAAGAATAAAGACCTAACTTGTTCAACCCTTTCTCTGTAACATAGTTGCTGGAACCCTGGCAACATTCTAGTAAATCTCCTCTGTACTCTCTCTATTTTGTTGACATCCTTCCTATAACTAGGCGACCAAAATTGTACACCATACTCCAGAATTGGTCTTACCAATGCCTTGTACAATTTTAACATTACTTCCCTGCTCCTATATTCTGCAGGACAGCCCTGCTGCACTCTGTGCGTCTCTGCACCTCTGTGAAGCTTTGCACCCTCCCACTATTAAGCTGCTGAGAATGCAGTGATGGATGCTCCTCATTATTGGAATATTCATTGCCAGAACATCAGCCCCAAATGATCCAAGATGTCCTTCTCGAAGACTATATATTTTGTTTCAGGCGATGCATTTAACATGGCAAGCATTTCCTGTTCGGCTGGAGGATAATTTGGGGCTGGTGTTCTGGCAATGCTCCCACACAAGTTGTGAACTGAACTAAACTGAACTAAATTAAACCCCAGGATGGTATGGGATGCCTGGCAGTGCTGAATTAGACTCTAATCGCCCCACCTGTGGCGATGCAGGGCCCAAGTCAGAAGGACATTCCCTTTTTGAAAAGAACCTGCATTGGGTTCTCATTAAATCATTTGAAAATAATCCAAAGTGTCGTCTGAGAAATCGTGCTTATTTGCCGTTAGGATGGACTGTGAACTGAACCCATTTGCAGAATAGTTACACGTTAATTGGCTATCCCCCTCGTTCTCAACCTAGGATTTTCTTTGCTCCAGAAAAGAGCTCCAGGCTTCACATACCTCAGCTCTTATCATTCAAATCTTGCTTTTAAAATTTGGACATGGGGCGGGCAGAATAAAAGCGTGGGATTCTTTGCCACAGACGGCTGTGGAGGCCAAGTCAATGGGTAGAGTGACAGATGCTTGCCCAGTGCGGGTGTCAGGGGGTTATGGGGAGGAGGCGGGAGAATGGGGTGAGGAGGGGCGGGTTGTTGTAAGTGCTACAACCCAGCACCAACACATTTTGTGGAGAGCAGGAGTTGATGCCAGAATGAAACTGGAATGTTGTTGACATGGGATGTGAGCGTTCCAGCGCACGCACGTTAGTCCCACTCGCAGTCGGCCTCGTCTTGTCACCCCGCCACCGTATGCTGTTCCCTTAGATAGGAATTCTAGGAGCAAAATGAGGCCATTCGGCCTATCGAGTCTACTCCACCACTCAATCATGGCTGATCTATCTCTCCCTCCTAACCCCATTCTCCTGCCTTCTCCCCATAACCCCTGACACCCGCACTAATCAACAATCTATCTATCCCCACCTTATCAATACCCATTGACTTGTGGCCGCCACAGCCGTCTGTGGCGATGAATTCCACAGATTCACCACCCTCTGGTTAAAGAAATTCCACCTCATCTCTTTTCTAAAGGTACGTCCTTTAATTCTGAGGCTGCGCCCTCTGGTCCTAGACTCTCCCACCAGTGGAAACATCCTCTCCACATCCACTCTATCCCGGCTGAAGGATTGTGTCGGAGTTTTGTGCTCCGTCACTGGAGGAGGACAGGGAAGAGGGTGGAACTCCCTCAACCTCATTGCCTCGCCTCCACAGTCACAAGCCTTCAGCTCATGATCAGCACCACACACACACTCGCATGCACACGCGCGCACACCACACACACACACACACTCGCATGCACACGCACACACACACACACACACTCGCATGCACACGCACGTACACTCACACACACACACTCGCATGCACACGCACACACACTCGCATGCACACGCACGTACACTCACACACACACTCGTATGCACACACACACACACTCGCATGCACACGCACGTACACTCACACACACACACACTCGCATGCACACGTACACTCACACACACACACACTCGCATGCACACACACACACTCGCATGCACACGCACGTACACTCACACACACACACTCGCATGCACACGCACGCACGCACACACACTCGCATGCACACGCACACACACACACTCGCATGCACACGCACGTACACTCACACACACACTCGCACGCACACGCACACACACTCGCTTGCACACGCACACACACTCGCAAGCACATGCACACACACACACTCGCATGCACACGCACACACTCGCATGTACACATACACACACACACTCGCATGCACATGCACACACACTCACTCACATGCACATGCACACACACACTCGCATGCACACGCACACACGCACACACACTCGCATGCACGCGCACACGCACGCACATACACACTCGCATGCACACACACATACTCACATGCACACGCACACACATTCGCATGCACGTGCACACACACACACTTGCATGCACACGCACACACACACTCGCATGCACACGCACACACACACACTCGCATGCACACGCACACACACACACTCGCATGCACACGCACACACATTCACATGCACACACACTCGCATGCACACGCACACACACACACTCGCATGCACACGCACACACACTCGCATGCGCATGCATGTGCACTCACACACACACACACTCGCATGCACACGCACGTACACACACACACACACACACACTCGCATGCACACGCACGTACACACACACACGTACACTCACATGTACACGCACGTACACACACGCATACACACTCGCATGCACACGCACGTACACTCACACACATGCTCGCACACACACACACACTCGCATGCACACGCATGTACACTCACGCACACACACACTCGCATGCGCACGCACGTACACTCACACACATGCACGCACACACATCCACACTCGCATGCACGCGCACGCACACTCACGCGCACACACTCGCATGCACACGCACGTACACTCACACTCGCATGCACACACTCGCATGCACACGCACATACACTCACACACACGCACACACGCACTCACATGCACATACTCACACACACGCACGTACACTCACATGTAAACGCACGTACACACACACACACCTCCCCACACGCACATACACGCACACACGTGCATGCACACACGTACACACACACACGTACACACACACACACGTGCATGCACACACACACACACACACACACACACACACACACCACACAAAGAAGATCTCTGGTTGTCCATCTCGGCCTCTATCCGATAATCGAGGCAGATGAGATGATACTGCATAGGTAACGGCAATGTCCCGAGACAGATGGCAGCCCCTGGGTACCAGCCCCAGCCTCCTCAGCGCTCTGGACCAAAGGCTAGAAGTCACGGGGAGAACGTACAAACTCCGTACAGACAGCACCCGAGATCAGGATCTAACCCGGGTCTCTGGCGCTGTGAGGCAGCAACTCTACTGCTGCGCCCAGAACCATGCAATAGAGTCACTTGGATGTGACGGTGTGGATTTGAATCCTACAAGACTCCCCTTGTTTAAGGAAATGAGAGAACAGCAATAACAGTGTCAAATGGATCCTGTGCTACCAGTGGTATGAAGCTGTGTACAAGTGTCTCCAACTCAAAGACGGGCAGGCTTGTAGGTTAATTGGCTTGGGTAAGTCGTAAAATTGCCCCTAGTGTGTGTAGGACAGTGCTCGTGTGCGGGGATCGCTGGTCGGCGCGGACCCGGTGGGCCGAAGGGCCTGTTTCCGCGCTGTAGCTCGAAAGATTAAGTCGGGGCAGTGTTCGCCAAGGGAAAGGGGAATCGGTTTCCTTTGTGAGGGATAAATCAAAATGGAAGTGCAGCCACATCTGTGCGCTCCGAGTCGTGCCAAATCTGTGCACGAAAAAAAAAACAGGCTTGCCGACAACGTGCATCCTACCCGATGCTCAGCCTCCATTTCCTGCCCCTTACAGGCACGTCTATTTTAGGCTCTAGGTGCCTGCTACATCAACAGGCTGCAGTGTGATGGCCATAAACTGAACCGCACAGATGTGAAAAACAGCTGGGCTTCACATCGCTGGCGTGAGCTGCTGCAGCGGCCAAGAGCAGGAAATGAGGCACTTCCTCCAAATCAGAACAGCCCTTCGATTGGTGCTCCTTGATAATGAAAATGGACGCACTTGCGATTGTTCTAAAGAGGCAGGATACACCGAGCAGCCTTTCTGGCCCAGTCTAATGGGAACGCTCCTGGACGTCTTGCAGCAGTTGTGGTCCTTTTAAAATGTTAACATTCTTGCTCTTGTTATTAAATTCCACTGCACGCTGCGGTCTCTCACCCTCACCCTCTCTCAGCCTCGCGATCGTCCCAGATCTCTGCTCTCCCAGCTCCACGTCCGGTTGGACATCCTGTTTATATTCGAGTAATGCTGGCTCCCGATCCTATTTATTCCCTGCTTATCTTCTGTGGAACATGAACAACCAATGTGTACAGTGCATTTCATGTCAGCAACAAGGTGTTTCACAGGCGTGTCACACTAATTAGCGGCAGAACTACTGGTATTCATTGATGAGCACCAAGATGGAATGCTACAATACGGCATTTTATATGTCACATGGGCCGAGGTATATAGTTCAGTACAATATCACTTTGTACACAGTCCAGTACAGTGTCACTTCACAAGTTCTGAAGAAGGCTCTCGACCCGAAACCTCACCCATTCCTTCCCTCCAGAGATGCTGCCTGTCCCACTGAGTTACCCCCAGCTTTTTGTGTCTATCTTCGGTTTAAACCAGCATCTGCAGTTCCTTCCTACGCTTAGATACATATTGGATAAGCAACTCAGATACAGTACAACAGTGGAACACCGAGACAGGGTACAGCTGCCAGTTGTGGTAAGTGTAGGGATCTTGATCTGACCATGAAGGCCCGTTGTCATGGCGATGTTGCAGGACCGGCCTAGCCAAGCGGAGCCGTGGTGCCCTCTGCCGCTGCGCCACCGCTGTAGGCCACGTGCAGTCCGCGTGCTCGGCCTCTCGGAGCGGCGCCCGGTCCAGCCGAGGCTGCGGTTCAGATACGGTGAAAAGCCCTGTTTCAATTCAGATAACAACTATACATTAATATAATCAAGTTAAACAGGTAGAGCAAAGAGAAGAATAGCAGTGCAGGACATCGTTTTTAGGGCATAGAACAGTGCAGACCAGCGTCAGGCCATTCGGCCCACAATGTCCGTGCCAAATGCGATGCCAAGTTAAGCTGATCTCATCCGTCTGCACATGATCCATGTCCCTCTATTCCCTGCACTTCCATGTGCCAGCCTTAAAGCCTCTTCAACACCACTGGCATCTCATATTTTCAGCATTGTAGCGGAACAGTTCGAGAGAAAAAGCCCAATGTCCACAGTGAGACAATCGGGGGTAGACAAAAAGGCTGGAGAAACTCAGCGGGTGCAGCAGCATCTATGGAGCGAAGGAAATAGGCAACGTTTCGTGCCGAAACCCTTCATCAGACAATCGGGAATGGGAAAGACCATTCAGGAGCCTGATAACAGAAGAGGAGAAGCTGTTCCTGAATCTGGTGGTGTTTGATTTCAAGCGTTTGTGGCTTCTGCCCAACGGGAGAGGGGAGAAGAGGGAATGACCGGGGTGGGAAAGGTCCTTGGTTGTGCCGGCTACTTACCCGGGCCAGCCTGGTGTAGATGGAGTCAATGGTGGGGAGAGTGGTCTGTGTGATGGACAGGGCTACATCTACAATGGTGGGGCGGATGCATAGCTTGAAGGTTATCTTGGGTAAGGGGCAAGGGGTAAGGAAAGGAGAGAGAGGAGCATGCACAGCTCGAGCCAGAGGCTGTTGTCTGTGGAATTCTTTGCCACAGACAGCTGTGGAGGCCAAGTGATGGAGTGATACAGCGTAGAAATAGGCCCTTCGGCCCAACTTGCCCACACCAGCCAACATGCCCCTTCTGCACTGGTCAGTGGATATTTCTAAGACAGAGGTAGACAGATTTGTGATTAGTACGGGTGTCAGGGGTTATGGGGAGAAGGCAGGAGAATGGGGTTGAGAGGGAGAGATAGATCAGCCATGATCGAATGGCGGAGTAGACGATGGGCCGAACGGCCTAATTCTGCTCCTATAACTTATGAACATATGAACAGCGAGCCACAGCTGAACGCGTTATGAGTGGAAGGGTATGAAAGGGAAGAGAGAGTTAGATTTAGCTCTTAAAGCTAAAGGAATCAAGGGGTATGGGGAAAAAGCAGGAACTGATTGGGGATGATCAGCCATGATCATATTGAATGGCGGTGCAGGCTCGAAGGGCCGAATGGCCTGCTCCTGCGCCTATTGTCTACGTTTCTAAGTAGGGGGAATGCCAAGTGGGCCTCAGACTACATCATGATCACCTCTGGACCATGCAGGCTCTTTATTTGGAGTCTCTTGTGTTGGAGACAGTTACTTTGCATCGGTAGACATCAATGTCTTTGTCCCACCAGGCACAACAGCAGCAGATCAAACATCGAGAACCAGCAGGAAAGGTCCTGACCCAAAGCATCATCTGTCCCTTCCCGCCACAGATGCTGCCTGACCCGCTGCGTCACTGCACCATTTTGTCATGGAGCCATACACTGTGGAAACAGGCCCTTCGGCCCAACTTGCCCACCCCGACCAACATGCCCCATCTACACTAGTCCCACCCCGACCAACACTGTCCACCCCACCAACACTACACTAGTCCCACCCCGACCAACATGCCCCGTCTACACTAGTCCCACCCCGACCAACATGCCCCGTCTACACTAGTCCCACCCCGACCAACATGCCCCGTCTACACTAGTCCCACCCCGACCACATGCCCATGCCCCGTCTACACTAGTCCCACCCCGACCAACATGCCCGTCTACACTAGTCCCACCCCGACCAACATGCCCCGTCTACACTAGTCCCACCCCGACCAACATGCCTACACTAGTCCCACCCCGACCAACATGCCCCTTCTACACTAGTCCCCACCCCGTCCAACCCCAGCCCCATCACACTAGTCCCACCCCGACCAACATGCCCCGTCTACACTAGTCCCACCCCGACCAACATGCCCCGTCTACACTAGTCCCACCCCGACCAACATGCCCCGTCTACACTAGCAACATGCCCCGTCTACACTAGTCCCACCCCGACCAACATGCCCCGTCTACACTAGTCCCACCCCGACCAACATGCCCCGTCTACACTAGTCCCACCCCGACCAACATGCCCTGTCTACACTAGTCCCACCCCGACCAACATGCCCCATCTACACTAGTCCCACCCCGACCAACATGCCCCGTCTACACTAGTCCCACCCCGACCAACATGCCCCATCTACACTAGTCCCACCTGCCCACGTTTGGCCCACATCCCTCCAAACCTGCCCTATCCAGATGCCTTTTAAATGTTGTTTTTGTCCAACTGGCTTTGAAGCGTCATGATAAGATTCAAAGGTGTGCTTTGAGCAGAACCAGCCTAGGCCGACAGTGCATGAATGAAATGTGTTGGAAGGAACTGCAGACGCTGGTTTGCACCGAAGATGGACACAAAGTGCTGGAGTAACTCAGCGGGACAGGCAGCATCTCTGGAGAGGAGGAATGGGTGACGCTTTGGGCCGAGACCCTTCTTTCAGACTGATCCTTCTTTCCAGAGATGCTGCCTGGCCCGCTGAGCTACTCCAGCATTTTGTGCCTCGCTTCAGCACAGGAATTAATTCTATTTTACTCTTTTCTAGATGGGTTAGAGAGTTTCTAAACGATGAAAACCAGGGCCTCAATGTGCTGGTTGACTACCTGTCCTTTGCACAGTGTGCGGTCATGTAAGTACCATGAGCAGAGGCATCTGCCATCGCACGCGTCCATCTCGGTTTCATTCATTTATCACACTTTCAGTTTTAGTTCTGTTCATTCTCTGCTTTTTCATGTCTTATCTCTGCTGTCCTTGAAATCTTTCAACACTTGAAGCTGGGCTCAACAGATTGCTAGGAGTGGATGCATTCAGGCAGCTTAGACAATATTAAACCCCGTCAATACTCTTGCGGTGAGTAGCGCGTGCAGCAAAGTGCCCGTTGGCGCAGCGGCAGAGTCGCCGCCTCACGGCCCAAGCAGCGCCGGAGACCCGGGTTCCAACCCGATTACGGGCGCTGTCTGTACGGAGTTTGCGCGCTCTCCCCGCGACCTGCGTGGGTTTTCTCCGGGATCTCCAGTTTCCTCCCGCACTCCAAAGACGTGCGGGTCTGTAGGCTAATTGGCTCGGTGTAAATGTAAATTGTCCCTAGTGTGGGTAGGATAGTGTATGTGTGCTGGTCGGTGCGGACTGGGTGGGCCAAAGGGCCTGTTTCCGCGCTGTATCGCTAAACTAAACTAAACTAAACTCGTTTAGCTCGTGTGTGACCCAGTAACTAGGAGAGTGTAACTTTCCTGCACATCCATGCATTTTATATTTAAATCCCAATCATTTTAATTTGCCGCACACATCAGCGTCAAGAGAGTCAAGAGTGTTTATTGTCATATGTCCCACATAGAACAATGATAGAACAACAGAATATATAAATAGCGTGCACTGTTAACAATATAATAAATGAGAGAGAACAAAAAAGTTCAGTGCGTGTCTATATACACATACCCACAAATGCACATATTGTATATTTCGATCATAACTCAGGGGGACAGGCAGCATCTCTGGAGAGAAGGAATGGGTGACGTTTCGAGTTCAGTCTGAAGAAGGGTCTCGACCCGAATCGTCTCCCATTCCTTCTCTCCGGAGATGCTGCCTGTCCCGCTGAGTTACTCCAGCTTTTTGTGCCTATCTTCGGTTTAAACCAGCATCTGCAGTTCCTTCCTATATGTATAGAAACATAGAAACATAGACAATAGGTGCAGGAGGAGGCCATTCGGCCCTTCGAGCCAGCACTGCCATTCATTGTGATCATGGCTGATCGTCCCCTATCAATAACCCGTGCCTGCCTTCTCCCCATATCACTTGACTCCACTAGCCCCTAGAGCTCTGTCTAACTCTCTCTTAAATCCATCCTGTGATTTGGCCTCCACTGCCCTCTGTGGCAGGGAATTCCACAAATTCACAACTCTCTGGATGAAAAAGTTTTTTCTCACCTCAGTCTTAAATGGCCTCCCCTTTATTCTAAGACTGTGGCCCCTGGTTCTGGACTCGCCCAACATTGGGAACATTTTGCCTGTATCGAGCTTGTCCAGTCCTTTTATAATTTTATATGTTTCTATAAGATCCTCCCTCATCCTTCTAAACTCGAATATAGGAACATACATATATATATATATATATATATATATATATATATATATATATATACGCACACACGCACACACACACGCACACACACGCGCACACACACGCACACACAAAAAACAAACAAACAGTAACAGGTTCGCCTGTCATTGGGATGGGATCACCAAACATGAATGGTTTTGGGCTACAACTGCCTCCAACAACACTTTGTGCACCCAGGCATCTTGCACTAGACTCCAGGACATGACATCTCGAAGGTCAGAGGGTGGTGAATCTGTGGGATTCACTGTGCAATCGCCACAGACGGCTGAGGAGGCAAAGTCAGTGGATATACTTAAGGCAGAGATTCATAGATTCTTGATCAGTACAGGAGTCAGGAGAATGGGGTTAGGAAGGAGAGATACAGTGGCTTGCAAAAAGTATTCATACCCCATGAACTTTTCCACATTTTGTCACGTTACAACCACAAACGTAAATGTATTTTATTGGGATTTTATGTGATAGACCAACACAAAGTGGCGCATGATTGTGAAGTGGAAGGAAAATGATACATGGTTTTCAAATTCTTGCTATTGAAAATGTGCAGGTTTATGGGTTAATTGGCTTGGTAAAATTGTAAATCATCTCTAGTGTGTGTATGATAGTTAGTGTACGGGAATCGCTGGTCAGTGCGGACGCGGTGGGCCGAAGGGCCTGTTTCCGTGCTGTATCTCTGAGCTAAGCTAAAAAAAAATGGTCCTAGTCTTGAGCTGACGTTGGCACGTTTGCTTGGAATTCTTTCTAACTGCTGATGACATTTGTTTTACTGCTCTGTTTCTCCTTTCACCATTGCAGCCTCTCGCCATTCTTCAATGCTTTCAGTAACCAGATCGTTTTGAGTGTGCCTTGCTTCCGATATGCTCTCAGCCACCCAGCTGCTGCTGTTGATATGCCAACTTTCCACATTTCCATCCATGCAACCTCCCTTGCCCCTGGGCTCCTGGGTACATGTTGTGCACCGGACGTAGCCGGCGGGGTAGAGATTTGTCTTTGGCTCCACTGGGAAACCGACCCCCAGTTATGGACCCGCCCAAACTCCATTCCCCAGAACCTGGTCCCATTGATTTGTCCTCCATTGCCATGTGGGGAGTGAACTACAGTGTAGATCTTATAGGAAGCCCACCTGCCCTGAGCTGGCGTTTGCTGGAACGTGGATCGAAGGGTCTTGTTCGTGAGGCGTGGCCACGAGCAGTCTGGGAGGGTGCTGGTGTTATGACAGCAAGGCCCAAAAGCATGAACACATCTTCCAAAATGAAGATCCCAAGCTTTGCAAAAGCTCCCTGGTCCTCACCTCAGCTTTCCGTAAGATAGGAGCAGAATTAGGCCATTCGGCCCATCAAGTCTACTCCGCCATTCAATCATGGCTGATCTATCTCTCCCTCCTAACCCCATTCTCCTGCCTTCTCCATTTTAACACATGTGTACTCTTCCTGTTAATCCAATGGAAGAAGATGCCTGGTGCCATCTGCCCTCAAAGGGGCAACATGTTAACTGACATTGGATGGGGGTGATGAAAAGAGATTTTTATCCCGTTGTGACCTAGGTTTGACATTGACCTTGTGGAGAATGGTGATGATGGTGCACTCGACAAACCCAAACCCTGGGGCAGGTCTATAGAAGATTTGCACCAGAGCAATGTCCTGCCCCTGGCTTTCAGCAACAGCCTGTCTCGCTCTGCCAGGCAATCTATCCTACGGTATGTATGGCTCCGCTTCTAACTGGTGCCGGGGATGCAACGGGTGCCTACGGTTTGGCCGCGGGTGGGCGGGCATCACTCACCCCACCCGCTCCCACCCCCACACACCGTCACAGAGTCGCCGCAGCGGCAGAGACCCGGGTTCCCTCCCGACCACGGGCGCTGTCTGAACGGAGTTTGCACGTTTCTCCCCGTGACCTGCGTGGGTTTTCTCCGGGCGCTCCGGTTTCCTCCCACACTCCAAAGACGTGCAGGTTTGCAGGTTAATTGGCTTGGTGAAAATTGTAAATTGGCCCTAGTGTGTGTGTAGGACAGTGTTAGTGTGCGGGGATCGCTGGTCGACACGGACCAAAGGGCCTGTTTCCGCGCTGTATCTCTAAACTAGACTAAACGCCACAGTTGTGCAATTGAAATTAAGTTAATAATCTGAATGCGGACGAACCAATGGAGCCACACTAATGCCGATCAGTGAAAGGACCTGTTGTTGTAAAAACCTACTCGACGCACTGGCTCCAGGGAGGGGTGGTCATTGTAATGTGTGACTCCAGGCACACCACTGTGGCAAGCTCCTCAATGGGCTGGCAGGCTACTCAGTTATAAGCGGTTCACCAGGGATGGACAATGAATGTCCGCTGTGCCCAGCAACGCCTCAAGTGATAGGAGCAGAATTAGGCCATTCGGCCCATCATGTCTACCCTGCCTTTCAATCCGGGCTGATCTATCCCTCCCTCCTAATCCCATTCTCCTGCCTTCTCCCCATAGCCCCTGTGGAATTCGCTGCCACAGAAGGTAGTTGAGGCCAGTTCATTGGCTATATTTAAGAGGGAGTTAGATGTGGCCCTTGTGGCTAAAGGGATCAGGGGGTATGGGGAGAAGGCAGGTACAGGATACTGAGTTGGATCATATTGAATGGCGGTGCTGGCTCAAAAGGCAGAATGGCCTCTACTCCTGCACCTATTGTCTATGTTTCTATGACACCCGTACTAGTCAAGACTTTGTCAATCTCCACCTTAAAAAAAACCGCAATGACTTGGGCCTCTACAGCCGCCCAGCCTGGCCCAGCTTGGCCCTGGCCCTGGCTTTTATTGGTGGGTTGGCGAGATTGAACACAGGCTTCTGGAGCACACATGATCCTTGGGACATGTCTAGAAGTCTCGCTGTCAGGCCCCCTCCTACTCAACCTCCCCCAGTAGCTCCCACCTCCTGAGATACAGATATAGTGACCCCTTCTACCAGCATGGAACAAGTGACCTTGACAATCCCCACGCCCAGCCACTGTGTTTTGTAAAACACGAAAGGCAAGGGCCAAGGCCATCAATAATATGAACTTCAAGTTCAAAGGAAACTGTTGCAACAGGTCACAGACCCAGCAAGATGCAAACTAAAATGTCCAGTCACTAAAAGTGGCATTATCCCGTTAAAAACATGTTTTGATGTAAATGTACATATGTGTGTGTGATATCCATATGATATGTGTTTATCCAAGATCTGTCAGACCTGAAGACAAATGGAGGCTGCTTTGCAGTTTTGGTTTTTTTTTTGAGGTTTTAATTTTTAAGGTTTTGTCCCTCTCTCTCCAGCTATTTGTCGAACCCATTGCGCTTCGAGTCTGACAGATCATTTTTAAAGGGGCAAGCCACGGCCAATGAGGGGAGTAGCGTTGCCAACGCAGAGGGTGGGGGGAAGTGGGCAGGGCTTGAACCGTTGCATCCCCGGAATCGTGGCTTTACAATGTGCTGATAACATGCCTGTTGCCCCCCCCCCCCCCCCCCCCCTGTTTGTGCCGCTGATGTTTTGTGCCGATGCCTGCACTTCCAGCGACCTTGGCCTCGATGGAACCTGCAGCCTCTCAGTAAGCAACCGTGGGCCACAGTGCCCCAGCGCGCAGCTCCGAAAACCCCCCTCTTGTTTCGTTTGAAGGTTTTTCTTCTCTTCTAGGTTTAGAAACATCGAAAATAGGTGCAGGAGTAGGCCATTCGGCCCTTCCAGCCAGCACCGCCATTCAATGTGATCACGGCTGATCATCCAAACTCAGTAACCTGTTCCTGCCTTCTCCCCATAACCCTTGATTCCGTTTGCCCTAAGAGCTAAATCTAACTCTCTCTTAAAAAACATTCTATTCCTTGGTGCATTAGCAAGGACACTGGTCTCACTGCGGCCTGCTGCACTGCACTGTTGCATCACAATGAACCCCCGCAGGGTTCGGGGCCGCGCGGTGGTGCAGCTAATTGACCCCCCTCCCCTGTGGCCCAGGTCAATGCTGACCCTCACTTCCGTGTCTGCCCGTGTGGAGTTTCTCCAGTTTCCTCCCACATCCCAACGATGCTCGAGTGGGTCGGTTCATTTGGCTGCTATAAATTGCCCCCTAGTGTGTAGGCGAGGGCTGGAATCTGGCGGGAGTTGAGGGGGATGTGGGAAGAATAGAATGGGGGTGAGTGTAGGATTCAGGTAAAAGGCTGCTTCAGGGATAGTGTGCCCAGTACTGTGCGCCCACCTGATATGCCCACATTCCCGCACTCTATAGACGTACAGGTTGGTAGGTTCATTGGCTGGGTATAAATGTACAATTGTCCCTGGTGTGTGTAGGATGGTGTAATGCCCCTGTCCCACTTAGGAAACCTGAACGGAAACCTCTGGAGACTTTGCGCCCCACCCAAGGTTTCCGTGCGGTTCCCGGAGGTTTTTGTCAGTCTCCCTAATGGTCGAAAGTGGTTTCCGTCTTAAAAATTGGTAATTGTTTAGTCGAAGCCGGTTGCGATGCTGGTTGAAGGTGGTTGCCGGAGGTCAAAAACCTCCGGGAACCGCACGGGAACCTTGGGTGGGTGGGGCGCAAAGTCTCCAGAGGTTTCCGTTCAGGTTTCCTAAGCGGGACAGGGGCATTATGCCCCAGTAACATGCAGGCGGCCTGCGGGGACCGTTGAGCAGCGTGGGTGGGGAGCCTGCAAGCAAAGGCCAATGTAAATAAGCTGACAGGTCAGGCAGTCATCACCCTCTGTTTTCCCCTGAATTCCCCAATGCCAGTGAGCAAGCTGTCCAAAGAATGGCTTGGTTGTAGCCGGGTCTCCGCTGGTTGTCTTGGCTGTGCGGTGACGTTTACCGTTGCGGTCGTGCTCTCTGGAGACTGTGCCGTGATATAGCGTCGGGACGAGAGCGCTGGGTTATTTACGACCTTCGAGCTTGATGCAACATGTGTTTCCCTTCCCCGGCCCTCTCCGACGTGCTTGCCTTCGAACATATGGTAATGTTTGTCGATGCTCTGCTGCTGCAACAAGGGCCGCATTGATGGGCTGCAACTCTGCTCAATCAGCCCATTGTCCACGGGTGGCCCGGTGCCTATCTGCCGTTCACGTGGCAACGGCTGCTGCGCTCTCTTGTGCGCCGCCACACGCCGGCACCGTTGGGCCTCGTTCACAGGTTATAGGGCAGAATTAGGCCATTCGGCCCATCGGGTCCACACCACCATTCAATCATGGCTGCTCTCTGCCTCCCAATTCCATTCTCCTGACTTCTCCCCATAACCCTTGACACCCGTCCTAATCAGGAAATTTGTCTTAAAAATATCCACTGACTTGGCCTCCACAGCCGTCGGTGGCAACGAGTTCCACAGATCCACAGATTCACCACCCTCTGACTAAAGAAGTTCCTCCTCACCTCCTTTCGAAAAGAGCGCCCTTTAACTCTGAGGCTGTGCCCTCTGGTCCTGGACTCTCCCACCAGCGGAAACATCCTCTCCACATCCACTCTATCCGGGCCTTTCACTATTCTGTGAGTTTCAATGAGGTCCCCCCTCATCCTTCTAAACACCAGCGAGTACAGGCCCAGTGCCGTCAAATCGCTCATCATATGTTAACCCACTCATTCCTGGGATCATTCTTAGCTCAACGCTCATCGCTGTGCCGTTGTGTGACCTGTCAAGTCGCGGGAGCAATCCGGACTGCTGCCCACTCTTCCCGTCCACAGTCCGATTACTCTGTGGAGCTTTGAAGAGGAAAGGTGTCCAAGCAATTAATAAACATCACCCCTCTGAAAAAGGCACCCAACCCAGAATGTCACTGATCCACGTTCACCAGAGATGCTGCCTGACCCGCTGAGTTACTCCAGCACTCTGTGAAACGTCACCTATCCATGTTCTCCACAGATGCTGCCTGACCCGCTGAGTTACTCCGGCACTCTGTGAAACGTCACCTATCCATGTTCTCCACAGATGCTGCCTGACCCGCTGGGTTACTCCAGCACTCTGTGAAACGTCACCTATCCATGTTCTCCACAGATGCTGCCTGACCCGCTGAGTTTACTCCAGCACTCTGTGAAACGTCACCTATCCATGTTCTCCACAGATGCTGCCTGACCCGCTGAGTTACTCCAGCACTCTGTGAAACGTCACCTATCCATGTTCTCCACAGATGCTGCCTGACCCGCTGAGTTACTCCAGCACTCTGTGAAACGTCACCTATCCATGTTCTCCACAGATGCTGCCTGACCCGCTGAGTTACTCCAGCACTCTGTGAAACGTCACCTATCCATGTTCTCCACAGATGCTGCCTGACCCGCTGAGTTACTCCAGCACTCTGTGAAACGTCACCTATCCATGTTCTCCACAGATGCTGCCTGACCCGCTGAGTTACTCCAGCACTCTGTGAAACGTCACCTATCCATGTTCTCCACAGATGCTGCCTGACCCGCTGAGTTACTTAAACCTCTCTATCTTTGGGTTATTGCTTTGGGACACTTCACCTCTGGTGAACCTGATGGCATGCTCTGTCCTTCATCAGAAAGCCACAAGTTCAAGACCCACTCCTGCAACTCGAGCAGATGAATCTCGGCTGGCACTGCCAGTGGTTGCGGGAAAGTGGGCTCAGATGTACAACGCGTTTGGAAGTGGGTACGGAGTTTGTACATTCTCCCTGTGGGTTTTCTCCGGGTGCTCTCTGGTTTCCTCCCACACTCCGAAGATGTGTGTTGTTTGTAGGTTATTGGGCTTCGGTAAGTTGTAAAATTGTCCCTAGTGTTTAGGATAGTACTAGTGTATGGCGGGATCGCTGATCGGTGTGGACTCGATGGGCTGAAGGGCCTGTTTCCACGTTGTATCTCCAAAGTGAAAGTCTCAACCCAGATTCTGCATTCCCTACATTATGACTGACTACGTTTCATGAGAAGATTGATGGCTATTTGATTTGCTGCCAAGGCCTTTGGAAACAGGCCCTTCGACCCACTGAGCCCGCGACGACCAGCGATCACCCCGTACACTAGCACCATCCTACACACTCGGGACTATTTACAAGTTTACGAAAGGCACATTAACCTTCAAACTTGGACGTCTTTGGAGCGTGGGAGGAAACCGGAGCACCCGGAGAAAACCCCCGCAGGTCTGGAATCCTCTCGCAAGCTTTAAATGACTTGTCCGCCTCTCTATTGTCGCAGTTGCCCAATGCTCCCGTGAATGCTCTCTGACATGTCATGTAGATAGGGTGGTAAAGAAAGCCTTTGGTGTGCTGGCCTTTATAAATCAGAGCATTGAGTATAGAAGTCGGGATGTAATGTTAAAATTGTACAAGGCATTGATAAGACCAATTCTGGAGTATGGTGTACAATTCTGGTCGCAAAGTTATAGGAAAGATGTCAACAAAATAGAGAGAGTACAGAGGAGATTTACTAGAATGTTGCCTGGGTTTCAGCTCCTAAGTTACAGAGAGAGGTTGAACAAGTTAGGTCTTTATTCTTTGGAGCGCAGAAGGTTAAGGGGGGACTTGATAGAGGTCTTTAACATTATGAGAGGGATAGACAGAGTTGACGTGGATAAGCGTTTTCCATTGAGAGTAGGGAAGATTCAAACAAGAGGACATGATTTGAGAATTAAGGGACAAACGTTTAGGGGTAACATGAGGGGGAACTTCTTTACTCGGAGAGTGGTGGCTGTGTGGAATGAGCTTCCAGTGGAAGTGGTGGAGGCAGCATTTAAAAATAAATTGGATAGGTATATGGACGGGAAAGGAATGGAGGGTTCTGGTCTGAGTGCAGGTAGATGGGACTAGGTGAGAGTAAGTGTTCAGCACGGACTAGAAGGGCCGAGATGGCCTGTTTCCGTGCTGTAATTGTTATATGGTCTCATCTAAGAGGCCCAAACGTTGTGTGTGATCGGGCCGCCAACTGCTGCCAGACCATTTTGGTGTGGATACCTTTAACACGGTTTTGCTCCAGTGATCCGGGGTGCCAGAGGATGGGCATCACTGCCCTGTCGCCAACTGGAGCGGGCCACCAGCGGGCAGGGTACGGGAACGCCACCTGTCTGTCGTCGACTGGCCTAACTCTGATTGTCTTCCACAGCTACAACACGCTGCCCGACAGGAAGTTTCTGAAGAATTCCAGGCTTGTCTGCCAGAAGGATGATGTCCACGTGTGCATCATGTGTTTACGGGCAGTAATGAACTACCAGGTATAGCCAATTCCAACGGGGACTGCTCCGAATAGTTATTTATTTTGTAACCCGCCCATGCTCAATAACATTCCTTCCACTGGGTCTTTGATCAAAGGTTTATTCAGTAAAAAGAGACGACTATCTAACGATATCCCCTCCTTTCTTTCACAGTACGGATTCAATTTAGTTATGTCCCACCCACATGCTGTCAATGAAATCGCACTCAGCCTGAACAACAAGAATCCCAGGTAAGCAACGTGCTCCCTCTCACTAGGCTGCACTCAGCACAAGTCCGCTCTTCAGCCCGTAGAAGGGTCCCGGCCCCCAAACGGCAGCTCACAGCCCAACGGTAAGAACATTGCAGATGGACACAAAATGCTGGAGTCACTCAGCGGGACAGGCGGCATCTCTGGAGAGAAGGGATGGGTGACGTTGCGTGCCGAGAACCTCCTTCAGATTGAGGGTTAGGGAGAAGGAAACTAGAGGTATGACAATAGACAACAGACAATTGACAACTGGTGCAGGAGTAGGCCATTCGGCCCTTCGAGCCAGCACCGCCATTCACTGTGATCACGGCTGATCGTCCACAATCAGTATCCCGTTCCTGCCTTCTCCCCATATCCCTTGACTCCGATTCACAAATCTCTGGGTGAAAAAGTTTTTCCTCACCTCCATTCTAAATGCCTTACCCCTTATTCTTAAACTGTGGCTACACAAAAGGCTGGAGAAACTCAGCGGGTGCAGCAGCATCTAAGGAGTGAAGGAGATAGGCGACGTTTCGGGTCGAGACCCTTCTTCAGACTGTGGCCCCTGGTTCTGGACTCCCCCAACATTGGGAAGATGTTTCCTGCCTCTTGCGTGTCCAATCCCTTAATAATCTTATACGTTTCAACAATATATCCTCTCATCCTTTTAAATTCCAGAGTATACAAGCCCAGTTGCTCCATTCTTTTGACATATGACAGTCCCACCGTTAACCTGGTGAACCTACGCTGCACTCCCTTAATAGCAAGAATGTCCCTCCTCCAATTTGGAGACCAAAACCGCACACAATACCCCAGGTGTGGTCTCACTAGGTCTCTGTACAACTGCAGAAGGACCTCTTTGCTCCTATACTCGACTCCTCTTGTTATGAAGGCCAACATGCCATTAGCTTTTTTCACTGCCTGCTGTACCTGCATGCTTCCTTTCACAGACTGATGTACAAGGACCCCCAGATCCCGTTGTACTTCCCCTTTTCCCAACATGACGCCATTCAGATAGGAATTTAGATAATATAAAAGGTGGTATAACATCACGAGAGCAATAGACCGGGTAGAGTCTCTTGCCCAGAGTCGGTGAATCAAGGACCAGAGGACATAGGTTTAAGGTGAAGGGGAAAAGATTCACTAGGAATCTGAGGGGTAACTTTTCCATACAATTGGAACAAGTGGGTGTATGGAACAAGCTGCCAGAGGAGGTAGTTGAGGAAGTTAGGTACATGGATAGGGCAGGTTTGGAGGGATATGGACCAAACACAGGCGGGAGGGACAAGTGTAGATGGGACATGTTGGATGGTGTGGGCAGGTTGGGCCAAAGGGCCTGTTTCGTACCCTGGAACTCCCTCCCCACCAGCCCCGAGGGACCACCTTCTCCAGAAGGGCTGCAGCGGTTCAAGATGGCGGCTCACCCCCACTTTCTCAAGGCGCAGTTAGGGATGGGCAATAACTGTGACCATGCCTTCACAGCACCACGGAATAACAGGCTGCTAGGCAGTTAATGGCTGGATGTGCAGTGTCGCCTCTTCAGCGAGAGGATAGAATTGCCAGCTTTGCCACTCCGGAATCCAGGAATGAGCGGGTTAACATACGATGAGCGTTTGACGGCACTGGGCCTGTACTCGCTGGAGTTTAGAAGAATGAGAGGGGACCTCATTGAAACGTACAGAATAATGAGAGGCTTGGATAGAGTGGATGTGGAGAGGATGTTTCCACTGGTGGGAGAGCCTAGGACCAGAGGGCACAGCCTCAGAATTAAAGGACATTCTTTTGGGGAGGAGATGAGGAGAAATTTCTTTAGTCAGAGGGTGGTGAGTCTGCGGAATTCATTGCCACAGACGGCTGTGGAGGTAACGTCAGTGGATATTTTTAAGGCAGAGATAGATTCTTGATTAGTACAGGTGTCGGAGGTTATGGGGAGAAGGCAGGAGAATGGGGTTAGGAGGGAGAGATAGATCAGCCATGATTCGAATGGCGGGGTAGACTTGATGGGCCGAATGGCCTAATTCTGCTCCTATTCCTTATGACCTATGATTTATAAGCGCTACACAGTGTTGTCACCATGGTGACACAGCGGGGCGGGTCATGCAGAGACCCTTGGGTTTGCCCACCCGGCTTCCGCAGTGCCAAAGCTGCCGCCTGCGCTGGTGCTGAGAAACACCTTTTGAAAGGACACTGGCGGCGGGCACCATTCCCGTCAACCAGTGGCCTGCCTTGCCCCCTTCCCCACCCACCATCTTCCCTTCAGACACTGCTGCCCTTTGTTCTGATTGCAACTCAAGAGGAGGAATTTCTTCAGTCAGAGGGTGGTGAATCTGTGGAATTCTTTGCCACAGACGGCTGTGGAGGCCAAGTCAGTGGGCAGATTTCTAAGGCGCACTTTGATAGATTCTTGATTAGTACGGGTGTCGGGGGTTATGGGGAGAAGGCAGGAGAATGAGGTTGGGAGAGAGAGATAGATCAGCCATGATTAAATGGTGGAGTGGAGTGGACTTGATTTGCCTAAGATGGCGCCTACCTGTGGAGACATTTTGCAAACAGCACAAAGAAAAGCAGTCAGGTACAGCATTTATGAACTCACCTGCATCAGGAAATCCCCTGGAATCAACGGCGTGAGTAGCGAGCTCCTAACGCATGTAAATGCATTAGTGCTACTGAGAACTCCCGATGGTAGCGCTGGTAAGGGAACCCCCGATTAGCGGGGATTCCCCGACCTCGCGGAGATCCGTAAGTACTCTACCTTCAAGCAGCGAGGAGGGCTCCATGGAGTACGGAAACGTGGCCGTCGGGCAGGACTTCAGGTCAGGCTGAAGCGGAGGGGACTTCAGCCCCCTCTCCCTACTATCCCACTGGCCAACGCACAGTCACTAGAAAAGAAAGTGGAGGACTTCAGGGCAAGGCTGCTTTATCAATGGGAGCTGAGGGAATGCTCTGTGTTCTGTTTCACGGAGACATGGCTCACCCCCAGCTCCCCAGACTCAGCGGTCCAGCCTGAAGGGTTCTCCATCCACCGCATGGTCCGTACACTGGCATCTGGGAAAGGGAGAGGAGGGGGCGTCTGCCTCATGGTCAACTCTGCGTGGTGCTCAGACGTGGCAGTCCTGTCCAACTCCTGCTCTCCACACCTGGAACATCTGGCGGCGAAGTGCCGTCCCTTCTACCTTCCGAGGGAATTCGCCTCCATCATCCTGACCGCGGTCTACATCCCACCCCAGGCAGACGTCCGTCTGGCACTGGAGGAGCTGCACGCCGTGGTCAACAAACACCAGACGTCTTACCCCGAGGCTTTTACCACCATTGCTGGGGACTTCAATAAGGCAAACCTCAAGAAATCGCTCCCTAACTTCCACCAACATGTCTCCTGCTGCACCAGAGGACCAAACCCCCTCGACCACTGCTACACCACCATTAAGAATGCCTACCGCTCCATCCTTCGCCCTCACTTTGGTAAATCCGACCACACTGCGGTGCTGCTTCTCCCTGCCTACAGGCAGCAATTAAAGAGCGCACCCCCAGAGGCGAGGACAGTACGGGGGGGGGGGGGGGGGGGGGGGGGGGGGGGGGGGGTGGCAAATGAACAACTCCAGGACTGTTTGGAGTCTGTAGACTGGGCAATGTTCAAGGACTTGGCAACAGACCTGAATGAATACGCCACAGTCGTTACAGACTTCATTAGGAAATGTGTGGAGGACTGCATCCCTACAAAAACCTTCCGAGTGTTTCCCAATCAGAAACCTTGGATGAACTTTGAGATCCGCACTCTTCTGAAGACCAGACACCGGTCATTCATCAGGCATTCATGTCTGATGATACAGTGGTCTACAAGAAGTCCAGATACGACCCTGGTAAGGCCATCAAAAAGGCCAAAAGGGACTTCTGCTCCAAACTGGAGGATGAGACAGATGTTCGGCAGCTGTGGCGGGGCCTGAATGCAATCACCTCCTACAAGGCGAAACCAGGAGGCAGCTCGGATGTCGGCGATACATCACTCCCTGACGAGCTCAATACGTTTTACGCACGCTTTGATAGGGAGAACACCGATGTGCCTTCTCGAGCCCCCTTTCGTTGGGATGGTATTTCAGTCTCAGTCACAGAGGCCGACATCAGGAAATCCTTCAGAGGGGTGAACCCTCGGAAAGCGTCTGGACCTGATGGTATACCCGGTCGTGTTCTAAACACCCGTGCGGACCAACTGGCTGGAGTTTTTACGGACATTTTCAACCTGTCACTTCTGAGGTCTGAGGTTCCCATCTGCTTCAAAAGGGCATCAATAATACCGGTGCCCAAGAAGAGCAAGGTGACGTGCCTCAATGACTATCGACCTGTGGCACTAACGCCTGTGGTGATGAAGTGCTTTGAGAGGTTGATCAGGGCGCAAATCAACTCCTACCTCGACAAAAAACCTGGACCCACTGCAGTTCGCTTACCGCCACAACAGATCAACGGTGGACGCGATCTCGCTGGCCCTCCGCTCCGCTCTGGACCACTTGGACAACAAAAACTCATATGTCAGGCTGTTATTCATTGACTACAGCTCGGAATTTAACACAATCATCCCCTCCAAGCTGGTTACCAAACTCGCAGAACTGGGTCTCTGCGCATCCCTCTGCAATTGGATCCTCGACTTCCTCATTCACAGACCACAGTCTGTTCGTATTGGTGGAAATGTGTCAGACTCGATAACAATCAGCACGGGAGCACCTCAAGGCTGCGTGCTCAGCCCCCTGCTGTACTCACTCTATACTCATGACTGCGTAGCCGGTCACAGTGCGAACTCCATCATCAGGTTCGCTGACAACACCACTGTAGTGGGACGTATCACTGATGGGGATGAGTCGGAGTACAGAAGAGAGATCGAGCAACTGTCCATATGGTGCCAGCACAATAACCTGGCCCTCAACACCAGCAAAACCAAGGAACTGATTGTGGACTTTGGAAGGGGTAGGATGGGGACCCACAGTCTATATCAACGGGTCGATGGTGGAGAGAGTCAGGAATTTCAAATTCCTGGGCGTGCATATTTCTGAAGATCTCTCCTGGTCCGAGAACACTGATGCAATTATAAAGAAAGCACATCAGCGCCTCTACTTCCTGAGAAGATTACGGAGAGTCGGTCTGTCAAGGAGGACTCTCTCTAACTTCTACAGGTGCACAGTAGAGAGCTTGCTGACCGGTTGCATCGTGGCTTGGTTCAGCAACTTGAGCGTCTAGGAGAGGAAAAGACTACAAAAAGTAGTAAACACTGCCCAGTCCATCATCGGCTCTGACCTTCCTTCCATCGAGGGGATCTATCGCAGTCGCTGCCTCAAAAAGGCTGGCTGCATCATCAAGGACCCACACCATCCTGGCCACACACTCATCTCCCCGCTACCTTCAGGTAGAAGGTACAGGAGCCTGAAGACTGCAACGTCCAGGTTCAGGAATAGCTACTTCCCCACAGCCATCAGGCTATTAAACCTGGCTCAGACAAAACTCTGATAACTAATAACCCATTATCTGTTATTTGCACTTTATCAGTTTATTTATTCATGTGTGTATATATTTATATAATGGTATATGGACACACTGATCTGTTCTGTAGTCAATGCCTACTATGCTCTGTGTGCTGAAGCAAAGCAAGGATTTCATTGTCCTATCAGGGACACACGACAATAAACTCTCTTGAATCTTGAATGGCCTAATTCTGTTCCTATGACTAATGAACATGGGACGTGGGCAAGTTACCAGTGAGAACAAATATCTCGGGGATGATAATAGCTAACACAAGATGGACAATTGTCCTGCATCCCGCAAGCTTCCACCCTAAACTTGATGGGCCGAATGGTCTAATTCTGTTCCTATAACTTAGGAACATGAACTCCAGCTACATACCCGGAAATGACACTTTACAAGATATTTGTGAGTCATTTGGTGCGGGGGGGCCAATGTGTGGCTGGGGTGCGGTGAGTGACAGCCTTGTGCCTGTATCACCCAACCGCTGGAGTTTTCACACCTCGTGTCTGCGCCTCACTTCTGCTGGAGACCCACTGACGGAGACCAGACCATACAGTGAGAGGAATAGATTGGGTAGACGCACAGAGTCTCTTGCCCAGAATAGGGGAATCGAGGACCAGAGGACATTGGTTCAAGGTGAAGGGGAAAAGATTTAATAGGAATCAGAGGGGTAGCTTTTTCACACAAAGGGTGGTGGGTGTATGGAACGAGCTGCCAGAGGAGGTAGTTGAGGCTGGGACTATCGCAACGTTTAAGAAACAGTTAGACAGGTACATGGATAGGACAGGTTTGGAGGGATATGGGCCAAATGCTGAACTAGTGAAGCTGGGACATGTTGGCCGGTTTGGGCAAGTTGAGGGCCGACAGGTGACTCTATTCAAAACAATTCCTGTTGAAGGTGTTTCAGGTGGGACTAGTGTAGATGGGACATGTTGGGCGAGTTGGGTTGAAGGGCCTGTTTCCACACTGTATCACCCTGTGACTGTATTTCCCTGTATTTCCTGTGCTGGCCAAACACTATTCCCCAGTGGTGCTGACGGGCCCTCTTTACTTCGCAGAACCAAAGCCCTGGTACTGGAGCTACTTGCAGCCGTCTGTCTCGTGAGGGGAGGGCATGAAATCATTCTCTCCGCGTTCGACCATTTCAAAGAGGTACGAGAGCTTTTACTTCCATCCCAACTCACGAAGCCCGATGCTGACTTTGGGGAGTGAAGGGGAGGGAGGAGGGGGGGGGGGGGGGGGGGGTTGCCGCCATTCTCGTTCCTGCCACCGATCGGCGGGGCGGCCGCGTGCCCTCGAGGCGGTACCCGCCCCCTGGGGAAGGGGAGCTGGAGAAGGCCGTGCGAGGAGTAGGGATTGTGTGCGGTGTGATGCCCCTGTCCCACTTGCGTGCCCTTGGCGCGCTAATTACGCGACCTCGTGGCTGTGTTGAGCCGCGACGGTCCCGCGAAGGTCGCGCGCGACTTCATGCGTCCGCACAGCCGTCTGGAGCGCGTGACGTCAACACAAAATGCTGGAGTAACTCAGCGGGACCGGCAGCATCTCTGGAGCGAAGGAATGGATGATGTTTCGGGTCGAGATTCTTCTTCAGTCTTGACCCAAAACGTCGCCCATTTCCTTCGCTCCATAGATGCTGCCTCACCCACTGAGTTTCTCCAGCATTTTTGTCTACCTCAGGTTTCTAGGTTCATTGGCTTCAGTAACTATCCCTACTGTGTAGGATACAACTGGTGTGTGGTGATCGCTAGTCGGCGTGGACTCAGTGGGCCAAAGCGACTGTTTCCACGCTGTGTCTCTGAATTAAATGAAACAATCCTTCCCCTGGCAAGAAGGTGAGAGAGAACTGTTGATGGCGGCTGCATGGTTTAACCACCCTGCAGGGGGATCTAGAACCTTCCATCTCCCTCCGTGGGCTAGATCCTCTCTGGCGTGCCTGGTTGCAGCACCAGACCTGGCGATGAAGGAAGGCCTTCCTGCACTCAGTGGGCAAGGACACGAGCCACCCCTAGTCCGCATTGTAGACACATAGACAGTCATGGCACAGGCGGAGTTGCCATCTTGGCAATGCCAACCAAAAGTGGGCCAGTTCCCGCCATTGCCGCTTTTTGCAGTCACCCAGGGAAGGGTTTTATGCTTCACCACTCTGACGGTGCGTCACAGACCCCACCAACCTGCGGTTTTGTGACAGATCCGTGCATGGCCATCCCGCACCCCTCCTCCATGGCGTCGCACAGAGCCACAGAGACTCTTTCACCCGGGTGGGTGAGTGAGGGCGAGTAGTGAGCATTGGGAATGTGACGCCCACACGGCCACCGGCTGGCCACTTTAGCGTGCTCACAATGCTGTTTCAGTTCAGTGTAGGTTCGAGATACGGCACGGAAATGGGACCCTTCGGCCCACCGGGTCCGCTCCGACCAGCGATCCCCGCACATTAACACTGTCCTACACCCACTCGGAACAATTTACAATTTTACCAAAGCCAATTAACCTACAAACCCGTACGCCTTTGGAGTGTGGGAGGAAACCGGAGCACCCGAGGAAATCCCACGCAGGTCACGGGGAGAACCTACAAACTCCGTACAGACAGCACCCGTAGTCAGGATCGAACCCGGGTCTCTGGTGCTGTGAGGCAGCGACTCTACCCGCTGCGCCACCGTGCCGCCCATGTATCAGAGTGTGAGACAGGCATTAGCTTTCTCGCTCCGTCTATCAATTAATTATTTTTTTTTCTGCTCAGGAGTCAAAGGCTAAGCCGAACCCTAACACCTCAGTTAATGCAGAGTCAGGCATTTTAATCCTAGGTCGAACAGCTCAAGGGTTAAGTTTCATCATAATTGTTCAGAAGGATATTGGATAGAAAAATTACAGATCCAATTACGAAATGGCCAGAACCAAATATATTTAAGATAAATACAGATGGATTCAAAATCTTACCTAAAAAAATGAATTGGCCTGTCGGTCATAAGGTCATAAGTGATAGGAGTAGAATTAGGTTTCGGCCCATCAAGTCTACTCCACCATTTAATCATGGCTGATCTATCTCTCCCTCCCAACCTCATTCTCCTGCCTTCTCCCCATAACCTCCGACACCCGTACTAATCAAGAATCTATCAAAGTGCGCCTTATAAATCTGCCCACTGACTTGGCCTCCACAGCCGTCTGTGGCAAAGAATTCCACAGATTCACCACCCTCTGACTGAAGAAATTCCACCTCTTGAGTTGCAATCAGAACAAAGGGCAGCAGTGTCTGAAGGGAAGATGGTGGGTGGGGAAGGGGGCAAGGCAGGCCACTGGTTGACGGGAATGGTGCCCGCCGCCAGTGTCCCTTCACAAGGTGTTTCTCAGCACCACGCAGGCGGCACCGGAAGCCGGGTGGGCAAACCCAAGGGTCTCTGCATGACCCGCCCCGCTGTGTCACCATGGTGACAACACTGTGCAGCGCTTATAAGTCATAGGTCATAAGGAATAGGAGCAGAATTAGGCCATTCGGCCCATCAAGTCTACCCCGCCATTCAATCATGGCTGATCTATCTCTCCCTCCAAACCCCATTCTCCTGCCTTCTCCCCATAACCTCCGACACCCGCACTAATCAAGAATCTCTCTATCTCTGCCTTAAAAATATCCACTGACTTGGCCTCCACGGCCTTCTATGGCAAAGAGTTCCACAGATTCACCACCCTCTGACTAAAGAAATTTCATCCTCATCTTCTTCTTCTGCCCAGTCAGACAGAGACAAGAATAAAATTAGTTCTCTGTGATGAACTGGTATATTTAGTAATTCCTTAATGAATTGAAAGAAAGCATATTTCCTTTGAACAACCGTGGGATGTTGAACTCCAAAGACATATTCCCTGAAAGCTGGGGCTAAGGATAAGGTAGTTTATTTCTCTTGACTGCCAACCCAGCCCTCAAACACCTTAACACCTAACCTTGTACAAAAATATACTGCTCATTGGGTATTTTTAAACCGGAGGTCAACAGATTCTTGACTGGTACGGGTGTCAAAGGTTACGGGAAGAAGGGGGGTTGAGAGGGAAAGATAGATCGGCCGTGATTGAATGGTGGAGTCCACTTGATGGGCCGAATGGCCTAATTCTGCCCCGATGACTTATGAACACGAGCTAAATCAAAGGGCCAGTTGGCAGTGAGGCCAAGTATCTTGGTGGAGATAATAATGAGCACAAAAGGAACAATTGTGCTTCCACAGACTTACACCATAACCATGTTTTTGTTCTTTTCAGGTGTGCAAAGAAAAGCATCGCTTCGAGAACTTGATGGAATATTTTCGCAATGAAGACACCAACATAGATTTCATGGTGAGAATTGAAGAGGTCGGCTCCTTACAGTGGTGAGGGTGTACAGACAATCTTTAGATGGGGGGGGGGGGGGGGTCAGGTGGACTGACACATATTTGCTCCCCAAGAGGATAGGACAGGTTTGGAGGGATATGGACCAAGCGCAGGCAGGTGGGACCAGTGTAGCTGGGACTTTGTTGGCCGGTGTGGGCAAGCTGGGCTCAAGGGCCTGTTTCCGCACTGTATCACTCTGTGACGCTACCCAATAAAGGCTGCAACGGAAGCCTTTAGGCCGAAGGCCTTTCTTCCAGCGATCACTCGCTGGACTTGGAGAAGGAGTATGAAGAGTTTGAGGTAAGAGAATAGGATGCTACAAGGGAGAAGTCCGTTAGTTTAGTTTATTGCCACGTGCACCGAGGTACAGTGTACAGATACATGATGAGGGAATAATGTTACGCGCAAGATAAAGGCAGGAAAGTCCGATCAAGGATAGTCCAAGGGTCACCAAAGAGGTAGATAGTAGTTCAGCACTGCTCTCTGGATGTTGGTGATAGGATGGTTCAGTTGCTTGATAACTGCCGGGGAGAACTTACAAAATTCTTTTTGATGAATATTTTTAATTATAGAAACATATGTATGAAAATTGCAATATTTTACATAAACGAAAATACATCATTAAATACTTTCATAATATTAATAATATTAATATTATTACTAATATTGAGATTTAGGATCTCTATACGCTTTTTTAATTATTTTTTATAAAGTAAGAAAAGATAGAGATAAATAATGAAAAAAATATGAAAACAAATGGAGTATTAATCGTTATTCCGTCATTGGAGATATAGGCATGATTTATTATATTTCTTTCTTCATCCATTCTAATATTCAGGCCTCAGTCAAGCCCTCGTACCGATCCATTATGACTCTGTAAATTCTTAAGGGGTTGGACAGGCTAGATGCAGGAAGATTGTTCCCGATGTTGGGGAAGTCCAGAATAAGGGGTCACAGTTTAAGGATAAGGGGGAATTCCTTTAGGACCGACATGAGGAAAACATTTTTCACACAGAGAGTGGTGAGTCTGTGGAATTCTCTGCCACAGAAGGTAGTTGAGGCCAGTTCATTGGCTATATTTAAGAGGGAGTTAGATGTGGCCCTTGTGGCTAAAGGGATCAGGGGGTATGGAGAGAAGGCAGGTACGGGATACTGAGTTGAATGATCAGCCATGATCATATTGAAGGGCCGAATGGCCTACTCCTGCTCCTATTTTCTATGTTTCTATGTTTCTAAGAAACTGTCCCTGAATCTGGAGGTGTGCGTTTTCACACTTCTATACCTTTTGGGAGAGGGGAGAAGAGGGAGTGACCAGGGTGAGACTGGTCCTTGATTATGCAGCTGGCCTTGCCGAGGCAGCGTGAGGTATCAGTTTTAGTTCTGTAATTCGGTAACAGTCTGAGAGCAATGCAGATATCCATTTAGCTGAAGACAGATCTGAAGACAGATTGGTACAATCTGTTGTGCCTTTGACCTCCTCTTGGATTTTTCATAACAGGGGTATGAATGGAGTCAATGGAAGGGAGGTCGGTTTGCGCGACGGTCGGAGCTGTGTCCACAATTCTCTGCAATTTCTTGCGGTCTTGGACGGAGCTGTTCCCACACCGTGCTGTGATGCATAAGTTGATGGAGTGAGAGGTTGGGAAAGTGAGGATCCTGAGTTCGTAAAAAACTCTGGAGTATCTCAGCGATATCTCAGCGGCATCTCTGGAGGACATGAATAGGGGACGTTTTGGGTCGGGACCCGTCTTCGTTGTTTCAAGTGTTAACTTCACGTGGAGAAGCAAGAATAATTTGTGGCTAATGAGCTGTAGAAAAAGCCGGAAGTTCAAATTAAATCTTCAGCTTACCACTTCCAATTATTTTGCTTACCTCAACAGACAAAAGAGCTCTGTTGCTGGGCGCAGCGGCTTAGGATGTGGTGCTGCTGCGCTCCGTCTAAATGCAAGTTGTTGTTTAGTGTAGTTTAGTTTACAGATACAGCGTGGAAACAGGCCCTTCGGCCCACCGAGGCCGCACCGATTCCGCACCGACCAGCGATCCCCGCACACTAAAGGGCCTGTCCCACTTGCATGCGATTGCATGCGTTTGGCGTGACCAACCGGAAGCGGAGGTCGCGCTAAGTTCGCGCTAAAGTTCGCGCGTGACGTCATGTGCGTCATGCTTACAAACCAGCTGGGCAGGAGGCGGGCCGACTGAATGTGGGCGTCGCACGGCGTCGGGCGGTGACATCACCACGCAACGCCAGGCGGGGCGGTGATCTCATCATGCAACGCCACGCGCTAGGCGTACGCCGTCAAGACGCTGCGTACGACCGCAACGCGCTGCGTACGACCGCATACGCGGGCCGACAGGCCATTGGCGCGCGAAGATTTCGGCCACTGCAAGATTTCCGGCGCCCCGAGCGATGTCGGGACCAGCCCCGCACAACTCCGCGCTTCTAAGTGGGACCGGCCCCGCGCGGCCATGCGGTGCCCGTACGCCTCAAGCGACCACGTAATTTGCGAGCCAAGGTCGCGTAAGTGGGACAGGCCCTTAACACTACCCTACACACGCTAGGGACAGTTTTGTTTTCTCCAAGCCAATTAACCTACAACCCTGCACGTCTCTGGAGTGTGGGAGGAAACCGAAGATCCCGGAGAAAACCCACGCAGGTCACGGGGAGAACGTGCAAACTCCGTACAGACAGCACCCGTGGTCGGGATGGAGCCCGGGTCACTGGCGCTTGAGGCAGCAACTCTACCCTGCGCCACCGTGCCGGCCCCTAAACTCCAGTCACATCATTGTCCACCCTTTGAGAAGACTGGAGATTTTTCTCTCAAAAAAGATAGGATTTATTTACTCACTAACAATCCCAATCAGTGTGTAACCTGGTAAAGCATCCATGGTGGGCTGACGGGCCTGTTACTGAGCTGTCGTGCTGCACTGTTCTATCTTCTATCTCAAGAGACTTTGCAAGGAGGTCACAAGACCAAATTTGCTCCAGAGCCATATAACAAAATATAAACGGCTGACCGCAGGTTATTCGGCCCGTCAAGCCTGCCCTGTTATTTAATGTAATCATTCAATTCAACCCCTATTTCCTGCCCATTCTTCGTATCGCTCAATTCCAAAAACCTATCCGTCTCACCATCGATTTATATCCAATGATTTAGCCTCCGTGGTCTTCCTGGGTAGACAGTCCGTCTAGGCACGGTGGCGCAGCGATAGAGTTGCTGCCTCGCAACGCCAGACCCGGTTTGATCCTGACTACGGTTGCTGTGTACAGTTTGTACGTTCTCCCCCGT
Source organism: Okamejei kenojei (assembly GCA_035221665.1). Taxonomy (NCBI): domain Eukaryota; kingdom Metazoa; phylum Chordata; class Chondrichthyes; order Rajiformes; family Rajidae; genus Okamejei; species Okamejei kenojei. The sequence continues at coordinate 5,711,536 of CM069174.1, forward strand.
GACCAATATACATCAATGATTTGGATGAAGGGATTCCAAGTAACATTAGCAAATTTGCAGATGACACAAAGCTGGGTGGCAGTGTGAACTGTGAGGAGGGTGCTATGAGGATGCCGGGTGACTTGGACAGGTTGGGTGAGTGGGCAGATGCATGGCAGATGCAGTTTAATGTGGATAAATGTGAGGGTATCCACTTCGGTGGCTAAAACAGGAAGGCATTTGATTATGTGAATGGTGTCAAGTTGGGAAAAGGGGAAGTACAACGGGATCTGGGGGTCCTTGTTCATCAGTCAATGAAAGTAAGCACGCAGGAACAACAGGCAGTGAAGAAAGCCAATGGCATGTTGGCCTTCATAACCAGAGGAGTTGAGTATAGGAGCAAAGAGGTCCTTCTGCAGTTGTACAGGCCCCTAGTGAGACCACACCTGGAGTATTGTGTGCAGTTTTGGTCTCCAAATTTGAGGAAGGACATTCTTGCTATTGAGGGAGTGCAGCGTAGGTTCACCAGGTTAATTCCCGAGATGGAGGGACTGTCATATATGGATAGAATGGAACGGCTGGGCATGTATACTCTGGGAATGTAGAAGGATGAGAGGGAATCGTATTGAAACATTTAAGATTATTAAGGGATTGGACACGCTAGAGGCAGGAAACATGTCCCCGATGTTGTGGGAGTCCAGAACCAGAATAAGGGGTAAGCCATTTAGAACAGAGATGAGGAAAAACTTTTTCACCCAGAGAGTTTTGAATCTGTGGAATTCTCTGCCTCGGAAGGCAGTGGAGGCCGATTCTCTGGATGCTTTCTAGAGAGAGCTAGATAGAGCTCTTAAAGATAGCGGAGTCAGGGGATACGGGGTGAAGGCAGGAACGGGGTACTGAATGTGGTCAATCAGCCGTGATCACATTGAATGGCGGTGCTGGCTCAAAGGGCCAAGTGGCCGACTCCTGCACCTATAGTCTATTGTCTATTGACCTGCGTGGGTTTTCTCCGGGTGCTCCAGTTTCCTCCCACGCTCCAACGACGTACAGGTTTGTAGGTTAATTACCTTTGGTTAATTTGTAAATTGGCCCTCGTGTGTGGGATAGTGTTCATTTATTTTTCATTTTTTATCAATGTTAACTGGTTTACATTGGAAACATTAACATCATGTTCCATATTTCCAATCGTTTTTTCAAATGTCTTTTTATCCGATTTGCGACATGCATAGGATTGTAGACTCTTCTAGCACCGCAGGAGACCATTGAGCCCTTCATGCCTGTGCTAGCCCATTTGAGAAAGCGATCCAATGAGGCCCACAGACATACAGTGACAGTTACGAATGACTCAGAAAACACTAAACATTAATAATAATGAAACATTAATGATACGGTATACGTTCTTGATTGCCGGATAACAGTGATCGAGTGTTTCTCTCCCTCTGGTGGGGCAGGTAACATGAAGTCTGTATTTCGGAAGGTCACGGCTGAGGTTAGCTTTGTTAAAGTCCCCCAAAACAATGACCATGGACTCCGGGAGGTCACTCTCTACCCTCATTACCTGGTCAGCGAGTGGCGAGTAATGTGTTCAGTTCTGGGCACCGTGTTATAGGAAAGATATCGTCAAACTGGAAAGGGTGCAGTGAAGATTTACTGGATGGTGCCGGACTAGAGGGTGTGAGCTACAGGGAGAGGTTGAGCAGGCTGGGACTCTATTCCATGGAGCGCAGGAGGATGAGGGGAGATCTTATAGAGGCGTATAAAATCATGAGAGGAATAGATCGGGTAGTCTCTTGTCCAGAGTGGGGGAATCAAGGACCAGAGGACATAGGTTTAAGGTGAAGGGGAGAAGATTTAATAGGAATCTAAGGGGTAGCTTTTTCACACAGAGGGTGGTGGGTGTATGGAACGAGCTGCCAGAGGAGGTAGTTGAGGCTGGGACTATCCCAACGTTTAAGAAACAGTTAGACAGGTACATGGATAGGACAGGTTTGGAGGGATATGGACCCAATGCCGGACTCGTGCAGCTGGGACATGTTGGCCGGTTTGGGCAAGTTGGGCCGAAGGGCCTGTTTCCACACTGTATCACTCTCTGACTCTGTGACTCCATTCAAACAATTCCTGTTTGAAAGTGGTTGATGCATCTCCCTGCACCACCCCATCAGGCAGTACACCCCACACACTTCAGAAGTCTCGCGTGTAAACCGGGCTGGGGTGGCATTGACCCTGGCGCTGCCTCTGAGATCTTTGCCCTCTGCTGTCCGCAGGTGGCGTGCATGCAGTTCATCAATATCGTGGTCCATTCTGTGGAGGACATGAACTTCCGGGTCCACCTGCAGTTCGAGTTCACCAAGCTGGGCCTGGACGAGTTCCTGGAGGTGAGTGTGAAGGGTGGGGGGGGGGGGGCATTGTACAACAGCGGAACCCAGAGAACCCACAAAAGGCAGAGTGCTTGTTTACAATCAAATTCAGACTTGTTTTCCACTTCTCTGTGCAGTCTCCAAAATGAGCACGGATATGTGGGTGGAACATTCCCTCCTCTGCTCAGCACAGCTTGGAATCCCTTCACATCAACGTTCCTCACATTCCACACAAGGTCAATGGCCGTGTCAGCCTTCCACACTTGCCTTGAGAACGCCCAGCAGTTAACGAGAAGACTCTCAGCCTGATGCTAGCTAGACGCCAGAATTTAGAAGATTGAGGGGGGATCTTATAGAGACGTACAAAATTCTTAAGGGGTTGGACAGGCTAGATGCAGGAAGATTGTTCCCGATGTTGGGGAGGTCCAGGACAAGGGTTCACAGTTTAAGGATAAGGGGGAATTCCTTTAGGACCGAGATGAGAAAAACATTTTTCACACAGAGAGTGGTGAATCTGTGGAATTCTCTGCCACAGAAGGTAGTTGAGGCCAGTTCATTGGCTATATTTAAGAGGGAGTTAGATGTGGCCCTTGTGGCTAAAGGGATCAGGGGGTATGGAGAGAAGGCAGGTACGGGATACTGAGTTGGATGATCAGCCATGATCATATTGAATGGCGGTGCAGGCTCGAAGGGCTGAATGGCCTCCTCCTGCACCTATTTTCTATGTTTCTATGTACAGGGAGGAAACTGCAGATGCTGCTTTACACTGAAGATAGACACAAAGCACTGGAGTAACTCAGCGGGACAGGCATCACCTCTGGAGAGAAGGAATGAGTAATGTTTCGGGTCGAGATCACTCTTAGACAATAGACAATAGACAATAGGTGCAGGAGCAGGCCATTCGGCCCTTCGAGCCAGCACCGCCATTCACAGTGAGCACGGCTGATCATCCCCAATCAGTACCCCGTTCCTGCCTTCTCCCCATATCTCCTGACTCCGCTATCTTTAAGAGCTAAATGTAACTCTCTCTTGAAGGCATCCAGAGAATCGGCCTTCAATGCCTTCTGAGGCAGAGAATTCCACAGACTCACAACTCTCTGGATGAAATTTTTTTACCTTGTCTCCGTTCTAAATGGCTTACCCCTTATTCTTAAACTGTGGCCCCTGGTTCTGGGCTCCCCCAACATCAGGAACATGTTTCCTGCCATTAGCGCATCCAACCCCTTAATAATCTTATATGTTTCAATAAGATTCCCTCTCATCCTTCTAAATTCCAGTGTACACAAGCCCAGCCACTCCATTCTATCAACATATGACAGTCCCGCCATTCCGGGAATTAACCTTGCGAACCTACGCTGCACTCCCTCAATAGCAAGAATGTCTTTCTTCAGGCTTGGAGACCAAAACTGCACACAATACTCCAGGTGTGGTCTCACTAGGGCCCTGTGCAACTGCAGAAGGACCTCTTTGCTCCTAAACTCAACTCCTCTTGTTATGAAGGCCAACAGGCCAAAACTGCACACAATACTCCAGGTGTGGTCTCACTAGGGCCCTGTACAACTACAGAAGGACCTCTTTGCTCCTAAACCCAACTCCTCTTGTTATGAAGGCCAACATGCTATTGGCTTTCTTCATTGCCTGCTGTACCTGCACGCTTACTTTCAGTGACTGACGTACATGGACCCCCAGATCTTCAGACTGAGAGTGAGGGGAGAGGGGAACTGCAGGTGTGAAAAGGTGCAGAACAAATCAGAGCCGACACCGATGACTCCATCCCTGACGAAGGTCTCAATTGGTTTCCCCCCCGCAGAAATCCAAGCACACGGAGAGCGACAAGCTGCAGGTTCAGATCCAGGCCTACCTGGACAACGTGTTTGACGTGGGTGGTCTACTGGAGGATGCCGAGACCAAGAACGCAGCCTTGGAGAAGGTGGATGAACTGGAAGAACACATGTCGCACGTGAGTGAATGGCCTTCCACCTTGAACTTTGCTCTCTCCCATTTTGCGTGGGCGAATGGTGGTTTCCAACAACTCAAATCCCACAGGCCTGCAGGCACGAGGTGGGCCTTCAGACGAGGTGGGCCTTCAGACGAGGTGGGCCTTCTGATGTCCCAGTCAATCCCATTTGGCAGGGATCTAATGCTGAGGCTCTATAAGGCGCTGGTCAGGCCGCATTTAGAATACTGTGAGCAGTTTTGGGCCCTATAGCTGAGTGAGGATGCGCTGGCTCTGGAGAGGGTCCACAGGAGAATGATCCCAGGAATGAGTAGGTTCTTCTCCTTCTTGCGTGTGGCATGCACAGCCTAAAGTTGTTGGACAACTTGTTCTATTTGATCTTCCGTTTGTGCACATCGAGTTGATTGCATTAGTCGAAACAGGGCGGACCCACCTGAAGGTTGCGGTCTTCCACCCCGAATGAGTAGGTTAACATATGATGAACGTTTGACGGCACTGGGCCTGTACTCGCTGGAGTTTTGAAGAATGAGGGGGGGACCTCATTGAAACGTACAGAATAGTGAAAGGCCTGAATAGAGTGGATGTGGAGAGGAAGTTTCCACTACTGGGAACGTCGCGGAATAGAGGTCATTCCCTCAGAATTAAAGGACGTACCTTTAAGAACGAGACGAGGTGGAATTTCTTTAGTCAGAGGGCGGTGAATCTGTGGGATTCTTTGCCACAGACGGCTGTGGAGGCCACAAGTCAGTGGATATTTTTAAGGCAGAGATTGATAGATTCTTGATTAGTGCGGGTGTCAGGGGTTATGGGGAGAAGGCAGGACATTGGGGTTAGAGGGGAGAGATAGATCAGCCATGGTTGAATGGTGGAGTAGCAACAGTTGGTGTGAGGTGGCGCCAGGGTTGGGAACATCATGGATCTGGTTCATGGGCAGGTTTTGTGGCCGGTGCTGGACTCTGCGGTGATTGGGTCCACAAGCTGAAATGTGAAAGCCCAAAACCGAGATGGCTGTCGTGTTTTCTCGGTGTCGTCCATGAGAGGCCCATGCCTGCATCCCTAACTGGAGAAGGCAGGAGAATGGGGTGGAGAGGGGGAGATAGAGCAGCCCTGATTGAATGGTGGAGTAGACTTGATGGGCCGAATGGCCTCATTCTGCTCCTATCACTTATGAACTCAGCAATGCGGACGGCGTATTGGGTCCACCTTAGGCCGCACTGTGTTCCACTGCGGGATTTTTGTGGGGGTGACGGACTGGCCCACCAGCGACAAAGCCCGGTTGTGGTCGCTCCACCAAGCTTCCAGAAGGCCGGAACGTCTGGATTCGGGTTCTTGGCTGAATTGTACCTTGAGTAGTTTGGCAATCCTAGACATAGCAAACCCACATCGCAAAAATATGTGCCCCTTCTGAGAAAGGAACGCGGCTTTGTCTCAGGTGTGTAGGGAGGAACTGCAGATGCTGGTTCACACTTTGTGTCTGGTCTCACACGTGTCGAAGCTGAAACTCTCATCTTTCCTCCCAGTTAGCGGAGAAGCTTCAGGATCTGGAGAATGAAAACATGATGAGGGTGGCTGAACTGGAAAAGCAGTTGCTCTATCAAGATAACGAACTGGAAACGATTAAGGTAGGATTTGCTGGCTGAGGTAGGGTTGCCTTTTGCTTCCAGGGAGGGTAACTCATAGAATCTAGGGATCTAGGTAACTAGGGATCTTATAGAAACTTGCAAAATTCTTAAAGGATTGGACAGGCTAGATGCAGGAAGATTGTTCCCGATGTTGGGGAAGTCCAGAACAAGGGGTCACCGTTTAAGGATAAGGGGGAAGTCTTTTAGGACCGAGATGAGAAAATAATTTTTCACACAGAGAGTGGTGAATTCTCTGCCACAGAAGGTAGTTGAGGCCAGTTCATTGGCTATATTTAAGAGGGAGTTAGATGTGGCCCTTGTGGCTAAAGGGATCAGGGGGTATGGAGAGAAGGCAGGTACGGGATACTGAGTTGGATGATCAGCCAAGATCATATTGAATGGCGGTGCAGGCTCAAAGGGCCGAATGGCCTACTCCTGCACCTATTTTCTATGTTTCTATGTAACAGAATTGCATCAAAGTTAGAATGATATACATGGAGGTCTAACTAATGGCTTGACACTTACCATTGCAATTATCCCCTTGGTGACACTTTGGGTTCCATGTACTGTCGATGGCTCCAGTCCCTCTGAACATCCGGTCTCCAAAAGCAGGACATAGTAGATTGCTTTGGGCATAGCCCATTGTGGAATAGTAAGTCACCAGGTGCCTGGACCATTGACCTGGAGGCAGGAGTTCGAATCCCACCAAGGGAGCTGGGGAATCTCAATTTAAGAATTTTTTTAAAAATTAAAAAGTTGTTCTCAGCAAAAAAAGCAGTCTGATTCATCAATGATTCATTCGAGGAAATAAATCTGCCCCCCGCCCCCCCCCCCCCCCCCCCCCCCCCCCCCCTCACCCAGCTAGCAAATAATTCCAGACTTGCAAATGTAGCTGGAAGGAAAGGCAGATGCCGGTTTACAAGATAGGCACAAAATGTTGGAGTAACGCCCCTGTCCCACTTAGGAATCCTGAACGGAAACCTCTGGAGACTTTGCGCCCCACCCAAGGTTTCCGTGCGGTTCCCGGAGGTTTTTGTCAGTCTCCCTAATGGTCGAAAGTGGTTTCCGTTTTAAAAATCGGTCATTTTTCAGTCGAAGCCGGTTGCGATGCCAGTTGAAGGGGGTTGCCGGAGGACAGAAACCTCCGGGAACCGCACGGAAACCTCGGGTGGGGGGCGCAAAGTCTCCAGAGGTTTCCGTTCAGGTTTCCTAAGTGGGAAACAGGGGCATAACTCAGCGGGACAGGCAGCACCTCTGGAGAGAAGGAATGGGTCTCAACCTGAAGTGTCCTTCATTCCTTCTGTCCAGGGATGCTGTCTGACCCGCTGAGTTACTCCAGCATTTTGTGTCTATCTCCGCCAATGCCTCGTGAAAACCTCCTCAGTTCAGGGGCAAAGAGGGGTGGACTAATTCACTGCCAATGTCAGCACAGCCCCCACCCTGTGAATGAATAGCCTGTGACACAGCTCCCCGTCATGTAGTCTACAACCAGAAACTGCCTTTTCATGAATTAGCCACGGATAACCAGAAATAGGGCGAGGTATGCAACACTATTCCTGTGGGACAGTCTAGAACCAGAGGGCCTCAGAATAAAAGGACATACCTTCAGGAAGGAGATGTGGTGAATCTGTGGAATTCAGTGCCACAGACGGCTCTAGAGGCCAAGTCAATGGATATTTTTAAGGCAGAGATAGATAGACAGATTCTTGATCAGTACAGGTGTCAGGGGTTACGGGGAGAAGGCAGGAGAATGGGGTTGAGAGGGAAAGGTAGATCAGCCATGATTGAATGGTGGAGTAGACGTGATGGGCTGAATGGCCTCATTCTGCTCCTATTCCTGGGGGTGGGGGTGGGTGTGGGGGGGGGGTGGGAGGGTGTGTGTGTGTGGGAGGGTTGTGCGTGTGTGTGAGGGTGCGTGTGTGTGGGAGAGAGGTGGAGGTAGTGGGGGTGTGGGAAGGGGTGGAGGGTGTGTGTGTGTGGGTGGGTGTGGGGGTGGGGGTTGGTGTGGGTGTGTGTGTGGGAGTGGGGGGTGGGGTGTGTGTGTGGGTGGGTGTGTGTGGGAGGGTGTGTGGGGGTGTGGGGTGTTGGGGTGGGGGTGGGGGTGGTGTGGGTGGGGGTGGGGTGTGTGTGTGGGAGGGGGTTGAAGGGTGTGTGTGTGGGGGTTGATGTGGGTGGGGGGTGTGTGTGTGGGAGGGGGTGAGGGTGTGGGAGGGTAGTGGGGGTGGGTGTGTGTGTGTGTGGAGGGGGTGTGTGTGGGTGGGGGTTGTTGTGTGTGGGTGGGGGTGGGGGTGTGGGAGGGGTGTGTGTGGGTGGGGGGTGGGGGGGGTGGGAGGGTGGTGGGGGTGCAGAGCAGAGGTGTCCTCTGGGAGAGATACAGCAGCTGAAGTAACGGTGCTGCCCCCAGACTGAGGTTTGCCAGCCACACTAACTCTTTGTATCCCGACAGGAGACCTACAAAGATGCCAGCAGCCAGGTGCACACTCTGCGAAAGATGATCAAGGAGAAGGAGGAGGCGTACCAGCGGCAGTTTCACCTGGGGAGGCAGATGGCAGGGCTGCAACACGGATTCCTCTCCGACTGTCCGGATGGAGACCCTTCTCTGCTGCCTCGCTCTTCCATGGACTTGGAGCTGATTCCCAGCATTCCTCCATCTCCCACGCCCCCAACGCCTCCTCCTCCACCACTGGCCCCACCACTGCCAGGTAAAGATGTCCTGCTACCATTGGCAAGCGGGCAGGTGGGCTACAGCTGCAACAGGGGTGCTGCTTGTTGGAGCTGAGGTAGTCCATTCAGCCCCCTTGAGATGTCCGGGTCTCCTATGCATCTCCCGATCCTGCCTGAAGCCAGTGGGAAAGGCCCATTGCGGGAGTGAGGGTACTGGGCGTGCTGGTACACTGGCACGGGACATGCCATCCTGGGGCACCGCAGAAATACGCTAATGCTACGGGCAAAGTGGTGGTACTTGGAAGATGAGGAAGCGGGTGAGGCCCGGTGTGTCCTGTGGCTCCTCCTGGCTGGCAACCAAACGGCTTGTACCTCACCCCCTCTGACTAGATGCTGCCAGGACTGCTGCCAGCATCAATGCATTGCCCTCAGCCCATCCACCGAGAAAATGCCAGGCACAGCTGGGTGATGGCACTGGGCCACAGAATTTAACTAGGCCGCTGGTGACCGGGGTCTGAACCTCCTTGCACAGGGTGAAAGGCCTGGATAGAGTGGATGTGGAGAGGATGTTTCCACTAGTGGGAGAGTCTGGGACCAGAGGGCACAGCCTCAGAATTAAAGGACGTACCTTTAGGAAGGAGATGAGGAGGAATTTCTTTAGTCAGAGGGTGGTGAATCTGTGGGATTCTTTGCCACAGACGGCTGTGGAGGCCAAGTCACTGGATATTTTTAATGCAGAGATTGACAGATTCTTGATTAGTGCGGGTGTCAGGAGTTATGGGGAGAAGGCAGGAGAATGGGATTGAGAGGAAAAGATAGATCAGCCATGATTAAAATACGGAGTAGACTTGATGGACCGAATGGCCTAATTCTGCTCCGAGAACTTATGGACTTATCAAATTGTTTCGTTTATAGGCGATAGACTATAGGTGCAGGAGTCAGGTCATTCGGCCCTTCAAGCCAGCACCGCCATTCAATATGATCATGGCTGATCATCCCCAATCAGTATCCCGTACCTGCCTTCTCTCCATACCCCCTGATCCCTTTAGCCACAAGGGCCACATCTAACTCCCTCTTAAATATAGCCAATGAACTGCCCTCAACTACTTTCTGTGGCAGAGAATTCCACAGATTCACCACTCTCTGTGTGAAAAATGTTTTCCTCATCTCGGTCCTAAAAGACTTCCCCCTTACCCTTAAACTGTGACCCCTTGTTCTGGACTTCCCCAACATCGGGAACAATCTTCCTGCATCTAGCCTGTCCAACCCCTTGAGAATTTTGTAAGTCTGTATAAGATCCCCCCTCAATCATGACAGTTACATGGGTAGGACAGGTTTGGAGAGGTATGGGCAAACGCAGCTGGGTGGGACTACTGTAGATGGGGCATGTTGGCCGGTGTGGGCAAGTTGGGCTGAAGGGCCTGTTTGCATGCTGTATCACTCTATGACAATGGACTACTCCAACATACCCTTTTCCTAATGTGTAGGAAGGAACTGTAGATGCTGGTTTAAACCAAAGATAGATACAAAAAGCTGGAGTAACTCAGCGGGACAGGCAGCATCTCTGGAGAGAAGGAATGGGTGACGTTTCGGGTCGGGACCCCGCTTCAGACTCAACCTCTCCCATCAGAAGGGCCTCGACCCGAAACGTTACTCCAGCACTTTGTGTCTACCCTTTTCCCAATCCAGAGATCCTCTGGGATTTGAAGTCACTTCACCGAGAACCTTTCCCGTGTTCTCAGCAACGTCAACCTCTTCAGCCTGGTTTCCCTTTTACAAGCTGCAAAGTGCCCAGCTCACCCTACGTAATGTAGACAAAAGTGCTGGAGAAACTCAGCGGGTGAGGCAGCATCTATGGAGCGAAGGAAATAGGCAACGTTTCGTCCCGAAACCCTCCCGGGTTTCGGGCCGAAACGTTGCCTATTTCCTTCAGGGTTTCTTCCCGAAACGTTGTCTATTTCCTTCAGGGTTGCGGCCCGAAACGTTGCCTATTTCCTTCGCTCCATAGACGCTGCCTCACCCGCTGAGTTTCTCAAGCATTTTTGTCTACCTTCGATTTTCCAGCATCTGCCGTTCCTTCTTGAACATCTTTCCTCTCAATGTAAATTATTTTTTTAATCCTCCCAAAACAAAAATAATCCTCCTTGCCCTTGGCGAAGGAGACATTGCGCTGTGAGGCTAGCCTGCGACCTGCCCCAAAATTAGTTTAGAAACTCGGTAAGCCTGGGCCTAGCTATGTCAACAGTGGCCCTGCCCACAGCGAGTACATAGGAGTCCCCTGTCTCTGCCTCTGTCCACATGTGGCTGCCATCTGATCAGACGTAACCAATGTTCACAGGCTGTCAGGCAGCACTTTCATTAAACAAACGCCTCAGTCGTCAGCGTAATTAATTAAACAGCTTTTACCAGATCTCTTCAGAGGAAATGAAATGTAAACATGTCTCGAATACACCGTTTTCTGAAGAGGGGTCCCGACCAGAAACGTCACCCATTCCTTCTCTCCAGAGATGCTGCCTGTCCCGCTGAGTTACTTCAGCTTTTTGTGTCTATCTTTGGTTTAAACGAGCATCTGCAGTTGCATCCTAGAAACATAGAAACATAGAAACATAGAAAATAGGTGCAGGAGTAGGCCATTTCGACCCTTCGAGCCAGCACCGCCATTCAATATGATCATGGCTGATCATCCAATTCAGTATTTTGTACCTGCCTTATCTCCATACCCCCTGATCCCTTTAGCCACAAGGGCCACATCTAACTCCCTCTTAAATATAGCCAATGAACTGGCCTCAACTACTTTCTGTGGCAGAGAATTCCACAGATTCACCGCTCTCTGTGTGAAAAATGTTTTTCTCATCTCGGTCCTAAATGACTTCCCCCTTATCCTTAAACTGTGTGACCCCTTGTCCTGGACTTCCCCAACATCGGGAACAATCTTCCTGCATCTAGCCTGTCCAACCCCTTGAGAATTTTGTAAGTCTGTATAAGATCCCCCCTCAATCTTCCTGCACCGTTTTCACTTCAGTGAAGGAGTTGTAACTCAGCAGATTGCAATTGGCAATCCCAAATGACCTGGGAGGAGAAAAGCGCATGCACACCGAGGCCCTGGTTAACTGCCACAATTTCCCCAAATCGGCGACAGGTTACACTGCAATTGTGTCCTCGTGATCGGCTGACTTCCTCTCCACGGACATGTGTGGACATGGCATCCACTCTAGGCCCCGCTCCAGATTTGCTCCAGAGCCACTGCAGGAGTGGGAGCGGGTACCCGGACTTGTACTTGCCAACTGTGTGCCAGGGTGCGGGATGCAGGCCGGGTGTGTGGGGAGAATGGGTGGACTGCTTCATTGGGGGGCGGGTGTGGGGCCCAGTGTGTGGGACCATCTCTGGCATATCTGGTGGAGCCGCTGCCCTCGTGGCCCCAGAGACCCCGGTTCGATCCTGGCCTCGGGGGCTGTCTGTGTGCGGAGTTTGCACATTCTCCCCGTGACCGAGTGGGCTTCCTCCGGGTGCTCTGGTTTCCTCCGACATCCCACCTACTGTGTAGATTGCTTAGGCTTATTGGTCCTCTGTAATTGGCGTGCAGCTGTAACGGTAGAGACAGGGGAGGAGATCATAAGTGATAGGAGCAGAATTAGGCCATTCGGCCCATCAAGTGTACTCCGCCATTCAAGAGTTAGATAGAGCTCTAGTGGCTAGTGGAATCAAGGGGAGAAGGCAGGCACGGGTTATTGATTGGGGACGATCAGCCATGATCACAATGAATGGCGGTGCTGGCTCGAAGGGCCGAGTGGCCTCCTCCTGCACCTATTTTCTATGTTTCAATCAGGGCTGATCTATCTCTCCCTCCCAACCCCATTCTGCTGCCTTCTCCCCGTAACCTCTGACACCCGTACTAATCAAATCAGTTGGTGGGTGAGTGGGGAATACAGGCAGGGGGAAATGGGATTGGTCTGTGAGCCAGCATAGACTTGATGGGCTGAATGACCTCGTTTTGCATCATAAGGAGATCTGGAAACATGACACCAATTTGCCATGATCTTGGCACCATATTTCCAAGCTGAATCTTGCACCATCACTGTTTAGTTCTAGTTCAGTTTAGAGATACTGCGCGGAAACAGGCCCTTCGGCCCACCGGGTCCGCGCCGACCAGCGATCCCCGCACACTAACACTATCCTGCACACAGAATGGGACAATTTACAATTTTACCAAAGCCAATTAACCTACTAACCTGGACGCCCTTGGAGTGTGGGAGGCAACTGAAGATCTCGGAGGAAACCCACGCAGGTCACGGGGAGAACGGACAAACTCCGTACCGACAGCGCCCGTAGTCGGGATGGAACCCGGGTCTCTGGCGCTGTGAGGCGGCAACTCTACCGCCGTTCGGGGCAAGGTGTGTACACGTCTCCAGGGCAACACAGACTGGATGGGCTGTAATGGACGTTCTCTTCCTACAGGTCAAGTCCCCCCACCGCCCCCGCCACCCATCGCTCCTCCCTTGCCTGGTAGCTCCCTGTCGGTTATCCTCAGCCATGGATTGTCAGGTAATGGTCTGCATGTTTTATACATCCATGTCATTGATTGCTAAGCTAACTGTGCCATCGAGAAGATTCAAGGCTCGGCCTTAGCGGCCATTTCAGTGCCATGTTCAATTCAACCCATGTCAAGTCAAGTCAAGTCACATTTATTTCTATAGCACATTTAAAAAACAACTCTCGATGGCCAAAGTGCTTTACATTGGTATAAGAGTAGTATACACAAGCAGGCTACATACATATATACCAATAGCCCTCAGAGGACGTCAGGAAAGGCTTGGGAGAACAGATATACGTTTTTAGACTAGACTTAAAGGAGCCGATGGAGGGGGGCAGTTCTGATGGGGAGGGGGATGCGGTTCCACAGTCTAGGAGCTGCGACCGCAAAGGAGCGGGCGATCGGTCGCCCCTGAGCTCATGCCTAGACCGCGGGACGTTCAGCAACCCCAGGTGGGCCGATCTGAGGGGCCTGGAGGTGGTGTGGTGGGTGAGGCAGACTTTTAACGTAGGTGGGGGCAAGCCCATTGAGGGCCTTGTAGACAAAGAGGAGGGTCTTGACATTTATTCGGAACCGCACAGGGAGCCAGTGGAGGGAGGCCAGGATCGGGGGGGGGATGTGGTCCCTTTTTCGGGGGCCCGTCAGGAGTCTCGCTGCGGCGTTTTGGCCCAGTTGCAGGCGGGACGGGGAAGATTGGCTGATGCCGGTGCAGAGGGAGTTGCAGCAATCGAGTAACCCATGGACTGAAGAGCCACTGCCAGCATTGCTGAGAGAAGCAGTCAAAGCCCATGCCGCAAAATTAGAGGAATAGATTGGACCTGTATGGAGGTAGCATAGGCCTGATGGGTAGAATGGCCTATATCTCGCTCTGCTGCATGTGGATGGGTGTGTACATTGCTGCATCTTCGGAAATCCATCCATTCCTCATTTGTTCCAACCAAATCTTGGGTAAGCCCACAACTGTCTATTGGAGGGGTGTATGGAACGAGCTAGTTGAGAGCAGGGACTATCGCAACGTTTAAGAAACATTTAGACAGGTAAATGTTTAAGAAGGAACTGCAGATGCTGGAAAATCAAAGGGAGACAAAAATTCTGGAGAAACTCAGCGGGTGAGGCAGCATCTATGGAGCGAAGGAAATGGGCAACGTTTCGGGTCGAGACCCTTCTTCAGACTGATGTGAGGGTGGGGGGGGGGGGGGGGGGGAGGCGGGAAGAAGAAAGGAAGAGGTGGTGCCAGAGAGCTGAGAAGGGGAGGAGAAAGCAGGGACTACCTGAAATTGGAGAAGTCAATGTTCACACCGCTGGGGTGCAAACTGCCCAAGTGAAATATGAGGTGCTGCTCCTCCAATTTACGGTGGGCCTCACTCTGGCCATGGAGGAGGCCCAGGACAGAAAGCAGGGACCTACCTGAAATTAGATGACTATCGTCCCTTCCCACCCGAACCGCCCCCTCTCCGGGCACTTTCCCTGGCAACCGCAGGAAATGCTACACCTGTCGCTTTACCTCCCCCCTTGACTCCATTCAAGGACCCAAGCAGTCGTTCCAGGTGCGGCAGAGGTTCACCTGCATCTCCTCCAACCTCATCTACTGCAATCCGCTGCTCTAGATGTCAGCTGATCTACATCGGTGAGACCAGGCGTAGGCTCGGCGATCGCTTCGCCCAACACCTCCGCTCGGTCCGCAATAACCAACCTGATCCCCCGGTGGCTCAGCACTTCAACTCCCCCTCCCATTGCCAATCCGACCTTTCTGTCCTGGTCCTCCTCCACGGCCAGAGTGAGGACCACCATAAATTGGATGAGCAGCACCTCATATTTTGCTTGGGCAGTCTGCACCCCAGCGGTATGAACTATTGACTTCTCCAATTTCAGGTAGTCCCTACTTTCTCCTCCCCTTCCCAGCTCTCCCTCAGCCCATTGGATCCACCTCTTCCTTTCTTCTCCCCCCCCCCCCCCCCCCCCCCCCCCCCCCCCCCCCCCCCCCCCCCCCCCCCCCCTCACATCAGTCTGAAGAAGGGTTTCGACCCGAAACGTTGCCTATTTCCTTCGCTCCATAGATGCTGCTGCACCCGCTGAGTTTCTCCAGCAATTATGTATACCTTAGACAGGTACATGGAAAGGACAGGTTTGGAAGGATATGGGCCAAACACAGGCAGGTGGGACCAGCGTAGCTGGGACATGTTGGCTGGTGTGGGCAAGTTGGGCCGAAGGGCCTGTTTCCACTCTGTATCACTCTATGACTATGAATCTGTGACCAAGAGATGAGAATTCAGCGCTAATGCAAGTAGCCTTTGGTACTGTGACGTGAGCTAACTGTTTCCATTCCTCCTTTCAGCCATTCGTATCAAGAAACCAATTAAGACAAAATTCCGTTTGCCGGTATTTAACTGGATGGCACTAAAACCCAATCAGATCAACGGGACGGTCTTCACTGAGATCGACGACGAGAAGATCCTGGAGGTGAGCTGCGTGATTGACATTGAGCATTTATCCCCAACCGCCCCCGTGGAGCTGGTGAGACCGCAGGAAGCACGTTTAAATCATGGCACAAGAGCTGAGGCCTGGGACATTGTCCCCGCCTGGCCCCAGCTACAAATTCAGCAGCCACGTTAACTCTGAAATGAAAAAAAACAACAAGTGCTGGCAACCCTCAGCTGGTCAGGCAGCATCTGTGGAGGGAGAAACGGAATTAATGTTTTGGGTCAATGACTTTCACCAGGCCCTTTACCGTTGGCTTGGCTCCATTTTCATGAATGACTATTTTGGACAGTGGCCCATTTGATCCCATTTATTCTGCTCCTCAATGCAGATGGTCATCCTCGATGGCACAAGAATTGTTCCACGTGCCATTAATGTTGGGGCTAGACATTGATTTTCAACCATGGCAAAGTTCACAGCATATCCACTAACTGTAGACAACTTGAGGACAAGAGGAGGTAGATGATGATTTAGAAGCAAAATGCTGGAGTACCCGCTTCAGGCTTGAAACGTCACCAATTCTCGGCCCGAAACGTCACCCATTCCTTCTCTCCAGAGATGCTGCCTGTCCCGCTGAGTTACTCCAGCTTTTTGTGTCTATCTTCGGTTTAAGCCAGCATCTGCAGTTCCTATATCTTTGGCAGAGTTGTCGAGGCAAGTCGAGCATGTTGTCACCTGCGTGAGCAGGGTGAGCTGCAGGGACAATGAAAATTATGCTTGGAGCAGCGTCACAGGCAGCCCAGACAACACACACAGAAACAGAAACGCTCGACAGAGAAAGAAAAAACTACCGCAAAATCAAAAACAAGATTATCTGAATGGTGGCTGATTAGGAAAAGGGGAGATGCAACGAGACCTGGGTGTCATGGTACACCAGTCACTGAAAGTAGGCATGTAGGTGCAGCAGGCAGTGAAGAAAGCGAATGTATGTTAGCATTCATAGCAAAAGGATTTGAGTATAGGAGCAGGGAGGTTCTACTGCAGTTGTACAGGGCCTTGGTGAGACAGTTTTGGTCTCCTAATCTGAGGAAAGACATTCTTGCCATAGAGGGAGTACAGAGAAGGTTCACCAGACTGATTCCTGGGATGGCAGGACTTTCATATGAAGAAAGACTGGATAGACTTGGCTTGTACTCGCTAGAATTTAGAAGATTGAAGGGGGATCTTATCGAAACGTACAAAATTCTTAAGGGGTTGGACAGGCGAGATGCAAGAAGATTGTTCCCGATGTTGGGGAAGTCCAGAACACGGGGTCACAGTTTAAGGATAAGGGGTAAGCCTTTTAGGACCGAGATGAGAAAAAAAAATTTCACACAGAGAGTGGTGAATCTGTGGAATTCTCTGCCACAGAAGGTAGTTGAGGCCAGTCCATTGGCTATATTTAAGAGGGAGTTAGATGTGGCCCTTGTGGCTAAAGGGATTAGGGGGATATGGAGAGAAGGCAGGTACGGGATACTGAGTTGGATGATGTTGAATGGCGATGCTGGCTCGAAGGGCCGAATGGCCTAGTCCTGCACCTACTGTCTGTGTTTCTACGTTTCTAAGATACGGTTAGAAAAAACCCGTTGACGGTAGTGCAAGGAGTGGAGAATCTAACTGTGGCCAAAGAGAACTGTGAATGTCTTGATCAGGGTGAGCTTAGTATAGAACATCCAATTGCAATCTTGGTGTTGACTTTAACCACCCTCACGGTTATGGTGGAAACAAATAAAAACTGCAGATGTTGGAATCTGAACCAAACAGAAAAAGTGCCTGAGAGCTGTGGTGATGGAGGGGAGCACTGGTGCAGAGAGATGGCGTCCAGAGCAGGGTTCAATGCTAAGGAGGCTCAGTTTGCAAAGGTGAGCATTGGGAGAGCGCCCAGTGTGTAATAACGATCAATTTGTGCTGTAGGAGCTTGACCTGGATGAATTTGAAGACCTCTTCAAGACGAAAGCCCAGGGACCCTCCATTGAAATCTCCTGTCAGAAAAGCAAAAGTGCGCAGAAAGCGCTGAGTAAAGTGATGCTGCTCGAAACCAACCGAGC
Source organism: Okamejei kenojei (assembly GCA_035221665.1). Taxonomy (NCBI): domain Eukaryota; kingdom Metazoa; phylum Chordata; class Chondrichthyes; order Rajiformes; family Rajidae; genus Okamejei; species Okamejei kenojei. Next base: position 5,729,151 of record CM069174.1, read on the forward strand.
AAAGAATCTCGCCATTACGCTGCGCAAGGCTGGCAAGACAACTGAAGAGATTTGCAGGGCCATCCAAATGTATGTTGTAAAGCCTTCCGACCTCTTTGATTGCGGGAAGTGTGGGCTGGCAGCTGAGTGCATTTGCGTGATCGTTTTTTGCTGAAACCCCCCCCCCCCCTCCCCCCCCTCCCCCACTCCCCCCTCCCCCACCCCCCACTGATCCCAGTCCAGGATTGACTCTCAATGTTCGACTCCTATCCCCTTTGTCTGGATGGATTCAATGTTTGGGATTGATCACTGGGTGTGGATGGCGATGGAGGATTGTGGCCCACCCCGGCATGAAATATCTTCTCCCTTGGCCCCCACTTCCATTCCTGCGGTTGTTTTTTTTCCCGCCCCTCATCCTGGCTCCGCAAGGCATTTCCAATCTCTCGTTGCCTCCACAATCCTAGCTCCCACTCCTCCCAATGCCTGCTGCCATTCCCCTTACCCTCGCATAGAGGAACTGTTGGCCTTGTAAAGTCTCTGTCATCTTCCCACTGGCTACGCACTACTTCTGCAGCCCCCTCCCTATCCAGTCACGGTTTCCATGGTCACCCGACACAGATTTCCTTGCGTGGCCCAACCTCAGGCACCCAACCAGCTTGGTTGCTACTAAATGGATTTTTCTCACGCTCCTCGCATCTGTCCTTCTCCTTGGACAATGGAGCCACGATTTGATCGCACCCCTTGATCGTCTCCTGACTCCGGTACGTTTACCAGCTGGATGTGCCTCTACCAACCTATTTACTGCAGTGAGTTTTGGTGTTGCATTATTTCAAATGCCATTCCAATTGCCATTAACGATTTTTTTTTTAAAAAGAAAACAGGTTTTGTGCTCTTCTAACACCATTTATTTTCTTCGCCTGTGTTTTGACGACATCCGTTGGTCCATTTTTTTCCACAAGGCCGAGGGAATGCTGGGATTCTGCAGGCCCTGCCCAATCGCTCGTCAGCTTACTGGAAGGTGATGCGGCAAGCTGGTCGGCTCCTGGTTTGACGACCCTTCCTCAAACTAGGCTTGATGGACATCTTGCTTACTTTTTAGGCCTCATTCCCAATGGAGATGTGCAAGTGGGTTGAATTATCTGCACGATCGACAAGTTTGGTTTAGAGATACAGCACGGAAACAACCCCCTCGGCCCACTGGGTCCGAACTGACCAGCGATCCCCCACACACTAACTACCCTACACACACAATTTACCCTCATACCAGTTAGCCAGTTAACATACAAACCTGTGCGTCTTTGGAGAGGGGGAGGAAACCAAAGATCTCGGAGAAAACCCACGCGGTCACGGGGAGAACGTACAAACTCCATGCAGACAGCACCCTAGTGTGTGTAGGGTAGTGTTATGCCCCTGTCCCACTTAGGAAAACTGAACGGAAACCTCTGGAGACTTTGCGCCCCACCCAAGGTTTCCGTGCGGTTCCCGGAGGTTTTTGTCAGTCTCCCTAGTGGTCGAAAGTGGTTTCCGCTGTAAGAATCGGTCATTTTCTAGTCAAAGCCGGTTGCGATGCTAGTTGAAGGTGGTTGCCGGAGGACAAAAACCTCCGGGAACCGCACGGAAACCTTGGGTGGGGCGCAAAGCTCCAGAGGTTTCCGTTCAGGTTTCCTAAGTGGGACAGGGGCATTAGTGTGCGGGGACTGCTGGTCGGCGCGGACCCAGTGGGCCGAAGGGCCTGTTTCCACGCTGCATCCCTAAACCAAACTAAACTAAACTAGACCCAAACTCTTCTTGCTGCAAGAGTACTTGGGCCAGGCAGATTGAATGCTTCAAGAATAATGAATGGGGGTGTAAATCTATATGGTCACGGTTCCACCGGAGCTGGACTTGAGGAGCAGCTCATGGTCGGGTTCGGGGGAGGGGGGAAATCACATGCCAGGTCGCTGCCGGAACCTTCAGTCACGCGTTGGTGCAACTCATGAGCCGTCCTCGCTGGCGTGGCGCATGGACTCTGCCTCTCCCCCTGCAGCGAGACCTCTTGGAAGAACAACTCTGACCATCGTTTTCTTGCAAGCGATCGTTTCAGACATTTGGGGAGTCAAGCAGTGCAATGGTGCTCGCATCCTCCGCCCACCCTCTGCCTCTCTTGCTGCCAACCTCTGAGGCGGGACAGACCTGACAGCGGGTTGGCAGACTGCCCTCTTCTGCTTGAAAGTGGCATTCGCCACCGAATGCCACACGATGCCAAGTGCACTGGCTCAAAGCAAAGAGCTCTTGCAATAACTTGCCACAATGTAGGGAGTTTTGCATCTATTCTGCAATGTACAAAGGGCGCAAACATAGTACGAGTACCTACTGTAACCCTCCTGGCGGCCATGTTTTTTTCTTTCTATCCAACCTGTATGAATTGGTTTAGAAATGATTGCATCATTTGTACCCCAGAGAAGCGGGCGTTTATCTGCATGGTTCCAGCCCTGTAGGTGCAAGCCCGTTGATCAAGTCTAAATCATCACAATCTGCCCAGGGGTCAGCACTGTCGCTGGGGAACTGTTGGGAGGACCCCTGCCCCGTTGGAAAGCATGCGCCAATTAAGTGAGGGTACTGCAAAAACAAACCAAAACTCAAGCGAGCTGGACTTCAATTCCGCCTGCGTTCGCAAGTTCAGCAATGCCGAGACGTGAACTCCGCGCTATAATCAGCAAGCAGCCATTTTGTGACGGGAGCCATTTTGTAACGCCATGGGCAAAAGACGCAGGCTCTGCGGCTCTCTCGACACGACAGGTTTGCGATGTGCTGCAAAGTGAATCCCACAGCCCCGCGCTTGCACCCCCGAATCCCCCCCCACCCCCCCCCCCACCCCATGTTATTTACAGGTGTAAAGAATCGTGCTCTGAATTGAGTTTGCTGGTCTAAAGCGTCGACTCCCCTCTTGCAGGTACGATTTGAAGACCTTGCCCCTCGACTTTGTGGAGTGTTTGAACCGTTTCCTGCCTCTGGAGAATGAGGTGAAGCTGCTGAAGCAATACGAGAAGGAGAGAAAGCCACTGGACGATCTGTCCAACGAGGATCGCTTCATGATGCACTTCAGCAAAATCGAACGCCTCTCCCAGCGCATGACCATAATGACCTTCGTGGGCAACTTCGCCGAGAACATCCAGATGTTGAATCCGGTAGGTCTCCTGTATCTCCACATCAGGAGCAGTGGGGCATGGTGTCTCCAGCTTTTAAAAGCAAGGGAAAGTAGTTAGAGCGGCACAGTAGCGCAGTGCTAGGGTTGCTGCCTCACAGAGAAACATAGAAACACAGACAATAGGTGCGGGAGGGGGCCATTCGGCCCTTCGAGCCAGCACCGCCATTCATTGTTATCATGGCTGGTCCTCCCCATATCCCTTGACTCCACCAGCCCCTAGAACTCTATCTAACTCTCGCTTAAACCTATCCTGTGACTTGGCCTCCGCTCCCCTCTGTGGCAGGGGATTCCATAAATTCACAACTCTCTGGGAGAAAAACTTTTTCCTCACCTCAGTCTTAAATGACCTCCCCTTTATTCTAAGACTGTGTGTGGCCCCTGGTTCTGGACTCGCCCAACATTGGGAACATTTTTCCTGCGTATAGCTTGTCCGGTCCTTTCATAATTTGATATGTTTCTATAAGATTCCCCCTCATCCTTCTAAACGGATGAGGGGGGGGGGGGTCTTATAGAAACATCTCACAGCGTCAGAGCCCCGGGTTCCGTCACGACTACGGGGGCTGTCTGTACGGAGTTCTCCCCGTGACCCAGTTGGGTGTTTTTCCGGTTTCCTCTCACCCCCCAAAGACGTGCAGGTTCGTAGGTTAATTGACGGTACAATTGTCACTTGTCCCCCGTGTGTGGGATAGTGCTAATGTGCGGGGTGATCGACGGTCAGCGCGGACCCAGTGGGCCGTAGGGTATGTTTCCACGTTGTATCTCTAAGCTCAACTAAACTAAACTAGTGGAGTCATGACAGCTATCCGCTAACATAAACAGAGTCCCACTGGTGAGCAGCATGCCATCTATTGTTGCCTGTTGCATGGACCAAGGAGATCCCAGTTTCCTGCCTGATGTAATGCCTTATGTGATTTGGCCAAAGATGCGTTAGGCTGTGACCTTTGTTGAAGAATGCTCAAATGTTGAAGAATGTTGCACAAATCTGACTCGACTACAGAAATGGACACAGAGTGCTGGAGTAACTCAGCGGGTCAGGCAGCATCTGTGGAGAACATGGATAGGTGACGTTTCACAGAGTGCTGGAGTAACTCAGCGGGTCAGGCAGCATCTGTGGAGAACATGGATAGGTGACGTTTCACAGAGTGCTGGAGTAACTCAGCGGGTCAGGCAGCATCTGTGGGGAACATGGATAGGTGACGTTTCACAGAGTGCTGGAGTAACTCAGCGGGTCAGGCAGCATCTGTGGAGAACATGGATAGGTGACGTTTCACAGAGTGCTGGAGTAACTCAGCGGGTCAGGCAGCATCTGTGGAGAACATGGATAGGTGACGTTTCACAGAGTGCTGGAGTAACTCAGCGGGTCAGGCAGCATCTGTGGAGAACATGGAGAGGTGACGTTTCACAGAGGGCTGGAGTAACTCAGCGGGTCAGGCAGCATCTGTGGAGAACATGGATAGGTGACATTTCGGATCTGAATGGGTCTGAAGAAAGGTCCTGATTCGAAAGTTACTCCAGCACTTTGCGCCTTGTTTTGTAATCCAGCATTTACAGTTCCTTGTATCCACACTCAACCAGAACTGTGCAGGAAGGAACTGAAGATCGTCACTAAAAGCTGGAGTAACTCAGCGGGTCAGGCAACATCTCTGGAGAAAAATAATAGGTTATGTTCCGGGTTGAGAACCTTCTTCAAACTGATCTGAAGAAGGGTCTCGACACTAAACCTCAATTAGAACTGCTGGCTAGCAATTAGTGTGATCTACTGGCTGGCAATCTGGTCCAATAGGTTTTATGATAACATTCAGAGATAGATGGCTGTAAGATTTATTTGTTCTACTTTTTCCTTTAGCAATTGAATGCAATAATAGCAGCCTCGATGTCCATCAAGAACTCACAGAAGTTGAAGGCTATGTTGGAGGTGAGTGGTTGCATTATAGGCCCACACAGGGTAGGACTCCCTGAGGTGTCTTTGGTTGGCCCATGCTAAGTCACAGGCACTGGCCTGCACAGAGGCCTCGTAGCTCAGCTGGTAAAGGCCAACCATGAAGTGCTGTACACCCATGGTCAGGTTAGACAGGCAGCTGCATAGAAAGAAAGGCACCTGCATTTTTATAGCACCTTGTCATGTGCTGCCGATAACCAACCGGAACTGCCGTAGTTATGCCCCCGTCCCACTTAGGAAACCTGAACGGGAACCTCTGGAGACTTTGCGCCCCACCCAAGGTTTCCGTGCGGTTCCCGGAGGTTTTTGTCAGTCTCCCTAATGGTCGAAAGTGGTTTCCGCTTCTTCTATGTTACGGCGATTATTTCAAAAAATTCAAAACCGGCCGCGACCAAAAATAGGTTGCCGTTTTACAAATCGGTAATTTTTTAGTCGAAGCCGGTTGCGATGCTAGTTGAAGGTGGTTGCCGGAGGTTGCAGGTAGTGGAAGGTAAGACCTCCCTGGTGGAATAAAACTGGGTGAAAAAAAAGGTCTTACCTTCCACTACCTGCAACCTCCGGCAACCACCTTCAACTAGCATCGCAACCGGCTTCGACTAAAAAATTACCGATTTTTAAAACGGAAACCTATTTTTAGTCGCGGCCGGTTTTGAATTTTTTGAAATAATCGCCGGAACATAGAAGATGCGGAAACCACTTTCAACCATTAGGGGGACTGACAAAAACCTCCGGGAACCGCACGGAAACCTTGGGTGGGGCGCAAAGTCTCCAGAGGTTTCCGTTCAGGTTTCCTAAGTGGGACAGGGGCTTAAGGGAGTAGACATGGCAACCATATCGTACTGAGCACGCTCCCACAGGCGTAACGCATTTTGAGAAGTTATTCCCTTATCCTAAACATGATTCCTTTATCTTAAACGTTATTCGCCTATCATGTATCTATACACTGTGAATGGTTGGATTACAATCACGTATTGTCTTTCTGCTGACTGGTTAGCACGCAGCAAAAAGCTTTTCACTGTACCTCAGTACACGTGACAATAAACTAAACTGAACTGAACTGAAACGGAGATGATGAAGTATTATCAGCGCTGGAGGTGACCACTCGTGCCGTCCCCTGCTGTCCCTCAGCCCTTTTGCGGACAGTGCCCCGCCATTCCTTTGCCTCCACCCTGGGAGGTCAAAGACAGGGGCTGACTAAGCCTTACCTGAAAGATGGCACCTCCCGCAGTGCAGCACTGTTGTGTTCCTTGGCACTGCACCGGGCAAAGCTCCGACAGAGCCCCCCAAGCTGGGCGCCAGCACCACACTGACCCCCTGGTAGTGCCCTCTGCCTCCACTGCCCCACATAGGCATGGCTGTGCCCAGTCTGACCGTCATCTCAGATGGCAGCCATATCCAGGGAAGGAATGAAGGGGGACCCAGCGTGGGGGGAAGGGGGGGGGGGGGGCGATAGAACAAAGGGAAACCCGGTGCTGATACTGTGGATACATTTTGACTATCGGTGCCCTTTATGTGGCAGCTATTTGCATACCATGAGAATGCAAGCAGAGAATTCACTGCGACTCGTCACTTGCGATAATAAAGTGTCTTCCATTCGTTCAGAACAGCGCAGTCCGAACTCACCGCTCCGTTAATACTGCGGTCGTCTAAGTGGAGTTCTCGTCTGCGGTGAGGTCTGCACTGTGTAATGCGTTCAATAATGTTCCTGTCCTTCCCCCTCTCTCCGACAGATTATTCTGGCGCTGGGTAACTACATGAACAGTAGCAAACGTGGAGCTGTGTATGGCTTCAAACTGCAGAGCCTGGACCTGGTATGTACACTATTCCACTGCAGGTTTTTTTTTTCACTGATGATGTGTTTAAAGGCTGCTGCAATCTGCAAGTGTGTGGGACCTCTTCATCAACGCTGTCATGTTCTAAGTGGACAATCCTGGAGAGGGCTCCAGACCCTGATGAATTCAACCCTGTCGTTTGCGAATCTGATGGGCTGTCAAAGCAGCGTTTCTGTAGGAAGGAACTGCAGATGCTGGTTTGAACCAAAAGTTGGAGGCAAAAACGCCTGGAGTGACTCAGCGGGACAGGCAGCCTCTCTGGAGGGAAGTAACGGGTGACGTTTCGGGTCAGGACCCTTCATCAGCGTCACCCATCCCTTCTCTCCAGAGGTGCCGCTGGTCCCGCTCAGTCACTCCAGCTTTTTGGGTCTAAACCAGCATTTCTTGTGACTCCAAAGACTGACACAAAAATGCAGCATCTCTGGAGAAAAGGAATGGGTGACGTTTCGGGTCGAGACCTTTCCTTAGACTGAGAGTCGGGGGGGGAGGGCGGGGTGGGGGGGGGGGGGTAAACTAGAGGTATATAAAGCCACAGGACAAATCAGAGCCGGCACCGATGACCAAAGAAAGATGGAGCCCACAATGGTCCGTTGTGGAAGAGGTGATGATGACGGGTTACGAACAGTGGAACTAGTAGGACCACTAGGGTGGGGGAGGGACTGAGAGAGAGAGGGAATTCAAGGGTTACTTGAAGTTAGAGAAGTCAATGTTCATACCGCTGGGGTGTAAGCTGCCCAAGTGAAATATGAGGTGCTGTTCCTCCAATTTGTGCTGGGCCTCACTCTGACAATGGAGGAGGCCCAGGACAGAAGGATCAGATTGGGAATGGGAGGGGGAGTTGAAGTGGTTGGCAACCGGGAGATCAGGTAGGCCACACAATGAAGTAAAGATGGAGTCAATTACAGGTCCGGGTGAGTGAGGCTCGGAGCTGCGGATTCATCGTGACTCCCCTCATTTGCAGCTGCACTCTGTTGCCAGCTCGGCTAATGTCAGGCCCTGTGGGCTGTGAGCCATATCACCAAGAAATCTAATGACATGTGAGCCTTCATAACGAGAGGATTTGAATATAGGAGTAAAGAGGTCCTACTGCAGTTGTACAGGGCCCTGGTGAGACCACATCTGGAGTATTGTGTGTAGTTTTGGTCTCCTAATTTGAGGAAGGACATCCTTGCTATTGAGGCAGTGCAGCGTAGGTTCACCAGGTTTATTCCCGGGATGGCGGGACTGTCATATGAGGAAAGATTGGAAAGACTGGGCTTGTATTCACTGGAGTTTAGAAGGATGAGAGGGCATCTTATAAAAACATATACAATTATAAAAGGACTGGACAAGCTAGATACAGGAAACATGTTCCCAATGTTGGGGGAGTCCAGAACCAGGGGCCACAGTCTAAGAATAAGGGGAGGCCATTTAAAACTGAGATGAAGGACAAATGTTTCACCCGGAGAGTTGTGAATTTGTGGAATTCTTTGCCACAGAAGGCAGTGGAGGCCAATTCTCCGCATGCATTCAAAAGAGAGTTAGATATAGCTCTTGGGGCTAGTGGAATCAAGGGGTATGGAGAGAAGGCAGGAACGGGGTACTGATTGTGGATGATCAGCCATGATCACAATGAATGGCGGTGCAGGCTCAAAGGGCCGAATGGCCTCCTCCTGCACCTTTTTTCCATGTTTCTATGTCTCTATGGCAAACGCAGAGGTATGGGGCAACGGGAAGCCTTTCTGCTTAGGGTCCATGGAGCGAGCCATTGGAGTTAGCGGACGAGCTCCTTCAGCGAAAGCTCCTGCTGAGGGTTTGGTCTGGTGCAAGGAGTGAACCTGGCACCGGCTATACCCAGGTTTAGTTCTAGTTTAGTTTAGAGATACAGCACGGAAATAGGCCCCTCGGCCCACCGGAACCGCACCGACCAGCGATCCCCGCACACTAACACTATCCTACACACACTAGGGACAAGTTACAATCATACCAAGCCAGTTAACCTACACACCTGCACGTCTTTGGAGTGTGGGAGGAAACCGGAGCACCCGGAGAAGACCCACGCAGGTCACGGGGAGAACGTGCAAACTCCGTACAGACAGCGCCCGTGGTCAGGATGGAACCCGGGTCTCCGGCGCTGTGAGGCGGCAACTCTACCGCTGCGCCCCCGTGCCGTCCCTGGTGAAGTGGGCCATTTCTGAGGTGATTCCAGGCACCAGTCTGTGTTGAGGTCTTGTGCGGAGAGGAGAGAGGGAGAGGGAGAGGGAGAGAGAAGGAGGGGGAGAGAGAAGGAAGGGGAGAGAGGGAGAGAGAGAGGAACCATTTGTGCAGCTGGACTGGGTCAAACATCCAGCAACTGCAGACATGAAGGCAGACTTGTCATTGCCTGGTTTCCCCTCCCCCTTCAGGACAAACACACAATGTGGTCTAAATATAGCAGCACAGTTAATCAAAATCACATTCCATTCATTTGTGTTTGGATCATTCCCGACTGAAACAGGATGTGCTCCCCAACTGTTTATTTCATGCGCTGGAGTGTTCAAAAGCCCTCTGGGCCTCTGCCAATCTTCCATGTGTGCGATGGGAACTGTACCAGAGGGGCGGGCAGTGCTGGAGGCGGCTCTGTCGGTCTCTGGCCGTGAGCGCGCGGGCATCGGCACGCCACGGGGCCGAAACCGCGAACGCCTTCAAAAAGTGACCAATGATTCCAATTCAACGAGTCAGCGATATTTCCTTGTTATATGTACGGTACACATTATGGTGCGGACAAAGTTACAGAAGTTCACCACGCAGTCCTATCTGCCGCCTGTCGGCGCACGTCCCCCTTCGTTCTCGACAGCGCCCCCCTGCCGGTACTTGATTCGACAAGTAGAGCTTGGGGAATGGGGAGGGGTCACTTCTTCCACACAGAGGGGAGTAGAAAAGGTGAGATCCTTCCCCCCCCTCATCACCCCGCTACCTCCGGCAAAAGTTTATAGCAAAAATACCGCAGATGCTGGAAATCTGAAACAAAGACGGAAAATGCTGGAAGCACTCTGCAGGTTTGGTAGCATCCGTGGACAGAGAGTAACACAATGACCAGGTTCCAGGTCTGGAACCCTTCATTGAAAGCCCCAAGACATCAGTTCAGTAGATTATCCTTGTGGTTTGTGGGAACCCAGGATTTGTCACAAAGCCCGGAATATAGAAACATAGAAACATAGAAAATAGGTGTGGGATTATGCCATTCGGCCCTTCGAGCCTGCACCGCCATTCAATATGATCATGGCTGATCATCCAACTCAGTATCCCTGTACCTGCCTTCTCTCCATACCCCCTGATCCCTTTAGCCACAAGGGCCACATCTAACTCCCTCTTAAATATAGCCAATGAACTGGCCTCAACTACCTTCTGTGGCAGAGAATTCCACAGATTCACCACTCTCTGTGTGAAAAATGTTTTTCTCATCTCGGTCCCCCTTATCCTTAAACTGTGACCCCTTGTTCTGGACTTCCCCAACATCGGGAACAATCTTCCTGCATCTAGCCTGTCCAACCCCTTAAGAATTTTGTAAGTTTCTATAAGATCCCCCCTCAATCTTCTAAATTCCTAGCGAGCACAAGCCGAGTCTATCCAGTCTTTCTTCATATGGAAGTCGTGCCATCCCCAGGAATCAGTCATGGTAACCTTCTTGTACTCCATCTATGGCAAGAATGTCTTTACTCAGATTAGGAGACCAAAACTGTACGCAATACTCCAGCTGTGGTCTCACCAAGACCCTGTACAACTGCAGTAGAACCTCCCTGCTCTTATACTCAAACCCTTTTGCTATGAATGCTAACATACCATTCGCTTTCTTCACTGCCTGCTGCACCTGCATGCCTACTTTCAATGACTGGTGTACCATGACACCCAGGTCTCGTTGCATCTCCCCTTTTCCTAATCGGCCACCATTCAAATAATAGTCTACTTTCCTGTTTTTGCCACCAAAGTGGATAACCTCACATTTATCCACATTATACTGCATCTGCCATGCAGATATGAAGTTAGTGTTAGGTTGAGCTGTGCTCTGTCTATGACAGCCTAGGGTCGGGCAGTCTTCCAAGCTTGCTGGTGGAGTGTGGTAAGTTGTATAGGAAAAGAAGTTAGGCACAAAATGCTGGAGTAACTCAGCGGGACAGGCAGCGTCTCTGGAGAGAAGGCATGGGTGACGTTTCGGATCGAGTGATTGATGATATGTCGACCCGAAACGTCACCCATTCCTCCTCTCCAGAGGCGCTGCCGGTCCCGCTGAGTTACTCCAGCACTTTGTGTCTGTCTTCGGTGCAAACCAGCATCTGCAGTTCCTTCCAACACACAGGTTTGCTTTCTATTTCTTCCACACTTTCAGCCGCCACAACTTTATTTTGGTTCCGCCAAGAAACTTTGTTTCTGTGTAAAATAGTTTGCAAAAGGGCCTGTTTTTTCACCCCCCCCCCCCCCCCAAGATGACAGCAGCGAGCTACTTGAAACAAATCTGGGTTTGCCAGTTGGCAGTGTGTCACCTTCTGTTGGCAATCAGTAGAATCCAAGAACATTTTCTTTCAGAGGAGTTTAACTGGACGGTTGATCTTTGCAGAGCCACAAGCCTACTGTATAGTCCTCAGCCCACAGACTTGGAACAGGCGAAGGACAAGTTTGTACTGCTGTTTATTACTTGGGAATGTCTCTACATGCGGCTGAGACACAGACCCTTCAGCTCAATGTAAGCACCATGGAACCCTTTGCCCTAATCCCATTCACCAGCACGTTGCCCACAGCTTCTCTGCTTTGGCAATTCGGGTGCTGGTCCAGATACTACTTGCATGCTGTGAGAGTCTGTACCTCCACCACCCACTCAGCCAGCATGTTCCAGACTCCACCCCACCCCAACCCCCTCCCCCACCCCCGCCCCCCCCCCCCCCCCCCCCCCCCCCCCCCCCCCCCGCCCCCCCCCCCCCCCCCCCTACCTCCGGGTATAAAAAGTTCTTCCTCAGTTCATATAAACATGGAAAATAGGTGTAGGAGGAGGCCATTCAGCCCTTCGAGCCAGCGCCGCCATTTATTGTGATCATGGCTGATCGTCCCCAATCAATAACCCGTGCCTGCCTTCTCCCCGTATCCCTCGATTCCACTAGCCCCTAGAGCTCTATCTAACTCTCTCTTAAATCCATCCAGTGATTTGGCCTCCACTGCCCTCTGTGGCAGGGAATTCCACAAATTCACAACTCTCTGGGTGGAAAAGTTTTTTCTCACCTCAGTCCTGAATGACCTCCCCCTTATTCTAAGACTGTGGCCCCTGGTTCTGGACTCGCACAAACATTGGGAACATTTTTCCTGCATCTAGCTTGTCCAGTCCTTTTATAATTTTATATGTTTCCATAAGATCCCCCCGTCATCCTTTAAACTCCAGTGAATACAAGCCTAGTCTTTTCAATCTTTCCTCATATGACAGTCCCGCCATCCCAGGGATCAATCTGGTGAACCTACGCTGCACTGCCTCAATCACAAGGATGTCCTTCCTCAAATTAGGAGGCCAAAACTGTACGCAATACTCCAGATGTGGTCTCACCAGAGCCCTATACAACTGTTCCCATCTAAAGGTGATAGGACGTAATGGTTGGCATGGTGACGCAGTGGGAGAGTCGCTACCTTACAATGGCAGAGGCCCAGTTTCCATCCTGACTACGAGTGCTGCTGCACGTTCTCCCTGCGACCCGGTGGGTTTTCTCCGGGTGCTCTGGTTTCCTCCCACACTGCACAGACTCGGTGGGCTGTAGGGCCTGTTTCCGCGATGTATCTCTAAAGTAAAGTCCAAAATGTAAAGACTGGGTCATTGTAAAAAGCTCACCCGAGTGACTGATGCCATCTGGGGAGGTTATCCGCTGAGTTTACCCACCTTGGCTTTTGTCCCCTTGGCAACGTGGATGACTCCAAACAGCCTTGTGAAATGTCCCAGCAACGCTCTCCGTTCTCGGGGCAACCACTGACGACAAACTCTGGATTGAATCTGCCCAAACCTACCTGATCTCCTGGTTGTCAAACACTTTCATTCCCCCTCCCATTCCCGCACTGACCTTTCTGTCCTGGGCCTCCTCCATTGTCAGAGTGAGGCCCAGCGCAAATTGGAGGAGCAGCACCTCGTCTTTCACTGGGGCAGCTTACACCCCCAGCGGTGTGAACATTGACTTCTCTAACTTCAAGTAGCCCTTGCTGTCTCCCTCACTCTCCATCCCCCCCCCCCCCCCCCCCCCCCCCCCCCCCCCCCCCCCTTCCCAGTTCTCCCACCAGTCTGACTGTCCCCAATTGCATTTTCTCCCGGCGTTTAAGAAGGAACTGCAGATGCTGGAAACTCGAAGGTAGACAAAAGTGCTGGAGAAACTCAGCGGGTCCGGCAGCATCTATGGTGCGAAGGAAATAGGCAACGTTTCGTCCCGAAACTCTGCAGGAAATAGGCAATGTTTTGGCCCGAAACGTTGCCTATTTCCTTCGCTCCATAGACGCTGCTGCACCCGCTGAGTTTCTCCAGCATTTTGTGTCTTATCTCTGGCTTGAATCAATTTGATACTGCTGAGAGAATGATCGAGGTTGTTTGCCAAATCTTTGAAGCTGATTTTGCATTCGGGCCGGTGAAACGTGTTAATGAGGGCAGGAAATGAAGCTGTCTACAACTAGGCAAAGATTTACATGTAGCCAGAGAATGGTGGGGACCAACACGGACTCTCTATTCTTGCAATGCAACATGCAACAATTAAACGCAGCAAGCTGTGAAGAAAGCGAATGGTATGTTAGCATTCATAGCAAAGGATTTCACGGACGTGCAGGTTCTACTGCAGTTGTACAGGGTCTTGGTGAGACCACACCTGGAGTTTTGGTCACCTAATCTGAGGAAAGACATTCTTGCCATAGAGGGGGTACAGAGAAGGTTCACCAGACTGATTCCTGGGATGGCAGGATGTCAGGACTTTCATATGAAGAAAGACTGGATAGACTCGGCTTGTACTCGCTAGAATTTAGAAGATTGAAGGGGGATCTCATAGAAACGTAAAAAATTCTTAAGGGGTTGGACAGGCTAAATGCAGGAAGATTGGATGCAGGCTTAGATGCAGGAAGATTGGATGCAGGCTTAGATGCAGGAAGATTGTTCCCGATGTTGGGGAGGTCCAGAACAAGGGGTCACAGTTTAAGGATAAGGGGGAAGTTTTTTAGGACCGAGATGAGAAAAACATTTTTCACGCAGAGAGTGGTGAATCTGTGGAATTCTCTGCCACAGAAGGTAGTTGAGGCCAGTTCATTGGCTATATTTAAGAGGGAGTTAGATGTGGCCCGTGTGGCTAAAGGGATCAGAGGGTATGGAGAGAAGGCAGGTACGGGATACTGAGTTGGATGATCAGCCATGATCATATTGAATGGCGGTGCAGGCTCGAAGGGCCGAATGGCCTACTCCTGCACCTATTGTCTATGTTTCTATTTTCTATGTCTAAAATAGTCAACAAGCAAAGTCACGTGTCGCAGGTTCATGTTGGCGCATCTGAATCATGAATGGTTCAGAATACATCAAAGCTCCATCTCAGCAGCTGCATTGGAACACCTTCTCACATCTGGGTGGTGTTGTAGAGCAGAGGGATCTAGGAGTACATGGTTCCTTGAAGGTCGAGTCGCAGGTAGATAAGGTGGTCAAAAAGGCTTTTGGCACGTTGGCCTTCATCAGTCAGAGTATTGAGTCTAGAAGTTGGGAGGGCATGTTGCAGTTGTATAAGACATTGGTGAGACCGCATTTAGAATATTGTGTTCAGTTCTGGGCACCGTGTTATGGGAAAGACGTTTTCAAGCTGGAAAGGGTTCAAAAAAGATTTACGAGGATGTTGCCAGGACTAGAGGGTGTGAGCTATGGGGACAGGTTGAGCAGGCTGGGTCTCTATTCCATGGAGCGCAGGAGGATGAGGGGAGATTTTATAGAAGTGTACAAAATCATGAGAGGAATAGATCGGGTAGACGCACAGAGTCTCTTGCCCAGAGTAGGGGAATCGAGGACCAGAGGACATAGGTTCAAGGTGAAAGGGAAAGATTTAATAGGAATCTGAGGGGTAACTTTTTCACACAAAGGGTGGTGGGTGTATGGAACAAGCTGCCAGAGGTGGTAGTTGAGGCAGGGACTATCGCAACGTTTAAGAAACAGTTAGACAGGTACATGGATAGGACAGGTCTGGAGGGATATGGACCAAACGCGGGCAGGTGGGATTAGTGTAGCTGGGACATGTTGGCCGGTGTGGGCAAGTTGGGCTGAAGGGCCTGTTTCCACACTGTATCACTCTATGCCTTGTGTAGCTGGGACATGTTGGCCGGTGTGGGCAAGTTGGGCTGAAGGGCCTGTTTCCACACTGTATCACTCTATGCCTTGTGTAGCTGGGACATGTTGGCCGGTGTGGGCAAGTTGGGCTGAAGGGCCTGTTTCCACACTGTATCACTCTCTGACTCTATGCCTCTAGAGGAGCAGAATAAACACACCAAATAATCAGCACAGATTGCATTTGAGAGTTAGTTGTTTGATGGCCTTTGCAAATTCTTCACATCATCTTATTCTGATGTGTGGGACGTCAGTAGGCAGAAGGTATTTGTAAAAATAAAATTAGTGAGGCTAATTAGTGTTAGAGCTAATGCAAATGTCCATGTGGTTGCTCCAGCTGCCCATGGCCACTGAGATTGGTCAGATGCTCAGTACAGGGAGAACCCTGTCCTTTGGGGCGGTCACAGTGGCACAGCGGTAGAGTTGCTGCCTTACAATAGACAATAGACAATCGGTGCAGGAGGAGGCCATTCGGCCCTTCATGCCAGCACCGCCATTCAATGTGATCATGGCTGATCATCCCCAATCAGTTCCCCGTTCCTGCCTTCTCCCCATATCCCCTGACTCCGCTACCTTTAAGAGCCCTATCTAGCTCTCTCTTGAAAGCATCCAGAGAACCGGCCTCCACCGCCCTCTGAGGCAGAGAATTCCACAGACTCACCACTCTCTGTGAGAAAAAGTGTTTCCTCGTCTCCGTTCTAAATGGCTTACTCCTTATTCTTAAACTGTGGCCCCTGGTTCTGGACTCCCCCAACATTGGGAACATGTTTCCTGCCTCTAGCGTGTCCAAGCCCTTAACAATCTTATATGTTTAAATGAGATCTCCCTCTCATGCTTCTGAACTCCAGAGTGTACAAGCCCAGCCGCTCCATTCTCTCAGAATATGACAGTCCCTCCATCCCGGGAATTAACCTTGTAAACCTACGCTGCACTCCCTCAATAGCAAGAATGTCCTTTCTTAAATTAGGGGACCAAGACTGCACACAATACTCCAGGTGTGGTCTCACTAGGGCTCTGTACAACTGCAGAAGGACCTCTTTGCTCCTATATTCGATTCCTCTTGTTATAAAGCCAGAGGTTCCATCCTGACTACGGGTGCTGTCTGTACGGAGTTTGTACGTTCTCCCTGTGACCTGCGTGGGTTTTACTCCGGGATCTCCGGTTTCCTCCCACACTCCAAAGACGTGCAGGTTTGTACGCTAATTGGCTTGGTATAAATGCCCATACTGTATGTAAAAAAAATTGTCCCTAGTGTGTGTAGAGGAGTGGTGCTAGTGTGCGGGCCCTGTGGAATGAAGGGCCTGTTTCTGCGCTGTATCTCTGAGCTAAACTAAACTAAACCCACTTCAGCTGGTGGTTGTCGACAAGTTCAGTGGGCTAATGGCTGCCATGTTGCTTTTTATTCATCATGAACGATTTCTTTCCACAACCTCTCTTTACTGGAATACTAACATAATGCGGGAGTATTACAAAGGGATGAGACAAGGATAGACTATCAGCCTTCCTCTTGAAGTCAGATGCGACAAACATGCCCAGGGTGTGGATGTGGTCCAAGGGTCGACTGGGCTTGTATTCACTGGAATTTAGAAGGATGAGAGGGGATCTAATAGAAACATATAAAATTATAAAAGCATTGGACTGGCTAGATGCAGGAAACATGTTCCCGATGTTGGGGGGAGTCCAGAACCCGGGCGCACAGTTTAAGAATAAGGGGTAGGCCATATAGGACTGAGATGAGGAAAAACCTCTTCACCCAGAGAGTTGCGAATCTGTGGAATTCTCTGCCACAGAAGGCAGTAGAGGCCGATTCACTGGATATTTTCAAGAGAGAGCTAGATTTAGCTCTCAGGGCTAGCGGAATCAAGGGATATGGGGAGAAAGCAGGAACGGGGTACTGATTCTGGATGTTCAGCCATGATCATATTGAATGGCAGTGCTGGCTGGAAGGGCCGAATGGCCTACTCCTGCACCTATTTTCTATGTCTATGTTTCTATGTGGGGCAAACCTCTCCCCAGCAACCCTACCCGGGCAACCCCAGACCCCTTGGCTTGGGTCGAGGAGCAAAGACCGCAAGAAATTGCAAAGTGCGGACGCAGCCCAGACCGTCACACAAACCAGCCTCCCTTCCATCGACTCCATCTACACCTCACGCTGCCTTGGCAAGGCCAGGAGCATCATCAAGGACCAGTCTCACCCCCGGCCACTCCCTCTTCTCCCCTCTCCCATCGGGCAAGAGGTACGGAAGTGTGAAAACGCACGCCTCCAGATTCAGGGACAGTTTCTTCCCGGCTGTTATCAGGCAACTGAACCGTCCTCTCACCAACTAGAGAGCGGTTCTGACCTCCCACTCACCCCATTGGAGACCCATGGGCTATCTTTAATCGGACTTCACTGGACTTTACCTTGCACTAAACGCTATTCCCTTATCCTGTATCTGTGCACTGTGGATGACTCGGTTGGAATATTTAAAGTTTTTTTGCTGAAAATAATAACCTCCCAACTTCTACAGTCAATACTCTGGCCTTCATCAGTCAGAGTATTGAGTATAGAGGCTGGGAGGTCATGTTGCAGTTGTATAAGGCGTTGGTGAGGCCGCATTTAGAATATTGTGTTCAGATTCAGGGACAGTTTCTTCCCAGCTGTTATCAGGCAACTGAATCACCTTATCACCAACTGGAGAGCGGCCCTGAGCTACTCAATTCAATTCAATTCAACTTTAATGTCATTGCACAGATACAAGTATGGGTACAACGAAATGCAGTTTAGTGTCAGTACGTAGTGATAGCAATATATAGGTAAATACAGATAAATAAATACAGATGTGGGAATCTATCGGTGGGACTCCGAGTTCAGCAGTGCGATGGTGTTATTGTAGAAGCTACGCCTCATCCTGCTGGTGCGGGACCTGAGGCTCCTGTACCGCCTCCCCGATGGTAGGAGGGCAAACAGTCCATGGTTAGGGTGGGAGGGGTCCTTGATGATCTTCCCAGCCCGTCTCAGACACCGTTTTCGGTGGAGGGCATCCAAAGCAGGGAGCGGGGCACCGATGATGTGCTGGGCGGTTTTCACCACCCGTTGTAGTGCCTTCCTGTCTGCTACGGTGCAGCTGCTGTACCAGACCGTAAAGCAGGTGGTCAGGATGCTTTCAATGGTACATCGGTAGAAGTTGGTCAGGATCAGGGGGGACAGGTGGGCTTTTTTGAGCCTCCTCAGGAAGTAAAGGCGCTGCTGCCTCATTGGGGAACCTTGGACTATCTTTTTAAAGAAGGAACTGCAGATGCTGGAGAATCGAGGGTACACAAAATTGTGTACCTTGGACTATCTTTGATTGGACTTTACTGGTTCTACCTTGCACTAAACGTTATTCCCTTATCCTGTGAGTGGCTCGATTGTAATCACGTATTGTCTTCCCGCTGACTGGATAGCACGCGACAAAAGCTTTTCACTGTACCCCGGTCCACGTGACAGTAAGATAAACTGAACTGAGCTGAACGGACTGAAGAGCTGTTGCTTCTTACTCAATTTGATGCCCCGTTGGGAATCTAGTTTGCGAAAGATGACCGGTGAAGAGAAATAGAAGGCAACGTGATTTTCTGTCGATTCTGAAATGTTTTTTCGTTTGTGCGTCCAGCTCTCGGACACCAAATCCACGGATCGGAAGCTGACCCTGCTGCACTACATTGCGATCGTGGTGAAGAGGAAGTACTGCAACATCGCCACCTTCTGGAACGAGCTGCATTACATCGAGAAAGCCGCAGCAGGTCGGTGCCAACTTCCCGCTCCAGCTGCCTCCTGTCAACAGGAGACTGGCAGAGTTTAACTTCTGTAGTGTAGTTTCGCTTCGTTTAGAGATACAGATTGGCCCTCGGCCCACTGAGTCCGCGGCGACCAGCGATCACCGTACACTGACACTACCCTACACACACACACACGCACACGCACACTGGGGGACAATTGACACTTACACCAAGCCGAGTAAACCTACAAACCCGTACGTCTCTGGAGTGCGGGAGGAAACCGAAGATTTTGGAGGAAACCCACGCAGGTCACGGGGAGAACGTGCCAAACTCCGTACAGACAGCGCCCGTAGTCGGGATCGAACCAGGGTCTGCATTCGCTGTAACGCAGCAACTCTACCGCTGTGTACCACCATTCCGCCCTTCTGTAGGTCCCTTCATTATACTGCCTTTCAGCAAGGCAGGTAAACAGGATAGCGCTCAACCAGACATCCTTTACTGATGAGGAACAACATCGAAGCTAATAGCAGCTGCATTGTCAGTCTGTATTGTGTACAGCACTGCTCCCATAACAAGGTGACAAACAGAAAATAATCACCCACATCTTAGTCTTTCAATTAACCATTTAAGTACAACATACAATTATGCATAAAATTACAGCTCCTCCACTGATTTTCCGGCACCCTTGGTTCCAGAGCCTTTCTGGATTATCCGTTTTGCCGGACCAACAGAGGTCACGGCCTCCGAGAGGAGTCCAACGGTGCCGGAACATTCTGCCTAGCCTGCCGAGGGGCCGAGGTACCGGCCCGTAAAGCCAGACGTGTCGTACTGGTCCCCCAGGAAAATCCCTGGTGGACCTGTACTTATAAAGCACATCTCTTCACGCTGAGGAACGAAACATTACTAAACGACAGTCTACTCATGTTCTAATCTTTGCATCTTCAACCTACAGATAAACTATACATAACTACTTCACACTATATATCCTGTATACAGATAAACCCAATGGATAACCTCTCCAATGCCTTCATATACAGTATAACATCCACATCTTACACTGCAGAAAGCCATGATCGCAGATACACACCCGTTTCACAACATTGATCGTAATTCCCAACACTTCACGTAGACCAATATCCCATTTACTATGACAATAATTGCAATGGCAAATTGTCTGCGTGATGTGCAGAGTGGTGCAGCTGGTCGAACCACTGCCCCTCAGGTCCAGTGACCAAGGTTGAACCCTGATCTCTGCGTGGAGGTTGCACGCTCTCCCTGTGAGCGCATGGGTTTGCTCTTATGCTCCAGCTTCCTCCCCCATTCCAAAGACGTGCAGATGTTTAAGAAGGAACTGCAGATGCTGGAAAATCAAAGGTGCACATAAATGCTGGAAAAACTCAGCGGGTGCAGCAGCATCTATGGAGCGAAGGAGATAGGCGACGCTTCGGGCCGAAACCCTTCTTCAGACTGCCCCAGAGTGCGTGGGTGAATGGTGGGATGTGGGAACAGGTGATGGGTGCATGAGAGGCCTCACCCATAGTGTAATGAACCTACTGGCATCTTGTATGGTTAAAGGTGTCCTTTGTCCTTTATCCACCCAGAGACTCCACCCGTTCCATGTACAAAGTAACTGGCAGCGACCTCTCGTGCATCTCACCACACGTCACACCACACAGGGCGGGCACGATGGCGCAGCGGGTAGAGTCGCCGCCTCACGGCGCCAGGGACCCGGGTTCCATCCCAACTACGGGCGCTGTCTGTACGGAGTTTGCACGTTCTCCCCGTGACCCGCGTGGGTTTTAACCGGGTGCTCCGGTTTCCTCCCACACTCCGAAAGACGTGCAGACTTGTAGGCTAATTAGCGGTAAAATTGTAAATTGCCCCTAATGTGTGTGGGATAGTGCTAGTGTGCGGGGATCGCTGGTCGGTGTGGACTGGGTAGGCCGAAGAGCCTGTTTCCGCGCTGTATCTCTAATCTTAAGCAAAACTAATCATCTAGTGCCTGCTCTCGTTACTGTTCCATCACGGGGCCCTGTTCTTCTGTGTGTGTCCCCACCCCCACTCACTTGACATCCAGTACCTGCCCTCGTTACTGCTCAATCAAGGGCCCTGTTCTTCTGTCACACCCCCCCCCACTCACTGCTTCCTCAGCACAAACATCCCAAACCCGTTGTCAGTTGGCTGTGCGTGGGCTTCTCTCCACGTTGCCGTGCAGTGAGGCTAGTAAACAGGATGTCGCATCGAGCCAAACATCCTTTATGCATGGCGGACAATCACTGGACAACAACATATCAAAAACAAGACCGAATTGCACATGTGATTATTAAAGATGTATGCACGTAAGCTGCAAATAGATGCAAATAAATGATCCCTAGTGTGTGTAGGATAGTGCCAGTGTACAGGGATCGCTGCTCAGAGTGGACTGAGTGGGCCAAAGGGCCTGTTTCCGCGCTGTATCTCTAAACTAAACTAAACTAAGCTAAAATGTCCAGTATCTCATTGAATTGCTTGACAAAAGTGCACGAGGGAGGGAGAGATTGTGTTCCTCAAAGGATTCTCCGATCTTGTGTACGGGGGGGGGGGGGGGGGGGAGCTTTCTGTGCAAGGAGATGGCCATTGATAGGGATGGGCTTCCTGACCGTTTCATTTTTTCCCACAGTTTCGTTGGAAAATGTCCTGTTGGACGTAAAGGAGATGGGCCACAACATGGAGCTGGTGAAGCGGGAGAGCAATAAGCATGAGCATAACCTGGTGCTGAAGGATTTCCTGTCAATAAACGAAGGGAAGTTGGAAAAACTGCAACGGGACTCCAAGACCGCGCAGGCAAGTGGAACGTGGCGCTGAGCGCCTTTCCCATCTTTAAGTTTGATCTCGGCATTCCAGTTCTCAGCCTAGGTAGGCCGTGAAGAATGCCAATGGCATGTTGGCCTTCATCGCGAGAGGATTTGAGTTTAGGAGCAAGGAGGTCCTACTGCAGTTGTACGGGGCCCTGGTGAGACCGCACCTGGAGTATTGTGTGCAGTTTTGATCTCTTAATTTGCGGAAGGACATTCTTGCTATTGAGGGAGTGCAGTGTAGGTTCGCCAGGTTAGTTCCCGGGATGGTGGGACTGACGTCTGATGAAAGAATGGGTCGACTGGGCTTATATTCACTCAAATTTAGAAGGATGAGAGGTGATCTTATAGAATCGTGTAAAATTCTTAGAGGATTGGACAGGGTCGAGGCAGGAAAAAGGTTACTGATGTTTGGGGGGTCCAGAACCAGGGGCCACAGTTTAAGAATAAGGGGTAGGCCATTTAGGACTGAGATGAGGAAAAACATTTTTACCCAGAGAGTTGTGAATCTGTGGAATTCTCTGCCACAGAAGGCAGTGGAGGCCAATTTGCTGGATGTTTTCAAGAGAGGGTTAGATTTAGCTCTTGGGGCTAATGGAATCAAGGGATATGGGGAGAAAGCAGGAATGGGGTACTGATTCTGGATGATCAGCCATGATCACATTGAATGGCGGTGCTGGCTCGAAGGGCTGAATGGCCTCCTCCTGCACCTATTGTCTATGTTTCTAAGCTGTTCAGCGCAGATTCAGTCTAAGCCCCAAACATATAAACAGTCAGGATGTGCCATGCCTTATTTCTTCAGTGGAATGGTTGCCATTTATACATTGAAAGAGGTTATGGTTTATGGAAACACATGGGATGAGAAGTTCGGAAGTCAAAGGAGCAGAATTAGGCCATTCTGCCCACCCAGTCTATTCAACCATATAGTCATATGATCATACAGTGTGGAAACAGGTCCTTCGGCCCAACTTGCCCACACCGACCAGCGTGTCCCAGCTACACTGGTCCTGCCTGCCCACATTTGGTCCATATCCCTCCAAACCGGTCCTATCCATCTACCTGTCCAACTGTGTCTTAAACGTCGATAGTCTCAGCCTCAACTACCTCCTCTGGCAGCTCGTTTCCAACACGCACCACTCTTTGTGTGAAAATGTTATCCCTCAGATTTCTATTAATCTTTCTGTTAAGTTTTTCCCCCCAAACCTACGTCCCCAGGCTCTCTAGGCAAGAGACTGTGCATCGACTCAATCGTAGCTGATCTATTTTTCCCACTCAACCCCATTCTCCTGCCTTCTCTCCATTACCTTTGATGCCCGTACTAATCAAAAACCTGTCAAAATACCTGCTTTAAAAATACCCAAAAACGTGGCCTCCACAACCATCTGTGGCAATGAGTTCCGCAGATTCACCGCCCTGATCCACAGATCAAATGATAGCACCCTGCACATGGATTCAAGCGATCCCCTCCCACTATAGGCTTGCTTCTAGCTGATGTTTCCCCCCCCAGGCCAATGACTCCAGCATCTTTCCCGCCACCAAAGTCAGGCTAACTGGTCTACAATTCCCCGTGTTCTCTCTCGCTCTTATCTTGAAAAGTGGGATAACATTAGCTATCCTCCAGTCCACAGGAGAAGTACACAGCTGAAGATCCCAAAATGGCGACCAAGCATTGAAACATAGAAACATAGAAAATAGGTGGAGGAGGAGGCCATTCGGCCCTTCGAGCCTGCACCGCCATTCAATATGATCATGGCTGATCATCCAACTCAGTATCCTGTACCTGCCTTCTCTCCATACCCCCTGATCCCTTTAGCCACAAGGGCCACATCTAACTCCCTCTTAAATATAGCCAATGAACTGGCCTCAACTACCTTCTGTGGCAGAGAATTCCACAGATTCACCACTCTCTGTGTGAAATACAAAGCTGCAATACATGTGCTGATGCATCTGTGAACATCCAGCATCATCCTGGAATCATCAGCCTGTCGGACACGCCGTGTAGGGAGTAAAAATCCTGGGATTACGAGAAAAATAACGGGTATGAAGTTAGGGAGCAAGATCGACCATGTCCTTATTGAATACAGAACAGTCTCAAGGGGCCGAAAGGCCTCCTCCTGTTCCCCTGTTTCCAATGCTATGTTCTAGACAGCAATTGGATCATACTTGACTGTTATTCAAACAGCACTTAGTCTAATTCCCAATGTCCCAAAGAAAAATTGAACTTTTTAAAATGACGTTCTGATGATTTTCTCCGGAGATTTTGCTCGCGGTCACGTCCTGGAAATGAAACTGCGATATCTGGGGACTCCACGGTGTTCTTGGAAAGCTGACAACACAAGTGCTCGGAGCTGCTACAGATTTCCAAGGGGGGGGGGGGGGGGTTTGCTGTTATTTTCTTTCAAGAGGCCATGGCGCAAACTGAACAATAGTTTGCAGGAATCACGCCCTGGGACAGGATATGTCGAACAAATTGCAAAATGGGTGTTTTCCACGCTGTCCCTGTCCTGGTTTTTGCAGAGAATCCCAGCCAGGTTCTCCCCTGAAGGGCGGGGAGGGACTGGGATGAAATGGAATGTGTGGGAAAATGTTTGACGACCGACAACCCGCGGCCAAGTTTTTGGATCAACATTACTGGTGAGAAAGTGATGGAGAGACTGCAACAAAAATCTTTTAAAACAGCAGAGAAGAGGGCGGGCCATTCATTCTTGACATTTAGCAATAACGCCCAGTTCCTTGACCCGTGACCTTTAACCTTTACTGGCAAGCGAGTGCAAGATAGCTGCTGTTGCCTTTTAGTTTAGTTCAGGGCGGAAACAGGCCCTTTGGCCCACCGGGTCCGAGCCATCCACGCGTGCACTAACACTATCCTACGCACACTAGGGACAATTTTTACATTTATACAAAGCCAATTATCCGACAAACCTGCACGTCTTTGGATTGTGGAAGGAAACCGGAGCACCTGGAGAAAACCCACGCAGGTCATAGAAACATAGAAACATAGATATGGGGAGAAGGCAGGAGCGGGGTACTGATTGGGGATGATCAGCCATGATCACAGTGAATGGCGGTGCTGGCTCGACGGGCCGAATGGCCTCCTCCTGCACCTATTGTCTATTGACTATCCTACACATATTCTGGGGATAATGTTCACTTATATCAAGCCAATTAACCTACAAACCTGCACATCTTTGGAGCGTGGGAGGGAACCAAGGCATAGACATAGAAACATAGAAAATAGGTGCAGGAGGAGGCCACTCGGCCCTTCCAGCCAGCACCGCCATTCATTGTGATCATGGCTGATCGTCCCCAATCAATAACCCGTGCCTGCCTTCTCCCCATATCCCTTGACTCCACTAGCCCCTAACTATGGGGAGAACGTGCAGACTCCGTACAGACAGCACCTGTAGTCAGGATGGAACCCGGGTCTCTGGCGCTGTGAGGCAGCAGCTCAACGTGGGGGGGGGGGTGGGGGGGGGGGGGGGGGGGGGGGAAAGCTGACTGCTGTTATAACCGTAACCGTTGTTGGACAAGCAACTAATTCCCTCTTCTGCCCCGCACAGGAAGCGTATAACAAAGTGGTTGGGTATTTTGGAGAAAGTGCCAAGACTACCCCCCCATCCGTCTTCTTCCCAGTCTTTGTTCGCTTTGTGAAGTCCTACAAGGTAAGATCACAGAGGCTGATCTGCCCTCTTTTTTGCATCTGTTTACCACTGCCGTGACTTCAAACAGTAGTTAGGGCCCACAGAGACAGGTTTCCAGATGCCACCCAAAAGGCAGACAGCTATTAACATGTTAAAATGCAGTTAATGAGTCTTTGGCATCAACAGTGTTTATCCACCTGTCTTTTTAAAGTTTTAGTGGCACTTTCCTTGAGTAAATATTGAAAGAACTTTCAAAATGCAGCATCAGTAGCTGTAAATGGAATTAAAGAGGGAAAGTGAGCCTGAAGCAACTCAGCCCCGGGCCGTCGTTACTGATGCTGCATTATGAAAGTAGTCCCTGTTGTTCAGCCTTCACTTAGTTTCCTCCCCCCTCGACTCCATCCAAGGACCCCAACAGCCTTTCCAGGTGAGGCAGAGGTTCACTTGCACCTCCTCCAACCTCATCTACTGCATCCGCTGTTCCAGGTGTGGACTTGGACATCGGTGAGACCAAGCGCAGGCTCGGCGATCGTTTCGCTGAACACCTCCGCTCCGTCCGCCTTAACCCACCTGATCTCCCGGTGGCTCAGCACTTCAACTCCCCCTCCCATTCCCACACTGATCTTTCTGTCCTGGGCCTCCTCCATTGTCAGAGTGAGGCCCAGCGCAAATTGGAGGAGCAGCACCTCATATTTCGCTTGGGCAGCTTACACCCCAGCGGTATGAATATTGACTTCTCTAACTTCAGATAGCCCTTGCTTTCCATCTCTCTCCCTCCCCTCCCCTTCCCAGTTCTCCCACCAGTCTTATGGCCCTGTCCCACGGTACGAGTTTATTCCAAGAGTTCTCCCGGGTTTGCCCTGATTCGAACTTGGAGATTCATGGTAATGGCCGCTCGTCGGTACATTTTTCAACATGTTGAAAAATCTTCCAGAGTCTTCCCGAGCTTACCTGCCGTTAGCGAGTCTTCCCGAGTACCTGCCGTTAGCGTTATGAGCCGCTAAGAGACGTCCTCGAGCTCCGACGTACCCGCTATGTACTGTACATTCTCCGTGCTTACCACATGTTTGATTTTTTTTTAAACTCGGGAGAGCTCTTGGAATGAACTCGTACCGTGGGACAGGGCCATTACTGTCTCTGTCCCGCCCACTCCCCTGACATCAGTCTGAAGAAGGCTCTCGACCCGAAACGTCGCCCATTCCTTCTCTCCAGAGATGCTGCCTGTCCCGCTGAGTTACTCCAGCACTTTGTGTTTATCTTCCATTTAAACCAGCATCTGCAGTTCCTCCTTACACATTCACTTAGTGAATGGCAGCATTGCTGGGTGCAATGGTACTTGGTCACATGGACCTAGATACAGTGAAATTATTTATTTTGCATAGAATTCAGTAAAATCATATTGTACATAAGCACAATCACAAATCAGTACAAAAGTGCAACGAGCGTCTGTCGGCACTGGGCCTGTACTCGCTGGAGTTTAGAAGGATGAGAGGGGACCTCATTGAAACGTACAGAATAGTGAAAGGCTTGGATAGAGTGGATGTGGAGAGGATGTTTCCACTAGTGGGAGAGTCTAGGACCAGAGGTCACAGCCTCAGGACATTCCTTTGGGAAGGAGATGAGGAGGAATTTCTTCAGTCAGAAGGTGGTGAATCTGTGGTGATTCATTGCCACAGAAGGCTGTGGAGGTCAAGTCAGTGGATAGTTTTAAGGTGGAGATAGATAGATTCTTGATTAGTGCGGGCGTCAGGGGTTATGGGGAGCAGGCAGGAGAATGAGGTTAAGGCGGAGAGATAGATTAACCATGATTGAATGGTGGAGTAGACGATAGGCTGAATGGCCTAATTCTGCTCCTCTCACTTTTGACCTCATGACCTTTTGATTGCAGTGTAAGAATAGTAGATTTCAAAGAGTCAAGACACCAACTTGTTCCCTTCAAGTTCTTACCGTTGACTAATCTTGGCCCCTGGGCCCGCCATGGGCTCTAAGTTGGCGTAGCAGTGGACAGCCTGGCCAGGCGATGATATATAATTAGTTTCTTAGTAGAGTTTAGAGATATGGCTCGGCAACAAGCCCTTCAGCCCACCAAGTCCGCACCGACCAGCGATCCCCACACATGAACGCTATCTTACACACACTAGGGACAATTTACAACTATACCAATCCAATTAACCTACAAACCTGCACGTCTTTGGAGTGTGGGAGGAAACCGGAGCACCCGGAGATAATCCACGCGGGTCACGGGGAGAACGTTCAAACTCTGTACAGACAGCGCCCGTAGTCGGGATCAACAATTCTACCGCTGCGCCATCGTGCGCCCCCGTGTGTCCTCCACCGCCGCTCTGTGCCGCGCCGCGGTCCACGCCCGATCCGCGTGCTCGCCCGTCTGTGGGGCCTCCGGCGGCCCCTGATCCACGGTGATCTGTGGGCGGACTGCGGGGATGAGCGCTAAGCTGGCTTCTTCCTCTCTGTCTGCAGGAAGCGGAGCAGGAAAACGAGCAGCGGAAAAAGCAGGAGCAAGCTTTGAGGGAGAAGATGCTGGCTCAGGAAGCCAAACTTCAGCAGGACCAAAAGGTAAAGCCCGCACCCACTTCATTCTCACGGCTGCACTTTGACCCTCACTATTCACAGCCAGGATGTTGGCAGCCTTGGAGCCAGGCCTGGGGGCAGTAGGGGAAAACAGGCAATTGGCTTCAGGCACAGGCGAAGCCATGTGCCTCCAGGGGCCTCAACTAAACTAAACTAAACTCGTTTTATTGTGCAGCTGCCAAATTGTACGCAGAAATCTCCCACAAGCAACAACGTGGTAACACTTTAACAGGCTGTCTTGAAGAGCAAATTAAATGGTGAATCAGGTGGCTGATAATCTCACACTGAATTGTTGCGTTCAATGTAGGACCCAGGGTCTCCATTTCAAAATGAAAGGTCTTCTGATGACTTACCCAGAGGAATTTAATGGCCTGGAACCTTGCAACATTTGCAAACAGAACTAAACAGTTGGAGTATTATTTTTGCACCATCTATCATTTGATGAACAGCGCTCTGAATATTTGACAGTAATCTTACAGTGATGCCAAGTTATTTTTCATAGATGTGGTGAAGCCTGGGTAATGTTTTATTTGCCTTGGACACAAACTTGTAATCTCTGCAAAGCTTCGAAAGGATTGCATGTTTTAAATTCCAGGAGGCCTGTAAAATCTTGACATTCTGCATTTCACTCCTTCCAATTGGCTTCCAACTCCACTGTCAGCTTGTTTTTGGGTTGTCCGTAAGTTTAGTTTAGTTTAGGTCAGTTTAGTTTACTGTCACGTGTACCCGAGGTACAGTGAAAAGCTTCTGTTGCGTGCTAACCTGCCAGCAGAAAGTCAATACATGATAACAATCGAGCCGTCCAAAGTGTTCAGATACATGATAAAGGGATTAACGTTTAGTCCAAGATAAAACCCAGTAAAGTCCAATCAAAGATAGTCCGAGGGTCTCCAGTTGGGTAGAGTTTAGTTCGGAGTTACACAGTGGAAACAGGCCCTTCGGCCCATCGGGTCCGTGCAGACCAGCAATCACCAGCGACCAGTTCTGTGGCCTACAAACCTGTACATCTTTGGAGTGTGATAGTCAACCAGAGCACCCGGAGAAAACCCACGTGGTCATAGTATCATAGTCACAGAGTGACACAGCGTGGAAACAGGCCCTTTGGCCCAACTCGCCCACACCGGCCAACAATGTCCCATCTACACTAGTCCCACCTGCCCGCGTTTGGTCCATATCCCTCCAAACCAGTCCTATCCATGTACCTGTCTAACAGTTTCTTAAACATTGGGATAGTCCCAGCCTCAACTACCTCCTCCGGCAGCTCGTTCCATACACCCACCACCCTTTGTGTGAAAGAGTTACCCCTCAGATTCCTATTAAATCTTTTCCCCTTCACCTTGAACCTATGTCCTCTAGTTTTCGATGCCCCTACTCTGGGCAAGAGACTCCCCGATCTATGCCTCGCAGGTCACCGGGGAAAATGTACAAACTGCGTACAGACGGCGCCCGCAGTGACGATGGAGCCCGGCTCTCTACCGCTGCGCCACCGTGTGCCGCCTTACGGGCATTCAGCGGGCAGCGTGCGCGGCCCGTGCTGTGCAGTAACGGTGCCATTGTGTGTCCTGCAGTCTCCCTGCCCCAGGAACAAGCGGCAGCACCAGGAGCTCATTGCCGAGCTGAGAAGGCGGCAGGTGAAAGATCACCCGGCGGTGTATGAGGGCAAAGACGGGACCATTGAAGACATCATCACAGGTAATGCTTGACTACATCCCAGCGTCCCAGTGGGAGCTGTTTCAGGGCTCGCGATTTTCCACAGTGTGTCGGAAGGAACTGCAGATGCTGGGTTTTTAAACCGAAGATACACCTGTAGACAAAATGTGCTGGAGTAACTCAGAGGGACAGGCAGCATCCCTGGAGAAAAGGAATGGGTGACATTTCGGGTCAGACTCTTCTCCAGACTGACCTCGAACATTCAGTCTCGACCCAAAATATTACCCATTCCTTCTCTCCAGAGATGCGGCCTGTCTCACTGAGTTACTCCAGCGTTTTGTGATTTTCCACAATGATGTCCTTGTGTGCATTTGATTTGCTTACAAACTTAAAGCACACGGTACAAACTTAAAGCACACGGTATTGGTGGTTCAGTATTGATGTGGATAGAGAACTGGCTGGCAGACAGGAAGCAAAGAGTAGGAGTAAACGGGTCCTTTTCACAATGGCAGGCAGTGACTAGTGGGGTGCCGCAAGGCTCAGTGCTGGGACCCCAGCTATTTACAATATACATTAATGATTTGGACGAGGGAATTAAATGCAACATCTCGAAGTTTGCGGATGACACGAAGCTGGGGGGGAGTGTTAGCTGTGAGGAGGATGCTAGGAGGCTGCAAGATGACTTGGATAGACTGGGTGAGTGGGCAAATGCATGGCAGATGCAGTATAATGTGGATAAATGTGAGGTTATCCACTTTGGTGGCAAAAACAGGAAGGTAGACTATTATTTGAATGGTGACGATTAGGAAAAGGGAGATGCAGCGAGACCTGGGTGTCATGGTACACCAGTCATTGAAAGTAGGCATGCAGGTGCAGCAGGCTGTGAAGAAAGCGAATGAATGTATGTTGGCATTCATAGCAAAAGGATTTGAGTACAAGAGCAGGGAGGTTCTACTGCAGTTGTATAGGGTCTTGGTGAGGCCACACCTGGAGTATTGCGTACAGTTTTTGGTCTCCTAATCTGAGGAAAGACATTCTTGCCATAGAGGGAGTACAGAGAAGGTTCACCAGACTGATTCCCGGGATGGCAGGACTTCCATATGAAGAAAGACTGGATAGACTCGGCTTGTACTCGCTGGAATTTAGAAGATTGAAGGGTGATCTCATAGAGACTTACAAAATTCTTAAGGGGTTGGACAGGCTAGATGCAGGAAGATTGTTCCCGATGTTGGGGAAGTCCAGGACAAGGGGTCACAATTTAAGGATAAGGGGGAAGTCTTTTAGGACCGAGATGAGAAAATCATTTTTCACACAGAGAGTGGTGAATCTGTGGAATTCTCTGCCACAGAAGGTAGTTTAGGCCAGTTCGTTGGCCATATTTAAGAGGGAGTTGGATGTGGCCCTTGTGGCTGAAGGGATCAGAGGGGTATGGAGAGAAGGCAGGTACGGGATACTGAGTTGGATGATCAGCCATGATCATATTGAATGGCGGTGCAGGCTCGAAGGGCCGAATAGCCTGCTCCTGCACCTAATTTCTATGTTTCTATGTTTCCAGTGAGGTTTTATTTGGCAAGCGTCCCTGCACTGGTTTTCAGCGCCACCAGCCTTCATTTTCTTGCTGCCAACTTGACTTGGTTGCAACAATTGCGTGCCAAGGTTAACAGCATTGATTGGGTGCAGCTTCCCTTGTTCCGCTAGAACTAATCGCCTTGTGTAACTGTTTGACTGTGTGGCCAAGCATTTCTTGCTGTGGTGTTTCAATATACGTGCTGCCGACCAGAGGGGGTAGGGGCTCCAGCAGAGGCTCACGCTAACACCCGTACTTTGCAATCCAATTTTTGTTGGAAGCTCAGTCATGGTGGTAACAGTGTGGTAACAGGCCCTTCGGCCCAACTTGCCCACGCCGGCCAACATGTCCCAGCTACACTAGTCCCACCTGCCCGCGTTTGTCGTATCCTATCCATGTTCCTGTCTTCAACGTTGCGATAGTCCCTGCCTCAACTATCTCCTCGGCTGTCATTAAATGAGGGGGGCTATGAAATGCACCTCCAGCCCCCTAATACAACGTGTAGGAAAGAACTGCAGATGCTGGTTTAAATCGAAGACAGACACAAAATGTAACTCAGCGGGTCAGGCAGCGTCTCTGGAGAGAAGGAATGGGTGACGTTTCAGGTGGAGACCCTTCTTCAGACTTTCCTAGTAGCGCAAGCCTGACGTGCTCACCTACTGGGTTTGCGCTCCTGTCCAAAACCGAGGGACTTGGGCCAGTACTGTCCCCTACAGGCGCGGGAGGGGATAGGCACCACGGCTTAACCTGTGTCCTAAAGTCCCCTGTGCGCACTCAATCTGTGCAACCCCAATCAAAGTGTTTAAGAAGGAACTGCAGATGTTGGAAAATCGAAGGTAGACAAAAGTGCTGGAGAATCTCAGCGGGTGCAGCAGCATCTATGGAGCGAAGGAAATAGGCAAGGTTTCGGGCCGAAACCCGAAACGTCGCCTATTTCCTTCGCTCCATAGATGCTGCTGCACCCGCTGAGTTTCTCCAGCACTTTTGTCTACCAACCCCAATCAAACTCTGATCAGGCCCCAGTATGGGGGGCCCAAAACTGCTCACAATACTCCAAATGCGGCCCTGACCAGTGCCTCATGGAGCCTCAGCGTTACATCCCTGTTTCTCTTTTTTGTGGCCAGTCTGAAAAAAGACGCTGTGTATACGGCAATGAAGGTAGACACAAAAAAGCTGGAGTAACTCAGCGGGACAGGCAGCATCTCTGGAGAGAAGGAATGGGTGACGTTTCAGGTGGAGACCCTTCCTCAGATGCTTCTCGAACCGAAACGTCACCCATTCCTTCTCTCCAGAGACGCTGCCTGTCCCGCTGAGTTACTCCAGCGTTTTGTGCTTATCTTCGGTGTAAACCAGCGCCTGCAGTTCCTTCCTACGCTCGGTGTAAGGCTTTTTTCTCCTGCTCTGCTAATCCCGAGGTGTTGGAGCTTAACCTCTGATGTCCTTCCAACGTGGGTCATCAATTGGTGATCGGTCATCATAAGACATCGGAGCAGAATTAGGCCATTCGGCCCATCGAGTCTGCTCCGCCATTCAATCACGGCTGATCTATCTCTCCCTCCTAACCCCATTCTCCGGCCTTCTCCCCATAACCTCTGACACCCGTACTAATCGAGATCCTATAAATATCCACTTTAAAAATATCCACTGACTTGGCCTCCACAGCCGTCTGTGGCAATGAATCCCACAGATTCACCACCCTCTGGCTGGAGAAATTCCTCCTCATCTCCTTTCTAAAGGTACGTCCTTTTATGCTGAGGCTGTGGCCTCTGGGCCTAGACTCTCCCACTAGTGGAAACATCCGCTCCATATCCACTCTATCCGGGCCTTTCACCATTCAATTAGATCCCATTAGATTCCATTAAGTTTCAATTAGATCCCTAAACTCCAGTGAGTACAGGCCCAGTGCCGTCAAACGCTCATCATATGTTATTCACTCCTGGGATCATTCTGATCCCAGGAGTGAAGTCCGATTAAAGATAGTCCGAGCGTCTCCAATGAGGTGGATGGGAGGCCAGGACTGCTCTCTAGTTGGTGATCGGATGGTTCAGTTGGCTGGGAAGAAACTGTCCTCGAATCTGGAGGTGTGCGTTTTCATACTTCTGTACCTTTTGCGTAGGAAGGAACTGCAGATGCTGGTACAAAGCGAAGATCGACACAAAGTGCTGGGGTAACTCAGCGGGACAGGCAGCATCTCTGGAGAGGAGGAACGGGTGGCGTTCCGATTCGAGGCCCTTCTTCAGACTGGCGAAAGTCTTCTCTCCAGAGATGCTGCCTGTCCCGCTGAGTTACTCCGGCATTTTGCGTCTATCTACCTTACCTCTTGCCTGATGGAAGAGGGAGTGGCCAGGGTGAGACTGGCCCTTGATTACGCTACCGGCCTTGTGCTGCCCCTTCCTCAAGGCTTCGACACAGGCCGACCTCATGTTTTCAATCCCTTTCTCTCGTGTTCGGTGATTTTTAGTTTTAACAAAAGACAAAAGAATGACGTTGGTAGTGCAGTCAACCTTGATGGACATGAGCTTCATGGAGCGACTGGCCATTTAATATCCTTATGCTCATGTATCCTCCCATCAATAACCGACCAACACAAAACAATATGAATCTGGAAGTAGGATTAGCGTAGAGTTAGAGCTGTTTCGTGCTATATATACGGTGGTACAGTCTACTGGCTCTGGGCAAGGTCATACCCATCTAGCATCCCAAGACGATTCATTTTCTGTGAGTTTGTCCCAGCCTGGCATGTTGGCTAATGATCCAGCACCGATGCAGCAAGAGGTGGTCTTTCAAAGGTTGAACTTTCCAACGCAGGTGTGGTTTTTGAACGCATTGTGAGCATATTAAGGCTCTTGCCAATGCTATGAGTTGACCTGGTTTCTTTTTCCTCCCCCCTTCCCCCAACCCTTTTGCTTCCTTCCCTCTCCCCCCTCCTCGCGCCCTTCCTCCCTTCCCTCCCTCCCGCACGATCCTCCTCCTGCAGTGCTGAAGAGTGTGCCCTTCGCAGCGCGAACTGCCAAACGAGGCTCTCGGTTCTTCTGTGAAACGACGTTGTGTGAAGAGTCCAACTGTTAGCATTTCTGCCGTTTACAGACCACAGTTGCGACAGGTTGATACCATTTTTGTTCTCTCCATTGCATTTGGTGTTGTTTCTAATGCTCATTGCTGGTCCATTTGAGAATCTTCCTTTTCAAATTCCCACCCAAAACGAGCCTCTTGTGCCTCTCCCGCGATGTTCCAGAAGATGGTGCCAGTGACTGAGTGCGACCTGGATGCAGCCATCCATTAGAGTATCTCTCCTGGATTGGGGCTTGGGTTGAGAATGGGTTGAGATGGTAGCTTGAGGTAGGGAAGGGTTGTTGGTCCAACAGTCAGGTCCAACAGTCTGGTCCAACAATCTAGTCCAACAGTCTGGTCCAACAATCTAGTCCAACAGTCTGGTCCAACAGTCTAGTCCAACAGTCTGGTCCAACAGTCTGGTCCAACAGTCTGGTCCAACAGTCTGGTCCAACAGTCTAGTCCAACAGTCTGGTCCAACAGTCTGGTCCAACAGTCTAGTCCAACAGTCAGGTCCAACAGTCTAGTCCAACAGTCTAGTCCAACAGTCAGGTCCAACAGTCTGGTCCAACAGTCTGGTCCAACAGTCTAGTCCAACAGTCAGGTCCAACAGTCTGGTCCAACAGTCTGGTCCATCAATCTGGTCCAACAGTCTCTCCTGGATTGGGGCTTGGGTTGAGACTGGGTTGAGATGGTAGCGTGAGGCAGGGAAGGGTTGTTGGTCTTAGCGGCCATTGCAAAGAGCATTGACAGTAGCGGACCAGAACTGCACCTAAGCCATTGTGTTGGCATGACATGTTTCAGGTAGGCCAGGCAGTGTCCTTATGTCTTTGTGCATCAGCTATCATACTGTTGCATTGGTCTGGCCTTCAATCTCTTCACCATCTTCTGTTGCTTTGTTTAGCATGCTTTTAGTTTAGTGATACAACGTGGAAACAGGCCCTTCGGCCCACCGAGACCGCACCGACCAGCGGTTCCCACACGCAAACACTATCCTACACACCCTAGGGACAATTTACACTTTTACCGAACCAATTAACATACAAACCTGCACGTCTTTGGAGTGTGGGAGGAGACCGGAGATCACGGAGAAAGCCCACACGGTCACGGGTAGAACGTGCAAACTCCGTAGAGACAGCACCCGGGTCTCCGGCGCTGCAAGCGCTGTGAGGCTGCAACCCTGCTGCTGTGCCGATGGTTGCTGTCTGTGTGGAGTTTACACGATCTATATATTGTACCAGCTGTCATCTTAACATCATTTTTTCAAACAGTCCAACAGTCTAGTCCAACAGTCTAGTCCGACAGTCTAGTCCAACAGTCAGGTCCAACAGTCTGGTCCAACAGTCTGGTCCAACAGTCAGGTCCAACAGTCAGGTCCAACAGTCTGGTCCAACTGTCTAGTCCAACAGTCAGGTACAACAGTCTAGTCCAACAGTCAGGTCCAACAGTCTGGTCCAACAGTCTGGTCCAACAGTCAGGTCCAACAGTCAGGTCCAACAGTCTGGTCCAACAGTCTGGTCCAACAGTCTGGTCCAACAATCTAGTCCAACAGTCTGGTCCAACAGTCTGGTCCACACATTCTAGTCCAACAGTCTAGTCCAACAGTCAGGTCCAACAGTCTGTCCAACAGTCCAAAGTCAGTCCCAACAGTCTGGTCCAACAGTCTGGTCCAACAGTCTAGTCCAAACAGTCTGGTCCAACAGTCCAACAGGTCCAACAGTCTTCCAACAGTCAGTAGGTCCACAGGTCCAACAGTCTGGTCCAACAGTCAGTCCCAACAGTCTTCAACAGTCTAGTCCAACAGTCTCAGGTCCAACAGTCAACAGTCTGGTCCAACAGTCAGGTCCAACAGTCTGGTCAGTCCAACAGTCTTAGTCCAACAGTCTGGTCCAAACAGGTCCAACAGGTCCAACAGTCTGGTCCAACAGGTCCAACAGGTCCAACAGTCTAGTCCAACAGTCAGTGGTCCAACAGTCTGGGTCCAACAGTCTGGTCCAACCTATTGGTAGTCCAACAGTCATCCACACAGGTCCAACAGTCTGGTCCAACAGTCAGTGTCCAACAGTGGTCCAACAGTCTAGGTCCAACAGTCTGGTCCCAAGTCTAGTCCAGTTCCAACAGTCTGGTCCAACAGTCTAGTCAGTCCAACAGTCTCAGTCTGGTCCAACAGTTCTGGTCCAACAGTCAGGTCCAACAGTCTGGTGGTCCAACATCTAGTCCAACAGTCTCCAACATCAGGTCCAACAGTCTAGGTCCAACAGTCCAACAGTCCAACAGTCCAACAGTCTGTCCAACAGTCAGTCCAACGTCTAGTCCCAGGTCCCAACAGTCTGGTCCAACAGGTCAGGTCCAACAGTCTCCAGCAGTCAGTCCAACAGTCTGGTCAGTCCAACAGTCCAACAGTCTGGTAGTCCAACAGTCTGGTCCAAACAGTCTGGTCCAACAGTCTGGTCCAACAGTCTAGTCCAACTAGTCCCAGTCCAACAGTCTAGTCCAACAGTCTAGTCCAAACAGTCTAGTCCAAACAGTCCAACAGGTCCAACAGTCTAGTCCAACAGTCTAGTCCAACATTCTAGTCCAACAGTCTAGTGGTCCAACAGTCAGGTCAGGTCCAACAGTCTGGTCCAACAGTCTGGTCCAACAGTCTGGTCCAACAATCTAGTCCAACAGTCTGGTCCAACAGTCTGGTCCAACAGTCTGGTCCAACAGTCTGGTCCAACAGTCTAGTCCAAGGGTAACACGGAGGCGCAGCGGGAGAGTTGCTGCTTCACAGCGCCAGAGACCCGGGTTCCATCCTGACTATGGGTGCTATCTGTGTGGAGTCTGCACGCTCTCCACGTGACCTGCTTGGGATTTCCCCAGGTGCTCGAGTTTCCTCCCACACCCCAAAGGCGTGTGGGTCTGTAGGTTCATTGGCCGTCTGTAAATTGCCACCTGGTGTGTAGGGAGTGAATGCGAAAGTGGAATAACATGGAACCAGCGTGAATGGGTTCATGAGTCCATAAACCATAGGAGCAGAAATAGGCCAATCGGCCCATCAAGTCCGCTCCGCCATTCACTCATGGCTGATCTGTTTGATTAATTCTGAGCAATCGTGGGTGATCGATGGTCGGTGTTGACTCACTGGGCTGAAGGACCTGTTTCCACGCTGCATCTCACAAACAAATTGCTAACTTAATTTATGCCAGGGACCCATTCCAAATATGATTTTTTTGATTCTTCCTCAAACAATGTTGGAAATTACTGGCGACCAGTTGGAATTATTGAACAAATGCTGCTGGGGCTCATTTGTGGGTCCTGTGTTTGAGCCAGTGTTCCCAGGAAACGTTGTGACTCTTTCGCAGGCCAGTGTGGCGCTTCACCGACAGCTAGAACATATAGAAGACCATAGACATCGTAGTTCAGGTTCCTCTCCCCAGTCACTATAGACTGATAAGGATTAGGTGAAAGCACGTCCGTAACGGCTGCCTACCTTGTTCTGATCAGCTAGTTCACTTTAGTTTAGAGATGCAGCGAGGAAACAGGCCCTTCGCCCACCGAGTCCTCGCCGACCAGCGATCCCCGCACACTAACACTATCCTACACACACTAAGGACAGTTTACGATTATACCAAGCCAATTAGTGGACTAATTGGTGGAAACATCCTCTCTGCATTCACTCTATCCAGGCTTTTCAGAAGCCTTATTGAGAACCCACTACTCACTTGGCTTGGTGGATATCAGATATTCTGAGCCTTGTGGCTCTGTACCATCTCACTGTCCCACACAGGGGAGAGCTGTGGTATCAATTCTTGGAAATGATATCTTCCCTGCTGCGTTTGAGTATTGAATGCCAGTTTAGCTCAGTT
Source organism: Okamejei kenojei (assembly GCA_035221665.1). NCBI lineage: Eukaryota > Metazoa > Chordata > Chondrichthyes > Rajiformes > Rajidae > Okamejei > Okamejei kenojei. Next base: position 5,767,326 of record CM069174.1, read on the forward strand.
TAGTTTCGAGATACTGCGCGAAAACAGGCCCTTTGGCCCACCGGGTCCGCACCGACCTGCCATCCCCAATTAGCCTACAATCCTGCACGTCTTTGGAGGGTGGGGGGGGGAAACTGAAGATCGGCGAGAAAACCCACGCAGGTCCCGGGGGGGAACGTGCAAACTCCGTACAGACAGCGCCCGGGTCTCTGGTGCTGTGAGGCAGCGACTCTACCCGCTGCGCCACTGTAAAGCGCTCAGGGATTGATAATTGCTCCTTACTTGCTGACACTTGTTGAGTTATCCCACCACGGGTGGAGTTAGTGTACAGATCCGCCAAAGGCTTGTGAAATGACGGAAGATACTCGAGGGACTGAATGGCCTCTTCCAGTCCACGCCGACCATCGATCACCCGTTCACACTAGTTCCATGTTATCCAACTTTGCCAACCACCCCCAACACACTAAGGGACAGTTTACAGAGGGCCGATTAACCTACAAACCCGCACGTCCTTGAGATATGGGAGGAAACCGGAGCACCATGCGGAAACCCAGGCAGGTCACGTGGAGAGTGTGCAAACTCCACACAGGCAGACCGCATGCAACGGTCAGGATGGAACTGGGGTCTCTGGCGAGGTGAGGCAGTGGCTCTACCCGCTGCGCCATCCTGTTGCCCTTCAGAAGATACGTGAAGCATGCTTTAGGTAACGTGCCACTCACCCTTGTTGGAGCATGTCTTGCCGACCAGGCCAGTTAGATGGGTCTCGTAGCCAGCGCATCGCAGTAGGGGGGAGCATCAAGCCAAAAGCTCATGCATGGGCAGCTCGTGATGGCTGACGTGTCCGTGGTGGTGCCAGCCCACACCTCATCTCCCTCCCGAGTGAAGGAGGCGAAGGATAGCAAACCATTGGTGTTGCTCTCCATTTCAAGCCAGTCTCCATTTTCCACGCCTGTTGGCTGGATAGATACGTGCGTGCGTGCACGCACAGAGGTGTCGCTGTTGCTTTGCTCAACTTGTGTGGACCTTGACTTCTTGCCGTTGTTTCAGCCCCTCCCCCCCCCCCTCCCCCTCCCCCTCCCATCGCCTGCACAGTCACTTTGCTTCATTGCTCCTTGCCTGTGGCACTGGTCCCAAAGCCCTTTACCCGTCCCGTCAACGCAGTGCTCGAGGCCCCCGACCGTGGGAGAGCTAAGGGGAGAGATTGAACTTTTTTTCGCCTTCCCCCGTCACAGTGAGGAATGTGGAGGAGTCGCTGTGGTGGATGTTTATGTTAAAATGTGTTTTGTGTGTTCCGTTGCTTTTTGCTTGTATGACTGACTTGGTTATGACCGAAATTCCTCGTACATTGCAATACTCGGCTAATAAAGTAAGATTGCGATTGATTAATTGTGACTCGCCTTGTGTCCTGTAGGTCTTGGAAACCGACCGTACCGGGCGCGCAGACGCGGTGATGGAAACACCTCTGAAGAAAGGACTTGGGTGGGATTGGGTGAGATTGGAGGGGATGGGGGGGGCGGGGGGGGGGGGGGGGGGGCGGGAGGGGGGGGGGTAGGGGAGGAATTGAAGTTACAAACAAAACCAGTGTTCCAGTCGTAAGACTGTTCCTTTGACGAGCATCTTGGGATGGACGTTCCCTTTGCTCTGATGCCACTCTGAAACGAGGAAATTCCTGAGCGCGTATCTTCTCATCCACTACGCACGGCGCGGTGGAGAAAACCGCGGAGGGAGCGGGGCAAGGACATCGCGCTCCGTCTCGACACGGGCCGGGGGGGGGGGGGGGGGGGGGGGGGGGAGTCAACTTCGACTTGGAACCAATCCACGGAACCTGCCCGCTGCCTCGACAAGTGAAGGTGCCCCTGCGACGCATTCAAAATCCCACCTCGCTAATCATCGCAGGAGGTCGGGTGGGAAGAGAGCGTCTTTCAATAGGACAGAGGAAACTCGAAGAGACGTTTTGTCCATCCAGTCAGAGTTGGAGCGCCGTGAACGTTGAATGCCTTTCCACGTCAGTGTTATGAAGTATTTTTTTACTGTGCTTGTATTCTTGATGAATGTAAGACTTTTTTTTTCTGATGTTACTGTAGAATTGGCCTTTTGTGCTAACTCCAAAGGAACCTACGCCACCTGTTATTGCTGGAGTAAAATGCCGGCTGCTTTCTGTGGCAGAGATTTGCTAAGTGCACGATGTTGCAAAGTCTGTGTCTCAACACTGAGGCATTTTAGAAATGGTGTTATCTTGGCTATATCTTGGCATAAACAACGCAAGGCAAGATAGCCCTCCTTGTCGTTTCCTCGCATCGGTTTTAAATCCCCGTGGAGTTTCAGAGCAATTCTAGCTGTAGGCCCTCAGTGTTTGGGTTCACTTGGGAACCATATGTAGAACAGCAATGAAGGCTCCAGATACTCTTGCATCGTATGGGAAGGGAAGATTTTGAACAAAGGAGCAATAATTTTCTGCCCCTTTTTCCATCACGGGAAAGTAATGCCTACACGGTCTATCCTGACATGAATGTAAAGGCGATAATCCTCTTGTATTAACCGTGGATGTGCGTAATTTATCTGCAGTATGAGACTCCGCAGATTTAATCCGGTCCTTCCTAGGTCATCCATTTGCTCACCACCTCCGCCGTTTTGAAAGGTTTATCTTTTGCCGAGGGGGCGATTACATTGGGCACCCGTTTTTTGGACCCTGTTACTCGTGTGCAATGGGGTAGCTGCAAGTCAATCTCCGGCGGCACATTCCTGACCCGCTGTCTCCAGTCCCGATTTACAGTCACCGCAGTAAACGTATCTAATTGCAATCTGAATTGGCCCCGTTGAGATCTGGGGATTATTTTGAGGCTAATTCCATGTTTTATTCTGCTCTTCCTTCGTGAGCTGGTGTTGGAAGTCATGAAATTGGATAGAATCCGTGAAATTGGAGCCCCCATCGCCCGTGTTCCCTGTAATCTTCCTTTGCAATGTTATGACTGTCAGTTGAGAAAGGTTTCTGATCCAACGTTATAGGAACACATGCTGCACTTCAAAGCCTCTTTGTGGGTTCACAGCCAGTGGACACTGACAGGTCAGCGTGGCAGGGAGGGAAAGGGGCAATCCTCTTAGGTGAGGTTGCAGGGACTGGCTGGCACGAACTAGTGAGTGAGTACAACAGAGGTGGACAAAGCTGGCAGAAGCAATTGTGCAATGGCTCTAGTGTTCCCGCATGCACAAAATGCCAATAGAGTATTGCCGTATCCCGATCGTCAATTAGCAAGTGTACTAGAAATAGTCCACTGAGTCCACATGCAACAGGCGCCACGTTCAAAGTCCACGCTCTGGTTCCTATGAGCGGGGCCTGTTCCAGGCGAGCCCCAGGCTGTTGCAGGGCCTCCAGCCGTCTCCTTCTCTGGACTCCCTGTCCCGCTCCTCGCCCGTCGACCTTTGTTCCCCGCGGGGGGGGGGGGGGGCCTCCTGCAGCCGAGCTCGAAGGCGCAGAGGCCCCCAATCTCCACCTTTTGCAGAAAAGGTGAAAATACCCAAAGATGTTGTTTGGGACCATGTTTCGAATCAATAGGAAGGATGCTGGTTTACACCGACGATAAACAGAAAATGCTGGAGTAACTCAGCTGGACAGGCAGCATCTCTGGAGAGAAGGAACGGGTGACGTTTGGGTCCCGCTGAGTTACCCCAGCACTTTGTATCTATCTTCTTATGTTTTATAATCAGCCTTGCATTCCAGCCCAGGTTTCAGATGTTTTTGTCGATCATCACCATTTGTAGTGCAAAGGAGGTTATTCTAACTATTAGGCTTGTCTCGGCATCACCTTCCAAACTCCATCCATGTACTCTCATTCCATTTCACTCCTCCTCCCACAGGGTTTTATCTCTTCCTTTTCCCAATCTTATCCACTTCTCTTTTCAATGATGATTTTCTGTTCCATTTTCCAATGACAAAAGACAAATAGACAATAGGTGCAGGAGTAGGCCATTTGGCCATTCAATGCGATCATGGCTGATCATCCCCAATCAGTACCCCGTTCCTGCCTTCTCCCCACATCCCCTGACTCCGCTATTTTCAAGAGCCCTATCCAGCTCTCTCTTGAAAGCCATCCAGAGAACCGGCCTCCACCCCCCTCTGAGGCAGAGAGTTCCACAGACTCACCACTCTCTGTGAGAAAAAGTGTTTCCTCGTCTCCGTTCTAAATGGCTCACCCCTTATTCTTAAAATGACTGTGCCAATTTCCTCCTCAGTCTTCATGGCAATTCACAGCCAGTCACCCCATTGTCACAGTGTCAGGTCGCATTGCCCTTACCTTGTCAGCCTCACAAGCCCCAGCTGGCCAGTTTTACGCAAAACATAAATGAATAAGGGAGGCACGGTGGCGCAGCGGGTGGAGCTGCTGCCTCACAGCGCCAGAGACCCGGGTTCAATCCTCACTTTGTGTGGAGTTTGCACGTTCTCCCTGTGACCGCGTGGGTTTCCTCCGGGTGCTCCGGTTTTCTCCCACATCCCAAAGACATGCACAATTGGCTCCTGTGAATTGCCCCTAGTGTGTAGGATAGAGCTGGTGTGCGGGCGATCACTGGTCGCTGCGGACCCGGTGGGCTGAAGGGCCTGTTTCCACGCTGTATCTCCAAAAAAAACGAAATAAATCTGGGATCAAAGAATCAGTCGTAATGACCACGAGACGACTAGACCTGTTTAATAACAATCAGGTTCACCAATGGTCCTCATGGATGGAAATGGGCCATCTTTATGCGCCTTACCTAGAAATGAGTCTAGTTAGGAGTCTCAAACCCCAACAGCCCTACCACAAGACTCAGTCAATGAATAACTTAAAAAGATTACACTTCGTCCATCATTTTGGAAACTGTGCGATCCCTGGCCCGCCAATATCTAGGAAATGGTCTACAACTGTACTGAGGGAATCTCCCCAGTCGCCTGTCCGCTGTGTATTCTTGAATGGGAACATAAAGGGAACACAACATCACATCTGAGGTCTCGCCAGTCCTCTACTTTTCATTGTATCTTTAATAGGCTTCTAACAGCCATGACTACAAATGACCAAGTCTCATCAGGCAACTCTGCAGAAACCCAGACCAGGTCACCTGATCGTTGCCACACGCGATTCTTCTGAAGACATTAGTGATCCACTGAATCCTATTCATCTGGATGTTCTCTTATGCTCTTTCCCCGGAAAATATTGTTTGGATGCAACGTTTGTTCCATTGAATGCGCATCAATATTCATTGGGACAGGAGACGGGCACAGAGTGCTGGAGTAACTCAGCGGGTCAGGCAGCATCTGTGGAGAACATGGATAGGTGACGTTTCACAGAGTGCTGGAGTAACTCAGCGGGTCAGGCAGCATCTCTGGAGAGAAGTAATAGGTGACGTTTTCGGGTCGGGAACTGGTCGGGGCAACCCGAAACGTCACCGTTATCTATTCTCCAGAGGTGCTGCCTGTGCCGCTGAGTTACTCCAGCATTTTGTGTCTATCCTCGGTGTAAACCAGCACGTGCAGTTCCTTCCGACACTCATTGGACATAGTTGGTTTGTTCCAAGTTACAAGAAGTTGAGACTTAGTTTAGTGCTACTACACGGTGGAGGCCTCATCTCGCCCCTGCACGTTCTAAGGCCTAAGGTCCTGAAAGCAGGAACACACCCATATCCGCACTTTGCCTCCCTCTTTCCTATTTTATCTCACGTGTGCACATAGATCAGCCACGATTGAATGGCAGAGTACACTTGATGGATCGAATGGCCTAATTCTGCTCCAATTACTTATGGCGCTCGATCACCTTTTCACTCCTTTTTTTCTGGCCTGTTCTTGAGCCCGTTATGCTGCTATAATACAGAGATTGCCTTCGGCCCGAGTTGGCCAAAACCTTGTTCTCTCTCTTTAACTGACTTTGCAGCGGGTGTGGCTGGCTTTCCCCAGCGTGGTAACAAGTCCCGTCAAAATGCAACATGTTGACCTTTGCAATCCGGTTGGCAGCGCCGCTAAATCTCCCAATGCCTCCAGAGTGTAGATTCTAGAGTGGGCCTGGCAATGCTTCACTGACTGCAGTGCTCGAAACCTGGTGTAGAAACAAAGAAACATAGACAATAGGTGCTGGAGTAGGCCATTCGGCCCCCAGTCAGCACCTCCATTCAATGTGATGACATGGCTGATCATCCCCAATCAGTACACCCGTTCCTGCCTTCTCCCCATATCCCTTGATTCCGTTAGCCCTAAGAGCTAAATCTAACTCTCTCTTGAAAACATCCAGTGAATTGGCCTCCACTGCCTTCTGTGGCAGAGAATTCCACAGATTCACAACTCTCTGGGTGACGAAGTCTCTCCTCATCTCAGTCCTAAATGGCCGACCCCTTATTCTTAAACTGTGTGTGGCCCCTGGTTCTGGACTCCCCCAACATCGGGAACATTTTTCCTGCTTCAAGCCTGTCCAATGCCTTAAGAATCTTATATGTTTCTATAAGATCCCCTAAATTCCAGTGTGTACAAGCCCAGTCGACACATTCTTTCGTCATATGTCAGCCCTGCCATCCCTGGAATTAACCTGGTGAACCTACGCTGCACTCCCTCAATAACTGTGAAAGCAGTTTTATTTATTGGAATGCATTTTTTTCTTAAATTATGTTCGTAAACGTTGCTGTCCAAAGACTACACAATTATTTAAAGCAGGATCTTTTGTTATGGTTTCAAGGTAATTCATTGGTCTTTCATTTTCCAATGCACTACTAACCCATAGAGCAAAATTAGTTTGAATGGTGGTAGAAAATGTCAATATTATTACTTCTTCTGCACCCCAAGAATCACTCGGATCTGCCAGTGATATCCTGGATTGCATCACTGGTTCGGTTCGGTGGGAGGGAACCATGAGGAGGGAATGCAACAAAGTGCTGGAGTAACTCAGCGGGACGGGCAGCATCTGCGGAGAGAAGGAATGGGCGACGTTTCTGGTCGGGGGCAGCACAGTGGCACAGTAATGTCGCCCTTGTGCAAGGAGTGGATGAGTGAAGCCCCTGTCCCACTTAGGAGACCTGAGCGGAAACCTCTGGAGACTTTGCGCCCCACCCAAGGTTTCCGTGCAAGGTTTCTGAGGTTCTCCAGAGGTTTCCGTTCAGGTCTCCTAAGTGGGACAGGCATAATGGTTTCTATAATTAATGCCCCTGTCCCACTTAGGAGACCTGAGCGGAAACCTCTGGAGACGTTGCGCCCCCCACCCAAGGTTTCCGTGCGGTTCCCGGAGGCTTTTGTCCTCCGGCAACCACCTTCAACCAGCATCGCCTAACAAATCGACTAACAAATCACCGATTTTTAAAATGGAAACCACTTTCGACCATTAGGGAGACTTGACAAAAAACCTCCGGGAACCGCACGGAAATCCTTGGGTGGGGCGCAAAGTCTCCAGAGGTTTCCGTTCAGCTTTCCTAAGTGGGACAGGGGCAGAAGTGGGATAACATAGTGTGAATGGGTGATCGGTGGTTGGCGTGGAGGAAGAAACGTCTGACGAGGGCTCTCGACCCGAGACGTCACCCACTCCTTCTCTCCAGGGACGCTGCCTGTCCCCGCTGAGTTACTCCAGCACTTTGTGTCTCTCTTCGGTTTAACGGCATCTGCAGTTCCATCCTCCACATGAGGATGGAATAGATTGGCAGTAAATTAAAACCACCAGTGGTAGTTAAGGAAAAGGTCAGCTGTGGACTTGGGGAAAATAGTCTTCAAAATAATCCATACCTTGTACAAATCCATAATGCCGCCTCTTTATATTTCTTGCCTTTTTTCCATGTATTCCGAATGAAATATTTAGTTTGTATTTTAACCATTCCAATTCATCCCGAACTCTACAATCTTGTAGCTGACTGTATCGTTTCATAAATGTGTGTAAAAAAAAAGTTCAATTATCTCCAGTTTTCAATGTTATTTTAATAATCTGTTTAAAAAAAAAATCTATGCCAAAGTTGAGGCTTCCCGTCTCTTCAGCAATTCTGTATATATTATTCTTAATAATTATTATAAATCCACCTCTCTGGTCTAAGTGTTGTGATTTATCTGTTAAATGACTTTTTAGTCGAGTTTAGCGATACAGCGCGGAAACAGGCCCTTTGGCCCAACGAGCCCGCACCCACCAGCGATGCCCGCACACTAACACGCACTAAGGGACAGTTTCTACATTTATACCAAAGCCAATTGACCTACAAACGTGTGCGTCCGTCTTTGGCGTGTGGGAGGAAACCGAAGATCCCGGCGGAAACCCACGCGGGTCACGGGGAGAACGTGGTTGGGATAATTCTATTGAATGTTGATCACCGGTATTTCTAGTGGCCATTGGTTTTGGGAGGGGGGGGGGGGGGGGGGCGGTGGGATTGCGGAGAGGTGAGGAATGTGCGAAGGGCATGAAGAGCAAAGCAGCTGGAATCCAGAGCTGATGACGCCAAAGGCTGGTAAGAATTTAAGTCCGAGTGTGTGCAGCATGAAAGCAAAGATGCTCAAAGCAGTTGATGCCTGGTCTTTGCCCATTGATAACTGAGATTGCCCAATGAGCTCTCTCAGGAGGTCTGAAGAAGGTTCTCGACCCGAAACGTCACCCATTCCTTCTCTCCAAAGATGCTGCCTGTCCCGCTGAGTTCCTCCAGCTTTTTGTGTCTATCTTCAAGCTTTCTCAGGAATTGTATTTCATAGTTCTGATACCTACACATTGCATCAGTATTTTTGATAATACATGGGTCTGGGTCTAATGGACGAGAAGGTGGGCGTTCTTAAGGTCATTGAGTAAAATTAGGCCATTCGGCCCATCAAGTCTACTCCGCCATTCAAACATGGCTGATCTTTCTCTCCCTCTTTCTCCTGCCTTCTCCCCATAGCCCCAGACACCCGTACTAATGAAGAATCTGTCGGCACTCATCCAGGAAGGGCTGGGCTCAGGACGCAGCCTGAGCAACTCTGCACTCATGTCCTTGGGCTGGGCTAGCCTCCAACAACCACCACCCTCTTCCTCTGTCGATGTGCCAACCTCTGATATTCCACAGTCCACTTTGGACTTCTGACCGGCTTCTTCATGCAGCTGGAATTACTGCGGTTTCAGTTTTAATTCAGCATGGGGGTCAATCCCATCCGTAATGGGAAAGCCGGGTATTTGTGAGAATTAAACAAATGCCTCAAATTTTGGTTTTCATCATGAATTGCAACCAGATGGGAACTGACAATCGCACATTTAAATTCATCTATTAGAAACATAGAAATTAGGTGCAGGAGTAGGCCATTCGGCCCTTCGAGCCTGCACCGCCATTCAATATGATCATGGCTGATCATCCAACTCAGTATCCCGTACCTGCCTTCTCTCCATACCCCCTGATCCCTTTAGCCACAAGGGCCACATCTAACTCCCTCTTAAATATAGCCAATGAACTGGCCTCAACTACCCCCTGTGGCAGAGAGTTCCAGAGACCCACCACTCTCTGTGCGAAAAAAGTCCTTCTCATCTCGGTCCTAAAGGAAAAGTGCTGTAGTCCCAATATAAGACCAACTTCCCTGAAGGTGAACCTGTATTTGGAGTTTGCCATCATTAGAAAGAAGAATATCGATCCCTTCCTAATTTCGGGATGGGATGATGTGCGCAGTTAAGGCCCTGTCCCACGGTACGAGTTCATTCCAAGAGCTCTCCCGAGTTTAAAAAAAAATCTAACTCGTGGTAAGCACGTAGAATGTACGTAGTGGGTACGTCGGAGCACGCGACATCTCTTAGCGGCTTGTAACGCAAAAGGCAGGTACTCGGGAAACGCGGTAAGCTCGGGAAGACTCGTGAAGATTTTTCAACACGTTGAAAAATGTCCACGAGAGCCCCGAGTACCGACGAGCGGCCATTACCGTAATTCTCCGAGTTCGGATCAGGGGAAACTCGGGGAGAGCTCTTGAATTAGCTCGTACAGTGGGACAGCCCCATGATTGTTAGATCTGGACAGGCTAACTGGTATCAAAGGGAAGTAAGGGTGGAAGATAGACACAAAAAGCTGGAGCATCTCTGGAGTCGTTTCGGGTCGAAACCCCTCTTCAGACTGAGAGTCAGGGGAGAAGGGAAATGAGAGATATAGAAGGCACATGGAACCAATGAATGAAAGATAAGCAAACAGCAACGACGATCAAAGACAGGTGGAGCCCACAATGGTCCATTGTTGGCTGCGATGTAGGTGATTACAAGTTATACAACAATGAAACTCAACAGGACGACAGTGAAACTAGTGCGATGACGAGAGCGGGGGAGGGACAGAGAGAAAGGGTTACGTTGAAGTTAAGAGAAGTCAATATTCATACGCTGGGCTGTAAGTCGCCCAAGCAAAATATGAGGTGCTGTTCCAACAATTTGCGTTTGGCATCACTCTGACAGTGGGTGAGGCCCAGGATATCACCACTCTCAAGTGTTTCCTCGTCGCTGAAAAATCACTTAGGTGGGACGGCAGGGTTCGTATTAAACTTTCTCTCACCTTAAGCCTATGCCCTCAAGTCCTTGATTTCTCCTATCCACCCGGTCTATTCCCTTCTTGATTTTGTACACCTCTAAGGATCACTCCTCATTATCCTGCGCAGGGATAGATTAAAAGTCCCAGACTACCCAAACTCAGCCATTGCTCAGGCCCTCGAGTCCTGGTTTTCTATCCAGTCAGGAAGCTCTCCCTGGATCCTATGCGATCTAAAAGCAGCACAAAGTGAATCTGAAATTCATAGAAACATAGAAACATAGAAATTAGGTGAAGGAGTAGGCCATTCAGTCGAGCCTGCACCGCCATTCAATGATCAATTCCAACTCAGTATCCTGTACACCCTCTGATCCCCTTAGCCCAAGGGCCACATCCAACCTCACTCTTAAATATACAATGAACTGGCTCAACTACCCTCTGTGGCAGAGAGTTCCAGAGACTCACCATCTGTGTGAAAAAGTCGAGGATTTCCACCTTATCCTTAAGCTGTGACCCCTTGTCTGACTTCCCAACATCGGAACAATCTTCCTGCATCTAGCCTGCTTAAGAATTTTGTAAGTTTCTATATAAGATCCCTCTTATTTCTAAATTCCAGAGGTTATAAACCGAGTCTATCCTGTCTTTCTTTCATAAGACAGTCCTGACATCCCAGGAATTCAATGGTGAACCTTCTCTGCACTCCCTCTATGGCAATATGTCTTCCTCAGATTTGGAGACCAAAACTGCACGCAATACTCCAGGGTGTGGGTCTCACCAAGACCCTGTACAACTGAAGTAGAACCTCCCTCTCCTGTACTCAATCCTTTTGCTATGAAAGCTAAATTACCATTCGCTTTTTTCACTGCCTGCTGCACCTGCATGCCTACTTTCAATGACTGGTGTACCATGACACCCAGGTCTCGCTGCATCTCCCCTTTTCCTAATCGGCCACATTTAAATAATAGTTGCTTTCCTGTTTTTGCCACCAAAGTGGATAACTCACATTTATCCACATTATACTGCATCTGCCAAACATTTGCCCACTCACCCAGCCTATCCAAGTCACCTTGCAGTCTCCTAGCATCCTCCTCACAGCGAACACTGCCCCCAGCTTTGTCATCCGCCTTGGAGATATTGCCTTCAATTCCCTCATCCAGATCATTAATATATATTGTAAATAGCTGGGGTCCCGAGCACTGAGCCCTGCGGTACCCACTAGTTACTGCCTGCCATTGTGTTTACTCTACTCTTTGCAGTATCACCACTCTCTGTGAGAAAAAGTGTTTCCTCGTCGCCTGAAAAATCACTTAAGTGGGACGGGCATAAAAAGGCAGCCCCTCAGGTTCGTATTAAAACTTTCCCCTCTCACCTTAAGCCTATGCCCTCAAGTCCTTGATTCTCCTACTCCGGGTAAAAGAGTACCCGGTCTATTCCCTTCATGATTTTGTACACCTCTATAAGATCACTCCTCATTATCCTGCGCAGGATAGAATAAAGTCCCAGACTACCCAACCTCAGCCTATAGCTCAGGCCCTCGAGTCCTGCCCGTTTTCTATCCAGTCAGGAAGCTCTCCCTGGATCCTATGCGATCTAAAAGCAGCACAAAGTGAATCTCAGAAATTCATAGAAACATAGAAACATAGAAATTAGGTGCAGGAGTAGGCCATTCAGCCCTTCGAGCCTGCACCGCCATTCAATATGATCATGGCTGATCATCCAAACTCAGTATCCCGTACCTGCCTTCTCTCCATACCCTCTGATCCCCTTAGCCACAAGGGTCCAACTGGCCTCAACTACCCTCTGTGGCAGAGAGTTCCAGAGACTCACCACTCTCTGTGTGAAAAGTCTTTCTCATCTCGGTCTTAAAGGATTTCCCCCTTTTCCTTAAGCTGTGACCCTTGTCCTGGACTTCCCCAACATCGGGAACAACAATCTTCCTGAATCTAGCCTGTCCAACCCTTAAGAATTTTGTAAGTTTCTATATGATCCCTCTCAATCTCCTAAATTCCAGATCGAGGTCTTTCTTCATAAGACAGTCCTGAATCCAGGAATCAGTCTGGTGAACTTCTCTGCACTCCTCTATGGCAATAATGCAGATTTGGAGACCAAAACTGTACGCTACTCAGGTGTGGCTGTACAACTGAAGTAGAACCTCCTGCTCCTGTACTCAAATCTTTTGCTATGAAAGCTAACATACCATTCGCTTTTTTTCACTGCCTGCTGCAATGCCTACTTTCAATGACTGGTGTACCTTGACACCCAGGTCTCGCTGCATCTCCCCTTTTCTAATCGGCCACCATTTAAATAATAGTCTGCTTTCTGTTTTTGCCACCAAGTGGATAACCTCACATTTACACATTATATGCATCTGCCAAACATTTGCCCACTCACCCAGCCTCCAAGTCACTTGCAGTCTCCTAGCATCCTCCTCACAGCGAACACTGCCCCCCAGCTTAGTGTCATCGCAAACTTGGAGATATTGCCTTCAATTCCTCATCCAGATCTCCCAGCCCTGAAGCCCTGCGGTACCCCATAGTTACTGCCTGCCATTGTAAAAGGACCCGTTTACTTCCTACTCTTTGCTTCCTGTTTGCCAGCCAGTTCCATGCTAAATGAATGTCTTCCATGCCAAGACATTGAATTTGACTTTAACCTGGCCACCTTTTGAAGTGAAAGCCTGCGTGGTGTTGGGCGTGTCATTTAGAAAGATTCTGATTTGATCAGCAGGTGTTGCATTTGGGCAAGCGATTTTTCAGATATAATTCAAAGCTGCCAACACTTTGCTGGTCGGGCAGCATCTCTGCAGAGAGGGGAAGAATCAACGTTTCAGTTCCGAGATTCTTTGTCAGACCTCTCTCCGCTGATGCTGCCCGACCAGCCGAGGGCTTGCAGGATTCTCTGTTTTTATTTCACCCTGTGACCCAGTTGGGTCTTCGCCGAGATCTCCGGTTCCCTCCCACACTCCAAAGACGTACAGGCTTGTAGGTCATCACAAATGTCCTCATTCTTCAGAGAACGGGGATTCCCCTCCCCCACTATAGATGAGGCTCGCGCCAGGGTCTCCTCCATACCCCGTAACACTGCCCTCGCTCCCCATCCCCCCACTCGCAACAAGGGCAGAGGAAGCTGGAGGAACAGCACCTCATATTCCGCTTGGGGAGTCTGCATCCTCTGGGCTTGAACATTGAATTTTCTCAATTCTGTTAACCCTTGCTGTCTCCTCCCCTTCCCACCTCTCCCTCAGCCCTCAGGCTCCTCCTCCTCCTTTTTCCTTTCTTCCCCCCGCCCCCCCCCCCCACCTCCCATCAGTCTGAAGAAGGGTTTCGGCCCGAAACATTGCCTATCTCCTTCGCTCCTTAGATGCTGCTGCACCCGCTGAGTTTCTCCAGCCTCTTGTGTACTCCCGACTTTCCAGCATCTGTAATGTGCGGTGATCGCTGGTCGGTGCAGGCTTGATGGGCCGAAGGGCCTGTTTTCGCGCTGTATCTCTAAACTAAACCAAAGATATCTGGTGTCTGCAGATTTTTCTATCCTCGTTAATTTTCTCACATGTGTGAGCCGTTTCTGGTTGCTTTGATGCAGCTGACAGTGAACTGAGTGGGTCTAGAATACATCAAAGTGCAACACTACCCTCTGCTGGGGCAAGTTCACTGTATCTGGTTGAAACTGAGGAATGACGTGCCTGACAATGCACTCCCTCACAACTCAAGATGTGACACTCTTAAGACTCACCTCTGCCCCTGAAACTCGCCAATCGGAAGTGAATAAAATGCGTTTTATAGCACATTTTAGAACAGAAAATGTTCCCGATGCTGGGGGAGTCGAGAACCAGGGATCACAGTTTAAGAATAAGGGTTACGCCTGAGGTGAGGAAAACATTTTTCACCCGGAGAGTTGTGAATCTGTGGAATTCTCTGACACAGAAGGCAGTGGAGGCCGATTCACTGGATGTTTTCAAGAGAGAGTTAGATTTAGCTTTAGGGCTAATGGAATCAAGGGATATGGGGAGAAAGCAGGAATGGGGGACTATCTGTGGATCATATTGAATGGCGAAGGGCCGAATGTCCTACTCCGGCATCTATTGCCTATGTTTCTATAAAAGCAGGGACTCCCATGATGAAGACTCAGTGCCATCTTTATGCACTAACTCGACAACCCTGCAGGAGCTCAGCAAACACAGCCATCAGTTCTGTTCAGTTTAGGAAAGCAGCATGGAAAGAGGCCCTGCGGCCCACCAAGTCCATGCCGAACCATCGATCACCTGCTCACACCATGTTACATAGAAACATAGAAAATAGGTGCAGGAGGAGGCCATTCGGCCCTTCGAGCCAGCACCGCCATTCATTGTGATCATGGCTGATCGTCCCCTATCAATAACCCGTGCCTGCCTTCTCCCCATATCCCTTGACTCCACTAGCCCCTAGAGCTCTATCTAACTCTCTCTTAAATCCATCCAGTGACTTGGCCTCCACTGCCCTCTGTGGCAGGGAATTCCACAAATTCACAACTCTCTGGGTGAAAAAGTTTTTTCTCACCTCAGTCTTAAATGACCTCCCCTTTATTCGAAGACTGCGTGGCCCCTGGTTCCGGACTCGCCCAACATTGGGAACATTTTTCCTGCATCTAGCTTGCCCAGTCCTTTTATAATTTTATATGTTTCTATAACAAGCCTAGCCTTTCAATGTTTCTATAAGATCATGACAGTCCCGCCATCCCAGGGATTTCCCCCCACACTCCAAAGACGTACAGGTTTGTAGGTTAATTGGGGTAATATGGTGCTAGTTAGCGTACAGGGAGCGCTTGTCGGCACAGACACGGTGGGCTGAAGGGCCTGTTTTCATGCTGTATCTGAACGAAACTAAGCCTTACTTAATTCACATTCACCTTTGATAATAGTACCACAGCATCTAAAACACCATAGGCTTTTATTCCAAAGCTTTTTCTGTTCATAAAAAGTTGTATCATTGTGAACACATCCCACTCTATGCAAGTTCTATCTGAGTTCTAAGAGTCAGTAACGAAAAAGAGACTCTTTTTGCATAAGCGTAAGAACTTGAGAATGTATTTCCCACTTGGCACTCACAAAATAAAAGGAACGGACTTCCGAGTAAATTTTGCCTCAAATGAAGAGTTGGTCATTACCCGGCGAAGAATAATCATGGATAAAGGTGGCTAAATATAATTTGGAAAAGAGACAAGGAATAAAAAGTGGAAGAAGTTATTTCTCAGTAAAATGACAATGAACAATGCTTCCTTTATTATCACGTGTACCAAGGTACAGTTTTAGTTTCATAGAAACATAGACAATAGGTGCAGGAGGAGGCCATTCGGCCCTTCGAGCCTGCACCGCCATTCAATGTGATCATGGCTGATCATCCAACTCAGTATCCTGTACCTGCCTTCTCTCCATACCCCCTGATCACTTTAGCCACAAGGGCCACATCTAACTCCCTCTTAAATATAGCCAATGAACTGGCCTCCACTACCCTCTGTGGCAGAGAATTCCAGAGACTCACCACTCTCTGTGTGAAAAATGTCTTCCTCATCTCGGTCTTAAAGGATTTCCCCCTTATCCTTAAGCTGTGACCCCTTGTCCTGGACTTCCCCAACAAACTCCCCAAATTTTTGTTTTAGTTTTAGACACGCAGCACGGAAACAGGCCCTTCGGCCCACCGAGACCACGCTGACCAGCGATCACCCGTTCACACACTAGTTCCGTGTTATCCCACTTTCTCATCCACTCCCTACACACTAGGGGGCAATTTACAGAGGGGGCGATTAACCTGCACACCCGCACGTCCTTGGAATGTGGGAGGAAACCGGAGCGCCCGGAGGAAACCAATAAGGTCACAGGGCGAAGGTGCAAACTCCACGCAGACAGCACCGGAGATCAGGATCGAACTCGGGTCTCTGGCGCTGTGAATAAAGGGGAGGTCATTTAAGACTGAGGTGAGAAAAAACTTTTTCACCCAGAGAGTTGTGAATTTGTGGACTTCCCTGCCACAGAGGGCAGTGGTGGCCAAGTCGCTGGATGGATTTACGAAAGAGCTAGTGGAGTCAGGGGGATATGGGGAGAAGGCAGGCACGGGTTATTGATAGGGGACGATCAGCCATGATCACAATGAATGGCGGTGCTGGCTCGAAGGGCCGAATGGCCTCCTCCTGCACCCATTGTCTATGTGTCTATGTTTCTATGACATGCCGCCCTGACACAATGTAATAATGTTCCATTTTAGATACAAAAACGTGCTTCTGCGATGAAAAATGAACTTTGTGTCTTTCTCAGGATCGAGGGCGACCTGTTTCCATGCCGTTTCTGAGGCGGCTGATGCCGTTTAGAATCTGTGCGTCCATGTACCTGATTGCATATCTTGATGGCTAAGAGGCAATCCAGGCAGTCACCAGCAGTCGCCTGAGAAATCGCCTGAGTGGGCACAAGGGTCTCCGAATTAAGTCACAACAGCGGATGTCAAAGATGAAGTCAATGATCTGCATTGCACTCAGAAGCAGACTGTGGAACTGCAACAACACCGCAGCGATTGTGTCGGAAGGAACTGCAGATGCCGGTTTACACCGAAGATAGACGCAAAGTGCTGGAGTAACGCAACGGGACCGGCAGCGTCTCCGGAGAGAAGGAATGAGTCTGTGAAAGGGTCTCGACCCGAAACGTCACCCAATCCTTCCCTCCAGAGACGCTGCCTGTCCCGCTGAGTTACTCCAGCATTTTGTGTCCATCTTTTAGTGATGGATTAATTGATACTTTATTATCATGTGACAAGTCACAGTGAAATTCTTAGTTTTGTGTACCATCCACACGGTATACAAGAGTATACGGTGCCAACAAGGTTACAAAGTGTACATGCCTGTACCCTGATGGTCCCTCTTTGGAGAAAAAGGATGGGTCGAGACATTTTGGCTCGAGACCCTTCTTCACGCTGAAGAGTCTGAACCCGAAACTTCAGAAATGCTGCCTGACCCGTTGAGTTCCTCCAGCATTATGTGTCTTTCACCAGGAGCAGGGTGGAGTTTAAACGCTTTAATGGGGAAGGAGGGGAGACAGGGGAGGGGATGGCTGCAGTGAATGGAGGTAACATAATGTCAGTTGAGCGACTGAACCACTGGAAGCTGGAAACAGGATTCGCGGATTTTAAAATCAAATAGGATCTGCTGCCTCACAGCGCCAGAGACCCGGGTTCCATCCTGACTATGGGGGGTGCTGTCTGTACGGAGTTTGTACGTTCTCCCCGTGACCTGCGTGGGTTCCCCCGGTTTCCTCCCACACTCCAAAGACCTAGTTTTGTAGGCTAATTGGCCCGCTGTAAATTGTGTCGGGAAAGTGGGGTAGCGTAGAACTAGTGTGAACGGGTGATTGATGGCCGGCGCGGACTCAGTGGGCCGAAGGGCCTGTTTTCGTGCTGTATCTTTCAATCAGCTCATTCAATCCGAAGGATGGAAATTAACAGAGAGTTATGGCCCTGTCTCACTGTGCGACTTGACCCACGAGGTGCCCCGAGTGAGAGACTCGTGGTTGTGCACGATATCCCAAGTTGATGTTCAAGTGTTTGAACCGAGTTCCCACGGGTATGGTATACTGCGATGTTCCAAGTCGTCTCCCGTTTACTCTTGAGCTGACAAAGTTCGTCTCCCGTTAACTCTTGAGCTGCCAACATCTCCTGAAATGTGACACAGTGTTTCTAACAGGAGTGACTTGATACACACAAATAGACTGGATGGGCTCAACAGGTCCAGTGTCATAATGAAATATGAGGCATTCTGCGGTTCGTCCGTGCGCTTGTTCACGCTAGATATCGGGGCCAGATCTCGCTTTCAAAGTTCATGGTAGAAAACGAGAGGGGATATGAGATGAAGCATTTGTAGTGAAGAAATGGGTAATTGTGATTGGCTGCATATTTGGCCCATGTGCATTTCTTTACCAAATTCCTAGCAGCAGTCCTGCCCAGATCTGTCAGTACCAGTAGTATGAGAACAGGTGGGGACAGGCGGGCAGGCAGCAAGCGGCGGGGACGTTGGCCAGGAGTGGGGGCATCATGTACACATTAGCCAGCTCACCTCATACATGTTGGACACATACATGTGGTGTCCACAAATACACAGACTGTACGTTTACTTGTGTGTGTCTGTCAATGTCTGCCAGTTAAAATACCACTACAGAACTAACAACATATTTAATCTGTTGCCGTTTGACTCGTTTTAAACGAGAAACATTATGATCAAAATGCGACCTGGTTTAGGAGATACTGGTTCGGTACATTTACAGCATTGTGTCATGTTATGTGTATCCTCAAAGAGTGATCCAAGTGTTCCTCTGTGTGCATGACATTTTGCAGTGTTACATTTCAAACAAATCCAGAAATCGCAATTTGAGATTCAGTGGAGATATGGCCCGTTCTGGCAACATGACGTGTTGAAAAATCGTCATGATCTTTTATTCACACACTATAAAATCGTCCCTTGGTTAAATTGGCTCATTTGGTACATGTCTGCAACAAGGCAATTTGAGTGCAGGATGTTGCTGTTTTTTGTTCAAGCACTGTATGCAGCAGCCCAAAATGTGATGCAACTACGCTTGTTAAATGAAAGCAGAAGGGAGAGAGTAAGAGTAAAGAGGAAAATTAAGAATAGGTCTCAGTGGGGTGAAGCCCCTCTTTGAAAGGAGATCTCGCTTTGGACAATATGAAAAGCTGCTTTAAAGTGCTGTGCCAAGAGGACAAATCAGCATTTAAAAGAGTGCCCACGGGGTTAACAAGTTAGACTCACGAGTTAATAAGGTCAACGCACGGGCCCTACGAGAGTTAAAATGTTTCCATTTTACACTTGAACAGTGAATTTGACTCGTGGAAAAAATCAAACATGTTTGATTTTTTTCACGAGTTTTCAAGTTTCGCGTGTACCTGCCGTTAGCGCAACGAGTGGACAAGTTGATCGCGCGAGGTCCGACGTTGCAGAAACGTTCATCGTACGTGATCACCACGAGTGAAAACTCGGGGTCACTCCTGGGCAGACTCGCACCGTGAGACAGGGGTTTAAGAGAGTTGCACAGCATGGAAACAGGCCCAACTCGTCCATTCTGACCAAGGTGCACCGCATAAGTAAGTCCCTTTCGCCTGCGTTTGGACCCGATGCCCCTGAACCTTTCCTATCCGGACACCTGTGGAATACCATCCCAAGGAGCAATGAGTGCAAGGGTGTTTTGTTTGAGGGGAAATTTTAATTTTAAGCTGATCAGTGGAAAGCAAACACCTGCTCAATTGCGGAAAGAAAGTGAAGGAAGAAATATGTCATCAAATGGGTGAAGTGAATGGAAAATGCTTAACAATGACCATGTGAACATTTATCCATCCTGAACTAAGGCAGCAAAAGTAGGTAAAGACGGTACCATTATAACACGTAGGAACTATGCTGATGCTGATAATGCTTTAATGCTGATAAGTGTGAAGTGCTACATCTTGGCAGGACAAATCAAAATAGGACGTACATGGTAAATGGTAGGGAATTGAGGAATGCTGTGGAACAGAGGGATCTAGGAATAACTGTGCATAGTTCCCTGAAGGTGGAATCGCATGTAGATAGGGTGGTAAAGAAAGCCTTTGGTGTGCTGGCCTTTATAAATCAGAGCATTGAATATAGGAGCAGGGAAGTAATGTTAAAATTGTACAAGGCATTGGTGAGACCAATTCTGGAGTATGGTGTACAATTTTGGTCACCTAATTATAGGAAGGATGTCAACAAAATAGAGAGAGTACAGAGGAGATTTACTAGAATGTTGCCTGGGATCCAGCAACTAATGTTACAGAGAAAGGTTGAACAAGTTAGGTCTTTATTCTTTGGAGCGCAGAAGGTTAAGGGGGGACTTGATTGAGGTCTTTAAAATGATGAAAGGGTTTAGACAGAGTTGACGTGGATAAGCTTTTTCCATTAAGGGTAGGGAAGATTCAAACAAGAGGGCATGACATGAGAATTAAGGGACGGAAGTTTAGGGGGTAACGTGAGGGGGGAACTTCTTTACTCAGAGGGTGGTGGCTGTGTGGAATCAGCTTCCAGCAGAAGTGGTGGAGGCAGGATCGATTTTAACATTTAAAAGTAAAGTGGATAGGTATATGGACGGGAAGGGAATGGAGGGGTATGGTCTGAGTGCAGGTAGATGGGACTAGGGGAAAACAAATGGTCGGCACAGACTGGAAGGGCCGAGAGGGCCTGTTTCCGTGCTGTAATTGTTATATGGTTATATGGTTATAACTGAATTAAACCATTCAGCCCATCGAGTCTATCGATCGGCGGGCCCGCTGCGAGGTGGCTGCCCTGCCAGCAGCGTGTTAGTCATTTCTACTTTTTTTGTTTTTTTAGTGTGTCCAACTGTGTTTTTGAATGTCTCTCGGTGTGTCTTGTGTGGGGGGTGGTAAGGGGGAAACCGCTTTTGGTCGCCTCCTCTAAGGAGAGGCAGCTTTTTCCATGTCGCCTCCCTCGCGGCCTAACACCATGGATTGGTGCAGCCTTTCCCGGAGTCGGGTCCGGAGCTTCAGCAGCGGGCGCAGCGTGGACTTTTTCCGATCGCTGGCCCGCGGACAGTTCAGTCTGAAGCCGCGGTCTGCGGAGCTTCGAGCCGCGGGCGCAGCATCCGGAGCCTGGGATTCCTCGTTTGGGATCCCCGTAGAAGAGCTGCAACCCGCGGCCGACAACATCTTGAAGCAGCGGTCTGCGGAGCTTCTAGCCACGGGCGCGGCAGGGACTTATTTACTTACCATCCGGAGCTGGAGGCCTCGCCGGGGATCCCCGGAGAAGAGCTCCGACTGCCGGCCTGCGGCCTACGTCATCCTGAAGCCGCGGCCTCCGGTAGGGAAGCACCGATTCGGGACTTACCTTCCAGACGAGAGGGCCCATCGTCTGGCCGCCTACAGCGGCGACTGAGGAGGTTATGGCCCCGACCACGGGGGGGAAAATGGAGGAGGACTGACTGCACTTTGTGCCTTCCACAACAGCGATGAATGCTGCGGTGGATGTTTGTGTTCAATTTTGATTATGTATTATTGTGTTTTATTGTTTATTGTGTGTTCTTTTTTATTGTGTACCGCTGCTGGCAAATTCATTTCACTGCACTTTATCGAGTGTGTGGTGAATAAATCCGATTGATTAATTGGGTCTGCTCCAACATTTACGGGGAGAAGACAGGAGAATGGGGTTGAGCGGGAACAATTGATCAGCCATGATTGAACGGTGGAGTAGACTTGATGGGACGAATGGCCTAATTCTACTCCTATCACTTCTGAACTGATGACCTTATTGCCATGCATCTGTTGCTGACGTCTGTTAGTGACAGCTCTGGCCCTTCCCACCCTGACTGCACTAGACAGAGGGCCGTGCCCTCTGATCCCAGCCTCCAGTCAGTAGGTTCGAAACAAACACCAGAAGTGAGAGATCTGGAGAATTTATTTCACAGAATGTCCCGTGACAAGAAGAAAAACACATTCTCACGGCCACATTCACAACCTTCGATCAATGTACAGAAACTGCTCGGCATCAGATTAGAGTTGATATTATTAATAGGAAGAAACTGCAAACACTGGTTTAAACCAAAGATAGGCCACAAAACGACGGAGTAACGGGAGAGGCAGCATCTCTGGATAAAAGGAATGGGTGACGTTTCGGGTCGAGACCCTTCTTCAGACTGATGTCAGGGGAGTGGGCAGGACAGAGATAAAATGTAGTCTGAGACAGTAAGACTGGTGGGAGAACTGGGAAGGGGATGGAGAGAGAGAGGGAAAACACGGGCTATCTGAAGTTAGAGAAGTCAATGTGCATACCGCTGGGGTGTAAGCTGCCAAAGCGAAATATGAGGTGCTGCTCCTCCAATTTGTGCTGGGCCTCACTCTGACCATGGAGGAGGCCCAGGACAGAGAGGTCGTTGTGGGAATGGGAGGGGGAGTCAAAGTGTTTAGCAACCAGGAGATCAGGTAGGTTAAGCGGAGGTGATCAGCAAAACCTTCCGTCTAGAGGTCTCACCCTGCGTATGCGTTCAGCCACATAAAAAGCTGGAGTAACTCAGCGGGACAGGCAGCATCTCTGGAGAGAAGGAATGGAGAGAAGGAATCGCTCTGACCAACTTTGGAACTATCCCACAAGAAGAAGGTTTTCAGCACATTGGCCTTCAACAGGCAGATAATGGAGTAGAACAGTTGGGATGTATTTGGAGGCTGCATTTGGAGCATTGTTGTTCAGTTTTGGTCACTCTGCTGTAGGAAAGATGTTGCCAAGCTGGAAAGGGCGGCAGAGAAGATTTACGAGGATGTTGCCAGGACTCGAGGGCCTGAGCTACAGGGAGAGGTTGGGCAGGCTAGGACTTTTCATTCCTTAAAGTGCAGGAGGATGAGGGGTGATTCTTTGTAGAGGTGTCAATAAAATCATGTGTGGAAATAGGGACAGGATGAAAATGTTTTTTTCAGAGTAGGGGATTCTGCTTTGTCACGTTACAACCACAAACAATAAAATTTGGAACATGTAATCATTTTCCTGCCCACGTCACAATATGTTGCCACTTGTGTTGGTGTCTAAGTCACAAAAAATCCACCAAATTCACTTCACAATTATGTGTAAAGTGTTGGTCGTTGAGGGAAAAAATCCCAAGGGATCAAAATGATTTTTTGTGGTTGTGTAACGCATTGTTATGTAGACTGTAAAGGGTGGAAAAAGTTTTCTGGGTATAATAGGAACAGAGGGTGGTAAGCACTGTTACGGTTGGCTTTGCTGGGCCGCGGCAGAAGAGGTAGTTGAGGGTGTGTGGGGGTGTGGTTCTATAAAAAGAGGTATTGTAAAAGAGTATTTATGGGGACATTTAAAAGAGACTTAGACGGGCAGGTTGCATAGCGTAGGAGACAGTAGATGGGTCTAGTAGAGGGGTAGCGGGGCTGGTGTAGACGGGGTGTAGCGGGGTGTAGTAGAGACGGGGCTAGACCGGGGTTGTAGTGTAGGGGCGACGGGGCTAGTTGACTGGGGCTAGTGTAGACGGTGGGGGGTAGGTCTGGACGGGCGGGGCTACTGTTGACGGGTCTAGCTTAGTTGTTGACGGGGCTATGTTAGAGGGCTGGTGTAGACGGGAGGGATGGGGAGAAGCAGTTGTGGTGTTGTGTGGGCTCTGATGGACCTTTCAGGGGGCATGGGCAGGACTGTGCACAATTCTGAATGGGTGATGAAATGATGTGAAATGGACATAAATGACACAGAGAATGTCATGGAATCAAAGCCTCTCACTCAGATGAGACCCACAACCACGGGGAACATCGGGGAAAATTCCGGAACCGGCTTAGGCCTCTGGTCGCGACAATACCAGGAGCGCGGTGTCACACAACGGCCCAGAAATGCCTCTGCAGGGAAGGGGGAAGGTCAACGGTTACACACAGTGCGATGTCCACAGTGTGTGGCACGCGCATGTGTAGGTGTGTGTGTGTGTATGTATGTGTGAACACGTGTGTGAGAGTGATTGTGTGTGTAGCGAGTGAGTGCGAAGTGAGTGTGGGGGTGACGTGAGTGCATGTGTGTGAAAGTGCGTCAACGAGCATGTAGACATACGTGTGTGCGTGTGTGGGAGTGTGTTGTGAATGCTGTTTTGTGTGGTGTGTGAGTGTGTGTGGTGGGCCAGTGTGGGCATGAACTATGAGCGTGTGAGTGTGTTTGTGGTGGGTGTGAGTATGTGGTGAGTGTGTGTGGGCGCGTGCGTGGTATGGGCGTGGTATTATGTGTGGCATGGTGCAGTGTGTGCATGGTATGTGTGGTGAGGAGGTGCTCGCGCGCGCGCGAGGGTGTGCGTGTGGGTGTGTGCGCGTGTGTTGTGCGTGTGGAAAGCGCGTCAAGGAGCGAGGCTTGGGTTTCCGGCGCAGCCAGCCCATACTCACCTCAGTGACGGGGGGGCAGTGGATCTGCGCGTACCACTCCTGGCAGTTAAGTAACAGGCACACCTGGGATGCCCTGGCCGATGAAGAGGAGGAAAACCCACATCATGATGTTCCAGCCGGGGCCCGTCCTGCTGTCATTGAAGATGAAGTTGAAGAATACTGGGGGAGAAGAGGACAAGAGTGGTGGAGGTGGGGCGGTGGGCGTAGCGGTTGGACACTCCTGCTGCTGCCTGAACAACAGATCTACCCACCCCCCCCCCCCATCTAGTCGTCCCTATCAGGGTCCTCACGCACCTCTCCACAGTGGGGGGGGACCACACCTGGACCCAGTGCTCTTGTTAAGTCTGATTGCTGCGTGCATGAATTGTATACACACAATTATTTGCATCCATGAGGTCTACGTCTGCATCCGTACAAGTGAGGTATTACATGGTGCAGATCCGCTCTTCACCTGATCTACCCCGTAACCCCCTATGTTGTTCAATGTTCCCTTCCCTCCCGCAAAACCATCCCTTCCCCGGGGGCACTTTCCCTTGCAACCGCAAGAAGTGCTACAATCTGTCGCTTTACTCTCCCCGCCCCCCTTGACTCCTTTCGGACGCGCTGCAGTCGGTCCAGGTGAGGCAGTGGTTCACTTCCTGGCACCTCCTCCAACCTCCTTTCTACTGCATCCGCTCGCTCTGATGTCAGCTGATACCTACATCGGTGAGAAACAAGCGTGGGCTTGGCGAAGATCGTTTTCGCCGAAACACCTCCACTCGGTCCGCAATAACCAACCCTGATCTCCCGGTGGCTCAGCACTTCAACTCCCCCTCCCATTCCGAATCCGACCTTTCCGTCCTGGGCCTCCTCCACCAGCCAGAGTGAGCACACCGGAAATTGGAGGAGCAGCACCTCATTATTTCCACTTGGGCAGTGCTGCACCCTGTGACTCATAAACATTGTTTTTCCTATTTCCGGTAGCCCTTGCTGTCTCCTCCCCTTCTCAGCTCTCCCTCAGCCCTCTGGCTCCTCCTCTTCCTGTTTCCTTTCTTCTCCACATTTCCCCCCACCCCCCCCCCCCCACCAACCCTACATTTTTCCTCAGTCTGAAGATATAGGATTTATTGGCCCGAACTCGTTGCCCGTTTCCTTCGCTCGAAAGATGCTGCTGCACCCGCTGAGTTTCTCCAGCATTTTTGTCTACCTTCGATTTTCCAGCAAAGGTAGCGATGGCGGCAGTAATTGGCCACTGGTCTTTCCACTGACTGGTGAGCATGCAACAGAAGACTTTCACATGACAAGAACTAAACGGAAACTAAATGTACTGCTCTGGGACGGTGTTTGTGGCTGGCAGCATCTGCCACTCAGGGAGAGCCCTTGGATGGCCTGGTGGAGCTGAAGCATTGGGACCTATGCGTTTCAGGGTTTACAAAGCTGGTGGAACCCTCTCCCCAGGAGCCTTGAGGGCCGTCGAGTGGTTGTGAACCCAATGCCGGCCTGATGGATGGAGCAGCAAGGATGTCACCGCAGGGATTTTACAAAAATAATCGCAGCCTGGGGCACTCTGATTAATTAGCCCAGGCCATCATCCAATCCTCTCACCAACTTACACATCCCCGCCCCGCTGTATTCACATATTCACGTATTATAGAGTAGAAATAGGTCATTTGGGCCCATCACCCCCCACCCCCCACTCCCCCCGTTCTCCATGTCCATCCCCCCCCCACCCTACTCCCGGTCTCCACTCCATATCCTTGATGGGCTGAATGGCCTAATTATGCTCCTATAACATGATCAATGGGGCACATCAGTAGCTTTACCTTCTCCGACGCTCGAGGGTAACGGTAGAATAAAGTGGCAGGCTGAGGCAACAGCTGGCACAACAGCTTGGCAAACAGCTGGCATTGCCGGGCTCTGCACAGCCGATGCCAACTGCAGCACCCGGGCGCGTGCCGAATAATCACAGAGCCGCGACTCAAATGGGGGCGAGGGTCCGGCTTTGCGCTGGAGCACCACCTACCTCCCAAGATGGCACAAGGAGGAGGAAACATGGACCGGGGGTAGAGAGTAGTCCCAGAGCACAGCGTCGCGCGTACTAGTGAACCACGGCAGACAGGATGAAGACTGACAGCATGGCAGCCGCGACGGAACCTCTTTTGCCAGTAGTCTTTCTGCAACGCAAAGCATACGCCGGTGACACTGGCATGTCCGCCCAACCTCCACGCTTGCACACCCTCGCTTATCTGGACGCGTGGACTGCGCCATGCTGAGATGCTGGGCGGGGATATGTTTGTGGGCGTGAATGTGTGGTGTATTGTGTATGTGTATGTGTGTGTGTTTATCTATGCGTCTAGATGGTGTGTGTGCACACGTGTATATGTGCGTGTATATGCCCGTGTGTGTTTTATGTATGGTGCGTAGTTTGTTGTGTGTTGATGTGCGTGCATATGTGCACTCGTGCGCATGTGTATATGTGCGTTTGCGTGTGTGCGTATGTTGTGTGTATGTGTGCGTGATAGTGTGTGTGAGCTTGCATAAACTGATGAAATGTGCATATTTACGTGGTATGGGTGTGTATGCGCCAGTGTTCTGTATTATGTTAATGGCAGTGTGTGGTGTAGGGTCTCATTTAAGTGTATATGCAGGTTTGCACGTGTGTGTGTGTGAGATTATGTCTATTTGTATGCATGTGTGTGCGCACATGTGTCTGAGTATTACACATGTGAGTTTGTGTTTGCACTCGCATGTATGTGTGTTTGCACTGTGTTTGTATGCATTTGTACGTATGTGTGTTTGCGTGGTGCGTGTGCGTGTACTGTTGTGTGCGTGGTTTTGTGTGA
The DNA here is from genome assembly GCA_035221665.1 of Okamejei kenojei. Taxonomy (NCBI): domain Eukaryota; kingdom Metazoa; phylum Chordata; class Chondrichthyes; order Rajiformes; family Rajidae; genus Okamejei; species Okamejei kenojei. The sequence continues at coordinate 5,794,471 of CM069174.1, forward strand.
GTGTTTGTGTGCATTATTTTCTGTGGTGTGCAGCACCCAAGGGTTGCTAAATCGCAATGAGAGACTCGGGTAGATTAGAGTTTTTGCGACTCCAGTCACGGCCGTGACTGTGAATATTGGACGTGCCTGGTCTCGCACCGGTTTGCGGCTAATCGGAGTAGCCGGGTGAGGGTTGACGTCTGCCCACGGGGCTTCTGCATGCATTTCTTATGCAGCCGCGCCCACGCTGCGTCGCGCGCGATTTTACCCAGAGCAGGTCGGTGTAGTGTAGTTGTAGAGACAGTCATGGACCACCACGTTTCCAGGTGCGGTAGTAGTTCGGCGAAGGAGGTGGAGTTCCACCTGTTCCTGGGGGCAGAGACGGGCAGCGAGTCGTGCCCCCGTACCACGCCCATACGGGGGCAACTCTCCCAAGTTTAGTTTTAGTCTAGAGAGATACAGCATGGAAAAAAGGCCTTTCGGCCCTCCGAGTCCGCACCGTCCGACGGCGGCGATTGCCCGTTCACTTCATCAACCCAATTTACTCAAGCCAATTACCCCTACAATCCCGCTGTTTTGGAGGTGGGAGGAAACCGGAGCGCCCGAGTAAAAACCCACGCAGGTCACGGGGGAGGGGAGGAGCGTGCAAACTCCACCAGACAGCACCGAATAGTCAGGATGGAACCCGGGTCCCCGGCGCTGTGAGGCAGCGACTCGGCCCCCACCTGCGCCCAAGGGGCGCGCGCTAGATCGGATCTCATTCGTGCCCAAGCGGACACCACTCTCTCCCAGCGGGAGGCGGAATGGGGATCAAGAGAGGTGAGGGCGGTGACCCATGGGGATTGGCGGATGCAGTGAGGGGCGTAGGCGGAGGGACCGGATGACCGAGGTGGAGGCGAAGACAAGCCACAGCGGATGGGGGGGGCCCCGAGCGGCCGCAGTGGCAGCACGGTGCCCACAGGGGGGCAGCGCCCACCCGGGGGAAAGGGCACGGCCAGGTGTGGGGAGAGCAGAGAGGTTTCTTGAAGGGGTTAGCCATTCTGGACGCAATGCATGGGCCCTGAAACCAGGCGTGGCAAACGGGCACGGCAAAGCCCGAGTGCCACTCCGGGCCACGCAGAGGAGGGTCCTTCAAGGAGCGGGTGTCTGTCGGAGCGGGGCAAGTGGACAATGTAGTGGCACTGTTTACACCCTCCCTCCAGCCCTTCCTCTCCCACACAAGCAACCCCCCCCCACCCTTACCCCTCACCCTCCTCTCCCCCCCCCACACCCTCCCATCACATTCCTCTCCTTCCCCCATCTCCCTTTCCCCTTCCCACCCATTGCTTCCCCTCCCTCTATCACCTGCGGACAGACACAGGACACACAGAGAGAGAGAGACACACACACACAGACACACACACACGCTCCTGATCAGTAGCATGCCAGGGTGGAAGATTGCAACCTTCACGTGTTCCGCCCAGTTTCGACACACGACAGAAGAAGAAGAGGCTGGCCAATGCCCCCCACCCCGCTCCCTGCCCGTTACCTTGTAGAACATGCGGTCTCCAAAGCGGAGCATCTCGGCAAAGGCGTTCAGAGCCAGCAGTGGTAAGAAAGGAGTAGAAGAAGAGGAGCAGGATGAAGGTTCCTGGTGGAGAGAGAGAGAGAGAGAACTCCAGCTCAGTTGGCCGCCATGTGTGACACAATTCACCAGCACCAAACCCGGCATCCCTGGAGAATATTGGAGCCTGAAGCAGGGTCGCGGGGGGGGAGGGGGGGGGGTCCTAAACATCACCTACCCATGTGGTCCAAGGAAGCTGCCTGAGCCTCCACAAGTTGCCTCTCCACAAGCTGAATACACAAAAACAACCCCCCCCCCCCCACCCACAAAGCCCGCCACCCCCCCCCCCCCCCACCCCGCCCGTCCCCCCGCCTTCTCCCCACCTTCCCCTGTAAGGTTCTGATTTGTTCTCTTCAGAGCAGTGAGCGGTGAGCAGACGATTGCTGGCTATTTGACATCACAGTCAGATCCCACCCCGTCCCCAACTCTCAAACAGTGTACAGAGAAGATCTATGAGGATGTCGCCAGGACACGAGGGCCTAACTGGGCTACAGGGCGGCAGACTGGGACTCTATTCCATGGAGCGCAGGAGGATGAGGGGTGATCTTATACAGGTGTACAATAGCATGAGGGGAATAGATCGGGCAGACGCACAGTCCACACTGACCAGCGATCCCCCGTACACTAGTACTACGTTATCCCCCTATCACATCCTATACACTGTAGGGCGATTGGACAGAGGGCCTATTGACCTACGAAAACCTGCACGTCTCCGGGTTTGGGGAGGAAAATGGAGCAGTCGGAGGAAAAAGCCCACACGGGCACAGCGGGAAGGTGCAAAACTCCCACAAGACAGCACACGGTGGTCAGGATTGAACCTGGGGCTCGGGCGCCAGTGAGGTAGCAACTCTTACCAAGACTGTGCCACTATGTGTTGCCACCATGTCTTTCTGGCAAGGATTGGCCAATTCACCACAGTCAAGTGGGGGAGTAGGTGCCAACTACTAACACACAATTCTCACGTCCTCATCGAAACCATCTTCCAAGCACAGGGCCCCCCACATTGGGACCTGGCTTGGCCCAAGGGGCGCTGCGCTCGATGAGACGGGCACTGACGTGCAATGGCCCCCTACACCTGGGTAATGTTGGGCGTTTGAATATCGAGACGAGGACAAGAGTCGTGGTGCTGGAATGCTTGTTTGCTCATGTTGGTGAACATGGGATGCAGAGCCTCACCAAGACGAAAGTACAAATACGAAGAGGCAGCCAGGCACCCTGTGTGGGGCAAAGAACAAACAGCGATCACTAGTCCGAATCCCATCGCAGCTAACTGACAAACGCGGCGCCAGCGAGGAGAGTCGCGCCCCTCGCAGCGCGGTAAGGGACGGGTTCAATTACTGAACTCAGGGCACTGTCACGTACGGGAGTTTGCAACGCTCTCCAGTTGGGATTTTCTCGAGATCTTTGGTTTCCTCACACACCCCCAAGACGTGCAGGTTTGTAGGTTAATTGGCTGTGGTAAAAATTGTAAATTGACCAGAGTGTGTGTGAGAGGGATAGTTTTAGTGCTAGTGTACAGGGTGATCGCTGGTTGTCAGGGACCCGGTGGGCCAAAGGGCCTGTTTCCACGCTGTATCTCTAAAGCATACAGTTGAATCCTTAAGGGCACTCGCCCCTCGATGAACAGTCAATACTTCCTTCCATGTAATCGCTCAGCCAAGATCAAGTATCTGCTTGAATTACTTAGTTGCCCCCCATTCAATCATTCAGCAATAGATCCGTCATTTAGCGATACTGTGTGGAAATAAGCCCTTTGGCCCACAGAGTGCACGCCAACTAGCGACTCCCCTCTACGCTAAAAAGGACCTGTCCCACTTAGAAGACCTCCACCGCAACCTCTAGCGACCTTAAGCGGCTTTTTTAAAAAATCAAGGTCGCGGTGACCAACAACCTCCCTCGCCTATGTGTACAACCTCCTACAACCTTCCAAGACTATATTGAAGACCTCCTACGACTATGTTGAAGACCTCCCTCGACTATGAAGAAGAACTCCTTCGACTATGTTGAATACGGGCTTCGACCATGTACGTTGGTCCCTGGCAAACCATTGTGAAGCATGCAAGCAAGGAAGGAACTAGTTTGGAGGATGTTAGCGAAAACACAACTACTGCTGTTTGCAGTAGACCTTTTGCTTCAGCAGCCTTTTAAGGAAGGCAGAAGGGGAAGAGCAAGGGTGAAGAGGAGGTCTCAATGGGTGAATGGAGATGATGTGGTGGACAGTCCCAGTACGCCAGACGACTGGAAGAGAGTGGCGCTGGGCTTTGGCAAAAGATGGAACTTTAAGCACACATGTTGGGCAGTGGATGGCAAGCATGCCATTCTTGCCCCTGTCCCCCTCATTTTCCTGAAAATGAGGGGTACAGGATGGCATTCTGCTGGAACCATTCCTCAAAGTCCATATCTCCCTGCTCCTGTATGCGTGAACCTTCCTGCAGCCCTACCATCTACCACCAATGGGGGCATATCTGCCTCTGATGCTGTGTCCGACACAGGAGAGGTTGGGCTGCTTTGCTGCCCTTCATACGTGGCAGTGAAGGACGGGGTATGGTGGTGGGGGGACATATCGTCCTACCCACCTGGCCATCAATCCTCCAGGGGTCTCTCATGCAGGGCTACCTCCTCCTGCCCCACTATCACCTCCTGTGGCATCACCCCCTGCCACTCCTCCTCCTGGGTGGGCAACCAACTGCATGGCAGGTGTTTTTGAGGGTTGTGCCCCCCCTGCGCTGCCGCCATTTTGGTGCATCTCATTAAAACACACGTTCCTCTCCTCTCCAAAAAAAAACTCTCCAGCTATGAATGAACATGCCTTGGAGTGAACTAGAGGTGAACCTTCTGCTGTTTTTTTAAATCACCTTTTTGTTCTACTGACCTTTTATTCACCCCGGGGAGCTATTCCCTTCGACTACTACGACTAGCATCTCGCGACCTCCTAACAAACTACTACGACCGACCACCTACGAGTAAAAAAGTATCGATTTTTATTTCCATGGCGATATTTTTTTAATCAGGCTGGAAAAAAACACCGCGAACTAATTGAGGCCACGAGTACGCGGAGACCACCCACGAGCACGAGGAAGAGTTACGAAGACCTCCTAAGACCTTGTGGCGACCATGCTGCGAGTCTGTGTCAGGGGCAAACTCGGCAGACGTCACCAATTAGGTCATGAAAGTGGGACACGGGCTTAACACTATCCTCCGCGCTGGGGACAATTTACAGCCAATGAACCTACAAACCCGCACGTCTTTGGAGTGTGGGAGGAAACCGGAGCACCCGGAGAAAACCCACACACAGGTCACGGGGAGAGCGTGCAAACTCCGCACAGGCAGCGCCCGTGGTCGGGATGGAACCCGGGTCTCTGGCGCTGTGAGGCGGCAACTCTGCCGCCGCGCCCCCGTGCAGCCCTTAAATCTTTGCAATCAAAGTCACGGTGGCGCAGCAGGTTAGAGGCACCCTGGGGATTTACCCCGGACCGACCCTGGGGGGCCACCGCTGCTCAATGATGGAAAACCACTCCCCCTTGTGTTACTGTGAGTACTATGCCTGTTGGTGTTGATCTCTCATGGCTGCAGTGTGCGCATCCCCACAAAATGCATTTGTTTCTGGGTTGGGGCGCCCGGCTACCACCTAGTTCTACCTACCTGGCCCGCGCTCCCAGTCCGCACCTTCTTCCTGTGACCATGTGGGTTGGCTCCGGGCGCTCCGGTTTCCTCCCACGTCCCAAAGTTTGAAGTTTAATCGGCCCCTCTGTAAATTGCCCCTAGCGTGCAGTGAGTGGATGAGAAAGTGGGATAATGATAGAACTAGGTTATGGCCTTAGAACGGGTGTGGCCACCATGGTCGATGGAAGGCGCGGACTCAGAGGACTGAAGAGCTCGCGCCCAGTCACACATCGACAAGAGTTGGAGATCTATCGCCGATCCTTTATCGTCACTGGGCCTAAACCCTGGAACTCCCTCCCCACCAGCACCTTCACCAGAAGGACGGCAGCGGTTCAAGATGGCGGCTCACTCCCACCTTCCCAAGGGGCAGTTAGGAATGGTCTATAAATGACTGGACTTGCCAGCGACGCCCAGCTCCCAGCAAAACAAGAAATGGAAGTCACAAGTGTATCCATTGTCTTCAACTGTCCTATGATTATGTAATCAACCTGCAACAAGTAATTTGGCAACCAAACTATCAATTTGACAGTTGATCGATCAAACCATGATAACTAGCCTGTAATTAACTCAGTGGGGTTTTCAGCCATTTAAAAGCTACAGTTGGTTTAGTTTGGTTTCGAGAGAGCGCGGAAACAGGCCCATCGCTCCACCAACTCCGCGCTGATCAGCGATCCCTGCACACTGACACCATCCTACACACTGCGGGCAATTTGCAATCTCCATAGGCCAAGTACAAACCTGTACATCTTTGGAGTGTGGGAGGAAGCCAGAGCACAGAGAAAACCCACGCGGTCACAGTGAGAACGTGCAAACTCCGTACAGACAGCACCCGTAGTCAGGATGGAACCCGGGTCTCTGGCGCTGTGAGGCAGCAACTCTACCGCTGCGCCACCGTGCTTCTATGTTACAACCCTGGACATCAGGATCCTGCATGTGTCTTTATCCAATGTGTAGAGCATAAAGTCACACCCACCCTTATTTCTGGTGAAGATCCCAATGCCACTACTGGGGGCAATTTCTGGGAGCTGTGGGTGTGGGGGCAAATGGCGGAGCAGAGTCAATCTCCTGCCCCCCCCCCCCTTCCGTCCGTAGCATCAAAGCCGTCCTTGTGAGGGGATCTGGCCTTTCTAGGCAGCGGACCCTCACGGATAACATCACCAGCTCACCCCCCCCCCCTTCAGCGGAAGGCAGGCGGAGTACAAACACCCTGCAGCAGAGCAGCGGTGGAGGTCATCAACAGATCACCAGGCCAGGCCGACCCCTGCAACTCCCACCCACTGTCGTCACCAGGACAACAGGGCCTTCATGGCCAAGTTGGGGCTACATCTGTAACAGGTTTGGACTTGAATCAGACAAAATGGCGGCAGAAACGTGACGACTCAGTGGAATCTACTGTTCCTGCACACTTGTATTTTGGTTAGGTCACGTGAAGTATGAGGATCAATTTTGGTCATCCCATTACAGGATGGATGTGGAGTCTTTGAAGAGATTAACCATATAACCATATAACAATTACAGCACGGAAACAGGCCCTCTCGGCCCTTCCAGTCCGTGCCGACCATTTGTTTTCCCCTAGACAGTTGGAACCTTTTTCCCTTTGTCAAATATTAGAGGGCATAGCTTGAAGGTGAGAGGGTCAAAGTTTCATGGAGATGTGTGGGGAGAGTTTTTTTTTTACACAGAGAGTGGTGGGTGCCTGGAACGTGCTGGCAATGGGCCTTTATTGGCAAGTTGAGAGTCAACAGCTTTGATCTTGAATCAGACAAAATGGCGCCGGAAATGTGGCAACTCTTGTACCGGCTCAGTGTGATCTAGTGTTCATAAGTTCACGGAGCAGAATTAGGCCATTCAGCCCATCAAGTCTACCCCACCATTCAATCGTTGCTGATCTATCTTTCGCTCTCAGGTAGGGGTTACTCTGGTAGGGAAGTATAATTCTGCCAATGTATAGTAAGGTTTTTACTGAACTGAATGTAAAAAGGAATACGTGTGACAATCGGCTACCATTGAACCATTTGTTCCATTCTCACCTGAGCAAAGTTCAGCGCCACGTACTTCCATCTGATCTTTGGAGTCCTGCAATAAGACACATCCCTGATGAGATTTGAAGGCTCCCGATTCATGAGCCCAGTTAGTCCCAAAGCCATGTAACTGCCAAAGTATTCGTGTTCATAAGACTTAGGAGCAGAATTAGGCCATCCGGCCCATCAGGTCTACTCTGCCATTCAATCATGGCTGATCTATCTCTCCCTCTCAACCCCATTCTCCTGCCGTCTCCCCATAACCCCTGACACCCGTACAAATCAAGAATCTATCAATCTCCGCTTTAAAAATACCCACTTTGTCTCCACCGCCGTCTGTGGCAATGAATTCCACAGATTCACCACCCTCGGGCCAAAGAAACTCCCCCTCATCTCCTTTCTAAAGGTACATCCTTTTCTTCTGCGGCTGTGACCTCTGGTCCTAGACACCGCCACTAAATTTCTGAAGTGTAGACTCTGCTGTAGTGTAAGGGACACACAGCGGGTAATTGTTACACAGCAAGCTCCCGCAAGGAGGAATGAGGTTACCGAGTCTGTGCATTGATTGAGGAATAAACACTTGCCCCAAGACAACAAAGAGGTCAGCGGCACAGCGGTAGAGTTGCTGCCTCACAGCGCCAGAGACCCGGGTTCCATCCTGACACGGGTGCTGTCTGTACGGAGTTTGTACGTTCTCCCCGTGACCTGCGTGGGTTTTCTCCGGGTGCTCCGGTTTCCTCCCACACTCCAAAGACGTGCAGGTTAATTGGTTTCGGTAAAATTGTAAATTGTCCCCAGTGTGTGTAGGACAGTGTTAGTGTGCGGGGATCGCTGGTCAACGCGGATTTGCTGTATCTCTAACCTAAACTAAAGCCCTGGACATCAGGATCCTGCATGTGTCTTTATCCAATGTGTAGAGCATAAAGCCACACCCACCCTTATTTCTGGTGAAGATCCCAATGCCACTACTGGGGGCAATTTCTGGGAGCTGTGGGTGTGGGGGCAAATGGCGGAGCAGAGTCAATCTCCTGCCCCCCACCCCCCCCCCCCCCTTCCGTCCGTAGCATCAAAGCCGTCCTTGTGAGGGGATCTGGCCTTTCTAGGCAGCGGACCCTCACGGATAACATCACCAGCTCACCCCCCCCTCTTCAGCAGAAGGCAGGCGGAGTACAAGGCCAGGCTAGGCCGACCCCTGCAACTCCCACCCACTGCCGTCACCAGGACAACAGGGCCTTCATGGCCAAGTTGGAGCTACATCTGTAACAGGTTTGGAATTGAATCAGACAAAATGGCGGCGGAAACGTGACGGCTCTGGTTCTACTGCCTCAGTGGAATCTACTGTTCCTGCATGCTTGTATTTTGGTTAGGTCACGTGAAGTATTGGGAACAATACCACAGGGAGGGGTGGGGGAAGGAGCTGCCCAGTGTGGCAGCATATTGATGCAAGAGATGGATTACTACTGGTTGGAGTGGGCATGGAAGAACGGACCACAGTGCGCGGTTCTTGATCTGGCGCCACAACGCTGGGCCAACCAAAGAGGGAGTAAGGAATATGGGCAAGGAGAAAAGCCCCATTCAGTCAGTGAGCGAGCGAGTCATACCTGGGATACGAGTCTCGATAGATGAGGGTGGGGCAGAACAAGAAGTAAAGGTAACAGGAGAACGCTGGCATCTGAAGCACTTCACCTACGCATAAAAAGAAGACAATTTAAATCAGTTCACAAACCGCTGCTTCATTCAGCTTGAGATTGGTAGTACACTGCATCACGTTTTCTTAAGATGGAGTCCCAGTCTTTCACATTGGTCTCTCTGAAGAGAGTTTTCTTCATGTGCTTAGTATTCTTAGCATTCATCACATCTTTCTTCCGATAGAATAGCAACAGACATTGGTCCGGGCCAGGGAAAGATCCATGAGCCTCAACCACCATGTTGCCTGCTTCTGGAATTAACTGATTTAACTACACGGGCTGAGGGCAATGTTGGGGTCAGAGGTCAAGGGTGGACACTGGCTGAGGGCAATGTCGGGGTCAGAGGTCAAGGGTGGACACTGGCTGAGGGCAATGTCGGGGTGAGAGGTCAAGGGTGGACACTGGCTGAGGGCAATGTTGGGGTCAGAGGTCAGGAGCGGACACAGCCAGAGGGCAATATCAGGGTCAGAGATGAGGTACCCTCACCCACTGTGTAGGCTCACACAGAGGTGAGATACCAGCGGTAGAAGCCTCAGAAACAAGTGGGAGAAAACTGTGGACACAGACGATGGAAAATAAACCCAATATGTTGCAGTAAATGAAGAAAGAGATTCAGGATACACAAAAGGCTGGAGAAACTCAGCGGGTGCAGCAGCATCTAAGGAGCGAAGGAGATAGGCGACGTTTCGGGTCGAGACCCTTCTTCAGAGTTTCAGAGATTCAGGAGTAAGGCAATACCTTCTAATGCCTCCAGGTGGTGGTATATCTCACAGAGAGACTGTCCCAGTCACACTCTGGGTAGGGGGTACACAAAAGCTGGAGAAACTCAGCGGGTGCAGCAGCATCTAAGGAGCGAAGGAGATAGGCGACGTTTCGGGCCGAGACCCTTCTTCAGACTGGTCAGGGATCAGGGAAACGAGAGATATAGACGGTGATGTGGAGAGATAAGGAACAATGAGTGAAAGATATGCAAAAAAGTATCGGTGATAAAGGGAACAAGCCATTGTAAGCTGTTTGTGTGTGAAAATGAGAAGCTGGTGCGACTAGGGTGGGGGAGAGATAAGGGAGATAGAGGGAATGCCACGGGCCCCAGGGCTGAGGGAGAGGTGGGTGGGAAGGGGAGGAGACAGCAAGGGTTAACAGAATTGAAAATTCAATATTCAAGCCCAAAGGATGCAGACTCCCCAAGCGGAATATGAGGTGCTGTTCCTCCAGCTTGCGGTGTTGCTCACTCTGGCCGTGGAGGAGGCTCAGGACCGAGAGGTCGGATGTGGAATGGGAGGGGGAGTTGAAGTGCTGAGCCACCGGGAGGTCGGGTTGGTTATTGCGGACCGAGCGGAGGTGTTCGGCGAAGCGATCGCCAAGCCTCCGCTTGGTCTCACCGATAGCGAACACTCTGGGTAGGGAATGGCTGGGAATTGAACCATTGCTCAAAGTGGCCTGAGGTCAGTGGGTTCAGGCAGAGTGGAAGTGAAGGCGGCAACAACCTTTCAATGAGCTGGAATAGAAAGGTTCAGGGATTTACTGGGAGTTCATAGTCAACAAACAAAAGGGCAGAGTTTAACCCAAAGATTATCCGTGTACAAAGTCACCTGCCTATTGCTAACCCAGACGCTGGGAGGATATCCACACATCAATGGGCAAATGGGGTGGGAGATTGCAACCTTCACGTGGTCCGCCCTGTTTCGACAAATGCAATCAACCCGGCGTGCACAATCAAATAGAACAAGTTGTCCTCCAACTTTAGGCTGTGCACGCCACACGCCAGAAGAAGGAGAGAATGGGCAAATATTATATCTGAGTACATCAGCTCCTTCAAAAGAAAAAACATGAGGCCAATACACTTGACACTGTTTCATGCAGAAAAAAACAGCGAGGTCAGACACAGAGTGAAGCTCCCTCCGCACTGCCCCGTCACATACAGAGACAGAGACAGAGACAGAGACAGAGACAGAGTGAAGCTCCCTCTACACCACCCCATCACACCTCCCCCCCCCCCCCCCCCCCCCCAGGGTCACACAGGAGAGGCAGCAGTTCTGATGGCGGAGGATTTGAAGCAAGGATGCGTTGTGGAAAGGGAACAAAAGCAGTGAGACTCTGGGGCCAGGATCATCACCGGACTTCAGAGGCTTTCTTTTAAAAAATATCTCTTCAATTTGTGAGGAATTTGACTGTGTCTCTTCAAGAGTCGTAGGAGCGGCAGTTGCTGGCGGATTGCCAAGAGCACTTGGAAACGGGGAAGCTGAGATTTGGATCAATGTCGTTGTATACATCGAATACCTCCCTCCCGTACCGACTACTTAGTTCAGGTTGGCTTTGTAAAGAGGGAAGAGTGCATTGCCAGTGAAGCTGAAGTGTTTCAAGTGGACCTGGGGACGAACCCTTTGGAGCTGCAACTTCGACGGGGACGATCGACACGGACATCCCTTGCTTATCTGGAAAACACTCCCTTTGTTGCTTTTTCTGGACACTCCTTAATTAAACTGTTCATTAAATGTTGGAATGCACTGTTTACAACAGGTAGTGGCAGTAAGATTTTAATTTATTAAGTACCGATAACTTTTGTCATGCCACTGCTCCGAGGGTCACCAATGAGGCAGTCGCTGCCTCAAAAGGGCTGGCAGCATCATCAACGACCCGCACCATCCTGGCCACACACTCATCTCCCCGCTGCCTTCAGGTAGAAGGTACAGGAGCCTGAAGACTGCAACGACCAGGTTCAGGAACAGCTACTTCCCCACAGCCATCAGGCTATTAAACCTGGCTCGGACAAAACTATGATCACTGTGAGAGATAAAGTGATTAAACCCCACTATTGTAAGGGGCTTTAAAGAGGATTCAAACCGATAGGGGCCAGGGAGAGGGTTCTGACACAGCTGTGTATAAAAGTTACCAGACCCATCCTTGAGTAAGAAGTAATAGCATTGTATAGCGGTAGAAGGGAGTGATGTAGATAGATCCCTATCAGTAGAATGGGGTGATAGATGGGACCCTTGTCACTATAGCTTAGCTTTAGTGCTGATATAGGAGGACTGAGAGAGTTCACTTGGAGGTGAGTAAAACTAGGGTAGGTAATGAACAACTGAGCATGCTTAATAAAATAAATGAATATTACAACACACCCCTGGTCAAGAAACTGTTCATTACCATGGACATGCGATGTATGATGTGGGAGGTACTGGGGGACGTACCTACAGGTTGTCCACCTCAGTGTCTGATTGGAGCGGGTCCAAGGAGGGGAGGTTGGATGTAGAATTGTGTGTATAAAGGGGGATGACTCTTCTGACTTCGGTGTGTCTCAACTTGGAGAGGCACCCGATTCTGCAGACTCGAAAATAAAGAATCTCTTGCTTCCAAGATTTAGTCTTTGAGTAGTGATTGTGAGCACATTGCATATCTCACAATCACTAATAACCCATTATCTGTTATTTGCACTTTATCAGTTTATTTATTCATGTGTGTATGTATTTGTATAATGGGATATGGACACACTGATCTGTTCTGTAGTCAATGCCTACTATGTTCTGTTGTGCTGAAGCAAAGCAAGAACTTCATTGTCCTATCAGGGACACACGAGAATAAACTCACTTGAACTTGAAGCTGAGGACTGCTCCCCAGTTGTTGGTAGGATGATTCAGTTGCCTGTTAGCAGCTGGGAAGAAACGGTCTCTGAATCTGTAGGTGTGCGTTTTCACACTTCTATACCTTTCGCCCGGTGGGAGAGGAAGTGACGGGGTGACACTGGTCCTTGATTATGCTGTGCGCGGTATAAATGAAGCAAATGGAAGCGAGATTGGTTTGTGTGATGGTCTGGGCTGTGCCCACAATTCGCTGCAATGTTGTGCGATCTTGGATGGAGCTGTTCCCAAACCAAGTTTGATACATCCTGATAAAATGCTTTCTGTGGCGCATCTGTAGAAGTTGGTGAGAGTTGTTTGGGACATGCCAAACTTCCTGGGCCACATCTTCATTGTGGCCTTGGCATTGGCACTAGTGGGCAGCGTGCGAGCGGGCAAGGCGCGGGCAGGCTGTGCTGTCCCTCCGTGAGTTGCATTGGTCGCTAGAGATCGCTGTAAACGGAATCCTTACCTTGCGAACGTTTTGCCTTCAACACTTTGGGAACATTTTCCCGTATGTAAGAGTAACTCTTCATCACTAATCGAAGCTGTGGTTAAAACAAAAACAATTGGATTTAAGAGAGAGACAGGGAGAGAGACTTGGATTTAAGAGAGAGCTAGATAGAGCTCTTGGGGCTAGTGGAATCAAGGGATATGGGGAGAAGGCAGGCACGGGTTATTGATTGGGGACGATCAGTCATGATCACAATGAATGGCGGTGCTGGCTCGAAGGGACAAATGGCCTTCTTCTCCTATTTTCTACGTTTCTATGTTTCTAATTATCCATTGCCCCAACCACTTATAATACTTGGAATAATCCTGGGAAAAGCCTAGATTGAGTGGATGTGGAGAGGATGTTCCCACTAGTGGGAGAGTCTAGGACTAGAGGTCATAGAATCAGAATTAAAGGATTTTTTTTAGGAAGGCGAGGAAGAATTTATTTCGTCAGTGGGCGGTGAATCTGTGGAATTCTTTGCCACAGACGGCTGTGGAGGCCAAGTCAATGGATATTTTTAATACAGAGAAAGACAGATTCTTGATTAGTACGGGTGTCAGGGGTTATGGGGAGAAGGCAGGAGAATGGGGTTAGGAGGGAGAAATAGATCAACCATGATTGAATGGCGGAGTAGACTTGATGGGCCGAATGGCCTAATTCTGCTCTTGGAAGTGAGGAACTGTGAGCTGCATGTAATACCTGTTCCAAGATCACAATGAACCTCGAGGCTGGGGGCAACTGGTAATGAATGACGGTGTAGATAGGGTAGATTCCAAGGACGCAGACTTGGCACACGGCCAGCACCAAGCCCAGGGCCAGGGTGGCGAGGCGAGGGTATCTGGCCAGCTGGTACGAGCTGCCCCACATGTCTAGAGCTTTGTAGGGCACAGTTAGCGTGTAGAGGAAGAGGCAAACCCAGGTGACAAACACCCTGGGGAAATTCCCAAAGGAGTACACCAGCACATCAAATTCTAGGATGAGCCTGAAAGGGGAAAATAAAGAAAGTCAACTCCTGTCCCCGAACCCCTCGGCTCACAGAACACAAGCGAGGCTGTTGTCAAGCATGTATGACTTACACATTCTGTTATTCCACATTTAAACCCCCCAAAACCTTCACTGACATCCCAGCCTGGAACCCACTCCCACGGATTTGCTTTTAGTTCAGGAAGGAACTGCAGATGTTGGTTTAAACCGAAGGTAGACACAAAGTGCTGGAGTAACTCAACGGGACAGGCAGCATCTCTGGAGAGAAGGAACGGGCGACGTTTCGCTTTCCCCTCCCCCCCCCCCCCCGACCCTTAATCTGATTAACCTGACCAGGACCGTCGGCCATTCCTTCTCTCCAGAGATGCTGCCTGTCCCGCTGAGTTACTCCGGCACTTTGTGTCTATCTTCTGCTTTTAGTTTAATTTAGTGTAGAGAGACAGCATGGAAACAGGCCCCTTCGGCCCGCCCAGTCCGGGCCGACCAGCCATCCCCGCACACTCACACCATCCTACACGGACTGGGGACAATTTACAAAGATACGAAGCTAATTAACGCGTTTGGAGTGTGGGAGGAAACCGAAGATCGCGGAGAAAACCCACACGGTCACAGGGAGACCGCACAGACGGCGCCCGTAGTCAGGATCTCTGGTGCCGTAGGGCAGCAACTCTACCTCTGTGCCACCATGCCTCCCTTAAATTCTATAAATAACCCCCCTCCCCCCGGATTTGACCCCAGCCTGTAGCCCACTCACTCCTGGTGATCTGTTGTTCTGTATACAAACCAAACCCCCGTCTCCTTGACCCACTTGATCAGGTGCCCGCCACGCACTCACTTGGGGCACGGCAGCTCCGCCAGGCGGACTGAGGCTTATCTGATGCCAACGCTGCCCGATGATGCCAACGGATTGTCCTGCCCTTTGCCCGCATGGACACATTGCCCGCATGGACCCTTCGCACTCGGAGGCAGCGGGTGAACCACGGGCATCGGCCGCGCCAGGGACCCCCCCCTCCCCGCCGGGAAGGGCGCCGAGCTCAGCCGGTGGGCACCAGCGTGCCACCCACTGCTCTGGCGTGGCGTGCAGGGAGCCCAGTGCGGGGCCTCTGTGCAAGGGTCGCCCGCCACAACGGGCGGCTCCGCCGGTCGGCGCTCTCACCTTCCCTCGTCAATGAACTCGACCGCCATGGTGCTGACCACGAAGACAATGAAGAGGGCGATGAACATGTGGTGTATCGTCTGAATGTGGGGGTTCTCAAACAGCTCGCTGGGAAAGAAAAAGCCCAGTGAGTATATTCACACAGCGAGCAGCACCCCAGTCCCGTGTTCCCATCAACCCCACTAACCCAGCCCGCTCTCCCACTACGGACGACCTTGATACCTCTGATCAGCATTCGGACTGAATGAATGAATGAATGAATTAATAAGTTTATTGGCCAAGCATGTTCACATACAAGGAATTTGCCTTGGCACTCCGCCCGCAAGTGGCAACATGACAACACTGACAGTTAGGAATGACACATAAAACAGTAAACATTAATAATAATAATAAAACATAACATGTGAATTAAGTAAAGTACCAGAGCAAAAGGAGGCGACAGATTTTTGGCTGTTGAGTAGAGCAACAACTCGTGGAATAAAGCTGTTTTTATGTCTGGCTGTGGCAGCTTTGACAGTCCGGAGTCGCCTTCCAGAGGGAAGTGATTCAAAGAGTTTGTGGCACTGCCAAGTGCCAGGCATGGCACAGACACAGCATTCCCATTGCCCTAGCCAGAAGGCTGCCCGCTTCCTGCCCTGCTCTCAGCACTGGAACGCCAGCGTCAGGCTTTCAGTGCAGTGTCCACTGCATTCCTCTCATACCTCGACTTTCCCTACCCCCCCTGAATCTCAATCTGAAGAAAGCATGGATGTGGAGAGGATGTTTCCACTAGTGGGGGAGTCTACGACCTGAGGAAACAGCCTCAGAATTAAAGGACGCACCTTCAGGAAGGAGATTAGGAGAACTTTCCTTTCGTTAGAGGGTGGTGAATCTGTGGCATTCTTTGCCACAGACGGCTGTGGAAGCCATGTCAATGGGTATTTTTAAGGTGGAGGTTGATAGATTCTTGATTAGTGCGGGTGTCAGAGGTTACGGGGAGAAGGCAGGAGAATGGAGTTGAGAGGGAGAGATAGATCAGCCATGATTGAATGGCGGAGTAGACTTGATGGGCCATTTGAAGTGATGTGCTGACTGGGGACCCAGTGTAGGGGGACCACTGTGAGGGGAGAACAAAGGAGGACCCAGTATGGGGTGCTTTGTAAATTTGTCAGCCAGCGCCCTTTATGTGGCGGCTATTTACATACCTTGGGAATGCAAGCAAAGAATTCACTGTGACTTGTCTCATGTAACATCCAGGTATCATTCATTCATTCATGCACCAGCAGTTTGCTTTACACAGACAACAGGAGCAATCTCCCTTTGATTTTTGTTATTTGCGGTCAGATCTTGGTCTGTTTGCGCAGCAGCTATTATGCAGCAAGTCAAACGGCCTTCAACCTAAAACACTGGCTGTTTCTTTCTCCATAGATGCTGATTGTTTCTGTTTTTAGTTCCGATTTTTAGCATCTGTCGCCTTTCTTCTGTGAGCTGGTTGCCCAGTGTTAGGACCCTTGCTTCCGTCTGCCCGGCCGCCCGAGGCCCAGGGTCCGTGGGTACAGGCGTGCCTGGGTATCGCCTTGATTCACCGATACGCAGTCGAGCAGGGAAAGCCGGGATTGCAGGAGTGCTCCCACTTGCATTTCTAGCAGCAGCGAGACGCTGCGTACGACATCGAAACGCTGCGTACGACTTCAAGACGCTGCGCACGCCCTCAATGCGCCTGCGGGCCGACAGGCCGTTGGCGCGCGGGATTTTCGGACAGTGTCAGTTTTTCGGAGCCCCGCGCGATGTCGGGACCAGCCCCGCACAACTCCATACGCCTCCGCCGATCGAAGTGGGACCGGCCCCGCGCGGCCGTACGCCTCAAGCGACCACGTTTGGTCGCGCTAGACGCATGCAATCGCATGCTGGTGGGACAGGCCCTTAAGGAGGCAGTGAGTGATTGCGTGCATGTACAATAAAACGCAAGCGTGGAGTGATGCAGGGAGTATCTCTCCGGGGCCCTCATCCCACCTCGATGTAGGGACGCTTGGGAGATGACCAACCGTAACTCCGGGTGATGCAGTCGAGTACAAGACCAATCGACTGATCAAATGGTGCCAGAACAGCCACCTACCAACAACCCCAACACAGTCACCCTGCTAGTTTCATTTTTCGCATCCCTTCATTATCACCTCTCAGCTCATGGGGCTAACGGAATCTGGGGATATGGGGAAAAAAGCAGGAACGGGGTACTGATTGGGGATGATCAGCCATGATCACATTGAATGGCGGTGCTGGCTCGAAGGGCCAAATGGCCTCCTCCTGCACCTATTGTCAATGTTTCTATGTTACCTCACCCACAGCCAACAATGGACCATTGTGGGCTCCACCGTTCCTTTATCATGGTTGCTGGCTCTGATTTGTCCTTTTCATACTTTTCATTCGTTTGTTCTTTGTACCGTTACATGCCTCTGGTTTCCCCCCACTCCCCCGACTCAGTCTGAAGAAGGGTCTCCACCTGAAACGTCACCTACCCCTTTTCTCCAGAGATGCTGCCTGTCCCGCTGAGTTACTCCAGCATTTTGCGTCCATCTTCACCAGAACAACAACCTTGCTCTCAACGCGGGTAAGACCAAGGAACTAATGGTAGACTTTGCAAGAGGAAGGCTGAGCATCCACAAACCTGTCTTCATCAACAGGTCGGTGGTGGGGAGAGTCAAAAGCTTGAACGCCTGGGCATGCATCTCTCTGAAGATCTCTTCTGGACCCTTGCAATCATAAAGAATGCTCATCAACGCCTCTACTTCCTGAGAAGATTGAGGAGATTCGGAACGTCGATGAATATTCTCTTCAGCTTCTACAGGTGTACAGTGGACAGCATATTGACCAGTTGCATCGAAGTCTCGAGGTCCAGCAACTCGAACGCCCAGGAGCGAAAAAGACTGCAAATAGTGGTGAACACTGCCCAGTCCATCACTTCACGGGTTCTGACCTATGTCGAAGGAACTGCAGATGCTGATATATACTGAAGATAGACACAAAATGCTGGAGTAACTTAGCGAGGCTGGCAGCATCTCTGGAGAAAAGGAATTTCTCCAGAGATGCTGTCTGACCCACTGAGTTACTCCAGCATTTTGTGTCTATCATTGCACAGTAACACTGCACACACAGTAACACTACGCACACACAGTAACACTGTACACTATACACTGTGAACGCTATACACAGTAACATTGCTCACAATAAAACAACAACACGGTAACGCTGTACATGCAACTGTATATACAGTTATACCTTCTGTACTTACTCGAGGATCGAGCATCGATTCACAAAGACTTTTCCTTTCAACGTCGCAATGTTCTTGCCCCTTGGGACAAATATGATGTTATTAACACTGAACCCACCTCGTCAACAATAATTAACACTGATACTCTGTACAAGATACTAATGGGAAAGATTTAACAGGACATTTTTGTTCGTGTGTGTGTGTGTGTGTGTGTGTGTGTGTGTGTGTGTGTGTGTGTGTGTGTGTGTGTGTGTGTGTGTCTCTGTGTGTCTCTGTGTGTGTCTCTGTGTGTGTGTATATGTGTGAGTGTGAGTGTGTGTGTGTGTGTGTGTGTGTGTGTGTATATATATATGTACATACATGCATATGTACATAGATATATACACATATATATACATACACACATATGTAGACATGTATGTTCGTGTGTAACGTATGTACACGCATATAAACAAACAATAATAGTGCGGACAAAAAGGTAATGTATGTATATGTGTGCGCGTGTACATATATGTGTAGGCGTGTACATGTGTGCGCGCGTGTATATATGCAACTTTATTTGTTCATGATGGTGTTTTCAGAGTAATACAGTCTGAAGAAGGGTCTCGACCCAAAACGTCACCCATTCCTTCCCTCCAGAGATGCTGCCTGTCCCGCTGAGTTACTCCAGCTTTTTGTGTCTATCTTATGTTTACATGTCTGTTGTGCTGCTGCAAGTTAGAATTTAATTGCTCCGTTTCGGGATGTATGGCAATAAAACACCTTTGACTCGTGACAATAGGGAAATCGAGGACCAGAGGACATAGGTTCAAGGTGAGAGGGGAAAGATTTAATAGGAACCTGAGGGGCTACTTTTTCCACACAAACGGTGGTGGGTGTATGGAACAAGCTGCCAGGAGGTAGTTGAGGCAGGTACGATAGCAATATTTAAAAGATATTTGGACAGGCACATGGATAGGACAGGTTTAGAGGGATATGGGCCAAACGCGGGCAGGTGGGACTGGTGTAGATGGGGCATCTTATTCGGCATGGGTAAGGTGGGCCAAAGGGCCCGTTTCCAATCTGTGTGACTCTATATCTCTCAGGGTCAGCTCTCCATGTTGTGGATGGCTGCGCCCATCTCCCCCAAAGGCTTTTGATCAACAATCTGATGGTTTCCGAGCCTCCACCAGAAAGAACCACATCTGCAGGAGTTTTAATTTAGTTTTGTTGCGTTTCTGTTTAGTTTATTGTCACGTGTCCCGAGGTACAGTGAAAAGCTTTTGTTGCGTGCTATCCAGTCAGCGGAAAGACCACACGTGATTACAATCGAGCCGTCCACAGTGTACAGACACATGGTTAGAAATGTTGCTGTCGGAGTAGAGATTTAAAAGAGTGGACCAATTGTAATGTGTCGTTGCAGATCACCGCCGTGAGGGTGGGAGAACAATGGAACAAAGGAGGAGCCGGCACGAGATACTTTGCCACTTTGTCCGTGCCCTTTATGTGGCCACTATTTGTATACCTTGGGAATGCAAGCAAAGAATGTCACTGTGACTTGTCACATGTAACAATAAACTATTCCATATTCCATTCCATTCCAGTGACTAGCACACAAAGAGACTGGGTCGGGCGGCATCTTTGGACGGATCTGGGGTGGGGAGGGGGCGGTGGCGAGGTCCATTGTTCACTGGGATCTGGCAGCCCGGTCCCACCACACTCCCAGTGAGAGAGCGGCCTCCAGCCCTCACTCGCTGCACAAGCAAACTGCTCTCTCTGGCTGCAGCCCTCTGTACCTGTTCCTGTGTTCTGACTCCTGGGACTTTGTCACTTGTTTATACTGTGAATAGGACTCAATGGATTCTTCTGCGGCTTTGTCTAGCAGCTCGCTGAGGTGACCTTTGAACTGATCCAACAATTCTACCTTCATATCCTAGGTCAGAGACAAAAGAAAATGTTCTAATCAAGAATATGAGATTAAATGGCATGGCAGCCTGTCACAGGTAATATTGTCACAAGTAACCTGGTCATAGGTAACCTGGTCACAGGTAATAATGTCACAGGTAATAATATCACTGGTAATGTTGTCACAGGTAACCTGGTCACAGGTGATATTGTCACATAACCTGGTCACAGGCAATAATGTCACAGGTAATGTTGTCACAGGTAATGTTGTCACAGGTAATAATGTCACAGGTAATAATGTCACAGGTAATAATGTCACAGGTAACCTGGTCACAGGTGATATTGTCACATAACCTGGTCACAGGTAATACTGTCACAGGTAATATTGTCACAGGTAACCTGGTCACAGGTAATGTTGTCAGAGGTAACCGGTTCCCAGGTAATGTTGTCAGAGGTAACCTGCTCACAGGTAATAATGTCACAGGTAACGTTGTCACAGGTAATGTTGTCACAGGTAACCTGGTCACAAGTGATATTGTCACATAACCTGATCGCCGGTAATAATGTCACAGATAATACTGTCACAGGTAATATTGTCACACGTAACCTGGCACAGGTAATATTGTGCAGGAAAGAACTGGTTTAAATCGAAGATACACAGTATCGGAGACAGCAAGACTGGTGGGAGAACTGGGAAGGGAGAGGGGATGGAGAGAGAGGGAAAGCAAGGGCTATCTGAAGTTAGAGAAGGCAATGTTCATACTGCTAGGGGTGTAAGCTAACCAAGCGAAATATGAGCTGCTGTTCCTCCAATTTGCACTGGGCCTCACTCTGACAATGGAGGAGGCCCAGGACAGAGAGGTCGGATTGGGAAGGGGAGGGGGAGTTGAAGTGCTGAGCAACTGGGAGATCAGGTAGCTTAAGGCGGACAGGGGGGGGGCAGAGATGAAAAGGAGACAAAAATCTGCTTTGAATACTATTGTTACAGCCCATCCTCAGTGCCAGGACCAGGAGAGGTGGTCGCCTGGGGGGGGCACGAGGGCATAATAGCAATGGATCTACAAAAGAAATAGTAGGCCATTAGGTCCCTCGTGCCTGCTCTGCCCTTCAATAAGAACATGACCAATCTTCTCACTCAATGCTGGTGACCAGGGTTTGATCCCGACCACGGGTGCTGTCTGTGAGCGTTTGTATGTTCTCCCCATGACCTGCGTGGGTGTTCTCCCACATTCCAAACACGTACAGGTTTGTAGGTTAATTGGCTTGGTACAGCATCCCTCTTCCCATCTGAACTGCCCCCTCCATCGACTCCTTTAAGTCGAGACTAAAAACTCATCTCTTCTCCCAAGCCTTTCTTGACGTCCTCTGAGCGAGGGCTATACGTGTGTAGTGATGTTTGTATTGAATCTATGAACCACTGTTGTTTGTTATACTATTCTTATACCAATGTAAAGCACTTTGGCCAACGAGAGTTGTTTTTTAAATGTGCTATAGAAATAAAAGTGACTTGACTTGGTATAAATGAAAATTGTCCCTAGTTGTGTAGGATAGCGTTGATGTGCGGGGATCGCTGGTCGGTGCGGACTCGATGGGCTGAAGGGCCTGTTACTGCACTGTATCTCCAGAGTAAACTAATGTGTGGGCAGACTTATCATTAGACAATATTAAGAGTGCAATAGGACAACATCATGCGGCCCGGAGGACATCAGCTCATTCACTGATAGCTTTATTACCCGCCCACACCTCTATGACCAGTGGGGTGACCAACACAACCCGTGGAGCAGAGCACTGAGATCAGAGAGGCTCTGCTGCAAGGAGTGACAAGTCCTTATCTGCGTTGCAAACATGACCTTGCGTTTCATGGAGCGATAAGGCAGCCATCATAAAGATAGATGTCCTTGGCGCAGGCCTTCACCTCGCGTAAACACGTCGCAATTGAACCCTCCTCTCGACAACGCTCACCGTGATCTTTTGGACTGGCGTGACCTTCTCGCTGTTACAAACAGACAGCTGAATGATGAAACATGGGATAGGGACAAGCAAGTCCATGTTGTTTTCACAGCTTGTGAGGCGGGTCAGCTGCGTGGTAATGTACAGGTAATGGATGAGGGATAGACGGGTAATGTACGGGTAATGTACGATGATATGCGGGAAGTGTATAGGTGATGTACAGGTGATGTATAGGCAATGTGCGGATAATGCGCAGGTAATGCACATGCGATGTACGGGAAATATACAGTAATGTGCAGATAATGTATGGGTAATGTACAGAAATATGCAGGTAATGTACAGTGACATACACACAACGCATGATAATGCATGTGCAGTTAATGTACAGGTGAGTTACAGTAATGTACTGGTAAAGTACAGGGAGTGTACAGGTAGGACAGGTAGTGCATAGTGAGGTTCAAGTAATACACAGGTACTGTACCGTAACGTACAGGTAATGAGGGTGTAATGTAAGGTATTGTGTTGGCAATGTGCAGATAATGTATGGGAAATGCACAGGTAATTTGCAGCAATGCATAATGTTCAGTAATTAATGGGTGATGTACGGGTAATCTACAGGTAATGTGCAGATAATATGGGAAATGTATAGTTAATGTTCAATTAGTGTGCAGTTAGTGTAAAAGCAATAGACAGTAACATACAGGGGATGTGCGGATTATGCATGGGTTATGTACAGTAATTTACGGGTAATGTACTGGGGCTGTTATATACAGCTATTAACGATTGCTTTAATTAGGCATCAATTTCATTATCGTGGTATCGATGCGATTCTTCCTTTTTGTCTCGTTTCCTTCTCTCTTAGACATCTCTTTTTCTTTCTTACAGATACAGATACAGATCGATTTTATCTGTCACATGTGCCAATACAGCCAAAAATAAAGAACGCAACACAGAGTAGACAGAAATTCAACATAAAACATAAAACATCCCCTCACAGCAGGATCAAAGTTTCCCGCCGTGAGGGAAGGCACCAAAGTCAGTCTCTTCCCCTGATGTTCCCCACTGTTCACCCGTGGTCGGGGCCTCCCCGAGCCCCCTGCAGTCGCCGCTACGGGCGGCCCGATGTTCAGGCCCGCTCGCCCGGGGTGATGCAAGTCCGACGTCGGGGCTGGGGGACGTCCTCAGCGGCCTGGACCTCGAGTCGGCCCCCTCCTACCGGAGTCCGCGGCTCCCAAGTCCGCAGGCCGCGCCGGGTGGAGACACAACACTGGAGGCCCTCGGCAAAGGGCCCCAGGACTCTATGGAGTTCAGCGCCGCCCGCGTTGGGAGCTCTCCCAACCAGAGCTCCACGATGTTGGAGCAGTGGCCCAACGCTCCGGAGCTCCAACGGCGACCCAGGTAGGGCATCGCCCGCTCCGTGCTGACTCCAGCGCCGCCGCTGTTGCAGCTCTGGTCCGGTTCCCGGTCCCCGGCAGGAAAGGCCGCTCCGATCCAGGAGGTCGGCCGCGAGGTGGGGGGCGAGGACGCGACTCGGAGAAATAGTCGCGACCCCGCCAGGAAGCGACTGGGAGTCTCCGTTTCTCTGTTCCTTGTTTCTCTGTTTACCTCTCATCTGGTTTTCATTCTTTCACCATCATTCACTCCGTTTGCTTCTCTGCACTTAGGTTTCAGTAACCAGGAGGCGATGCTGCCCAACGCTGCGTCACCACAACATAAAGTGCTGGTGGAACTCAGCAGGGCGGGCAGCATCTGTGGAGGGCAAATAGACCAATTCCCTCCCCGAGATCCTCCAGCACCTCATGCTTTGCGCAAGATTCCAGCATCTGCAGTCCCTTGTGCCAGCGGCATTATTCATTTGTGCCTTTCTCGCAATTTGCGCCGCAGGTTTATTGCGATGTTAACATTGAGCTGGGCAGTCGCATTGTTCAGCGCACTTTGCATTGCAGCGCGTCCTGGCTCAGTAATACCGCTTTAAACTTGGCAAAGCTTAAGCAGCAACTGAATCTTTTCAAACACCAACTGTTGCTAGTTTACGATGAAATCATGTCTCTAAATAACCGGATGTACATATTCTATTGTGAAATAATAAATGCATGGGGGACATGCCCTAATAACACCTTGGAAGTCCTACCTCAATATGTTTCTTCCAGGCAATTGGGTGATCGAGGTCATTGCCATGATCTGCAGAATCTTCAAAGAAAGGGACATAAATATTAATAATATGAACATAATATTAATATGGGCAACTTCCAACCCAGCGGTATGAATATTGAGTTCTCTAAATTCAAGTAACCCTTACTTTCCCTCTCTCACCATCCCTCCCCCACCCTAGTCCTCTTGCTAATTTCACCATTTGTATTCCTTTGATATCACCTCGTCCCCAGCCAACAATGGACCATTGTGGGCTCCAGCTTTCCTGAGTCATTGATGCAGGCTCTGCCTTGTTCTGCACCTTCCCATACCTCCAGTGTCCCCCTCCGTAACTCACGGTCTGATGAAAGGTCTCGAACCACAACGTCACCAGGGATGCTGGACCCCGTTGAGTTACTCCAGCATGTTTGTGTCTGCCTTCAGTGCAAACCAGCATCTGCACTTCCTTCTCACACATAAACATTAATAAAATCAGGTTAATAAAGCTCCTCTCAGGCTACACCACATACGACTTGTGTCCAAGGGCTCTGGGATCAAGACTCGGCTCTGATTGACAGGGTAACAGGGCTCCTCTCCCACAATGGTTTCAAGTGTCCTGCCATGTTTTGTAAATCATCCTTCCTTATAATCTCACTCCCTTATAATCGGGAGCATACAATGGCGGCACGGTGGCGCACCCTCACAACGCCAGACACCCGGGTTCCATCCTAACTACGAGTTTCCACGTTCTCCCCGTGACCAACGTGGGTTTTCTCCGGGTGCTCCGGTTTCTCCCACGCTCCAAAGACGTACAGGTTTGCAGGTTAAATAGCTTAATGTAAATTGTAAATTGTCTCTAGTGTGTAGGATAGTGCTAGTATGTGGGGGGGGATCACTGGTCGGCCAAACGGCCTATTTCCACGCTGTGTCTCTAAAATCTAAAGTAATTTACATCCTGTACCTACATCGGCCACGGTGGGATGCAGAGATCATGATAGGGAGCGTCCGCCACATACATCAGCTATCAGTTCTTATCCCATGATGGCACAAGAGCCCGAAAACGATGACCACCGGAAATTGGAGTAACAGCACCTCATATTCCGCTTGGGCAGTCTGCACCCTAGTGGCATAAACATTGAATTCACCACTTTCTGGTAGCCCCTGCTGTCTCCTCCCCTTCTCAGCTCTCCTTCAGCCCTCGGCTTTCTTCTCTCCATCCCCCCCCCCCACCCTACATCAGTCTGAAGAAGGGTTTCGGCCCAAAACGTTGCCTATTTCCTTCGCTCCTTAGATGCTGCTCCAGGTTCAAGAACAGCTTCTTCCCATCAACTATCAGGCTCTTGAACCACCCTGCACAACTTTAAATACATGCTACCTGAGCAACAAACCACCATGGACTTTTTTTAAAATCAGATGCACGGCCTTCGACTTGCAATGAAGGAGGCTGCACAAAATGGTGGACATGACCTGGTCCATCATGGGTACTGACCTCCCCACCATCGAAGGGATCTACAGAAAATCTACAGCTGATGTCTCAAGAAGGCAGCTAACATCATCAAAGACCCCACACCACCCTGGCCACGCTCTCATCCTGCTGCTACCATCGGGAAGAAGGTACAGGAGCCTGAAAACTGTGACCTCCGGGTTCAAGAACAGCTTCTTCCCAGCAATCATAAAGCTCGTGAAGACTGCACAACCCTGACCACAACACAACTTCAGCAACAAGCTACCATGGACTTTGCACCAAGGTTGCATTATGTACTTTAGCTTGCACTATCATGCTGTGTTTACCTAGAATAAATGACAGTATATTTGTCGCATTGTTGCGCTAATGCACAGGCCTGCAACGGTGCAACAAGTAGGAATCTCATTGTTCACGTCCTGGTGCATATGACAATTAAATGCTCTTGACTATTGAAGAGCCAGTGAGTGCATGAGAAGTCTCACCAAAAAAAAGTTGGAAAGGGAAAATGGTGTTTTGAGGTGTAAATGGTTAAACAATGGTTCATCCGAGGAGGACTTGACATCAGTCTTTGACTTCATCACCATTACAATTGAGAGCTGCAGACATCTATTGTGTGACTGTAAAGAGGGGGGCTTTAAACAGTCAAAATAGTTAAATTCAGCTGAGTCTGAGCCAACCATCGGTCACCTGTTCGCACTAGTTCTACCCCACCTTCTCATCCACTCCCGACACACTTGCGGCACTTTACAGAGGGCCAATTAACCTATAAACCCACGCCTTTGGGACGTGGGAGGAAACTGGAGGAAACCCACGCGGTCACAGGGAGAATGTGCGATCTCCACACGCAGACAGCGCCCGCAGTCAGGGTGGAACCCGGGTCTCTGGCTCTGTGAGGCAGCAGCTCAGCGAGTGGAGAGGCCCTGAGGTGTTAAGAGTCTGAGTCGCTCATGGCAACATGGCCAGCCTCTGACTTGTGGCCCCAGTACCTATGGGTCCTCCATGTGCGTGATGTTGCTTACATGGACCTGTATCTAATTAAGACTCCTACCATTTGCTGCAGCATTTTGCATGCTGTTTTCTTTGGATTGCTTCTTCCTCTCCCGGACTTTGGGTTCTTCCTTGCATTCAATCATCCTTCTTGGAATTCTGAAAAAAATACATCAAAGTAGATTTAGTGCAAAAGAAGCAAGAATGACGCGATCTGCCTGTCCCACCACTGTGCAGTGTGTCCATGTCTCATACATGCTGCGTGCTCCACTTTCTTCCTCTCGTGGTTTCCAGTTATCCTTTTTAGTTCACTTTAGTTTAGAGAGATACAGCGCGGAAACGCGCCGACCAGCGATCCCCGCGCACTGACACTATCGTACACGCACCAGGTACAATTTACTATTTTACCAAAGCCGATTAACATGCAAACCTGCACGTCTTTGGAGTGTGGGAGGAAACCGGAGCGCCCGGAGAAAACCCACGCAGGTCACGGGGAGAACGTGCAAACTCCGTACAGACAGCGCCCGTGGTCAGGATGGAACCCGGGTCTCTATCGCTGCACGACCGTGCTGCCCCAAAGTGAACCTCCCTGGGAGGATATTGGTCCCCCTCCAGTTCAGGTGCAACCTGTTCCATCTTGTGCAGGTCCCACCTGCCCTGGAAGAGAGCCCAATAATTATTATATCTAAAGCTGGCCCTCCTGCACCATCTCGTTAGCCACTTACTAAATGCCAGTCTGAAGAAGGGTTTCAGCCCGAAACGTTACCTATCTCCCTCGCTCTGTAGATGCTGCTGCACCCTCTGAGTTTCTCCAGCATTTAGTGTACCCTACTAAATACACTATCTTACTACCTCTTGCCTCCAGCAAATGGCACAGATAGTAATCTGGAGATCACATCCTGAGAGATGCGGTTTTTTTACCTTGCTACCTAACGTGTCCCGACTTTATCTACCTCATTGGAGACCCTCAAACTACCTTTAACCAGACTTTTTTACCTGGCACAAGACATTATTCCCTTTATCCTGAATCTGCACACTTTGGATGGCTGGATTGTAATCATGGCTGGATAGCTCGCAACAAAAAAGATTTTTTGCCCTACCTCAGTACACGTGACAATAGTAAACTAAACTAACTCGTTAAATTCTTTTTGTGGGACCTCACCTCCCATCTTACCAATGTCGTTGGTTACCAATACGGACTATGATCTCTTGGCTGTTCACCCTCCCCTTCTTTGCCCTCTGAGAGGTAGCCTTGACCCTGACACCAGGGAGATAACACACCATCCTGGAATCGCGCTCACACCCACAGAAACGCTCGTCTGTACCCTGACCAGAGAGTCCCCTATCACTATCAAGATTGAACCCTATCCTTGATAAATTGCTACCGACTTTGCCCCGAGGCAAAGCTCAGCAGCCATAAATTAATTTAGTCCAGCTCTCCGTCTCCTTTATTTTAGTTTTAGTTTCAGAGATACAGCATAGAAGCAGGCTCTTCGACCCATATCCAACACACTGGGGACAATTTACAATTTTACGAAGCCAAATTAACCTACAGACGTACCATTTTGGAGTGTGGGAAACCGGAGCACCCGGAGAAGACCCACGCAGGTCACGGGGAGAAGGTACAAACTCCGTACAGGCAGCGCCCGTAGTCAGGATCGAACCCGGGTCTCCGGCGCCCGTAAGGATACAACGCTACCTCTGCGCCCCCGTGCCGCCCCGTGTCCGATCATGTGCTTGTCTGCAGTCTTCCCTAGAAAAGGTTTACAGCCAATAAACCAGACACTGTTCCACAAACGAACACCTTCTCTGTAAATCCATGCTCCTTGCCCTCTCTGCTGATACACACACCAAACCTTTTTTTTCTCGTTTATTATCCTGTTGCGAGTAAGAATTTCATTGTTCTATCTGGGACATATGACAAAAACACTCTTGACTCTTGAAACAATTGATTCCTAACTGATATTAATGTCTTCTCCATGGAAGGGCTTTATTAAATTGATAATCAATTTTCTTCATGAAGAACGAAGCAGACGTCTTTTAAAAATCCATTGCTTTGAAGAGATGTGATCAAAAGTCCTTTCCCACAGGTGGGTGAGAGGTGGGGTGGGGGTGAGGGGGGGGGGGGGGGGGGGGGGGGGGGGGGTGATGTGTCCTTTCACCAGCTGATCCCAAGCAAAGATCCTATATCGGAGCAAGATGGACCACTCCTGCTAAATGCAATGGGCTGACGTGTAGTACGCAACGGAGCGGAACGTGGGCCTTTTTTTCATCCATTTCCGTAACCGGACCGGACCCGACTCGCAGTGTAATCAACGTTGCGGGGGAACAGTTTGTGTTAATAAATTAAAATTCTGAAAATGAGGAGAAGATTTTTCCCAAATAACTTTTATTTTTACGAGGATGTTTCCGTAACCGGCTTCCGTCTCTGCACTAGTATCCAATGGGATCTTTGGTGCGGAGACGGAAGCCGGTTACGGAAATGGGGCCGTAAATTACCCATGAATCTGCCCACGACCGTACCACGTCTTTTTCGTCGAGTGGACTATCTTGCTCGCTGTAGGATCTCTGGGCCCAAGTGTTCAGACCACAACTGGGCCCAGTGCCCACAGTGGCAAAGACCAGAACTGGACCAAGTGCTCATGATCAGGACAGGACAGGAAACAGTTTGTTCGGGAGTTGAGTTACCATCAAAATCCCATCCGTTCATAGAAACGTAGAAACATAGACAATAGGCGCAGGAGTAGGCCATTCGGCCCTTCGAGCCTGCACCGCCATTCAATATGATCACGGCTGATCATCCAACTCAGTATCCTGTACCTGCCTTCTCTCCATACCCCCTGATCCCTTCAGCCACAAGGGCCACATCTAACTCCCTCTTAAATATAGCCAATGAACTGGCCTCAACTACCTTCTGTGGCAGAGAATTCCACAGATTCACCACTCTCTGTGTGGAAAATGTTTTTCTCATCTCGGTCCTAAAGGAATTCCCCCTTATCCTTAAACTGTGACCCCTTGTCCTGGACTTCCCCAACATCGGGAACAATCTTCCTGCATCCAGCCTGTCCAACCCCTTAAGAATTTTGTACGCTTCTATAAGATCCCCCCTCAATCTTCTAAATGAAGATTGAATGTGTGTTCAACTGAATTGAGATCAGACAATGAAATGCTGTCACTTTTCATCCATGGCAAAGTCAGCATGCAATAAAGAGGTTAATTAGTCAGCCCTGAACTTTGTTATAATTATGCTAGTATTGATTATTTTATATCATAGTAATATCAACCTACAGCCTTTGCCTTTGTGGCAGAAAAGTGAAAGTCTATTTCAACTATCTCCATGCTAATTAGGCAGGACCGGTTGTAAAACAATGGCCCGTAATTAAAAGCCATTCCAGGGATGCCGAGTCATATCCCAGAGAACGTTAATCAGTGCGGAAAATCAGCAAACTCAGTGGTTATAAACTATCTGATGCCAGGTGGTGACTGATACAAGTGGAGAAAGGGGAGACAAGTTGGAGACAACACAGGCAATGACTGGTCCAGGGAAAGTGTTAAGATGTAAAAACAAATCAAGTCAATGGTCTGGGATCTGTCAACGTGATTCTTTGTCTGGAGTTGTACTTTACATACTGCTGACATCAGCAGTGCAGGGTCCCACACCGACACACACACACACACAGTGTGGTCTCCCTCTCACACACACACACAGTGTACACAGGGTCTCTCATCTCACACACACACACACAGTGTACACAGGGTCTCTCTCACACACACACACACACAGTGTACACAGGGTCTCCCTCTCACACACACACACACAAACAGTGTACACAGGGTCTCTCTCACACACACACACACACAAACAGTGTACACAGGGTCTCTCTCTCACACACACACAAACAGTGTACACAGGGTCTCTCTCTCCACACACACACACACACACAGTGTACACAGGGTCTCCCTCTCTCACACACACACACAAACAGTGTACACAGGGTCTCTCTCTCACACACACACAAACAGTGTACACAGGGTCTCTCTCTCACACACACACACAACACAGTGTACACAGGGTCTCTCTCTCTCACACACACACACACACACACACACAGTGTACACAGGGTCTCTCTCACACACACACACACACACAGTGTACACAGGGTCTCTCTCTCACACACACACACAGGGGCATAGAGTCACACACACACAGTGTACACAGGGTCTCTCTCACACACACACACACACAGTGTACACAGGGTCTCTCTCTCACACACACACACACAGTGTACACACAACACACACAGTGTACACAGGGTCTCTCTCACACACACACAGGGTCCCTCTCTCACACACACAGTGTACACAGGGTCTCTCTCACACACACACACACACACACACACACAGTGTACACAGGGTCTCTCTCTCACACACACACACAGTGTACACAGGGTCTCTCTCTCACACACACACACACACACAGTGTACACAGGGTCTCTCTCTCTCACACACACACACACAGTGTACACAGGGTCTCTCTCACACACACACACACACACAGTGTACACAGGGTCTCTCTCTCACACACACACACAGTGTCACAGAGTCATAGAGTCACACACACACACAGTGTACACAGGGTCTCTCTCTCACACACACACACAGTGTACACAGGGTCTCTCTCACACACACACAATGTACACAGGGTCTCTCTCACACACACAGTGTACACAGCGTCTCTCTCTCACACACACACAGTGTAGAGGGTCCCACACTGACACACACAGTATACACAGGGTCTCTCTCACACACACACACACAGTGTACACAGGGTCTCTCTCACACACACAGTGTACACAGGGTCTCTCTCACACACACAGGGTGCAGAGGGTCACACACACACACACAGTGTACACAGGGTCTCTCTCTCTCACACACACACACAGTGTAGAGGGTCCCACACTGACACACACACAGTGTACACAGGGTCTCTCACACACACACAGACAGTGTAGAGGGTCCCACACTGACACACACGCACAGGGGCATAGAGTCACACACACACACACACAGTGTACACAGGGTCTCTCACACACACACACACACACAAAGTGTACGGGGGTCACACACACACAGACAGTGTAGAGGGTCCCACACTGACACACACACACACAAAGTGTACGGGGGTCACACACACACACAAAGTGTACGGGGGTCACACACTGACACACACACACAGGGGCACAGAGTCGCACACACACACGCAGTGTACACAGGGTCTCTCTCACACACATACACACAGGGTGTAGAGGGTCCCACACTACACACACCCTTTTGTGAGTACAGGGTCACACACACACACGGGGTGTACAGAAGGTGAAACGGAGGCAGGAAGAAAGGGTCAGTTAGTGTGGGAGCTTTTGGAGGAGCCACTTGGGGTGGTTTGAAAGGCTGAGCCCATGTTCTTGCAGCTGCTCGCTGCCCTGGGACCACTGGTGTAAAGGACATGAACAGCAATGAGAGCAGTGTGGGGCTGCGCTGTGGTCGGAGCCAGGCTCCCCGCACAGCCACGCCTGATTAAACAGGCTGGGCGAGGTTCACCCAGCCAGGCCCTGTCCCAGCCTTCAGAGGGGAACCTGGAATTCAAACCTCCACCATCAAAATCCCACCTTGAATGATTTCCGTACAATAGAATAACTGTATATAAACATATCCCTTTTAAACAGTTGACCAGAAATACGAAAGCTTGTCCCCTGAATTGACCCGTGACTGACTTTTGTCCGTCTGATAGCGGAGTTGAATGTGACGGGCAGCAGCCGGTACTCACCGCGATCCCGCTCACAGCTCACCTCCAGCCCCGCTGCTCCTGAGCTTCTAGATCAACTTCGGTGAGTGTCGACCTTTGTACCGACTCACGAAGATATGCACAGTGTTGTAATCCTCCAAGTGGTTGTAGCTGTGACCTTCCAATCGAGAAGATCTTTGCCCCAGTCCTTGGGGACTGGTTTTTAACCCTTTCCTTTCCTTCTCTCTGAAAACTAATTACTTCCTCTCTCTGACATGGAACAGGGCACAGCACAGGAACAGGCCCACAATATCCGTGCCAAACGTAATCTACTGATCCCCTTATCCATATCCCTCCATTCCTTGCAAATCCCCGTGCCTATATGTTCCAGAGAGTGGTGAATCTGTGGAATTCTCTGCCACAGTTGAGGCCAGTTCATTGGCTATATTTAAGAGGGAGTTAGATGTGACCCTTGTGGCTAAAGGGATCAGGGGGTATGGAGAGAAGGCAGGTACGGGATACTGAGTTGGATGATCAGCCATGACAACATTGAATGGCGGTGCTGGCTCGAAGGGCCGAATGGCCTACTCCTGCACCTATTTTCTATGTTTCTATCTAAAAGTCTCTTAAACGCCACTATCATATCTACACTGCCCTCCATAATGTTTGGGACAAAGACTCATCATTTATTTATTTGCCTCCGTACTCCACAATTTGAGATATGCAATAGAAAAAAAAAAATCACATGTGGTTAAAGTGCACATTGTCAGATTTTAATATATGCCATTTTTATACATTTTGGTTTCGCCATGTAGAAATTACAGCAGTGTTTTTTACAGCATAGTCCCCCCCCCCCCCCTATTTCAGGGCACCATAATGTTTGGGACACATGGCTTCACAGGTGTTTGTAATTGCTCAGGTGTGTTTAAATGCCTCCTTAATGCAGGTATAAGAGAGTGTTCAAGAAGGAACTGCAGATGCTTGAAAAGCGAAGGTGGACAAAATTGCTGGAGACACTCAGCGGGTGCGGCAGCATCTATGGGACGAAGGAAATAGGCAACATTTCGGCCCGAGTGTTTGACATCTCCATCCAGAGAAAAAGGTTCTGACGGTCTACCCTATCTATGCCTCTTATCATGTTATATACTCTCCCCTCAACCTCTGATGTTCCAGAGAAAACAATCCAAGTTTGTCCAACCTGTCCTTGCAGCTGATACCCCCTAACCCAGGCATCATTTTGGTAAACCTCTTCATTTTCAAAGCCTCCACATCATTTCTCTGTCTCTCTCTATCTCAGGTTCTCTGTCCTCTCCCACTAGATTTCAATTCTGAATAGCCCTGGTACCTCACCCAAGTCGACAGCCTTACACAATAAATCTGTGGAGCACACACTGTCCCCCTGCTTCCAAAATCTAATTGAATTCATTTTATTATCCAAATATGTATACATACAAAGAATTTGCCTTGGTGCTTTGCTCACGTCACAACACGATATATAGTAGACAATTAAAAAAATATATATATAATTTAAACATGTGAAGAATGAAATAAAATGCCAAAGCAAAAGGAGGCTACAGATTTTTGGTTGTTGAGTAGAGCTACTGCTCGTGGAAAAAACGTGTTTTTATGTCTGGCTGTGGCAGCTTTGACAGTCCGGAGTCGCCTTCCAGAGGGAAGTGATTCAAAGAGTTTGAGTCCAGGGTGAGAGGGGTCAGAGATGATCTTGCCCGCTCGCTTCCTGGCCCTTGCAGTGTACAGTTCATCAATGGAGGGAAGGTTGCAGCCAATAACTTCTCTGCTGATCGGACGATTCGCTGCAGCCTCCAGGTGTCGTGCTTGGTGGCTGAGCCAAACCAGACCGTGATGGAGAAGGTGAGGACAGACTCTACGATGGCCGTGTAGAATTGGACCATCATTGCCTGTGGCAGATTGTGCTTCCTCAGCTGCCGCAGGAAGTACATCCTCTGTTGGGCCTTTTTGACTGTGGAGTCGATGGTAGCCCCCCACTTAAGGTCCTTGGAGATGATGGTTCCCAGGAACTTAAATGACTCCACAGATGTGACTGTGGTGTTGTTGATGGTGAGTGGGGTGAGGGGAGGGGGGGCTCTCCTAAAGTCTACAATCAATTCCACTGTCTTAAGAGCATTGAGCTCCAGGATGTTGCTACGGCACCAGGACGCCAGCTGTGACACTTCCTGTCTGTAGGCAGATTCCTCCCCATCCTGGATCAGTCCAATCAGGGTTGTGTCGTCCGCAAACTTGAGAAGCTTGACAGAGGAGTCTGTGGAGGTGCAGTCGTTGACTTAGAGAGAGTAACGCACTTTGATTCAGAGACACACAGCATGGAAACAGGCCTTTCGGCCCATCATGTGCACATGGACCAGTAACCACCTATTTACTCTAACCCTACATTAATCCCACTCTCCCCACATTCTCATTAACTCCCCCCAAATTCTACCCCTCACCCACACACCAGTGACAACTTACAGCGGACAATTAACCTACGGGCCTGCACGTCTTGGGAGATGTGGAAGTAAGCTGGAGCACCTGGGGGAAACCCATAAGGCCACAGGGAGAACGTGCAAACTCCACATGGACAGGGCCATGGTCAGGATTGAACTCGGCTCACTGGAGCCATGAGGGAGTGGCACCTCATCACTCCTCCTCCTTTCCAGTCTGATAGTAGTCATTACTGTTCCTTTGCAGAAGCCCCAATCAAGCCCATGTCACTCCTTTCCCAATCCTCTGGATCTGACCCCTGACACTCCACCATAACATTTAATACCACATACAACAGTACAGCACAAGTACAGGCCCTTTGTACTAACTTCACCGTCATCCTGTTGCATTTAAATGTCTTCCCAACTTATTATCACCTAGCACACCGCCAACAATGGACCATTGTGGGCTCCACCTTTCCTTGATCATCATTACTTTTTGCATATCTTTCATTCATTTCCTCTATCGTTTCCCATTCCCGTCTCTCGGTTGGGCCGAAGGGCCTATTTCTGTGCTGTACGGCTATGACTCAGCAGGAGATTTATGCTTTTCAGGTATGACCATACACGAGACAGTATCAGGCATAATTCCATTGACAAGTTGGCTCAAAGTAAAAGGCCAGCAGTGCACAGTAGAGCAAGTGTTCTTTCTTGCATCATTCAGTGAAGCAATGGCTTCTCTCCAATAAAGGTGCTTCCACCAGCTTGCTCCCTCACTTATACTGAAAGCATAGACTCCTACTGTTAGACCAGTTGTGGATGAGCTCGACCCAAAGATTAACATGCTAATTGTATCAAGAACTGTGAAGCCGGTTCCCTCAGATACATTGTGGATCAGGAACATGAAATGCTGATCAAATCATTCAAAGGATTTTATTAAATAATACAGAAGAGCAATTCCCAATTTTCAGTGCAACACCAATTTATCACAAAGCATTTATTGATATTAGACGTTACATTTCAAAATACTACTTCATTACTTCAGTTTGTGAACTTAAATAGTTAGACGCATTACATTCCCAGTAAAAAAAAGTGTTTATCAAGTTCTATAAAGTGATATAAAATTGCATGAACTGTGTGCTCACACTGAACTGGAAGCACAGAAACATATCAATGGAAGTGCATTCTCAAGAAGTATCCTGATCCTGTTAGCAAGGAGATTTTAAACAGAATATTAAATTAAATAATTTCAAAATATTAAACTTAAAAGTGGAAAAGCAGGAGGGTAACTTTTATTCCTTGAAAAGCATTGTGGAAAATCAATCAAACCAAACCAATGTCTGACTCAAAGGTAGGCATTTCTAAATACAGTCAGTGCTAAATTCTTCTGGGCATCTTGGTCAGTAAGGACAAGTTAGGCTGAAGGGAGTCATACAGTTTCCATACTGTACGACTCCATGACCAACATGTAAGATTTTAAAATTAAAAATAAATTGAAGGTCATTCTGCAAGCTCCCTTTCTTCACCCTGAACTTCTAAAAACAAATTACATAAACAAAGAAAGTTTCATACTATCTTACCCCAGAGGTTTCATTCAAACCATGGGGGTAGATGGGGACACCTGCCCAGATTCCTCAGTGCTGTGTTCAATTAGTTTAGGCCTCTGGATTACTAGATCAGTGATTATATGACTGCTGCACCACTCACCCATGAAACCATTTTCTCCTCTCCTGAAGATATTCATACAACTTATACGACTCGCTGCTTGTTTGCAAGAGGCAGAATGGAGCAAGTCAATAAACTTTGCGACATCACCGTTGAACTGGGCAACCAGTCATGTGAACTTTGTCCAGCACGAGTGAATGGAAGGGAACCAACACAGCACCGACCAGATAATGAACCTTGAACCCAAGTGGTCTGTGTGGCTCAGTGCTAATTCAGCTGTCTCTTTTCCTCACCGAGTTATCCGGAGAAGCTCTCCGCTGTATTCTGGCTGTACTGACTCGGCCTATGAAATGGAAATTTCAGATCTAACTCGAGTGTTCTACCAAAAACATCGTCACCAGGCAGACTTCCTTGTAGCTCCTGCTTAACGTGGGTGCTGAGGAAAAAGAAATAGGACAGGGAAGCTACACTGGTGGATTATGTTAGTGGCAGGGACTTGGCACTGAAGCCATCTGGCTAAAGAAATTGGCCCCATATTTGGAATAACCAGGAATTAGAATTGAAGTCAGATTTCAGAAGACTTTCAGCGCAGCTGTTGCATATTTTCTAACCTTTATACTAAGCTACTTCCGTCAGATGCAATCCCTAGAGAGTCTGCAAACCCTTTCTGGAGTTGGCCGACAGATATCGAGCAAGATTGATTGGAGAGATCCCGTTTGTAATTTAATTTTCTCTTCAGAAAGTTCAGGCAGTGCGGTCCTGCACTGGCTAGTATCCAAACTCTTCGGAAGATGCGGTCTGTGAACAAGACACGGACCTCTTCCTGCCCGGGAGCCCAGGAAGTGAGTGACCATATTTATCCACACACCAGCAGTGACCACGTCTTCTGCCTTTCGATGATTTACACTAAGAAAAAAAAAAAATTAGGAACATGTTAAATCCATATATCTGTATCGTCTTTCAGGGTGTCAGGGGTTATGGGGAGAAGGCAGGACTATGGGGTTGAGAGGGAAAGATAGATCCGCCATGAATGAATGGCAGAGTAGGCTTGATGGGCCAAATGGCCTAATTCTGCTCCTAGAACCTATGAAACATAGAAACATAGAACCATAGAAATTAGGTGCAGGAGTAGGCCATTCGGCCCTTCGAGCCTGCACCGCCATTCAATATGATCATGGCTGATCATCCAACTCAGTATCCTGTAACTGCCTTCTCTCCATACCCCCTGATCCCTTTAGCCACAAGGGCCACATCCAACTCCCTCTTAAATATGGCCAACGAACTGGCCTCAACTACCTTCTGTGGCAGAGAATTCCACAGATTCACCACTCTCTGTGTGAAAAACAATTTTCTCATCTCGGTCCTAAAAGACTTCCGCCTTATCCTTAAACTGTGACCCCTTGTCCTGGACTTCCCCAACATCAGGAACAATCTTCTTGCATCTAGCCTGTCCAACCCCTTAAGAATTTTGTAAGTCTCTATGAGATCACCCCTCAATCTTCTAAATTCCAGCGAGTACAAGCCAAATCTTTAATTCTTTCTTTAATTTATCTTTAATTCTCTAAACCTCCCAATAGAGTTTCACAGTCAATGAGGTCACTGTGTACAGAGAATGTAATTCGTACAGAGAAACCTCCCCTAAACTGTAATTTTGGAAAGAATCTCTTTATAATGTTGGATGTATTTTAGACAAGTGCACTTGGGATAACTCCCTTTTTTTTTTAAACCGGATAGTCCGAAGGGAGATTTTCCGAGGTCAATCTGAAATAATAACATCTCTTCCAAACAATCGCCGGGAAAATTTAGTCAAATGGTCTTTATAAATCAGCTCATGTCTAAACAAAGATACATATTAGGGTAGTACAACTGTAGTAGTCACAAGCCTCTGGGCAGCAAAATCCATGTCATTGTTTTCTCGTCCCAATTTTAAGGATGAGAACAATTGTGGCCCTGCCATTATCACAGACATTTCATCCCAGTTGCCAGGCATGGACTCTCCATTCTGCATTCACAACAGCAAAACAGTTAGTTCTTTTAAAACAAAACTTTAAAATATTGGTCAGCAAATGCAGACTACTGCATTTGTCAAAATCCTATCAAACTCTCCGATTAGTACAGTTCTACAAACCACAGAGCCTCTTGTTTTTTGGTCAGCGTGTTAACTGATCACACCCAACGAGTGGGGAGGAACTGGTCCTACTGGGAAGGGAAGGCAAACGCTGTTACGGGCCTGTCCCACTTGGGCGACAGCCTAAAAAGTGAACCCAGTCGCATGACGCGTGGGGAGGTGTGATGACGCATGCAGTGACGCACGGTAACTCGCGGTGATTCCCCGTCTCCCCAGGATTTTGGAAAGTTCAAAACCCTGGGGCGACATTTGGGTGTCTCAGCATGCCGTGCGCCCTGTCACGCGCTGACGGACGCCGACCTGCGGGTGACGCCCGGTTAGGGTTGGGGTCAGGGACCACAGATGGGCTGTAAAATATTCTTCCTTCAATGCATGGATTTTAAACATTAATATATTAAAAATGAATACAATAAAATCAATTGTGCAAATGAAAAGATGTCAGAGTCGTATTTCTTTATAGATGTATTGGTCCGCTTCCAGATCCGATCACCGTCTCTGGGGGAGGGGTGTTCAGTCTACACTCACTGAATCCATCCCTGTGAAAAGTTATAGTGACGGCGATCGGATCGGGAAGCGGTCCCAATACATCTATAAATAAAACTGAACGACTCCGACATCTTTTCATTTGCACAATTGATTTTATTGTATTCATTTTAATATATTAATGTTTAAAATCCATGCATTGAAGGAAGAATATTTTACATCCTCAACCCTAACCGGGCGTCACCAGCATGACAGCATACGTCAGCGCGCATGTCATGCAACTTGACGGTTTTACGGGCTCCGCAGTCGCCCAAATGGGACAGGCCCTTTAAGACGACAGATTTTTTTTAAAAAACAGTTGATGTCCATTTTCCTTTTCTTTTCACACCATCTATGACTCTACGGTTCTGTGGGAGGCTTGGAAGGGGTTTAGTAGGCACAAGGCTTCAATGATCGCAAATGATAAAGTGATTACTTCTGCGACTGGGTTCACTGTTTACCTGTTTGCTCCGGT
The DNA here is from genome assembly GCA_035221665.1 of Okamejei kenojei. Taxonomy (NCBI): domain Eukaryota; kingdom Metazoa; phylum Chordata; class Chondrichthyes; order Rajiformes; family Rajidae; genus Okamejei; species Okamejei kenojei. The sequence continues at coordinate 5,834,351 of CM069174.1, forward strand.
AGTAACCCCTCTTATCGCAGTTTGGGATGTAGATGTCTTCTGGGCTGCGTAGAAACTCTGGCTGAAGATCCTGCAGAATCAACTCCATTTCCCTTCGGCATGGGCCCTAAGTACAGATCAACAATTGGACAGTGTTTAAAGACAGCAGAGTGAAAGATCAATCCAAAACCCTAATCCTCCCTTCAAAGCTCGTGTCCCACTCCAACTTTCCCAACACATGCGTGGGAAGCAACTGCAGATGTGGGTTTACACCGAAGATAGACACAAAGTGCTGGTGTAACTCAGCGGGTCAGGCAGCATCTCTGGCGAACATGGATAGGTAACATTTCAGTCTAAAGAAGGGTCTCGACCCAAAACGTCACCTACCCATGTTCTCCACAGATGCTGCCTGACCCGCTGAGTTACTCCAGCACTCTGTGAAACGTCACCTATCCATGTTCTCCACAGATGCTGCCTGACCCGCTGAGTTACTCCAGCACTCTGTGAAACGTCACCTATCCATGTTCTCCACAGATGTGCTGCCTGACCCGCTGAGTTACTCACAGCACTCTGTGAAACGTCACCTATCCATGTTCTCCACAGATGCTGCCTGACCCGCTGAGTTACTCCAGCACTCTGTGAAACGTCACCTATCCATGTTCTCCACAGTTACTCCATGTGAAACTCATGTTCTCCACAGATGCTGCCTGACCCGCTGAGTTACTCCAGCACTATGTGAAATGTCACCTATCCATGTTCTCCACAGATGCTGCCTGACCCGCTGAGTTACTCCAGCACTCTGTGAAACGTCACCTATCCATGTTCTCCACAGATGCTGCCTGACCCGCTGAGTTACTCCAGCACTCTGTGAAACGTCACCTATCCATGTTCTCCACAGATGCTGCCTGACCCGCTGAGTTACTCTACTGCGACAAGTGATGGCTTCCACTGATTGCCGCTGGAAGATTGCGTCCTTTTCAGGGCGGACAATGACAGCGAGGTCAACATTTGCAACATGGACACGAAAAGAAGAAAATGGAGACCAATACAAGTTCTAGTGACATTGGAGACCATCACTTGTTCATGGTCAGCAAGTTCCACCATTATATACATTGTATACGAACAAGAATCCAAACTGGCTGCTTCATCAACAACTTGGGCTGGCACAGCAGTAGAGTTGCTGCCTTACAGCACCAGAGACCCAGATTCAATTGTTGAAGCTGCCAGAGGAGGTAGTTGAGGCTGGGGCTATCCTGACAGTTAGACAGGTACATGGATAGGACAGGTATGGAGGGATATGGACCAAATGCTGGCAGGTGGGACTAGTGTAGCTGGGACATGTTGGCTGCTGTGGGCAAGTTGGGCCGAAGGGCCTGTTTCCATAGTGTATCACTCTATGACTCTAACCTAGGTATTATCTCACTCATTTCTGAACAAGGACCCAAACTCACAACAGCTTTCAGAGACTAGAATTTACATCTAAAACTAAATCTATGAAATACACATTTTCATGCATTTGGAGAAACCACACTGGTTTTATGGGCCATCTATTTTTCCACAGAAAAACAGGAACATATGCAATGCTCTCTTTATAGATTTTGCAGCAAATAGATTAATATGCAGCATTTAAATCTTATGCTCATTTATACAATGCTCACATGTACTTGTTCTTTGGTGAAGAAAACTTTATTAAAGATCGAACAATCAACATTTTATGCTCCAGTATACAATATTTAATCTGTTACATTGCATACAAATTGACTGTGGCAACAGTAGCTATAGATTAAACTGTATTTAATTGTTCTAGAGAGGAGCATCAGTCGACAGAACCATGCCAATCCATGGCCATTGCCTCCTTTGCAATATTAGCCGATTCTTCCCCTACCTCTACTCCTCTACTGGTGAAACACTGATCCATGCCGTTGTTATCCAAAAACTTAATTGTTCCAATGCACTTCAGGTGAGCCTTCCTCTCTGACAAAGTTTTTCAACCTCAAACATTAACTGTTTTCTCTTTTAACAAATGCTGCCTGACCCATTGATCATTATTCCTGATTTTTCTCCCCTTAAAGCAGAGATCACAAAATCAGAAATGTGGACTATCAGCTTGTGCTCACTGGCTTATATTAACCCCCGTTTAAATAACGGTGCATTTTTAAGAAAATCACACCCTCATTTTCAAATCCCTCATGCTCTTTCCTCTCTTCATTCCCCCACCAAAGCATATATATTTGTCTAATTGTGGGCACACATCTCACCCATCCCTCCTCCCTCGCTTCCATGCGCCCCATTTTAATTGTTGCAACGGCACCAGTTAAGTCATCAGTTGCCAGGGACCTACAGTTGTGGAATATGGAGCTCCACACCTCCCCAACTCTTTCTTTATCTCACGGGGCTCCTTAAAATCTACCGTTCACCAACCTTTTGGTCATTTACCTTTAATTCCTTACAATGCACAATACTTTTTTTCTATATAAATGTCCCTTTACGTTAAAATGAAGCACCTTGGGTCATTTTTACATGCTGAAGAGGATCTAAAAGCCACGTGGACAAGTATATGGATAGGAAAGGTTTATAGGGATATGGGCCAAATGCAAGCAAATGGTGCATTTTATTTGGCATGGGCAAGTTGGGCCAAAGGGCCCGTTTCCATGCTGGTAGACTCTATGGCAGTGTACACAAATAGGTTATTGTCAAGAACCGTGGGGGAACTTCTGTCACGAATTATGCCAGGGATGCCTAGAAAGTGCGGTGTTGGACAGGATACCCCTCCAAACATCCATTCATGGTACTTTACAAGTGTCCAGTATTGCTAGGCTTTGTACAATCAAACATTCAGAATGACCACAATTAGCACGACACCCCTAGTCATTACATTGGTGTGGTCTTCAATGACAAATCTGAGAGCAAATAGGTCTAATTTAAAGAGAAATGCAGAGCATAATACCTCAGATGCTAGAAATTTGCCTCATGGGCAAATTTACTTTTACTTCTTTCAACTTCGTATTCTACATCGGTAGCTCACAACATGGTCTCTGCCACAATGAGGAGACCAAACAAACTGGGCAAATGCTCAACAGAGCACTTCTATTAGGTTTACAAGCTAGACCAAGTCTTGAGATGACCAACATGAATATTGAATTGAATTCTTTGTCACATGTGGTAAGTCACAACATAATTCGTTGCTGGTATACCCATGGTATGTATGCAATAGCTGCTACATAACGGACACCGACAAAGTTACAACGTGACCCACACCAGGTTTCTCCCCCCTCCCCGTCAGGTCCTCCCACCCCCCCCCCCCCCCCCCTCACGACAGTCCCCCCACACCTATACTGTGACCTCTGCACACCCCTGTTCAGTTCTAATGAAGCAGCACCTCTCCCTTTCAATTGGTCACTTAATGTTCTTCCAAGTATCACAGAATTCAACAACTTCAGGTAAGGATTCTGCTATTCCCACTTATACATCCTCCAGAACCGCTTGTGTGTCACACCTCATACCCAACTATTTTATACCACCAATCCCTAAAAAATTCTTCTGGCTCCACTCCCTTTCCCTTTCTTTCCCCCGCCCCACCCAGCCCCAAACACATGCAAGATTATTTTTCATTGGCATCCAGGAGCTTTCCTACAAGAATGTGAATAGTCAAGTGGGAATAGACCAGTCAGGTAGAGGACCCAGGATCACACGGTCTCAATGACAGAATTAAACAACCAATTGACTCACAAAGCCTAAATTTACATATTCCTAAGCACACAAGGCATTTGTCAAATTATTGCAGCAAGCTCCAAGTTAATACAAGATAGACACAAAAAGCTGCAGTAACTCAGCGGGTCAGACAGCATCTTTGGAGAAAAGGAATAGGTGATGTTTTGGGTCAAGATCCTTCTTCAGACCAACCCAAAATGTCACCTACTTTTTCTCCAGAGATGCTGTCTGACCCGCTGAGTTATTTCAGCTTTTTGTGTCTATCTTCAGTATAAACCAGCATCTGCAGTTCCTTCCTATACATTTTGTCTAGCTTAATATATCCGGCACTTTCGGTTTCCAATTGTACTCAAAAATCTCGGAGAGAGGAATGTATATTCCAGCGTGCCAACCCTTGAAATATGCATTGAATTTGCTTGTGTTCTCCTCAAACCTGGCACTTACGTATTCGGAGTCTGCTGCCAGTGTGGTGACTGGGGTAGATTTTGATGGGGTCGTCATGGTGTGCATAGTTCCCTCTGCCGAATGGCGATTTCCTTGATGAGGTTTCAGTTTCAAGTAGTGGCCAGGATTGTCATGGTTTTTACTACCTTGTCGCCGCTTTCCGAAAGAATATTTTTCATTGGCATCCAGGGGCCTTCCTGCAAGAATGAGAAGAGTCAAATACGAATAGACCAGTCAGTTAGAGAGCCCAAGATCACACTGTCTCAATGTAAGATTCAAAAACACAATTGTCTCACAAAGCCTACATCTATGTATTCCTAAGCACACAAGGTATTTGTCGAATTATTGCCGGAAGCTCTAGCTTTCACACCGCTTATGAGAGATCACCATATGATAAACCCGCAATTGGATCAGCATATTGGGCAACAAGAACATGAGAAACATACAAACCATTTCACAATGAACAAATGCCACTTACCATACAAGTGTTAGTGGGAGCAAAGAGAAACTCTTGCAATAACACTTCTCGTCAGCAGGGGGATCTCAATCGATTTGGGCTAATGGATTCACCCCAAATTTGGAGTTCACTTTTTTTTTTTGACAGAAGTGTATGTCAGTCATAGCTCAGAGATCGCTCGCTCACCTCTGAACCAGAGCGACACAGGATCAACGTGCACTTTAGGGAAAGACATAATGCAGGTTAACATCCCCGGCACAGTGTTGCACTGCCAGTGGTGCTGCCTTTCAGATCGGACGCAAGCTAAGCCTCCCCCTCTGCTCACTCAACTGCACAATTTCATAAGCAAGCTGGGGAGCTTTGTTCACTCTCCATACCTGTATTCACTCTCCATACCTTTATTCAATCAATCAATGGTGTTTATGGAAGCTTCTTGTACAGAGGCTAGCACATCCTTTTACATAACAATCGCGGCTTCAGTTCCACGCACACTACACTTAATTGGGATAAGGACAGTATTCAATCCGCCTTTTAGATACCAGTACAAACATTACAGCATTTCATAGAATGCACATGATAGAACATGTAGATCGTTCCACTTTAGAGAGAAATTGAAATCCTAATTCCCTAAACATTTTTTGAAGGAATAATCCTCGTTTCAGCATTATTACAACTTGCAACTTGAAAAATAAGAAATCCAAGGCCCAATACCTTCCTCCAGTTTTTCTCCCAGCAAAAGAGATATTATTTAGAAGATAGAGACAAAATGCTGGAGTAACTCTGCAGCACCTCTGATGAGAACGAATGGGTGACGTTTCGGGTCGAGACCCTTCTTCAGACTATCAGGGGAGAGGGAGACACAGAGATAAGGAAGTGCATGAGATCAAAAGAGATAAAGATCAAGGATATGTAGAATAGATCATTGTTAGCTAGGAGAAGGTGACAACACAGTAAACGGAGAGAAGAGGCGAGGTACCTCGCAGAGTGTCAGTCCAGTCTGTATAGTTTGGTGGAGGGACATCTCCAATACTGATTCCCAACACGGATCCACTGTCCTTGCATCGTGACCTGCTTTCCCCAAGACTTCACTGGTCAAGAAGGCACAGCAACGACTGTTCTTCCTGAGAACACGGAAAAAGACTGGTCTGCCCCAACAGCTGCTGACAACCTTCTACCGCTGCACCACAGAGAGCATACTATCATATGGCATCTCTGTGGGGTATCTCAGCTGCACGGAGTCGGAGAGGTGAGCTCTTCAGCGCGTCGTCCACAGAGCACAGAAGATAATTGGGACACCGCTACCAGCCTTGGAGGGCATCTACTATACACGGTGCCTCAGGAAGGCCGTCGGCATCCACAAAGACTCCTCACACCCTTGCAATAGTCTGTTCGAACTTCTACCTACCGGCAGACGTTACAAGGCCTTCTACGCCCGCACCTCCAGACTTAGGAACAGCTTCATCCCCAGAGCTATAGCGGCTCTGAACCGGCCCTGCTGAGTGCCCCCCCCCCCCACATGAACTGTCTCACTCGGATGGTCACGTCGCACATCGACCTGGCACAGACCTATTTGCACTTTATACTGTTTTACGTTTTTTTTTTAAAATCTTGTTTCTCTGGGTGTCTAAAGTTTTAGTTGATTAAGTTATTACATCGGATGGAAGCTGCATACCAAATCTCGTTGTACTTCTGTGCAATGACAATTAAATATATTATTATTATTATAATATAAAGTCTCAAATAAAAGATTATTATATAAAGTCTCAAATAAAGGATACTTGAAATATTTCATAAGACTATTTATATGTGGGTGCAGAATTTGGCCATTCAGCCAATCAAGTCTGCTCCACCATTCCACCACGGCTGATCTACTTTCCCTCTCAACCCTCTTGAATGTTCAGCCTACTATGAGAAGGCAGGAGTTGAATGGCGGAGTAGACTTCGATGGGCCGAATGGTCTAATCCTGCTTCTAGAACTTATGACCTACGATCAAGATGCAACTCCGTTAAATGCGTCTGGTACAAAAGTTCTCGTACTTGCCATCCAGACACATGCAGATGCCGGTTTACAAAAAAGGACACAAAAAGCTGGAGTAACTCAGCGGGACAGGCAGAGAAGGAATGGGCGACGTTTCGGGTCGGAGTCTGAAGGAGGATCTCGACCCGAAACATCGCACATTCCTTCACTCCAGAGACGCTGCCTGTCCCAGCTGAGTTACTCCAGCTTTTTGGTGTCCGGCATACATTTTACGAGATACATTTAAAAGGAACTGCAGATGCTGGAAAATCGAAGGTGGACAAAAAGTGCTGGAGAAACTCAAGCGGGTGCAGCAGCATCTAATGGGGCGATGGATTCAGGGTTTCGGGACGAAACGTCGCCCATTTCCTTCAGGGTTTCGTCCCGAAACGTTGCCCATCGCCTTATCTCCATAGATGCTGCTGCACTCGCCGAGTTGCTCCAGCACTTTTGTCTACCTGTCATTTATGAGTTGCATCTTGATGTAATTTCACCGCTCGCTCACTCTCACTCGTTCACTCTCACTCGTTCGTTCACTCTCACTCACTCATTCACTCTCATTCACTCACTCTCTTTCACTCTCTCTCACTCGTTTACTCTCACTCACTCACTCTCTCATTCACTCTCTCTCACTCGTTTACTCTCACTCACTCTCTCATTCATTCACTCTCACTCATTCACTCACTCACTCTTTCACTCACTCACTCTTTTCACTCACTCACTCATTCACTCTCACTCACTCATTCACTCTCATTCACTCTCTCTCACTCGTTTACTCACTCACTCACTCTCTCACTCATTCACTCACTCACTCTTTCACTCACTCACTCTTTCACTCACTCACTCTTTCACTCACTCACTCTCACTCACTCATTCACTCTCTCACTCACTCATTCTCACTCATTCACTCATTCTCTCACTCATTCTCTCACTCATTCTCTCACTCATTCTCTCACTCACTCGTTCACTCTCTCGTTCACTCTCACTCACCGGTGTGCTGGAGCTGGTTGCGGCGCTTGACCGAGCGGCACACGCCGCGGCCGTGGAGCAGCGCCTGCAGGGGTGCGGGCTGCCCGCCGCGGGGCACGCACCTGAGGCCGGAGGCGCAGCGCCCGGTGTACACCCCGCACGCCGCTCCCTCCGCCAGCGCGCATGTCAGGCAGCAGCCGCAGCCGGACTCTCTCACCAGCTCGCAGCCCCTGGGGGGGTGGCAGGCCGACACCTCCTCCTCGCTGCACCCGCCGCACTCCACCGTCGCCGCCAGCGCGCCCGGCCGGTGGCAGAGCCCGAGTCCGAGCCCGACGAGCAGCATGCACATCCCCAGCATTGTTTGCAGCAGCTTGAGTGCTCCACGACATTGCTCAGCCTGCTAGTTCCCCCTCTTTTTAAATAGGCAGGCAAGGGCAGGCCCCGGAATCTGAATAAGTGAGAGATTATTTAAATCACACACGGAGGGAGGACGAGTTATGTACGTGACAGGGTGCCCGCTCCTTGTTCGCATGGCTTGTGAATGGGATGGTCTGACACTGCATGCAAAAAGTTTACTCACTGCTCATGAACTTTTCATATTTTGTTTTAACTTGTTTTGGTTTTTGGATTACACGATTGCTTGTGGTAACCACTTTTTAAATAAGCATATTGTATTCATGAGTATTTTATAAGCACTTCTTTCTTCTTATCTCGATAAGTTTTAATGTAAATTTAATGTAATGTTTTCAAATTGGCTGTCTTCCAGATAAGTACTTTCTGATATGTGTTTAGGTGTTTATTTCAGGTAGAAGTATTTATTTCTAGACATTTCATGTTGAGAAAAGGTATTTTCCAGTGTAAATATTTATTGTAGGCAACTATTTCTTTGGATAGGCATTTTCAAATATAGGTTTTTGGTATTTTCAATGTGTATTTCGATTTAACAATTTATTGTACAGTTATATTTGAAAGTGCCTATTTCTTTCAGATATTTACTTTGAATCTCAGTATTTATTTGGGGTGTACATTTTGCATAAAAGTATTTTCATCCTAATTATTACTTTAATTATTTTACATAGATATTTTTCAAAATTTTTTTTTAAAGCTAATTCTTGGGAAGTTAGAATTGCTGGCATGGCCAGCATTTATTCCTCATGCTATTACTCTTGTGGAGGTGGTGATAAGCCTTTTCCTGAACCACTCTCACGCTGCTGTTAGATAGGGTATTCCAGGATTTTGACTCTTCTGCGATGATGAAAGAACTAATATTTGTTCAAGTCAGAAGGTGGTTGTAGAAGCCTCCAATAAATGGAACATGCTGTAGCTACAGTGTGACTGAGCATTTAAAGCAATTGATGGGTACAAATCGAGCAGATTGCTCGGTCAGTATTTCTTAGATGTTTTCAGAGCTGAATTCATTTGGGCATGTGGATAGTAATCCTAACATGGATTATTGCTGGTGGAAACATTCTGAGGAACTAGGAAGGGAGCCGTTTGCTTCAGAATAATGTGGTATTTATTCACTTTTTAAGGTGTACTTATTCATCCCAGTAATTTTGCATTTTGTAAAAGAACAAATAAAAGTGTTTTACGAATGCCAATTTTCAATGCCTTGTTAATTTTCGTATCTCAATTGGACATAAAAAAAACAGGCCATTCAGCCCATCAAGTTTTGCTGGGTCACGGAGCAATCCCACCCTTTCATCTACCCTACCCGCTTACCTGCTCTCTCTCATACTTGTCAATTTCCCGTGATTCCCCCACCCACCTTATTTAATTAACCTACCAACAAGGATGTCTTTGGGATGTGGGAGGAAGCCAGAGCACCTGCGAGAAACCCTCTCAGTCACAGAGAATCACTCCACATAGGGAATGCTGAGGGTCAGGAACACACCTGGTTTACTGACGCTATAAGGCAGAACCATTATATGCTGTACCACCCTTATAATAGGCATGTCAACATCACTATTGTTAACTGGATTCTTCTTGCATCAGTGAACTCTACTTCGGGCTTCATTCCCAAGCCAACAATTCCATCCTTTTCAGTGTCCACACCCTTGGGTTGAATAACAATCTTGAAATCTTATTTGACCCTGAGCTGAACTTCCAACTCCATGTCCTTTCCTCTCAAATACTGCCTACTTCCAACCCCATTAAAATCACCCTGTCCAACCATGGTTTGGGGCACCAGGTGCTGCAAATTTCTGTAGAAACACCAGATACTGTGTTTCTTTTATAACCTCTGAATTTCCAAATGCTCTTCTGGCCACCTTTACCTTGTCTTCAGAACCCCCGATTACTTATTTTTATAATTCTGTAATCTTCTGACCAGCCTTCCTGCAATTCTGGCCTTTTGTGCATCCCACACTTCTTTCGCTCTGCCATTAGTGACCAAGCCTTCAGGGAGTCCAGGTGTGAACTTCTGGAATTTTCTTGCCAAATCTCTTTATCTTTCCACAATTTTTTTCTCGTTTACGAGGCTGCTTAAAGCTGGCCTCTCTCGCCAAAGCTCAGTCACCTATCCTAATCGTCACGTTCTTCGGGTCTTGTCTGTTTTCTGTGAAGTGCAGACAGACACTAAAGGCACAATATAAATGCAAGATAAAATCTTTCTTTGAAAATGAACTAAACATTTGTTGTTAGTTCATTTTCAAAGCCAGATTTTGTCTGTTCTTAACAGTACCATTAGAAAATCTATCCATTTCAAGTTTTACAGCAATGTTCCTTCCTTTAACTGCTGCAATTGTCCTGTTAAGCAGGGGTCCAGGAGTTTACTGGATGTTGCATCAGACACAATCCTTCAGAGCACTTGTGATTGAGCTCCAGGGGATTTAAAGTTGTCTGTAGCAATATATTTTATTTCCTCTTTTTTTTCAGCTACAGATTTGTGGTCTAATAATTCCTGCTGTCTAAACTGATGTCTCATTATATAACTGTCTGAACATGGAAATAACAGCCGGAAAACACAGAGGTTTGCAAGCTCTTTGTGCAAAAGCTATCAGACCCTTGTCAAATTAATGCTGCAATATGTACAACATTACTTCAGCACAAATCTTGCATGGGCTCAGGGTGAAATTTAGCGTAGTTGGTTCCTTCATTTAGCATCTTTTCTCAGAAATGTTGCGCGGATCACATTATTTTCACTATCCATTCATTTAACAGAAATATACTGACGTTCAGGATTGGCAGAACTCGTGAGCACCAAATGTACCAGATGGCAAAAGTATTTCCCTCTATAGTGGGTGATGCAATAAGGCAGACTATTGCTATTTTCTCTGTGGTTAGAGAGAGAGCTTCCCATTGGGGAAACTGATGCAACAAGCTAACTGCGATTATCAACCTTAAGAAATTAGGGGTAATCACGGCATTTGAAACAAAGCATATAACAACTGCCACCTCCCAGTGCTACGCCACACATCTGCTGGCTGAAAAATACATTTCGGAAAAGCTGAATGTAGTATTAAGCAACTTTTAAAAAACATTTTTGAAGGTTACTCCTCTGTAAACAGCAAACATTTATATCAGAGCCACCAGTAAAATCTCTAACATTACATCTGTAATCAGGGACTTGAGTTGCCCATGTCACAGTAAGTACATGAACATTTAGTTTAAATCTACTCACAACTACAATTCACACACAGTCCCTTCTTTCATATAAATCACAGCTGATCAGGGAGAGCAGATGCCTCACAGCGCCAGACACCCAAGTTTGATCTTGATCTTGGTGCCTGTCTGTGTGGAGTTTGCACATTCTCCCTGTGACCATGTGGGTTTTTCCTCTGAATGCTCCCGTTTCCTCACACATCCCGCAGATGTGTGGGTTTGTAGGTTAATTGGCCTCGGTTAAAAAAAATGCCCCTGATGTATAGGCAGAGGGATAACAACGAACTAGTGTGAATGGGCGATCAGTCAGCTTGGACTCGGTGGGCCGAAGGGCCTGTTTCCATGATGTATCTCTAAACTAAATTGTCTTAACTCCATCAATGTGCCTTGATTTTGTATCCCTTAATAGGTTAACCTAACAAAAATCTGCCCTTCATTTTTGAACTGCTTTCCTACATTACATTACATTGACTGGACTTGAAAAGTACTTCACTTACTGTAAAACAATTCAAAACATCCAGACATTGAGAAAAGCTTTGCACAAATGGAAATCAGATCTTCTATTACCGTAGAACAGATCAGCTTTAAAAATTCTTGTTCTGGATCTTCCTCACTCAATAGACTACTCAATGTTTGTCCAGGTTCACTGGAACGGTTGCAAACTATATGAATTTAATTAACGACAGTAACTCGTGCTCCGGTAATTAATTGGAAAACTGCAGATTATTTCCTCAAAGTTCAAATGTGCTCTCCATTAGGTGGCAGTCTATTCCGTTAATCAGTGCTACTCAAAAGCTGTTACTGAAAGATCCTCCCAACTAAAGATACTAGATACCCTACGATCTTTGCTCCCAAACACTCATTAGACTGCTGCAAGAGATCCATTCTCAGAGATGGTACACCACATTGTTAATGAGACACAGGTTGATGGTTAGGATTTTCCTCACAGGGTAGAAGGAGACGAGGGTGGGGGCGACTATGCTAGGTATGGTGTACAGTTTGTACAAGTGAGGAACTACAGATGCTGGTTTACACAAAAGGACAACAAAGTTCCATCCAGGGACCCAGCAGTCCTTCCAGGTGAGACAGAGGTCCACATGCACCTCCTCGAACTTCATCTGCCGCATTCGGTGTTCCAAATGTGGCCTTCTGTACATCGGCGAGACTAAGTGTAGACTCGCCGATCGCTTCGCTGAACACTTGTGCTCAGTCCGCCAAGGTCTACTGGATCTCCCGATGCTGACCTTCCTGTCCTGAGCCTCCTCCATTGCCAGAGTGTGGCCACACGCAAACTGGAGCAACAGCACCTCCTATTTTGCCCGGGCAGCTTACAATCCAACAATATGAATGTTGAATTTGCCAATTTTAGGTAACCTCTAACAACTCCGCCTCCCCTTCCCCCCTTTTCCCCACCTCCCTCCCCTGTGGCCCACTTGAATGCACCTTTTCTTCCTCCCCCTCCTACATTCCTTCCCCTGGCTTCACAATTTGCAGTTCTTCAGTCCTTCGTCCCTCACACCTACTGTTCTAATCTCTGGCCTTAGTTCCAACCATCTAACTATCAAAAAAAACCCTCACCTGTGTCCATCTGCCACGCTTTGTCCTCCTGCTCCTCTCTCCCAGGTTTCTTTCTCCCACTCCCTAACACAATCAGTCTGAAGAACTGACCTGAAGCAATAGACAATAGGTGCAGGAGTAGGCCATTCAGCCCTTCGAGCCAGCACCGTCATTCAATGTGATCATGGCTGATCATCCACAATCAGTACCCCGTTCCTGCCTTCTCCCCATATCCCCTGACTCTGCTATCTTTAAGAGCTCTATTTAGCTCTCTCTTGAAAGTATACAGAGAACCGGCCCCCACCGCCCTCTGAGGCAGAGAATTCCACAGACTCACCACTCTCTGTGAGAAAAAGTGTTTCCTCATCTCCATTCTAAATGGCTAACCCCTTATTCTTAAACTGTGGCCCCTGGTTCTGGACTCCCCCAACTTCGGGAACATGTTTCCTGCCTCTAGCGTGTCCAAACCCTCAATAATCTTATATGTTTCAATAAGATCCCGTATCATCCTTCCACGCTGTTTCATCAAATACTTCAAGTATAGCATAGTCAGATATGAGGTAATCTGGATCATCTGGATCATCAGTCAATCCCCACAGTCAAATAATAAAGTCCCATAATGTTCCATAAAGCTCTTCCACAACAAGTATAAACATGGTCAGATAGAGAGTGAAGATTTCCCCCCCCCCCCCCCCCCCATTATACCAATAAATACTTCCAGGGTAGATATGGCACTGTCAGATAGAAACATAGAAATTAGGTGCAGGAGTAGGCCATTCAGCCCTTCGAGCCTGCACCGCCATTCAATATGATCATGGCTGATCATCCAACTCAGTATCCCGTACCTGCCTTCTCTCCATACCCTCTGATCCCCTTAGCCACAAGGGCCACATCCAACTCACTCTTAAATATAGCCAATGAACTGGCCTCAACTACCCTCTGTGGCAGAGAGTTCCAGAGACTCACCACTCTCTGTGTGAAAAAAGTCTTTCTCATCTCGGTCTTAAAGGATTTCCCCCTTATCCTTAAGCTGTGACCCCTTGTCCTGGACTTCCCCAACATCGGGAACAATCTTCCTGCATCTAGCCTGTCCAACCCCTTAAGAATTTTGTAAGTTTCTATAAGATCCCCTCTCAAATTCCAGAGAGTATAAACCAAGTCTATCCAGTCTTTCTTCATAAGACAGTCCCGACATCCCAGGAATCAGTCTGGTGAACCTTCTCTGCACTCCCTCAGATGTACTGAGATGTCACACCACACTGCTGTCTGACAATAAAGGTTTAGACAATAGGTGTAGGAGTAGGCCATTCGATCCTTCGAGCCAGCACCGCCATTCAATGTGATCATGGCTGATCATCCACAATCAGTACCCCGTTCCTGCCTTCTCCCCACATCTCCTGACTCCACTATCTTTAAGAGCTCTGTATAACCCTCTCTTGAAAGCATCTAGAGAACCGGCCTCCACCACCCTCTGCGGCAGAGAATTCAACAGACTCACAACTCTCTGTGTGAAAAAGTATTTCCTCATCTCCATTCTAAATGGCTTACCCATTATTCTTAAACTGTGGCCCCTGGATCTGGACTCCCCCAACATCGGGAACATGTTTCCTGCCTCTAGCGTGTCCAAACCCTTAATAATGTTTCAATAAGATATCCTCTCGTCCTTCTAAATCCCAGAGTATACAAACCCAGCCGCTCCATTCTATCAACATATGACAGTCCCACCATCCTGGAAATTAACCTGGTGAACCTACGCTGCACTCCCTCAATAGCAAGAAGGTCCTTCCTCAAATTTGGAGATGAAAACTGCACACAATACTCCAGGTGTGGTCTCACTAGATAGCTTCCCACATCTCAGGTGAATGCAGACATTAATGATGAAATTCACCACTGTATCAGCGTATCCTTTGGTCAATTAAAGGAAAGGGTGATGGAAGATTAAAACCTTAGCCCTGGCACAAAATCCATGGTCTGGCGGGCGGCAGTGATCCCTGCCCTCATACATGGACATATTTCCCCTCCAATGGAAATATATCATTAAAACTGTCTCTGCAAATTCTCCAAAGTTACTGGAAGTTTAAGTGAACCGATGTCAGTGTCCTCTCCAGACCAATATCCCCAGTGTTGAAGTTTGAGTTATACTCCCCCATGACCTTAAAACTGTGCCCTTTGGCATAAACCTATGCCCTCTAGTCTTTGGCATAAAGATATGCCCTCTAGTCTTTGACAATACAGTTCTGCCCTCCAATCTTTGACATAAAGCGATGCCCTCTAGTCTGACAATAAGCTATGTCATCTTGTCTTTGAGGTAGAGTTATGCCCTCTAGTCTTTGACATTTCATTGCAATCAGCCCTCCTTCTTCTAAACACAAATATAGATCTAACTTTATTAACCCTATCATCGCAGGAAATAGCCATGTGAATCTTTTCTGGACTGCGTCCCATGCCAGTACATGTATATTGTCTTAAATAAAGGGACCAAAGATGTACACTGTTCTCCAGTTGTTGGTTGCCTCACCAACATCCTGTACAACTGTAACAATACTTCCCTATCTCTCAACTCCCGTGCAATAAAGACCAAAAGCCATTTGTCTTCCTATTTGCTACACCTGCATGCTAACCTTTTGTTTTACATGAACACAAACAATCCCTCTGTATTCCAGTCATTTGCAGTCTTGCTCTATTTGGTAAATAATCTGCCTTTTGATTTCTCCTTTCGATTTGCATGACCTCACGCTCTCCCGTTATCCATTTGCCAAGTCTCACTCAACCAATCAGTAACCTGTTGCAGAGCCCAAATATCCTCATTGTGGCATGCCCTCCCACTTATTTTCGTGTCATTAGCAAACTTGGATATTGTACAATTTGCCTCCTCCTCCAAGTCATCAATATAAACAATAAATAATTGAAATGCAAGAGCAGATCCTCGAAGTACTCCACTAGTTAAATCTTTTCAGCCTGAAAATGGTCATTTATTCCAATTGCATGTCTTCTATATATTCTTCAATCAATGTTCATGTACACCCTCCAATGTGAATTATACTCTTGAGCATCAACCCTTTATGTGGAACCGTACCAAATTCCTTCTGGAAATCTAAAACATGTGCCCCTCCATACAACTCTGCCTATTACATCTTCAAAGAACTCGAGCAAATCTGTCAAACATGATTTACTACTTATGAAACCATGTTTATTGGTTTGATTGCATTAAGCTTCTCTAAACGATTAGCTATATCTTCATAGAGTCCAGCATCTTGCCAGATACAGGTACAAAGTGAAATGGTCTATAATTTCTCTTTTTTTGTCTCCTTCCTTTCCCACTGCTTTTCTGAGGCAGCGTGGATAGAAGACGTTGTACTTAAGAAGGGTCCCGACCCAAAACGCTGCATATCCATGTTCATCAGCGATGCTGCCTGGCCCGCTGAGTTACTGCAGCACTTTGTGTCTTTTTTGAGCTGATCTGTCTTGCTTTTTCTCACGCTACTTTCAGCCACACTTGCCTGATGAGATTCAGCCTTCCACTTGGATTTCTTATTAGTAAAATAATGACAATTAAAGTCTTTGAAGGTGATCTTAATTAAAGAAATTAACTGTGTTATTTTCGTGCTGGAAATGTGTTCAAGTTGGACTTTTGCTTCTAACAATGTTGCAGTTGTGATTTAGCGGTTTAACATAAACTTGGCATTCTTCTTTTTTTAAAGAATGCCACAAACACTTTATGGTACAGTGACTATATCTATTTTGATCGCAGTGTTCTTTTTTAAAATACTATTATTCTTTTATTGCAATGTTCCTCAGACATTTAGCCAAAAGCTTTTACTGACTGACTAAGTCATTATAAAACAAGCCGAGAAATGTAATGCTGCTTTGCAAATGGGTGTGCAGAAAGTAGCTAGGGACTCTAAATGCATCTGTTAAGAGTCCATACATTTACATTTGGGAAACATTGGTCTCAGAATCAATCTTTCTGAAACTCCACTTTCCAATCTATGTTAATCAAAATTACTTTTAATTCCTATTCTCTGTTTCACAGAAAGCTTGTTATCCATTCTACTTCTCTAACTCCACACATTGTGACCTTTGGCCTGTCTACTATGTGGTATTTTGGAGATTATTTGTGGAAATCCAAATAGATTATGCTCTTATGTATCCTTCTGCTGCCTTTTGAAATAATTTAATAAGGTTGATCAAGTGTGACCTTCCCCGATGCAATCCCTGCTGTATAACGTGTTCTTTATTACGTTTTCAGCTTTGAGTTATTTACCTAGTGCATTTTTGAACAACTCTGCCACCATCTTTCTTATCGCTGATGCGAAGCAAAATGGTTTATCTTAAGCTTAAAATATTCTATACAAGTCTTATCCGTCCTAAATATATAAATGATCTTATCTTTACTGCCTTAAAATGTCTTTATATTCTTTTTAATCTCTTCTTCTAGATCTTCTATTTGTTTTCTCAATGCACACTAAGGAAAAGTCGTTTGTAAATATTTATATCATTTATAACTATGAGATCTTACTCTGTGGTCTTCTCATCTTCGTTTTTTGCTTTTGTTATTTATGTGTCTTAGAATATTATTTCTTTGCACATCCTTTAATAAAATAATTCTATGGTTTCTCTTTTTTTATGGGTGAGATTTACCTAAACATTTCAGTGCCTATATGTCATCCTTCGCATTTGTTTTTGTATTTTTCTTTGGCTGAAAATTTGCCATACTTCATTCATTCATCGTGTGTCATTACTCGCAAGTCTGTTCTTGCTTTAAAATAGGATACATTTCTCTTGGACTCCATTAATCATCTCTTTAAAAATATTTCTCACATCTCTTCTAAATCACATGTATAGAAACATAGACAATAGGGGCAGGAGGAGGCCATTCGGCCCTTCGAGCCAGTACCGCCATTCATTGTGATCATGGCTGATCGTCCCCTATCAATAACCCGTGCCTGCCTCCTCCTCATATCCCTTGATTCCACTAGACCCTAGAGCTCTATCTAACTCTCTCTTAAATCCATCCAGTGATTTGGCCTCCACTGCCCTCTGTGGCATGGAATTCCACAAATTCACAACTCTCTGGGTGAGAACGTTTTTTCTCACCTCAGTCTTAAATGGCCTCCCCTTTATTCTAAGACTGTGGCCCCTGGTTCTGGGCTCGCCCAACATTGGGAACATTTTTCCTGTATCTAGCTTGTCCAGTCCTTTTATAATGTTATATTTTTCTATAAGATCCTCCCTCATCCTTCTAAACTCTAGTGAATACAAGCCTAGTCTTTTCAATCTTTCCTCATATGACAGTCCCGCCATCCCAGGGATCAATCTTGTGAACCTACGCTGAACCGCCTCAATCACAAGGATGTCCTTCCTCAAATTAGGAGACCAAAACTGTACACAATACTCCAGATGTGGTCTTACCAGAGCCCTCTACAACTGCAGAAGAACCTTTTTGCTTTGCTCCTATACAGAAATCCTCTTGTTATGAAGGCCAACATTCCATTAGCTTTCTTCACTGCCTGCTGTACCTGCACGCCATCCTTCAGTGACTGGTGGACAAGGACACCCAGATTTCGCTGCACCTCCCCCTAATCGAACCTTGAGATAATAATCTCCCCCCTTGTTTTTGCCGCCAAAGTGGATAACCTCACATTTATCTATATTATACTGCATTTGCCACGCATCTGCCCACTCATTCAACCTGTCCAGGTCACCCTGCAACCTCCTAACATCCTCTTCACAGTTCACACTGCCACCCAGCTTTGTGTCATCTGCAAACTTGCTAGTGTTGCTCCTAATTCCCTCTTCCAAATCATTAATATATATGGTAAACAGTTGTGGCCCCAACACCGAGCCTTGCGGCACTCCACTCGCCACTCCCTGCCATTCTGAAAAGGACCCATTCACTCCCAGTCTTTGCTTCCTGTCTGCCAACCAATTTTCTATCCATGTCAACACCCTACCCCCAATACCATGTGCTCTAATTTTAATCACCAGTCCCCTGTGCTGGACCTTATTAAAGGCTTTCTGAAAGTCTAGATACACTACATCCACTGGCTCCCCTTCATCCATTTTACTTGTCACATCCACAAAAAATTCCAGAAGATTAGTCAAGCATGATTTCCCTTTCATAAATCCATGTTGACTTGGACTAATCTTTTTACTGCTATCCAAATGCCCCATTATTATCTCTTTAATAATTGACTCTAGCATCTTTCCCACCACCGAAGTCAAGCTAACTGGTCTGTAATACCCCTGTTTTCTCTCTCGCTCATTTCTTGAAAAGTGGGATAATATTAGCTATCCTCCAATCCACAGGAACTGATCCTGAATCTATTGAACATTGGAAAATGATCACCAATGCGTCCACTATTTCTAGAGCCACCTCCCCGAGGACCATGGGATGCAGACCATCAGGCCCTGGGGATTTATCATCCTTCAATCCCATTAGCCTACCCACTACTATTTCTCGCCTAATGAACATTTCTTTCAGTTCCTCTACCCCCTTAGTTCCTCTGTCCCCCAGTACATGTGGGAGATTGTTTGTGACTTCCTTAGTGAAGACAGATCCGAAGTACCTGTTCAACTCTTCTGCTATTTCCTCGTTACCCATAATAATTTCACCAGTGTCTGCTTTCAAGGGACTCACACTTGACTTTGCTACCAGTCCAGCTTCCCCTCGAACTTCATCTTTTCAGCCCGTACTGCCTGTTTTGTTTCCTCCTGTTGTCCTATGAAAGTTTCCCAATCCTCTGGCTTCCGGCTACTCTTTACTGTGTTATTCATCTTTTCTTTTAGTTTTATTCTTTCCCTATCTTCTCTTGCCTCCTACTCCCCTTAGAATCTTTCTTCCTTTTTGGAATGAAATGATCCTGCATTTTCCAGATTATGCCCAGAAATTCCTGCCATTGCTGTTCCACCGTCATTCCTGCTAGGATCCCTTTCCAGTCTACCTTGGCCAGCTCCTCTCTCATGCCTTCATAGTCCCCTTTGTTCAACTGCATCACTGACACTTCCGATTTAACCTTCTCCTTCTCAAATTGCAGATTAAAACTAATCATATTATGATCACTACCTCCAAGCGGTTCCTTTACCACGAGTTTTCTTATCAAATCTGGTTCATTAGACAACACTAAATCCAGAATTGCCTTTTCTCTCCATTACAAGCTGTTCTTAGAATCTATCTCAGAGGCACTCTACAAACTCTCTTTCTTGCGGTCCTGAACCAACCTGATTTTCCCAGTCTACCTGCATATTGAAATCCCCCATCACCACATCATTAAATTTCCCAGTTCACATCCTCCAGTGGCATTCTGTTCCCCTGAATATCAGCTTGATCTTTCTCTTACTTGTATCTCCTTATTACATAAGAGGCCATTTTGTCCCATCAAGTCAATGCTGACTGACAGAACGAACCTATTAGAAACATAGAAAATAGGTGCAGGAGTAGGCCATTCGGCCCTTCGAGCCTACACCGCCATTCAATATAATCATGGCTGATCATCCAACTCAGTATCCTGTACCTGCCATCTCTCCATACCCCCTGATCCCTTTAGCCACAAGGGCCACATCTAACTCCCTCTTAAATATAGCCAATGAACTGGCCTCAACTACCTTTTTCCCCCACAAATTTCTCTGCAAGTGATTTTCCTCACAGATCTTCAATTCTTCCCAGATCTACCTCTCACTTACACTGTATGGAAATTTACAGTAACCAATTAACCCAACGATCTTTGGCAGATGGGAGCAAACCAGAGCACCTGGAAGAAACAGGGAGAACATGCAAACTGCAAACAGACAGCATGCGAGGTCAGGATTGAACCCAGGCCGCTGGAGCTGGGAGATAGGAACTCTACTCACTGCTCCATTGTGCACCCATTTATTCGAGTCTTACAGTGATACAGTGTGGAAACAGGCCCTTCGGCCCAACTCGCCCACAATGTCCTAGTCCCACTTGCCTGCGCTTGGTCCATATCCCTCCAAACCTGTCCTATCCATGTACCTGTCTAACTGTTTCTTAAATGTTGGGGTATTCCCAGCCTCAACCACCTCCTCTGGCAGCTTGTTCCATATACCCACCACCCTTTGTGTGAAAAGGTTACCAATCAGATTCCTATTAAATCTTTTCTTCTTCACCATGAACATATGTCCTCTGGTCCTCGATTCCCCTACTCAGGGCGAAAGACCACCCGATCTATTCCTACTATGATTTTGTATCCTCTATAGGATTTCCCCTCATCCTCCTGCTCTCCATGGAATAGAGACCCAGCCTACTCAACCCTATAGCTCACACCCTCTAGTCCTGGCAACATCCTTGTAAATCTTTTCTGAACCCTTTCAAGTTTGACAATATCTTTCCGATAAACATGGTGTCCAGAACTGAACACAATATTCTAAATGCGGTCTCACCAACGTTTTATACAACTGCAACACTTTGACTGATGAAGGACAAAGTGCCAAAAGCCTTTTTGACCACCTTATCTACCTGCGACTCAACATTCAAAAAACATGCACCTGTACTCCTAGATCCCTCTGCTCTACTACACTACCCAGAGGCCTACCATTCACTGTGTAGGCCCTGCCCTTGTTCGACGTCCCAAAAATGCAACAACTCACACTTCTCTGTATTAAATTCCATCAACCATTCCTCCGCCCACCTGGCCAATCGATCCAGATCCTGCTGCAATCGTTCACAACCATCTTCATTATCTGCAAAATCACTAACTTTTGTATCATCAGCAAACTTGCTAATCTTGCCCTGTACGTTCTCTTCCAAATTATTGATGTAGATGACAAACAGTAACGGGCCCAGCACTGAACCCTGAGACACACCACTAGTCACAGGCCTCCAGTTTGAGAAGCAACCTTCCACCATTACCCTCTGCTTCCTTCCATGGAGCCAATTTGCTGTCCATTCAGCTATCTCTCCTTGGATCCCATGCAATCTAACCTTCCAGAGCAGCCTACCATGCGGAACCTTGTTGAACGCCTTGCTGAAGTCCATGTACACAACATCTACAGCTCTGCCATCATCAACCTTATTGGTCACGTCTTCAAAAATATCAATCAGATTTGTGATTCACGACCTCCCACGTACAAAACCATGCTGACTATCCCTAATCAGCCCTTGCCCATCCAAATGCCTGTTTATCCTATCCCTCCGGATACTCTCTAGCGACTTACCAACTGCAGATGTTAAGCTAACCAGCCAAAGGTTACTAACATTTTTCTGCAGCCTTTCTTGAAAAGGGGTACAACATTTGCCACCCTCCGGCATCTCTCCTGTATTTAAGGACGATCTGTAAATTTCAAACAGGGCTCCCGCAATTTCCTCTCTAGTTTCCAGTATTGTCCTCGGATATATCAGATCAGGCCCTGGAGATTTGTCTACCTTCACACACAACAGTACCTTCAGTACTTCTTCAACGGTAACACTGACTGCTCTCAAGACACTTCTATTGACTGTTGCAAGTTCCTCCGTCTTACTGTCTTTCTCCTCGGTAAATACTGAGGAGAAATACTAATTGAGGACCTTGCCCATCTCCTGTGGCTCCACACTGAGGTGACCCCTTTGATTCCTGAGTGATCTCACTCTCTCTCTAATTATCCTTGTGTATTTATAAAATATTTTGGGATTGTCCTTAATGCTACCTGCCAGAGCTATCTCCTGGCCCCTTATGATCTCCTTTTTCAGTTTACTCCTTAGTTCCCGAAACTCCTTCAGGGATGCACTTGATCCCAGCTGCCTACACCTGTCCCACGCATCCTTCTTGTTTTTGACCAATGCCTCAATTTCCCTCGTCAGCCAAGCTTCCTTACGTTTGCCTGCTTTGCCCTTCACTCTAACGGGGACGTACACATCCTGAGCTTTCTTCAGTACACTTTTAAAAACATCCCACTTGGCTGATGTTCCTTTCCCCTCAAATAACCTGCTCCAGTCAACTTGAGCGAGACCTTCTCTCATACCCTCAAAGTTGGCCTTACCCCAGTTGAGCATTTTAACACTTGGACTCTCTCCATCCCTATCCATAACTATCTTAAACCTAATCTAACTGTGGTCACTGGTCCCAAAAGGCTCCTCCACACACACTTGCCCTTCCCAATTTCCCAATACTAGATCCAGCGTTGCCCTCTCACATGTGGGGGCCTCCACATACTGCTTAAGAAAACTCTTCTGAACACTTTTGAGGAATTGCACCCCATCTAAACCCTTCACACTATGATTTTCCCAGACTATATTGGGAAAGTTAAAATCTCCTACTACAACAACCTTATTTGACCTGCAGCTCTCTGCAATCTCCCGGCACATTTATTCTTCTAATTCCCGTCGACTATTTGGGGGTCTGTGGTACACCCCCAACAAGGTGATCATCCCTTTCTTGTGCCTCAGCTCCACCCATATAGCCTCACTGGACAAACTGTCCAGCGAACTCCTCAACCAAGAATGCAACCCCCCCCCCTCCTCTTTCTCCCTCACCCGCCTCTCCTGAAGCTCCTGTACCCCGGAACATTGAGCTGCCAGTCCTGGCCCTCCCTTAACTAGGTATGAGTCATGGCTTCAACGTCCCAGTCGCTCGTATCTATCCATGCCCTAAGCTCATCTGCCTTACCTGTCAGGCCCCTTGCATTAAAACATGTGCAGTTTAAACCAACACTCCTTCCTCGCTCTCCGCCCTTCACCCGCCTATTCTGTCCACTAACCTTTCCCACGCCACCCTCCATACCAACTTCTAGCCTCTCACATGCCTCTGTCCTGCACGAGATCCCACCCCACCCTGCCAATCTAGTTGAAATCCTCCCGTGTACCATTAGCAAACCTTCCCGCTTGGATGTTGGTCCCCCTCCAGTTTAGATGCAACTCGTCCGTTTTATACAGGTCACCCCTGCCCCGGAAGCCAATGATCCAGAAAACGGAATCCCTGCCCCAACTTCTGTTTTTATTAGATACAGCCACCGGGGTTTCCTGCACTCCATGTTTACTTCTCTTCCTCGTCGAGACCCACCTTCGCTTTTCCAGTATCCTCGGTGTGACAACCTCACTGTAGGTCCTGTCCAGGAAACTCTCATGTTCCCGGATGGCCCTGAGGTCATCCAGCTGCTGCTCCAGTTCCCCAACACGTTCATTCAGGAGCTGCACCTGGACACAATTTCTGCAGGTGAAGTTGTCAGAAGCACCAGTGGTATCTCTGTCTTCCCACATCCTGCAGGAAACACACTGTAACACAAATTTCGAGGGCTTATGCCCTCCCTGTGCTGTTCTACACTATTTCATTTCTTATTTAAGGCATAAGTGGTGTTTCTATTTCTCGTTCCAAAGTGCATCCACCTCAGATTGAAATACATTATATCCTAACCTGCTTAACCTTCCAATTTTCCAACATCTTCTCATCTTATAATTGCATTCTGTGTTAGCGTTTATCATATCCCCCAGTTTGGCATTATCTACAAACTTTTATTTCAAGTTACACATCCCTAAACCAAATTTATTGGCTTAAATTACAAATAACTCCCCTGTGGAGCATTCTTTCTACTTCCCACCAATCCCAGTAATGACCATTTACTCATATCCCCACCCCAATGTTCAATGTTTTTACTGATTTCCTATCTATTTCACTATTTGTCTCCTTATTCCACATAATCACACTTTTATCAGGTATCCAGTGATACCAAAGATCTTTTTAAGATCCAAAAACATGACATTAGTTACATTAACCTTGTTGATTCTTTCCATTACCTCTTCAATTGTTTATTGGGTTTGTTGCTAATGATTTACCTTTCAGGAAAAATTATATTTTGCCTCTGGATGCTTTTTTATGACCACTTACTAGCATATTTTACAATGTCTTTCTTCACATATCAAGAGACTGGTCTACAGTTTCATTCCATCTCCTCAGTCCCCAGTACTCAGTCAGTACTTCCTCAACTATGGAGCTGTGTCAACTAGAGATGCAACACCAAGGTTACAGTATAATCAGTCTGATATCAATCCATTCACTATTAGAAAAGCTTTAGGCGCTTATGGAATTTTTACAGGTTCCAGGTTTCCAACATCGTCCAAGGTGGACAACTCACAACGATTGAGAGACTTTCACCACTCACTCACACCCGTTGTTTTTGCACGAACAAGGCTGAACAAGGATATTATTCCTGCTGAACACCTTTGCTCAGTCCCTCTTGTTCGACCTGATCTCCCGGTTGCCAAACACTTTAACTCCCCCTCCCATTCCCATACTGACCTTTCTGTCCTGGGCTCCTCCATTGTCAGAGAGAGGACAAATGCAAATTGTAGGAACAGCACCTCATATTTCACTTGAGCAGCTTAGACCCCAGCAGTATGAATATTGTCCTCTATACTTCAACTAACTTCAACTAACCCTTGCAACCCCCCTCTCTCTCTCCGTCCCTCCCCCACCCTAGTCGTAGTACTAGTTTCACTGTTGTCCTGTTGAGTTTCATTGTCTGTATAGCTCGTTATCACCTATCCCATAGCCTACAATGGACTATTGTGGGCTCCACCTTTCCTTTACCATCGTTACCTTTTTTGCAATCTTTCATTCATGTGTTCTATATCTCGCTACATCACTGTCTATATCTCTCGCTTCCCTGTCCCGATTCTCAGTCTGAAGGGTCTCGACCCGAAATGTCACCCATTTTGAGGGAGTGCAGCATAGGTTCATGAGGTTAATTTCCGCGATGGCGGGACTGTCATGTGATAAAGGTATGGCGTAACTGGGCTTGTATTCACTGGAATTTAGAAGTATGAGAGGGGTTCCCATAAAAACATATATAATTATTAAGGGATTGGACACGCTAGATGCAGGAAACATTTCCCCGATGTTGGGGGAGTCCAGAACCAGGGGCCACAGTTTAAGCATAAGAGGTAGGCCATTCAGAACTGAGACGAGGACAATGTTTTTCACATAAAGTGTTGTTAATCTGTGAAGTCTATGCCTCAGAAGGCAGTGGAGGCCGATTCACTGGATGCATTCAAAAGAGAGTTAGATAGAGCTCTTAGGACTAGAGGAATCAAGGAATATGGGGAGAAGGCAGGAACGGGGTACTGATTGTGGATGATCAGCCATGATCACAGTGAATGGTGGTGCTGGCTCAAAGGGCTGAATGGCCTACTCCTGCACCTATTGTCTATGTATTCCTTCTCTCCAGAGATGCTGCCTGTCCCGCTGAGTTACTCCAGCATTTTGTGTCCTATCTTCGGTTTAAACCAGCATCTGCAGTTCCTTCCTACAAACACTGGAATTCCCTCCCCTCTCTCTCATCCTTCTGGATGCTTCTGGGGTCAAGGAAAAAGCGTTCACGTCACGGCCCTGTTTTCACCAATCTTTCCACCACCACGCACAAGAAGTGCAAGACAGACGCCATTGTATGCAGATGCCGAGAAGTATGTTCAGCTCTGGCTGACCAACTTCTAATTGTGTGTGTGGACTCCATAAGAAGAAGATGCTTCTTGTATCCTTCAACTGGCCCTCTTCTTTCCTGGATCATAGAAACATAGAAAATAGGTGCAGGAGTAGGCCATTCGGCCCTTCGAGCCTGCACCGCCATTCAATATGATCATGGCTGATCATCCAACTCAGTATCCCGTACCTGCCTTCTCTCCAAACCCGCTGATCCCTTTAGCCACAAGGTCCACATCTAACTCCCTCTTAAATATAGCCAATGAACCGACCTTAACTACCTTCTGTGGCAGAGAATTCCAGATTCACCACTCTCGGTGTGAAAAATGTCCTTACACTGTGACCCCTTGTTCTGGACTTCCCCAACATCGGGAACAATCTTCCTGCATCTAGCCTGTCCAACCCCTTAAGAATTTTGTACGTTTCTATAAGATCCCCCCTCAATCTTCTAAATTCTAGCGAGTACAAGCCGAGTCTATCCAGTCTTTCTTCATATGAAAGTCCTGCCATCCCAGGAATCAGTCTGGTGAACCTTCTCTGTACTCCCTGTATGGCAAGAATGTCTTTCCTCAGATTTGGAGACTAAAACTGTACGCAATACTCCAGGTGTGGTCTCACCAAGACCCTGTACAACTGCAGTAGAACCTCCCTGCTCCTGCACTCAAATCCTTTTGCTATGAATGCTAACATACCATTTGCTTTCTTCACTGCCTGCTGCACCTGCATGCCTACTTTCAATGACTGGTGTACTATGACACCCAGGTCTCGTTGCATCTCCCCTTTTCCTAATCGGCCACCATTCAGATAATAGTCTGCTTTCCTGTTTTTGCCACCAAAGTGGATAACCTCACATTTATCCACATTATACTGCATCTGCCATGCTTCTGCCCACTCACCCAGCCTATGCAAGTCACCTGGGGACACAAAATGCTGGAGAAACTCAGCGGGTGCAGCAGCATCTATGGAGCGAAGGAGATAGGTAACGTTTCGTCCCGAAACGTTACCTATCTCCTTCGCTCCATAGATGCTGCTGCACCCGCTGAGTTTCTCCAGCATTTTGTGTACCCTTGACTTTCCAGCATCTGCAGTTCCTTCTTTCAAACATTATATCCAAGTCACCTTGCAACCCCCTCACAGCTAACACTACCCCCCCAGCTTCGTGTCGTCCGCAAACTTGGAGATGTTGCATTCAATTCCCACATTGATCAATGCCGATTTGCTTGGTAACCACCCCCTCCAAAGCACTTTTTGCGAGGGTTTGTCACGTTGAAGGCTCCAAGTCCATGTCAATACGTTGTTGTTGCTGCAACATTTTTAGCGTTTGAGGTGATAAACATTGCCTCTCCACCCCAAAAGCATATGAACGCTGTGACGCAGCAAAGCCACAGACCGTGGGCGCCGCCCGCCGAGGTCCCGCCCCCCTCCGCGCCAAGCCCCGCTCCCGCCGCCGCGCTCCATTGGTCCATCCCGCCGCCTCTGTGTGGCCGAAGCCCGTGTCAATCAACGGCTCCCTCGCCGAGTTTCCGCTTCCCTGTGAAGTTTGTTCCGCTCGAGGTGCGTCATATAGTTACTTGGGGGAGGGGGGGGGGAGGGGGAAGGGGAGGGGGCGGTTAGAGAGGGAATCTTTGCCGGCGGCTTAAAGGGGATTTACACAGAAAAAAGCCCAGGTAGGGTGTTTGTTGTCTGAATGGGGTGACGAGCCGCTTCACGTGTTTTTTTTGTTGTTGTTGTTGTTGTTTTAGTGAGGGCCACTGGATAATGTGCACGGGCGGGTGGGGAAGAACTTCAAGGTGTAAAAGCATGGCATGGCAGCGACGATTAATGGCGCGCTGCTCTTCATTTGCAGCCGCACTTTGGAACTTGTGACAGGCCGTGGCGAAGCAGAGGAACTGTCCTCCCGTTAGGAGCAGAGCATTGCCGCGCCTGATTAAAAGGAGGAATGACGCTGTCCAAGAAAGTGCTTGACCCTTGCCCCAGAATGGTTGCGTCAAACTTGACAGTCCCTTTTTGCACTCGTTAAGCGTGTCCAGGTCCGTTACAGTACCGCAGTTAGACGCAATATGAACTGATCTGTATCTGCGGGTCTTGTTATCCCCACCAAGGGCTCATCCAGCTCTTCGTTGAATTCCCTCCTCCCCCAGGACTGTATCCTGATGTGGCTTCTCTGACTTTGAGACAGCTGGATCAATAAAGTATTGCACCAGTTGCTGCTGACGTTTCAGTTTTGTTCACAGATTTATATTTTAAGGTAATTGATTTGAGCCTGAAAGTGCCTGTGGCAGTCACACTAATAATGGCTAGTCAGCTTTTGTACAGATTGAACAAAGGTATTTATAGCTTGAGGGTACACAAAAAGCTGGAGAAACTCAGCGGGTGCAGCAGCATCTAAGGAGCGAGGAGAAGGGTCTCGACCCGAAACGTCGCCTATCTCCTTCAGACTCCTTAGATGCTGCTGCACCCGCTGAGTTTCTCCAGCTTTTTGTGTAACCTCGATTCTCCAGCATCTGCAGTTCCTTCTTTAACAAACTATTTATAGCTTGAATTCACTTGTGACACACTTGTCATGAGTCAAGGTTAAGTTGAGGCCCTACTTATAATTTGGCACTCAGTCCTGAAGAACCGTTGCGTTGTTGGAGATGTAATAGTTGAAACAATGTGTTAACATTGTCCTGCTCCAATTATATTGAGCCCTGCTAAGAAACACTGAAATATTATGTAAAGATCAGCCGCCCTACTTTAAGATAAACTTATGATGGATAGAGTGCAACAGTGGCTCATCAGGTTGATTCCTAGTGTGAAGAAACAGCTGCTCTTCTATAAGCATATACATTTTCTTTTTCCAGAGTTCACAGAGGAGATGCAGGGATGATATTTCCTTGGGCTGGGAGGTCCAAGAGCCTTGGATCACAATCTCAGAATAAGACATCAGCTATGCAGGGCAGAGATGAGGCGAAATGTCTTCACCCAGAAGGTGGTGAATTGTTGGAATTCTCCACCTGTGGGATGTGGAACCTCAGTCACTGAGTGTATTCAACAAAGGGGTTCATTGATTTTCGGATATTCAGGGAATCAAGGGAGATGGGATCAACACAAGAAAGTTGCTTTGGGGCAACAAGATCAGCCATGATCTTACTGAATGATGGAGCCAGCATGAAGGGCCGAATAGCCTACTTCTATTTGTGATGTTCTTAAACTGGATTGCAGTGTATCTGTTCCAGTTGTTTAGAGATGTTTGTAATCCCATGGTATTGACACATAAGAACAGGGAGATCTTGCCTGACATTCAAGCTTGGCCAACCTCATTAATTTACCCTGTGTAAATTAGCTGCCAGATTTAAATGGATCTATTGATTGTTTCCTATTTTGAGACACCTAAAGGATGTGTGAAGGTGCTTTGTAGTTTTAGGGTTATTCTTGGCACATTTACCAAGGTCCATGAAAAGCCAGTCAGATTAGCTAACACACAAATACAATCAAGTTAAACTTAAGGATAATAGGTAGAGCAAAGGGTTGGATACATAATATAATTCTCAGCATTGTAAAGACAGAAAAGAGATTTAAAAGATCTCTTTTAATGCGATTAATTTGGATGATAGTCGATCTTCCTCCAGGAAGAGCATGCAAGGAGTTGCCACACGCAAGCGTCCATCTTGACTCAAGTGGTAAATGCAAGGTCTTTAGATTAAGAAAAAAATAATAGTAGTAAACACTGATCCCTTAATATATGTTCAGAAAACTTAGTGTAATGGCACCATGACTTTTAGTCATTAGTTTTCAAGTGTGTTGAACAACTCTTCAAGTTTATCGTGGTGGAATCTCCTCAAGCAGCACTGGTCACTGGTGTTATATTTGTTTGGTCAAGTAGAAAAAAAGACCTTCATTCCCTGGCACTGGCTAGGATATTTATTTCATGTGTGGTTTGTACATATGGTGACAAGTATGGGGATTACATGATGTGTATGGTCAAAGACTGTCTTCCTCATGGTTGGAGAACTCCAATGTGATCAGTTGTCAGAACATTTCTGAGGTGAAGACTTTCCACAGTTAGATTTTTCAATGTGTGAATTGTTGAAATAATAAGACAATTGGGCTTCTTGGACATTTTGATTTGAGCCGTATTGACCTCATCAAAAGTGTTATAAATTAGATTGCCTCAGCAGAGAGAGAGGTTGCTTGACTTCTTTCTGTTTTTGTTTGCTTGTCTAACATTATGACCTGGAATTAGGGATTGTGTTTTCAAAAAATTATTAAGAAATGGTACAGGCTTTATTTTCCTATATATTTTAAGCAGACAGGCCAGTTTTATAAAAGTTTAATTATTTGTTTGCTATGTTCTCAGTGTTTGGTATGCCTTTTCTATTAATTCTATACCATAGAATTAAAAAAAAAAGATTTATTGGGATGAAATGTAAACAGATATGCGTAACAAAAAAAGATATGCACTTTTTATGTTCTCTGAATACTTAAGTAAACGTTATGGCAAATTAAATATTTGTGAAGTGTAACTCACATTGCTTCTATGTAGGAAGTACCCATTAACAGCAACATGATAATGACCAGATCACCATATACGTTTGGAGTACCGTTCTGGTTGTCCATTACAGGAAGGGTGTGGAGGCTTTGGGGATGGTGCAGAAGAGGTTTACCAGGATGCTGCCAGGATTAGAGGGTGTTAGCGATAAGGAGAGGTTAGATAAACCTGGATTGTTTTCTCCAGAGAGCCAGAGGCTGGGGGAGATCTGATAGAATTTTATAAAATTGAGAGGCATTAATAGGATAGACAGAACTTTTTTTCCAGGTCGGAAAAGTGAAAGACCTTTGGGCGAGAAGGGGAAGTTTAAAACAGATCTGCGGAGCAAGTTTTTTTTTACATAGAATGGTAGGTATCTGTAAAGCATTGCTAGGGGTGGAAAACAAGAAGGATGCATGGCGCTTGATCCCAAGCAGGCAGCTGGGATCAAGTGCATCCCTGGAGGAGTTTCAGGAACTAAAGAATAAACTAAAAAAGGAAATCAGAAGGGCAAAAAGGGGCCAGGGGATAGCTCTGGTGGGTAGCATTAAGGACAATCACAAAATATTTTATAAATACACAAGGGGGAAAAGGGTAATTAGAGAGAGAGTGGGACCTGTCAGTAATCAAAGTGGTCACCTCTATGTGGAGCCACAGGAGAATACAGATTTTTCTCTGTATTTACCGAGGAAAAAGACAGTAAGGCGGAGGAAATTGGATCTGTCACTGGAAGTGTCTTGAGAGCAGACGGGGTTACTGTCGAAGAAGTACTGAAGGTACTGTCATATTTGAATGTAGACAAATCTCCAGGGCCTGATTTAATATATCCGAGGACATTGTGGGAAACTAGAGAGGAAATTGCGGGAGCCTTGATTGAAATTTACGAGTCGTCCTAAAGTACAGGAGAGGTGCCGGAAGACTGGAGGGTGGCAAATGTTCTACCTCTTTTCAAGAAGGGCTCCAGGGAAAATGCTGGGAACTATAGGCCGGTGGGCTTAACATCTGTAGTTGGAAAGTTACTAGAGAGTGTGCTCTAGTAACTATAGAAAGTGATTAGGGATAGTCAGCATGGTTTTGTACGAGGGAGGTGGTGTCTCACTAATTCGATTGATTTTTTTTGAAGATGTGACCAAAAAGGTTGATGAAGGCAGAGTTGTAGATGTTGTGTACATGGACTTCAGTGAGGCGTTCGACAAGGTTCCACATTGTAGGCTGCTCTGGAAGGTTAGATCACATGGGATCCTGAATGGATAGCTAATTGGCTCCATGGAAGGAAGCAGAGGGTAACTAGCGTGTGACTAGTGTGCTTCAGGGTTCAGTGCTGGGCCCGTTATTGTTAGTCATCTACATCAATTATTTGGATGAGAACATACAGGGCAAGATTAGCAAGTTTGCTGATGATACAAAAGTGGGTGGTTTTGCAGATAGTGCAGATGGTTGTGAAGCATTGCAGCAGGATTTGGATCGATTGGCCAGGTGGATGGAAGAACGGTTGATGGAATTTAATACAGAGAAGTGTGAGGTGTTGCATTTTGGGACGTCGATCAAGGGCAGGACCTACCCAGTAAGTGGTAGGCCTCTGGGTAGTGTTGTTGAGCAAAGGGATCTAGGAATACAGGTGCGTGGTTCCTTGAAGGTCGAGTCGCAGGTAGATAAGGTGGTCAAAAGGCTTTTGGCACTTTGGCCTTCATCAGTCAGAGGATTGAGTATTGAGTTGGGATGTCATGTTGCAGTTCTATAAGACGTGGGTGAGACCGCAATTAGAATATTTTGTTCAGTTCTGGACACCATGTTATAGGAAATACATTGTCAAGCTTGAAAGGGTTCAGAAAATATTTACGAGGATGTTGCCAGGACTAGAGGGTGTGAGCTATAGGGAGAGGATGAGTAGGCTAGGTCTCTAATCCATGGGGTGCAGGAGGATGAGCGGAGATCTTGTAGAGGTGGATAAAATCATGAGAGGAATAGAGCGGGTAGATGCACAGTCTTTTGCCCAGAGTAGGGGAATCGAGGACCAGAGGACATAGGTTCAAGGTGAAGGGGAAAAGATGTAATATGAATCTAAGGGTAACATTTTCACACAAAGGATGGTGAGTGTATGGAACAAGCTGCCAGAGGGGGTAGTTGAGGCTGGGGCTCTCCCATCATCTAAGAAACAGTTAGACAGGTACATGGCTAGGACAGGTTTGGAGGGATATGGACCATGCACAGGCAGGTGGGACCAGTGTTGCTGGGACAATAGACAATACGTGCAGAAGTAGGCCATTCGGCTCTTCGAGCCAGCACTGCCATTCAATGTGATCATGGCTGATCATCCCCAATCAGTGCCCCGTTCCTGCCTTCTCCCCATATCCCCTGACTCCGCTATCTTTAAGAGCCCTATCTAGCTCTCTCTTGAAAGTATCCAGAGAATCAGCCTCCATCGCCCTCTGAGGCAGAGAATTCCACAGACTCACAACTCTCTGTGAGAAAAAGTGTTTCCTCGTCTCCGTTCTAAATGGCTTACCCCTTATTCTTAAACTGTGGCCCCTGGTTCTGGACTCCCCCAACATCGGGAACATGTTTCCTGCCTCTAGTGTATCCTTACCAATCTTATTTGTTTCAATAAGATTCCCTCTCATCCTTCTAAACTCCAGCCTGTACAAGCCCAGCCGCTCCATTCTCTCAGCATATGAAAGTCCCGCTATCTCGGGAATTAACCTTGTAAATCTACTGAACTGCCTCAATAGCAAGAATGTCCTTCCTCAAATTTGGGGACCAGAACTGCACACAATACTCCAGGTGTGGTCTCACTAGGGCTCTGTACAACTGCAGAAGGACCTCTTTGCTCCTATACACGACTCCCCTTCTTATAAATGTGAACATGCCATTCGCTTTCTTCACTGCCTGCTGTACCTGCATGCTTACTTTCATAGACTGATGAAGAAGGACCCCCAGATCCCGTTGTACTTCCCCTTTTCCCAACTTGACGCCATTTAGATAGTAATCTGCCTTCATGTTTTTGATACCAAAGTGGATAACCTCACATTTATCCACATTAAACTTCATCTGGCATGCAGTAGCAATGTCAAAAATACTCACCAAAAGTCTACATCATTTAGGAAGGCTGAGACAAAGTTTATCACTCGGTTGCTTCAATTTGTGTCTTACCAATTCTGGATGTGAAAATCAGCAAGGTTTATACATGTCGACTTTGGCAAGCTCGGCTTGTATGTGAGGAACAGCAAGATACCAACTGTAAACACAGGCTCTCACTCTTGTGTTCACCGTATCTCTTATGTAGCTATGAAAGCTGCATCATGTACTCCGAGCAGGAATGGGAATTGAACAGTTTCCACCTTTTCCTCGAAAGAAAGGTTTTTGGAGTCACTTAAGACCAGTGGGGAAATCTTTGTGACACCTGGCCTCAAATCTATACAGACTATGCTGTAAAACTGGCAACTTTGCTGACTGGGTCAATGGAGCGCCAGCCTTAAGGCTATCTGCCAAACCCTATGATCTGGCCGACTGAAAAACTAACCACGATGAAGGGGAAGGCCAAAGGTCTGACACAATGACCAAGCTCTTGAAAAATTCAGCATTTCCTCTGAGAATTGGGAGCATCCTGCTCAAGTTACATGGCCCGGAGAAGTTTGGTCCGATGCAAATTTGGTCGGGTGGTCTGATGCAATCACTATGAAACTCCACCAGAGGGCTCAAGCTGAGGCCCCTGGGCAAGCCAGGACATAGACTATGCTTCAACTTCCTTGTGACAAATGGGCCACTTGCCTCTGTGGGAAAGCTTGTTGCCCAACAAGCCTGGACCAAGCTTCTCCAGGCCAAGTTACTTCAGCAGAATTCTCTGAGCACTGCTTTTATCCCATTGCTTAGCATCACCTGGGCAGCACAGCTACGCAGCGGTAGAGTTGCTGCCTTGCAGCGCAAGAGACCTGGGTTCAATCCCGACTTGTCTGTACGTACTCCCCGTGACCTGCGTGCGTTATCTCCGGTTTCCTCCCACACTCCAAAGACGTACAGTTTTGTAGGTTAATTGGCTTGGTATAATTGTAAATTGTCCCTGGTGTAAGTGTGTGGGGATCGCTGGTCGGCATGGATTTGGTTGGCTGAAAAGCCTGTTTCTGCGCTGTATCTCTAAACTAAACTGAACTAAACCTGACTAGGTGACTTTGTTGCATCTCCCTTCATGTCGAGTTGTTGGATGGACTTGTGCACCATTGGCAGTTGGGAAATTTCAAATTCAGGATGTACAGAGAGAAATCAAGTATTTTGCTGAGAATCCTTGGATTTATGTCTAAACTGAAACCTTAAGGGGAGCCAAATGATAAAACGGTTAAAATCTGAAATAAAATCACAGGCTGGAGAGATTGTAAGAAATGTAGTGAAGTTGCAATTATAGCTTTGTTTGCAGTGACAAAACATCCAGAAATGATGCAAGTATTTTTGTATTATAGGTTCATAAATTATAGGAACAGAATTAGGCAGTTCGATCCATCAAGTCTACTCTGCCATTCAATAATGGCTGATCTTTCCCTCTCAACCCCATTCTCCTGCCTTCTCCCCATAACCCCTGACACCCTCACAGGTAAAAACATTAGAGTAGACTATCTGGCCCCTTATCTGCCACTCATCAAGATCATGGCTGATCTTCTACTTCAGTGCCATCTCCCTGCACTATTCCCATATCCCTTGCTTCCCTTAATATCCAGAAATCTGTTGATCTCTATTTTGAATGAACACAATGGATAGAGAATTCTAAAAAATCACCCGCTGAGTGAAGAAATGTATCCTCATCGTTCTTATATGATCAACTCCTTATTTTCAAACTATGGTTCTGGCCTTCTCAGCCAGGGGAAAGTAATTATATTCCTTTGGATAATTAGGGAAAGGCAGCAGCCAATTTGTGAAGTGCAGTGAATTCAATGAAGAAATGTTTGAAATGTTGTTTTGAGGGGTATATCAGACGGCCAACGCGAACATAATATGTCCAATGGACTCCTGCACGGTGTTATTCATAAGCATGGTCAGCACATGAGCAGAGACATCATGCTCCCCATTGTGGAATGCTTCATTTGCGGAAAAATTGTGAATGGAGTTGAACATTGCAATCAATGACCAACCACACTTCTGCCCTTATGATGGAAGAAAGGTCAAGAATTAAACAGCTGATAATGGCTGGGCCTTGGACATGGCCCTTGAGTGACAAAACTGGGGCTGGGATGGTTCCAACAATGGCAACCATCTTTCTTTGTGCAAGTTCTGACTCCAATCACTGGAATGTTTTACTTTGCCATTTAGTTTACTTTCGAGATATAACGTGAAAACAGGCCCTTTGGCCCATCAAGTCCACGCCGACCAACAATCATCCCATACACTCGTTCTATCCTACACTCTCGGGACAGTTTACAGGAGCCAATTAACCTACAAACCTGCACGTCTGGAATGTGGGAGGAAACCGGAGCACCCGTTAAATTAAGCAGAAGTAAAATTAGCGTTGTCATTGGGATATTAATGAGTAGATTGTTTTCTCAACCATGCATTGCTGGATTTATTCATTTGTTTTTAATATATACAATGGTAGCTGTGTAGGATACAGTTGTAGACACTTTCCTGTGTTTGCACTGGACATTAGACAGTAACATAGAAACATAGAAAACAGGTGCAGGAGTAGGCCATTTGGCCCCTCGAGCCAGCACCGCCATTCAATATGATGATGGCTGATCATCCAAAATCAGTCCCCGTTCCTGCTTTCTCCCATAAGCATCTCCAATAAGAATAAATCTAACCACCACCAGGTGGTTAACAGCGTTACCAATTGCCATGCCACCCCACCATCACTATACCCTATACAGTGTAGAAACAGGCCCAACTTGCCCACACCGGCCAACAGGTCCTAGTCAACACATTTGTATAGCGTCATATCGTTGGAGATATTACAACTTTCAACTCAATGATGGGCAAATAATTATTCAAATCCATAATTCAGCTGCCCAGAATAACTGCTTCCTGTGCTATAAAGGGTTGAGACGCAATGATCTCATACAAGGTATTTATAAACCACTAAGATTGATGAACACATCCAATTAAATGATCTGCCATATCAATGATGCTCCGACTGAGGTTGAATTCAAAATCCAAATGTTGGCTTCCAGGCTATTAATTTGGCTCGGGCTTACTTGGAACTTGGCCCAGGTTTAAGAGTTCCAGCTCTAGGCAGCTGAGTTAGTTAGATTGAAAAGACTGCGGTTTGAAATTGACACTGCATTTCTTTGCTCCATCGGATCAGGTGTCACGGGAAAATGGAGGACTTCAACTTGCACTACAGATTCCTAAATTGGAGGAGAAGAATAAGAGAAATAAGAGAAGTACGTGCAGTACGTCATCAAGAGAGGTACAAGCGCATTCTTGTTGATGGAGACATACTGAGGTAATGTTTCTGTGGAACTGCTTCAATGATCTGCTTAAATGTATGTGTGTTAGTAGTAAAACTTCTATAATCCATGTTAGAAAGGTTCACCCAAAGTGAGGACTAGATACTGAAGTCAAGCTATAAATTAGCTTTCTAGTTCTGTGGATGCACCTTTTTCATAGAAAACGGAATTAAGCCATGTTTCTCTGCATTTTTTTTTCATCCTTGCAAACACTGCTGTGTGTTAGTACTTTGCCATAGATGGCTGTACTTGAGTACCTAGACGAAGTGTCTCTGCGGTGCTTTGGCAAGCTGTTTTACTGTGGAGCTAAGAAAGAGTTTCTGCAGAGGAAGAATCAAGGGCAGGTTCCAAATTAACACCAAAAAATCACAAAAGCTAATGAATTTTGGATTGCCACCGGAGCTACATGTAATTGTCTTGGGGTTAAACAGATTGCACAGTTGCAAGTGTGGCTCAGAGAAGGGTACAAGGGAAAAGAGTTCTGTTTCACGGGGAACTTGCATCAGTATTGAGGAAAGAGGGAACTGTTTCCTTGGGTCAAGCTTCACTTAGAAACTTGGGACCAGTCCTCTGGGGAAATGAAACACAGAATAGACAAAGTAATACCGTGATTTAGTGAAATGGGTATTTCCAACCAGATGTCTACTGTGTAATAGTTTCATAGCAAATAGGGTTAAACTGGGGGAAAATGTAAATCACAATTAACAGGATGTGAGTGTAACAAACCTATACAAATAAGTGGGTTTGATCCTGTCATTATAAAGATGTGATGAAGGCTGAACCAAATGTTTCTGAGAACTTAACATTTCAAAAAGGCAGGCAGAATAGAAGAAGATGAACATGGGTAGATTTGATAATAAAGGATGACATTAGTATTGAAATGAGAAAGCCTCTTGGCTTGATCAAAACGATTTGGATGAAGATAAGAAATAACAAGGGGCAGAAAACACTGGTGGGAATAGCTGATAGGCCACCAATTGGTACCTGTAATATTTGGCAGAGTAACAATTAAGAAGTAAAAGGTCTTGATTAAAAGAAAATGTAATGCAATAATCATTGGTGAATTTAACCTTTATAAAGACCAGGGAAATGAAATTAGTAAAGGTAATCCTGAGGAATTCATGGAATGTATTGAGACAGTTTTCTTCCAAATGCATGTTGTAGAACCAACTAGGGAACAGGCTAGTTTAGATCTGGTTGTGCAGCGAGACAGGGTTAATTAGTAATCTCATATTAAAGGAGTCTCAATTTTAAAGTGATAGTTTGGAACAAGTTTAGAACCTTCAATAAAGGCAGTCGTATAGGTATGAAGGGTAATCTTTAATTGATGTGTTCTATATCTCTCCACATCACCGACAATATATCTCGTTTCCCTTTCCCCTGACTCTCAGTCTGAAGAAGGGTCACGTCACGTATTCCTTTACCCCAGAGATGCTGTCTGACCCGTTGAGTTACTCCAGCTTTTTGTGTCTAACTAGCATCTGCAGTTCTTTCCTACACATCTGTGAAGAACATGGATAGGTGACATTTCAGGGCTTTGTGTCATTTTGTGCATTAAGCCAGCATATGCAGTTCTTTGTTTCTACCTAATAATTCTCATTGAAATAAGGTCTGTGCCAGAAATAGGATTATCTGTGGATGCTAAACTTAAGGTATTAGATAGAAGGGAAAGACTTGTAATGCTCTTAAGAAGTCGTCAGATAAAAGG
Source organism: Okamejei kenojei (assembly GCA_035221665.1). Lineage (NCBI taxonomy): Eukaryota > Metazoa > Chordata > Chondrichthyes > Rajiformes > Rajidae > Okamejei > Okamejei kenojei. The sequence continues at coordinate 5,873,140 of CM069174.1, forward strand.
TTGCAGTACAAGGTAAAAAATATTCACGGGTTCTATGTTAACGTATACCCATGTAATAATCTTGCGTTAAACATACAAAAACAGGTGTGCAATAGTCTGTTTCCTCATTGGACCACAACATGTAGTTCTTGGAAACTGTCTTAAATGCATTCCATGAATTTGTCCTCTGGACAATCTTTATTTAGAGAAAGAAAGCTAAATAGTCTTAAACATGTCATTGTCGTGTTGGCAAGCTGTAACTAGCAGGGGTGCCAGGGATCGCCATCTATATTAATGATGTAGCTGAAGGGACCAAGTGATAATTGATCCAACATTTCTGCTGCTTCGTAGGTAGGTGGAAAAGTGAGTTGTGAGCAGAATACAAAATCTGCTGAGGAATATAGAATGAGCAAAATTAGGACAGATGGAGCATGAATAGGGAAATATTAGTTTATCCAATTCAGTAGGTTGAATAGAAAATCAGAGTATTTTAGTGTTAGTGTTCACAAATATCAGGATGTCATAAGTGATAGGAGTAGAATTAGACCATTCTGCCCATCAAGTCTACTCCATCATTCAATCATAGCTGATCTATCTCTCCCTCCGAACCCCATTCTCCTGACCTCCCTATAATCTCTGACACCCGTACTAATCAAGAATCTATCTATCTCTGCCTTAAAAAAAAAATCCATTGACTTGGCCTCTACAGCCGTCTGTGGCAATAAATTCCACAGATTCAGCACCCTCTGACTAAAGAAAATTCTCCTCATCTCCTTCCTAAAAGAACGTCCTTTAATTCTGAGGCTATGGCCTCTAGTCCTAGACTCTCCCACTAGTGGAAACATCCTCTCCACATCTACTCTATCCAGGCCTTTCACTATTCTGTATGTTTCAATGAGATCCCCCCTCATTCTTCTAGACTCCAGCAAGTGCAGGCCCAGTGCCGACAAACGCTCATCATAGGTTAACTTACTTATTCCTGGGATAATTCTTATAAACTTCCTCTGAACCCTCCCCAGAGCCAGCATATCCTTCCTCTGAGTTTGCTTTCTTTACTACCGAAAAATGTACAAAAGGTTAGTAAGCAAAGTACAGCAAGTAATTATCGCATTGGAGGGTAGCTAACGGTAGCTCACTTTTTAAGAAAGGCAGGAGAGAGAATACAGGGAATTATAGACCAGTTAGCCTCACATCGGTGGTGGGGAAGATGCTGGAGTCAATTATAAAAGATGAAATAGCAGCACATTTGGATAGCAGTAGCAGGATCGGACCGAGTTAGCATGGATTTACGAAGGGGAAATCATGCTCGACTAATCATCTGGAATTTTTCGAGGATGTAACTAGGAAAATGGACAAGGGAGAGCCAGTTGATGTAGTGTACCTGGACTTTCAGAAAACATTTGATAAGGTCCCACATAGGAGATTAGTGGGCAAAATTAGGGCACATGGTATTGGGGGTAGAGTACTGACATGCATAGAAAATTGGTTGGCAGACAGGAAACAAAGAGTAGGGATTAACTGGTCCCTTTCAGAATGGCAGGCAGTGACTTGTGGGGTACCGCAAGGCTCGGTGCTGGGAGCGCAGCTATTTACAATATACATCAATGATTTGGATGAAGGGATTCAAAGTAACATTAGCAAATTTGCAGATGACACAAAGCTGGGTGGCAGTGTGAACTGTGAGGAGGATGTTATGAGGATGCAGGGTGTCTTGGATAGGTTGGGTGAGTGGGCAGATGCATGGCAGATGCAGTTTAATGTTGATAAATATGAGGTTATCCACTTTGGTGGCAAATACAGGAAGGCAGATTATTAAATGGTGTCAAGTTGGGAAAAGGGGAAGTACAACGGAATCTGGGGGTCCTTGTTCATCAGTCACTGAAAGTAAGCAGGCAGTGAAGAAAGCGAATGTCATGTTGACCTTCATAACAAGAGGAGTTGAGTATAGGAGCGAAGAGGTCCTTCTGCAGGGCCCTAGTGAGACCTCACCTGGAGTATTGTGTGCAGTTTTGGTCTCCAAATTTGAGGAAGGACATTCTTGCTATTGAGGGAGTGCAGCGTAGGTTTACAAGGTTAATTCCCGGGATGGCGGAACTGTCATATGTTGATAGAATGGAGCGGCTGGGTTTGTATACTCTGGAATTTAGGATGAGAGGGGATCTTATTGAAACACATAAGATTATTAAGGGTTTGGACAATAGTAAGGAAACATGTTCCCGATGTTGGAGGAGTCCAGAACCAGGGGCCACAGTTTAAGAATAAGGTGTAAGCCATTTAGAACAGAGATGAGGAAATACTTTTTCTCACAGAGAATTGTGAGTCTGTGGAATTCTCTGCCTCAGAGGGCAGTGGAGGCAGGCTCTCTGGATGCTTTCAAGAGAGAGAGATAGATAGTGCTCTTATAGATAGCAGAGTCAAGGGATATGGGAAGAAGGCAGGAACGGGGTACTGATTGTGGATGTTCAGCCATGATCACATTGAATGGTGGTGTTGGCTCGAAGGGCAAGTGGCCTACTCCTGCACCAATTGTCTATTGACTAAATGACTGCAAACTCCAGTTAGTGTGTTTCCTATGATATAAAGGAGGTCACAAGCTTGTTCCTAAAGTAATTAACCTCTAAGAATGTGGGAAGAGATAATGATTTTCGGAACACAGAAAGGCACCAAACAAACAAATAATAACAAACCTGATGGGTACTAATTTGAGGAAGGACATTCTTGCTATTGAGGGGGTGCAGCGTAGGTTCACCAGGTTAATTCATGGGATGGCGGGACTGACGTATAATTAAAGAATAGAGCGACTGGGCTTGTATACTCTGGAATTTAAAAGGATGAGAGGGGATCTTATGGAAGCATATAAAATTATTAAGGGATTGGACACGCTAGATGCAGGAAACATGTTCCCGTTGTTGGGGGAGTCCAGAACCAGGGTCCACAGTTTAAGAATAAGGGGTAGACGATTTAGAACTGAGATGAGGAAAAAACTTTTTTACACAGAGAGTGGTGAATTTGTGGAATTCTCTGCCTCAGAAGGCAGTGGAGGCCGTTTCACTGGATGCATTCAAAAGAGTTAGATGGAGCTCTTAGGGGTAGCCATGATCATTAAAGATAGTTCAATGGTCCCCAATGAGGTCAAGGGGAGGTCAGACCGCACTCTAGTTGGTGGGAGGACAGTTCAGTTGCCTGTTAACAGCTGGGAAGAAACTGTCCCTAAATCTAGAGGTGTGCGTTTTCACACTTCTGTACCTCTTGCCTGATGGGAGAGGGGAGAGGGGAGAAGGGGATTGACTGGGGTGAGACAGTTGCTTGGTAATGCTGCTGGTCAAGGAAATTCTGATCTCTGATCTGTATCCTTCAAATTGGATGTTGCAGATCAATGTAGTCATGATTAGGTTATAATCATTGTGTAAATTGTGCGTTGGAAGTCATTCTGTACCTCCATATTTGGCTGACTTCCTTGTGTGTGTTGAAATGAACTGGTGAGCAAAAGAACTTGATTACTGAGGGGTGCAAGAGTGAGCGACTCCCACAGAGGTGACTAACATAGTTCAATTCACCAACGTGATTTGTTGGACAACGTTCATTGTAGGCGGAAGTGCATGAGCTGAATGAGGTGCAACATGTTCACATAATTTAATTTCAAATGAATTCAAGCAATATTTGTGGCTATTACTTTTGATTTTTTTTTATAGTTACCATGGAAACTCGGATGAAGTTGGTTGTTACGTGGCTCCTCGCCCTTTGACAAAGGAGAATAATTATTTTGAGGTGTGTGAATTTAAATCAGCTACATGTGGTGTGCAATGACATGCTTTCCATACACTGTTTTAATGCAAAATGATTGAAGCCAGTGTCACCAATCAAAAAGACGCAATGAATTAAATTAAATCCTTGCTAGTTGCCACGGGTGATTTTTATTATCACCTACTGCAGTCACTATCTTGAACAGGTTCTTATTTATGTAATTAGTTGTTCCTAAATTTCTGACGACTGCAACAAAAATAGTGAAGCATTTATGTATTTGAGCAGGTGTCAAGATTGCATTTGCAGTAGCAAAGACATGGTGGTTCTAATGTACACAGAAAATTGCTTCTACCTTGAACTACAATCTAATTAATATGTTTTCTTTTATTTATTTATTTGAATCGAGTAATTGTCAGTAAGTGGCATTTGGGGTTTATTTACTCCATTCAAGTAGGAGCAATAAACATTCAATTTGCTAAGTGTTGAATTGCTTGGATTAAAATTTTAATATAAAGGTTAATTTGAATGCTCTCTTGAGGTGTTTATACATGACAGGATAAATGAATTGCAGGTATTTCTACTATTCTATAACCAGAGAAGTCCCACACATAGCAAGTGAGATAAATTACCATTTAATCTATTTTATTAATTTATAATAAAATAAAGTCTAATTCTTGGGATTGTAGGATTGATGTGTGAAGAGAGATGCGGTCAATTAAGGGCCTGTCCCACTTGGGCGTCATTTACGCATCACGATGCACGCGTCGTGACGCGCACGGCATGCATTACGCGTGCGTGGTGACGTAGACAGTGATGCGCAGCTGCGCGCGGCGCCCCAGGAGTTTGGGATTCACAAAATCTTTGCACGCCACCTGCGTGACGCACAAATGACGCCCAGGTGGGACAGGCCCTTTAGTCTACCATTTACTCAAGTTTGAGAAAAATGAAGGGATCTTGCAGAAACCTGCAAGATTCTCAGAGGATTGGACAGATAAGATGTTCCAGACGGCAGGGAGTTCATGGCCATAGGTCACGGTCTAAAGGTAAGGGGCAAGCCACTTAAAACTGGGCTGAGGAGAAATTTATTCTCTCAGATAGCGGTCAACCTATGGAATTCTCCACCACAGAAAGCAGTTAAAGCCAAATAATTAAACATATTAAAGAATAAATTAGATATTGTTCTCAGGGCTATAGGGATTGAGGGATATGAGGAGGGAGAAAACTGGAACAGGGTGTAGAATTTGGGTGATCCATAATCATCTTGAATGATGGAGCGGACTTGAAGAGCATAATTGGCCTATATCTGCTCCTATTTTCTATATTTCTGTTTGATTTTCATCAACAGCCAAGTTACTTGGGAAACTTTGTTCTGCCTATTGTATTTTGCCATGGGGTCTGACAATAGACAATAGGTGCAGGAGTAGGCCATTTGGCCCTTCGAGCCAGCACCGCCATTCAATGTGATCATGGATGATCATCCACAATCAGTACCCCGTTACTGCCTTTTCCCCATATCCCCTGAGTCCGCTATCCTTAAGAGCTCTATCTAACTCTCTCTTGAAAGCATCCAGAGAACCGGCCTCCACAGCCTTCTGAGGCAGAGAATTCCACAGGCTCACAACTCTCTGTGTGAAAAAGTGTTTCCTCATCTCCGTTCTAAATGGCTTACCCCTTATTCTTAAACTGTGGCCCGTGGTTCTGGACTCCCCCAACATCGGGAACATGTTTCCTGCCTCTAGTTTGTCCAAACCCTTAAAAATCTTATATGTTTCAATAAGATTCCCTCTCATCCTTCTAAATTCCAGTGTACACAAGCCCAGTCGCTCCATTCCTTCAACATATGACAGTCCCGTCATCCCTGGAATTAACCTTGTGAACCTACGCTGCACTCCCTCAATAGCAAGAATGTCCTTCCTCAAATTTTGAGACCAAAACTGCACACAATACACCAGGTGTGGTCTCACTAGGGCCCTGTACTACTGCAGAAGGACCTCTTTGCTCCTATACTCAACTCCTCTTGTTATGAAGGCCAACATGCCATTAGCTTTCTTCACTGACTGCTGTACCTGCATGCTTACTTTCAATGACATGAACAAGGACACCCAGATCTCGTTGTACTCCCCCTTTTCCTAACTTGACACCATTCAGATAATAATCTGCCTTCCTGTTCTTTTCACCAAAGTAGATAACCTCATATTTATCCACATTAAACTGCATCTGCCTACTCACCCGACCTGTCCAAGTTACCATGCATCCTCATAGTATCCTCCTCACAGTTTATCACACTGCCACCCAGCTTTGTGTCATCTGCAAATTTGCAAATGTTACTTTTAGTCCCTTCATCTAAATGACTAATGTATATTGTAAATGGCTGCGGTCCCAGCACCGAACCTTGTGATACCCCACTAGTCACTGCCTGTTTTTCTGAAAGGGACCCGTTAATCCCGACTCTTTGTTTCCTGTCTGATAGAAAACCAATTTTTTAGGTAATTCCAATCTCCTATGTGGGACCTTATCAAACGCTTTCTGAAAGTCCAGGTGCACTACATCCACCGGCTCTCCCTTGTCCAGTTTCCAAGTTACATCCTCGAAAATTTCCAGAAGTTTAGTCAAGCATGATTTCCTCTTCGTAAATAATCTGCCTTCCTGACAGGTAAAGCGGGCCTTATTTTAACATCCAATCCAAAGGACAGTGCCCGTTGCAGTGCAGCTTGCCTTTGGGCTTGTGTTAAAGTGTCTCCTTTAATTATGAGGTCAGGTTTCTGAAGTTGGAATTGAGCCAAAAAACATCTCACCAAAATGAGTGCTGCTATTGAACTAACTAGACATTTAGCAAGCTGGGAAAAATTCAATAAACCATCATTCTTCATTAGCCAATTCAAACGTCAGTGACATTTTATCCACAGTGGAAATAAATAACATCAGAGATAAAAGGAACCAATATCAGGAAAACTATTTTGTAAATTTCTTTCCTGACTCCTTTTTAAATTTTTTTTTAAATTATTATTTTTTTTTGCTAGGAGTAAGTACAATAGTGTGGTACCTAAGTACCTAATACATACATACACATTACCATTCTTGTACAACTTAGTGTTTTTAATTTAATAATAAAGAGCGAAAGAAAAAGGGAAATAAAGTGTGTCGAAATAGATAGACAAGCGAGTAGAAACAGATAGCGAAAGTGATAGAGAGCAGAGATAAAAAGCTAAAAAGATTGAGAGAAAAAGAGAAAAGAAATTAGGATAAATATACCAATTTCATATTTTTACCCATCCGTCACCCGATTCTGAACCATTTAATTTCTAAGGTTATGTTATGTTCCACCATATGCAACAAATAACATCAGAGATAAAAGGAACCAATATCAGGAAAACTATTTTGTAAATTTCTTTCCTGACTCCTAAAGACATCTTGGGGTTAAACTGTAAAATTTGTGTATAATTCGCAAACTAATCTTTTTTTCTTAGCTCCTTTGTATATCTGTAGTTGCTTATTAATATAGAATGATCAGGAGTTGGGAATTATCCGATCCACTTCGTCTTCACTCATAACATTTCCTACATTGTGTCTAATATCCTTCACTAACTTGGCTGTCAGAATTTCATCCACACTGCCTTACAACTTTCCTTCATATGCGTGAAAACATTTCATTTTACCTCATCAACCCATGTACCTTCTAGGGTGTTTAATAGTAGCCAGCTTTTTCTTGCAGCTTAACAGGCCCATAAATGTAATACACTCAGATAATATATAATCAAAACATGTGATAAATTAATAACCTTTATACTTGTGCAAAAAACAAAGTCTATAGTGCAACTAAACGCACAGTCCTTAGAAGGTCATAGTTACTGATGTTAGTGTTGTGTAGTGTTCAAGAATCTGATGGTTGCTGAGAAGAAGCTATTCTTGAACCTGGCAGTCACAGTTTTCAGGCTCTTGGACCTTCTTCCTGATGGTAGGAGTGGGATGAGAGCCAGATTGGTGTGGGTCTTCGAAGATATTGGTTGCTTATTTAAGATACCACCTCCTACAGATCTCTGCTGGTGGGACCAATACCTGATGGACTGGGCAGTGTCCATTGCTGCATTCTCCTTCGTTCCTGGGCATACGAGGTGCTAAACTTGACCATGATGCAAACCAGTCTGTGCACTATCTGTACACCTGTAGAAGTTCAGTATAGTATTCATCATCATACCAGATCTCCTCAATCTTCCAAGGAAGTAGAGGCATTGATGAGCTTTTGATGTGATTGCATCAGGCCCAGGACAGATCTTAAGAGATATGCACGCACAGGAACTTGAAGCTGTTGACAGTTTCCACGCCATCCTGTGGATGAAGCTGGGCCTCAGCTTTTCCCTGCTGTAGTCAACAATCAGCTCCTTAGTCTTGTTGATGTTGAGAGCAAGATTGTTGTTCTGGCACCATTCAGTCAGATTTTGCTTTTGCACTGGAACTGCTGTTAATATTGAATGTTTCATTGGGACCTAGTTAATCTAATTCCTTGAATATCTTAAATCCATCAGGAAGATCTCCAATCTGCCTTTCTGCATATTAATTTTTTTTTATTTTTTATCTGGGTTACAAAAATGCTAAGAGCAAAAAATGATATTTACAAGTCTCCAAGGTCAGGGTGAACCCTTTATGGGTTATATCTCCTTAATTCCAGAAGTGGATAACGTACCAAAGAAGGTTCAGTAGACTTTTAGGATAAAATCTCTTCAGGATAAAATATTTTTTGCTCAGTAACTTCTGCAGTTTGATCTGTAGTATGATCTAAAAAGCTGACAATCAGCAAGGCCATGGCAAAAGGCACTTGGGATGTTGGCGAATGGGGGAACTGATTGTCACTGTGTCTCTTCTCCACCTACTCCCAATATTAGTTACTTGATCATCCCTGAATTGAATCATTGTTAATATAGAACAATGAGAAGCTGACAATGGTTATTGTTGATGGGTGTGCCTTCAGATGCAAAGGTGCTGAGCCCTGAACACCTACATGTGTTCTTAGTTTTTAAAAACCTGCTTCTTGGTTATTTGCCATTAAGTTTCTTTATGTGGTTAAGTGATAGATTTATTTTTGCTTGATAATGATCCTGTGAGGTGTATTGTGGTGTTTTGACATTTAATGTAACTAGGGAGGATTTACAGTTTTACCAAAGGCAATTAACCTGCAAACCTATATGTCTTTGGAATGTGGGAGGAAACCGGAGCACCCGGAGAAAGCCCACGCAGTCAGGGAGCGAACATACAGACTCGGTACAGACAGCACCGGTAGTCAGGATTGAACCCGGGTCTCTGGCGCCGTGAGGCAGCATTTCTACCGCTGCGCCACCGTGATGTGTTGTTATGCCCCTGTCCCACTTAGGAAACCTGAACGGAAACCTCTGGAGACTTTGCGCCCCACCCAAGGTTTCCGTGCGGTTCCCGGAGGCTTTTGTTCTCCGGCAACCACCTTCAACAAGCATCGCAACCGGCTTCGACTAAAAAATTACCGATTTTTTTTTTTTTTTAAAACGGAAACCACTTTCGGCCATTAGGAAGACTGACAAAAACCTCTGGGGTGCAAAGTCTAAAGAGGTTTCCGTTCAGGTTTCCTAAGTGGGACAGGGGCGTAACTGTACTGGAGAAATATGGCCAGTATTGTCACCAATTCTGGAGTCTATAGCACTACAACTCAGGATATTGCCTGGTCCCGTAGTCTTGACTGCACCCACAGTGGCACAGACATGGGTTTGATCCTGACCTCGGCTGCTGTCCGTGTGGAGTTTGTTGTGACCATGTGGGTTTCCTCCGGGGGTTCCGGTTTTCTCACACATCCTAAGGACATGCGGGTTTGTAGGTTAATTGGCCTCTATAAATTGCCCCTAGTGTATGGGGAGTGGATGAAAAAGTGGGATAGCATAAAACTAGCATGAACTGGTGATCAATGATCAGCATGGACTTGGTCTGTTTTTGTGCTTTATCTCTGAACTAAACCGAGCAAAGCGGTTTCCTTGAATGGAGTAAAGCAATGACTGCAAGCTGTCTTCAACCATGGTGGGAGCCAACATTGATCCTCTGCACTATTCAATTCAGCTGTTTGCAGAAGTGTCACTCTTACCCTTGGCACTCAGTTGCTGAGCTGCCGCACTGTTAAGGATACGGTTATTCTTGGAGCCATTCCCTCCCGTTGCCTGTTTAATATTCACCATCATCCACAATTGGATCATCATGGACCAAAATCTCTCGATGCTATCTTGCTTACATGATGCTATCTAAATCTCCATGGAGATCCTCTTTAATTTATTTCCTTAATTTACATGCTGTTGACTCTTGTTGGTGATGCATTTTTATTCCATACCTCTTTCTCCTTCCTTCTTCCCATCTACTTGGTCATTGTGACAGATACTTCACATTCCTGAGCTCTGGTACTTAACCTCCTCAACCTGCTCTGTTTCTCCCTATCTTCAAATAAACTTCAACAATACAATTGAAGTCTTGCAGCTACCAGGTCTGATTCAAATTCAATCCTTCATTTAATGTAATTATATGTGACCATCCCCCTTTCCACTTGAGATTGCATTGGTTATTTCCACTGATATTTGAGGTTGTAAATGCAGAATTTCTTATTCTGGTTGTTAACAATGTAACTTTTCACATTGATGCTTGACTAGGGCTTAAATCATTTCAATAGATGGGAAGATATTAAGAATTCCGTGCACAATGATGGCAGTTTATTAATGGGATCTGATTGTTTTGCCTTTCTCCTTGCAGGTGTGTATAATGGATACTGGTGTGAGAGGGACAATTGCAGTCGGATTAGTCCCACAGTACTACAAGCTGGATCACCAACCAGGATGGCTTCCACATTCTGTTGCTTATCATGCAGATGATGGCAAGTGAGTATTATGGAAGAAAAATTGCGATGGAATGTTTGGGACAGCGTGAATGGATTTTTATTTTGTATCCAACGTCTGGGAAAAGTAATTATACAACGTAGAAGAGCTTTTATTGCCCATCCAATCCAGAATGTATGCAGTAAAGAAGTGGTGCACCAGCATGTCTTTTCCTGATAGACACAGAGTGCTGGAAGTAACTCAGCGGGTCAGGCAGCATCTCTGGAGAAAAGGTGACATTTCGGGTCAGAACCCTCTTCCATCTTTTTAAGAAAAGACGAGTTCTGTCTTTTCTTGAAATGGTTGGAGTTATTCAATCTTAAGACTGAGAACTAATAAGTATTGTTAAACCATTGCATTCTTTATGACTGCTTTACATTCAGCTGTGACTTGCGTAAGTGGACTTGCTCATGATCCTATGCTTGGCTGCTTTTGGAGTAGGATAAGGTGATATGACTCACACTCAGTTTTGGCCTCCTCTACATTGGTGAAACCAAGCATAGACTAGGCAACCGTTTTGCAGAGCACCCAAGCTTCGTTCACAGCCGCCATCTCAAGTTTCTGGTTGCATGTCATTTTAATTCTCCTTCCCACTCACACTTCATCCTGTCTGTCCTTGGCCTTCTCCATAGCCTAACACAAATTGAAAGAACAACATCCCTTGGATGACGAGGGAAATTGAGACTTTGGTCAAGAGTAAGGAGGCGGCATGGGACAGGTATAGGCAACAGGAATCAAGTGCATTCTTGGAGGTGTTTCGGGAACTAAGGAGCAAGCTAAAAAAGGAAATCAGAAGGGCAAAAAGAGGACAGAACATAGCTCTAGCAGATAGCATTAAGGATAATCCCAAGAGATTTTATAAATACATAAAGGGAAAAAGGGTAATCACAGAGAGGAACGTGGGTAGGCCGCGTTCCTTTGAATAAAATTCACGGGAGAATTTCTTAAAACTCACTGAAAACTCATCGGACTGCGAGCACAGGCTTCTTCCTGCCGTGCAGGTACAGTTAGGTCTTCTGTTTGCCTTTATTTGCTTCAGTTTTTTTTAGTGTTATTTATCACGTTGTGGTTGTAGCTTTGGAAAGATTTAAACAGGTATCGGATTTTTTTAATACATATAAATTCATAGCGTCGCCCAGCTATCTTTCACTACTTGACTCATGCTCATGAGATATGCTCAAGATGCTCAGATGATCTTCTAATGCGGTCATTGTTCCGAGCGCCAAATCCCTTCAGCTGTACCTGCAACTGAAGCTACGGGTGATTTAGTAGACCTTGAAGAGGCATTGACACTTTGTTTTTATGTAGAGGGGTAATAAAGGTAAGGTATGTGATTTGAGAGTAAGTATCGTCTGCAGGGTAAAAAAGAAAGTACGACTAACTTGACACCACTGCTAAATGGCATCCACATCTACATCTACAGCTCACTGACTGAATGATACAGACATCCTGACTGAAAATCACACCCTTCCGATCAATTATTTTGGGATAAGCCTTTCTAGAGAACATGCTACTTTTTGCTTCGCCCATTTTCAAAATATAGAATTTTGAATTTGGCATTTGGTACAAGGAGACTACAAAGCTCGTAATATGTTTTTTTTTAACCCGACCGTAAACGTCGCCTAGCCATTCCCTCCATCGATGGACACAAAATGCTGGAGTAACTCAGTGGGTCAGGCCGCATCTCTGTTAAGGAATAGGTGACGTTTTGGGTCAAGACCATTCTTCGACCCTCCATAGATCCAGCCTGACCTGAGCTCTCCAGCACTTTATGTTTTGCTCTTAAAATAAATCCGTGGTCCGCTGAAGAAACAACACGATAGACCACTCTGGAATTTCAAGTTTTGCTGTACACTTCATACAGTAGGACACATCATAATGCACCCTGAGTGAATTAATGGGGTTAGATTTTTTTAATCTGTTGTCTAGAATTAATCAATACCCACCCTATGTACCTTATATCAGCTTTATTGTATGAAACGTTCATAAATGTGGCGGCGCAGATGTCATTTACAATTATCCACAGTGCTTATGGGTGTGTGTTTTCAACTCCGACCAGATGTCACATCAGTTCAGATTTACATATAAATAAAAGTCCCGCTTTCCTGCTTCAGGTTTAAACAGAGCGTTGTCAGTGATGCAGGGTCTCAACCCAAAACATCAACTTACACCTTTTGTCTCCACAGATGTTGCCTAACCTGCTGAGTTCTTCCAGCCTTCTGTTTGTTGTCTCGTATTTGGGTACGCCATCATTGGCGCAGTCTTAATGTCGTAGAGTTATTGTGATTCCGCGCAACTGATCATGCTGTGATGTTGGTGAGGCTCAGGAGTTGGGTGACCAATTCCCCTGCCTGCTGGAAATGGCATGGTGCAGGAGGATCTAAACAGGCAGAAAATAATGAAGTAAAAGATGGAGCAGTACCTTCTCTCTGCTTCTCCTTTCCCCCAACTCAGTGTCTCTTGTACTTGTGTGAATCTTTTTTTATTCCTTTGCCTGTGTTCTTTCTCAGATGTACTGATTTGTGTAATTTTCAAGCTGATCTTTAATGAGCCCAGCTGATGTGCAACAATTGTATGCAAAGTGTGGAAAGTGGAGTTGTGACTTCTGATGATAAATCCGACAGGGATCCATTTTAATGACCTGCTTCTTTTTTTTTTCACTTTGTAGGTTGTTTAATGGAAATGGTGTGGGCCAGCAGTTTGGGCCAAAGTGTTTTGCAGGTGATCGAATTGGGTGTGGTGTCCAGACAGAATTCTTTGACAGAGGAATGGCAACTGTGTTTTTCACAAGAAATGGAAAAGAGGTGTGGAAGTATATTTCATGTATTGCAGTAAAACTGTCAATGTTGCCATCAAAGCGTGTTCAGTCCATACACCAGTGCACTGCACATTGGATCTACTGACAGATTTACACAAGACGGTTTTAAAGGATCAAGTCACATAAAGGTTTAAGACACTTATGTAATCTACCTCCGCCATAAATTACTCCCAGTCATTGACAAGACACGCCTGCAGCAAATGGCACAGTTGCAAGATTGCCTCCCTTGTGAAGTTACGTGGCAGTGATCTGATGTGCTCCATGTTGCTCAGTGTTGTGGTCAGTGGAGCCATCGCCTTTGTTATTACTGGTGTAGGCAGCATGTGCCTCTTTTCAATGTCTTATTCTGTCAGCCTTGGAAAGAAGCCTTGCATTGAGATCACAGCCTGCCATTCGCACATTTAGACATTGGCCTACCATTCAGACATTGAGCTCATGGCCATACCACTCATGGCCTACCATTCTACCACACATCACGTCTATGACTATGAAAGGTTTCATGCTTTCCATTCTGTTTGCTCATGTTTTTATTTACACAATATTCAGATTTTTGTTTATTTCCTATAATTGTTAGTGACACATGAACGTTTTTTTTTTAAACTACCCACTTTATATATAAAACAAAATCAAAATTGTTCTGACATTGTGTAGGTAAGGCACAAAATTCTGGAGCAACTCAGCCGTTCAGGCAGCATCCCTGGAGAACATAGAGAGGCAACATTTTGGGTCAGGACTTCTTCAGACTGATTCTAGGGGTGGGAAGAAAGAAAGCTAGAAGAGTGATTGTGGAATTATATTGTTGAACTGGTTTGGAAAGAAAAACCGATGCAGCATCTATGAAGCCATGTTTCTGCCCAACAATGGGCGGCACGGTGGCGTAGATGTAGAGTTGCTGCCTCACAGCGCCAGAGACCTGTGTTCGATCCTGATTACGGATGCTGTCTGGACGGAGTTTGTACGTTCTCCCGTGACCTGCGTGGGTTTTCTCCGCGAACTTCGGTTTCCTCCCACATTCCAAAGACGTACAGGTTTGTTGGTTAATTGGCTTGGTATAAATGTAAAAAATGTCCATAGTGTGTGTAGGGTAGGGTTAGTGTGCGGGGATCGCTGGTCGATACAAACTCGGTGGGCCTGTTTCCACGCTGTATCTCTAAATCAAACTAAATGGTGGATCGTTGCCATGAATGAAGTGTCAAATGTGACCGATAGGTGTGCTCAGAAAGCCGGAACAGACTCAATGGGCTGAATGGTGGCCTGCTGTGTCATGAGAAATAAGAACATGAATATCAAATCTCACTCATTATGAATTAGTTTTACATTGCAGAGGTTTCATTTTGACTTGGGCGGCCAAATGATAATTTCAAATTTGAGATTTGAGTTCAATTAAAACAGCTGGATCATAATTGATTAGATATTTAACCTTCACTTTACACAGCATCATCCCCAGTTCATTACAGACTCCAATGCAAGTTAAATTAGTTATTCCCCTGTATACACGTTTATTTGGTGTAATAAGGGTGAATCTGTGAAGTCCATCTATTGCAAATCTATTTATTTTGTGCTTCTAGCAGTGTGCAGCTTTTAGGTTGGAGATGCCCCTGATATTCTGGCCACCACACTCCCAACAAACGTTTAATGAAGAGTTGCAATGGTAAATGCAATTCAACCAAAAGGAGTTTGGAAAAGATAGTGGTGATCTGTTCTCTGGCTGCTGGTCTGTCATTAAAGTCCACTGTATTATCTAATATTCATTGTTCTTGGATCAAGTCCTCTCTTTTCTCCTGTAATTATATCATTTTCCCCGAATGTGAATATAGTTTTTTACTTGGATCAGGTCCTCTCTTTTCTCCTGGTACTATGTGTGCATTTGAGGACATATGCATTTTTTTATCATCATCATATTTTACAGTGTTGGCACAGAGGACCTGATGCAAACATTACATAGCGAGGAACGCAGAATCCTTCGCAAAGTAAAAATTACCCCGCAGGTCAACTGCGAGATATAAACTCTGGGAATAGCAGGTTATTAAAACTGCAACAAATAAGAATGTCATTGTTCCGTTGCCAGTGCATGTGCCAATGAAGCTCTCTTGATCTTTATTTAGTCTGCTGTTCTTATTTTGGGACTATTTGTGGGATACTATCAAGCATTTTCTATACTGCTTAATTGACCTTGGTTTCCTCACCATGGTTTCCATAATGGATTAAAGGTAGTTAAAAGATTTGAAGTATAGATCAGCCATGAAATACACCTGATTTTATGTTTTAAATTACACAAATCTTCATTCGGGGAAAATGATATAATTACAGGAGAAAATACTGGGTAATTATATAATTTTCCCCGAATGTGAATACAGTTTTTTACATTGTGTGTCAACATGAGAGAATGAAACGTTCTGTTATTTGTACGTGTCTAGGTAGGTTCTGTCGTGATGGCCATGTCGCCGGATGGGTTGTTCCCGGCAGTTGGAATGCACTCTCTTGGAGAAGAAGTTCGCATTGACTTGCAGGCAGAATGGGGACTGGATGAAGACGACAGTGCCATGATGGTCGACAGTCATGAAGATGAATGGGGCCGTCTACATGATGTTAAAGTTTGTGGAACAGTAAGTAACTTTTTGAAGAATGTTGGTCACACCGTGTATCTTTGCATCAGGAAAATCCTCTGATGGAGAACAGGTAGTATGTAACTAGTATTTTGTGGAGGTAACAGTGGATGCATATTGAGTTTCAGCACCTGTATCCATGATTATAACGCTGATGCTGATGAATATGACCTTTGAGGGCTTGCATTGAGCCATGAATACCACTCGGTTTAATCCAAGCCATATTGGTCTGTAGAGGGTTAATACCTTGCTGCACAGTGTGCTGAGATTCCATTTGTTTCTTTTTACTACTCCTTAAACATATAATTAAAACAGAAGTACGAGATACATTTATGTTCTTTTGAGTTGAGATTTTGTGGGCATGCCAGAAGCTATGAAGACAGACTATTCCTTCTGTATCTCTAAATGTGTTTAAACATTTAAAATGTGTTAATGGGAATGTAGGCAATGCACACAAGGCAATATTTGATATGTTTGAGCTTTAAGAGCAGTGTAGAGCTGAAGTTATATATGGACCAAACTGGATTGAGATGGTAAACTTAGTAAATACTTGTATATTTACATCAATCCAAAAATTAGTTGATGTTACAAATTATTTTGATAAATTACACAATTAATAATGCCCACAAATTATTTCCATTAATTGTCCCCATTTGCCACAATAGGATATGAACCCATTATTTCTGCATTGCTTGTCAACTACCATAATTAATAGACTACCGTGGCTTACGAAGTCGTTCAACATTCAAAATGTTTTGATATTCTGTTGTTTACCAACACATGGAGTAATTGTGGCAAATGGCATGGGTGCTTTATCGGGGAAGTGAGGGAGAAGGGAATAGAAGGATTTGATGCGATCAGATGAAAATTAAGAAGAGGCTTCTGTGCAAGCTGAACACCAGCGCAGACCTGCTGGGATGAATGATCTGTTTTTCTGCTGAATGTTTTATGCAATTTATAGGGGAAGCATTTGCTGGTTTGTCGTATGTATTGTTTAAGACAGTTAATTCAAAGACACCGGTATCTCTCCTCCAGGGTTACACTGTTCTTTTATGTACTTGAGGTTGTTGGTAATATTTCTTATAGGGATTTCATACTGTTCGTATATAATTGATTGTAGCTGGCAATTGCAAACACAATTCTGTGCAGGGCGTGTTATCAATAAGCAAACTAAAAGATAACAAACTAATGTATTCTGAAAAATGATTTAATATTTTTTGGTGGAGCGTTTCTGACCTTTTTAGGCTTTGTCATGGACATGCGTTTCCTGCCAGTTTGGTTTAGTTCAGAGATACAGCGTGGAAACAGGCCCTTCAGCTCACCGACCAGTGATCTCCGCACACTAACAGTCACACGCACACACACATGCACACGCACGCGCGTGCGCGAAAATGTGAGGCACCTTTTGTTGTTGTTTTCCCCTTGACCTCTGACCCTGCTCTCTTAATCATCTGGTACTTCACAAAGCACTAGAAAATGAAATGGATGTGCCCTAATTGAATAGACATGGAAATGTTTTTAAAAAAACGATGTCCTTGATTATGAGTACAAATTACAGCAGTGTGAAATAAGTTTGCAATTCTTTAATTAAATCAGTAATGATGTCGAGCTTAGAGAGTATTCAGTGGAACTCTTGACTTGCACTTTGTAGATGAGATGCTTGGGGTACCTGGAGGCAAGGCATCCACAACAGGATATGCAGCCCTATCCTTTGTCACCACAGTATTTATATGATTTGATGTGGCTGAGTTTCGGGTCTGGTGACCTTCAGCTTATTGATGGTGTGGGATTTGGTGATGGCAATCGGTAGCAGGAGTATATGATTAATTTGCCAAATATTTTATCTCCAGTCTTTTAATTATTTGACGTTCCGCAAACCCTTTTCTACTCCCCTGAATTTCTTATTATTTTTTTGTATAATTTTCTTTCCTGAGTGACGTCATGGTGCTATTCTGCATTTGCTAAAACTAAAACTCTGATCTTTTGCTCTTCCGGTTAGCGCGATTTTTCGCCAGGCTACTCACCGTTCTCCTGTGCTGCGAGTGCAACAAGTTTTGTTCCGATCGGTGGCATATTGTAAAGGTTGTCGAGGTTTAAACATTTTATAAAACTGCGTGTGCTTGGATTCCTTCAGTCAGCGCCACGCAGATTGGTCTCTTCTCCTGTCAGTCAATGCCACGGCCGGGATGGTGACGCCCCTTCCTGCCTCACCAGCGGCGGCCTGTCCCGCCTCACTCACAAACTCATCTCTCCCCTCCTCACAGTAACTTGTCTATTGTCTCCCCCAGGCAGGCAGGCAGGTGGATGGGCAGGCAGGGTGGAACGGGGAAAGGCCGAGCAGCGGCGGGCAGGGACGAGCGGCAACGGCGGGCATTCGGACAGCACACACACGCATACGCACACACGCACACGGAGAGGGGAAAGAAGAGGGATGGTGAAGAGGAAGGGGAGGGAGTGCTGGGGATATGGGGAAATGAGCCGTTGTTAGTTCAGTTTCTGTTTCTGTTTCAGTTGCTAGTTCAGAGTACTTGGTCTTTTTCCTCTCATAAGCTTCTTCAACACAATCTTCCCATGGAACTGTCAATTCCACAACCTATGCCAACTTGGTTGGCAGATAGGAAACAAAGAGTAGGGATTAAAGGGTCCCTTTCCGAATGGCAGGCAGTGACTAGTGGGATACTGCAAGGCTCGGTGCTGGTACTGCAGCTATTTACAATATGCATTAATGATTTAGATGAAGGGACTAAAAGGAACATTAGCAAATTTGCAGGTGACACAAAGCTGGGTGGCAGTGTGAACTGTGAAGTGGATGCTAGGAGGATGCAGGGTGACTTGGACAGGTTGGGTGAGTGGGCAGATGCAGTTTAATGTGGATAAATGTGTGGTTATCCACTTTGGTGGCAAAAACAGGAAGGCAGATTATTATCTAAATGGTGTCAAGTTGGGAAAAGGGGAAGTACAGGGGGATCTGAGGGTCCTCGTTCATCAGTCAATGAAAGAAAGCATGCAGATACAGCAGGCAGTGAAGAAAGCAAATGGCATGTTGGCCTTCATAACAAGAGGAGTTGAGTGTAGGAGCAAATAGGTCCTTCTGCAGTTGTACAGGGTCCAAGTGAGACCACACCTGGAGTATTGTGTGCAGTTTTGGTCTTCCAATTTGAGGAAGGACATTCTTGCTATTGAGGGAGTGCAGTGTTGGTTCACCAGGTTAATTCCCAGGATGGCAGATAGAATTGAGTGGCTGGACTTGTATACTCTGGAATTTAGGAGGATGAGAGTGGATCTTATTGAAACATATAAGATTATTAAGGGTTTGCAGGGCTCGAAATTAACGGTTGCCCGGGTGCCATTGACCACCCAAAGTGCCACCGGGCAACCTAAACGCCGAGTCATTTTGCCCGGCTTGGCACTGCAGATACTGGTTTATACCGAAGATAGACACAAAAAACTGGAGTAACTCAGCGGGTCAGGCAGCATCTCTGGAGAAAAGGAACGTGACGTTTTGTGTCGGCGGCGGTTGTAGTGCGTGGTAAAGATGCTAGCTACGGCGTGACGGTGGGTCGGAGCGAACGACGGGCCCCGCACAGCAGCAGCGGCGGCAGTGACAGCAGCTCCACCTGCTCCTCCTCCCGTACCCCGCCCGCCCTGATAGCACGCGCTGCATGCCAACAGCGCTTTCAACACAAACCCTCCCGCACGCCGAGGCTGGAAGGAGGAAAGGGGGAGGCCTCCTTCTGCCGCCTGAAACATGTCCACCGCTCGGCCCCGCACCTTGCTGTTGGCTGGCGGAGGAGGGGAGGCGGTGGCGAGGATATCCCAACTGCCTCCCCCTTTAGTGGCGGCACTTGGCTGTGGACAGGGACGGCCAAAGCAGCGATGATGCCGGTGTTGTCCGAGGAGCGCTGACCTTCCTTCCTTCCCACCTCCTCTGCCCCTTCCCCTCTCTCTCTATCTCTCTCTAGTACGCCCCTCTTATCCTGGGGCCCCTCCTCTCCATCCCGCACTGTTCCCCATTCCTTCCTCTTCAGTCCTCTCTGACATCCCCTGTGCTCCCCTCCCCCATCTACCCCCCCCCCCCCCATCTATTCATCCTGCACTGATCTCCATATCCACCTCGCATTGATTCTCCAGCCACTCCCCATCAATCCTACACTGGTCCCCCAATCCTCCATTGGTCCCGTACTGACCCCCTCCCTCCATTTATCCTGCACCGATCCCCCCCATCTATCCTGTACTGATCTCCCTATTTATCTTTTACTGAATCTCCCCCCCCCCCCCATATCATCCTGTACTGAACCTTCCATTCATCCTGTACTGATCCCCCCCATTCATCCTGTTGTGATCCCACCATTCATCCTGCACAGACCCTCCGATCCACACCGTACTGACCCTCCCACCCCCATTCATCCTGTACTGAGCATCCCAGTCATCCTGCGCTGATCCCCCATCCATCCTGTACTGATCCCCCCCCCCCATTCAAGAAGAATGGGGGGATCAGTCTGAAGAAGGGTCTTGACCACGAAACGTTGCCTATTTCCTTCGCTCCACAGATGCTGCCTCATCTGCTGAGTTTCTCCAGCATTTTAGTGTACCCCCATTCATCCTGTACTGATCCCCCATCCATCCTGCACAGATCCCCCCCCGTCCATCCCGTACTGTTCCCCCCATTCAACCCCACTGACATCCCCCACGCTCTCTCCCCTCACAATTTTACCTACTCCAACCAACATGCACTAATTCCCCTGCCTCAATCCATCCATTCCGCACAGATTGCCTTCTCGACCCCCCCCACCGCCATCTATCCATCCCGCACTGATTCACACCCCCACCCCACCCCCCTCCCGACCCTATTGTGCTGGAAATGTCTTTAGAGCGAACATTGACTGTTTTATAACAGAATGGAATCAAATGTGTTTTAATTCTCAATGTTATTATATGTTTTAATCCATAAAGATGGATTAATTAAATTGTGAACACGTGAAACATTAAAACCGCAGTGTTCAATTGTCACTGCTACCGTTGACACGTTATTACAGAATTCATTTTAATGGCAAATCAATGCTCTTAAATTGATCTATGCTCTAAATAATACAGTATCAGTACTGTAATTATTTAATGAGCAACATTCACAACTATACGTTGGATTTATCCAGGTTTTACTTCTACAGTTGGTCATATACATCACAAATTTGGTCAGGAGATATTTCAGTTGAAATTTTAACGTTAATTCTGAAGTGGAAACAGTGTTTATCAATAATTTTTTTTAAAATCTGGTGCTTACAAACTGGGTATCTTCATTGCTGTTCACAACGCGTACATCTAATCTGAATGTCCGGTAATGTGGTGTTTTGACACCTTTAAATATATTACCAAAACAACATTTGCTGCAGTTATGTCCTTTGGCCGTCTCTTCAATGAGTGTAGTGTTTAACCTGTCAGATGGGCATAGTCGGTTTTAACAGCTATTATCACAAAATGTCTTTAGAAATTTCCTTGCAACCTGTATATTTTGTTGTGGATAAATTATGTGGGAAGCGAGAGTGTTTCTGTACCAGTAGCAATAACGACCTATGCTATGGCCATGTCATGATAATTTTCGGTCCTTCACAGAAAACATGCTTGCATCTATCTGTAGTGTGCATGGTTAAGCATATATCTTACCATGGTCCAGGATTTATTGGCACAAGTTGATCATACGCTGAATAATCCAACCACATTTTTGTTTAGAAGTGGAAAGAAATATTAGAAGTTGCATTCATTGCAATGTGTAAAAAGAGTTGAGATGCTGCATGCCATTGTGGTATATATCATGTCTTGATTGGTGAATATGTTTAGTTTGTGACTTTACTTGAAGCAGAAATAATATGTGATTGCTTCATCGAGCATAATTCCGACTGGTAACGACGTACTTCGTCTGAACACATTATCGCAAGCTTCATGCAAGCCATCTTAAATGACCACCTAAACAATCATTTGGCAACCTAAAAAGCTGCCTAGGTTGCCCGGCTGGCAACAGGGAGAAAAAGTTATGTGAGAGCCCTGGTTTGGACATGCTACAGGCAGGAAACATATTCCCGATGTTGGGGGAGTCCAGAACCAGGGGCCACAATTTAAGAATAAGGGGTAAGCTATTTAGAACAGAGATGAGGAAAAACTTTTTCACACTTTTTCACACAGTTGTGAGTCTGTGGAATTCTCTGCCTCAGAGGGCGGTGGAGGTTGGTTCTCTGGATGCTTTCAAGAGAGTGCTAGATAGAGCTCTTAAAGATAGCAGATTCAAGGGATTATGGGGAGAAGGCAGGAACGGGGTACTGATTGTGGATGATCAGCCATGATCACATTGAATGGCGGTGCTGGCTCGAGGGGCCGAATGGTCTACTCCTGCACCTATTGTCTATTGTGAGCGAGGGATTAGGGAGGGGTGGGTGAGAGGGGAAACGAGGAAGGGTGAAGAGTAGGGGGAGGGAGTGCTGGGGGATGAGGGGAAATGAGCCGCGCCTGCACAGTTGGGGATATACGTTGGGGGAACGGGTTGCGTTGGGGGACCGGGCCGGTACACGATAGCGCTAATTTGTGGCCCACCTTACTCATCATTTTCCTGGGATGTGCAGTACCAAGTTTCGTTCAGATTGATGTTATATTTTAACACTTTTCAACTTGCCCTGCACGCCAGCCGCGTTCAACGTCACAACGACGTCACAATGGGATCCTAACGGGTCCGCACCTGCGCAGTTGGCCCGTCGCCATTTTGCGATCAACTTTCATTTTTTTTCCCTGTACTTGCCTGACCTCACAACGGGGACCCAACGGCTCCAGGGGTAAGTTTCATTCTACTTTACAAGCGCCCACACAGGTCCTCTATTCACTTTATTAACTTTAACTTAATTTCAGCCCGTCAACGGTACAACTTTGAACGCGGCAGTCGCGCCTGTGTAGTGCGGTTCGTCAGCCATGCATGTGCAGTTTGGTGGAATATTGCGTTGGGGGAGCGGGTCCAATGGGTCCACACTTGGTCTAGTAATTAATAGAATTGCACTCGATTATGCACCTGTACTTACCTGGGGCATCCAGACGGCTTATCTTATTGGAATCCACCCTGAAACACCCCTGACAACTGGCAGAGCTTGTGGATGAGGCTTTACTGGCTGCAATAATTATTGGTCACAACCTGTTTTTAAATGTTTCTGGCATTCAGACATTTGCACACTTAAAATTGAAGTAAATACGTTTAAGTGATTAACATTTTTTTTATGTAGCTAAATGCAAATAGCTAAACAAAACAAATCCTTTTGCCTTCTAAATCTTGAATACATTCCCCATTGAAGTCATTGGAGTCCGTGTTGAAACCAGTGGCATCTCGGATATACAGTAGCACCAGGTCAGACAAGCAACGGTCTAGATGGCTTCTGTGTGTTGGTGTCGAGCAGTGAACTGACAGATACAGTCTTTTGAATTTGTCAGTTATTCCCAGACTTTCATGTCTCACAGCGCATACGCCGACATTTGGAACTGAACTGCCCTCTCAATGATTGAATGCTTCCAGTCTAATTGAAATGGTTCAGTAGTTAACATAATTTGGGCTATGATCATAAAATGTTGGTTTTAGGTTTTTGACTCAAATCACCGTGGCTTGCTCTTGGAGCACAAACCTCCATCACTTTCCAATTCATAAGGTCATAAGTGATCGGAGCAGAATTAGGCCATTCGGCCCATCAAGTCTGCTCCACCATTTAATCATTAGCTGATCTATCTCTCCCTCCTAACCCCATTCTCCTGCCTTCCTCGCATAACCTGTACTAATCAAAAATCTATCCATGTCTCGCTTAAAAATATCCATTGATGGCCTCCACAGCCTTCTGTGGCAAGGAATTCCACAGATTCACCACCTTCTGACTAAAGAAACTTCATTTAATTCTGAGGTTATGTCCTCTAGTCCTAGACTCTCCCACTAGTGGAAACATCCGCTCCACTCTGTTGGATACAATGGCTTCTCTCTTCCAGTTTGGCACCTGGTAGGATTGTTCTTGTTGAAAGTTAGTTTTTTATTATAATTTTTCTTTAAATGCCTATGTGATTTTAATGGTGTTTTATAAAATGGTATGTCTGGTATAACAATGTGTCTGCTTGATTCCCTGTTTTTTGCTCCTATCTATTTCCCTCAAGCATTACATTTTGATCATAAAGTCTCATTCTCTCTTTGACTGCAAGAACCCTTAGCACAAATGGTAATCAATATATTTTTCATGCCGCAAGATTAGTTCAAGGACAGACCTAGGTGTTGAAGCAGACTGGAAGTATGATACAAGGGTGCAAATGCACAGTAATGTTGTTAAAGTTCTGGAAACAAAGTTCCTTTTTAGCCCTGCTCCATGCAGTGAACTGCTACAGTTGGAATTGCATTTCTGTTGGATACTTGAAATTGGAAATAAATTGTGTAAACTCAATGCTGAAAAATGACTGTCATCTTGGAGCAAATTGAGCAGGTTTAAGCTTGTAGGATGTGGGCTTTTAATGCCATTGCATTTCTTTTAGACAGGTGCCAACTTGCCGATCACATTGTCAATGGTTCATTAATGACAGATGGTAAGTTATGACATTTAAAAAACACTTCATGAACTTCGCACACAACCATGATTAAGTTGATGGTTTCTGAGTGAGGTAAGGTTTGACCAATGAAGGCTTTTCAATAATCGTGTTATTTTTGAGTTGGCAGTAGAGATTATCACACACCCTAATGAGTAGTTGTCAAGTTTTATTTTAATATTGTTTTGAGTTATCACTTAGTAACCGGCCAAAGAATGAACATTGACAGTCTTTGGCCCTCAGTGAACTTCTCAAAGGAGCCAGATTATTCGCTCATTACTGTTTACGGGAGTAAAACTGGCAGCGGCAGTTTCTATATTATGTCCATGATTATACTTCAAAAGTGCCTTATTAGTTGTTGAAATGCTTTGCGACAGACCATAAAACATAGGAGTAGAAATAGGCCATTCGACCCATCAAGTCTGCTCTACCATTCATTGAAAATAGGTGCAGGAGGAGTCCATTTGGCTCTTCGAGCCTGCACCGCCATTCGTTGTGATCATGACTGATCGTCCCCAATCAATAACCCGTGCCTGCCTTCTCTCCATATCCCTTGATTCCACTAGCCCCTAGAGCTCTATCAAACTCTGTCTTAAATACATCCAGTGATTTGGCCACCACTGCCCTCTGTGGCCCTCTGTGGCACGGAATTCCACAAATTCACAACTCTCTGGGTGAAAATGTTTTTACTCACTTCAGTCTTAAATGGTCTCCCCTTTATTCTAAGACTGTGGCCCCTTATAAACGGAGCGGGGGATGGATCCACGAGGTCTTGGCATTCGTTATCAGCAAGCTCATGTTGTAACAGGTGCAAACTCGTCCTTGGGACGGATTGAGTCGCACGGGAACGGCAACATTTTGCACAGTGGTTGAATTTCCTACAGAAATTGCAAATTGTACCATAAGCTATACAGAACTCCCGACCTGGAGCATGAGAATAGTTACAATTAGGACATCGACCAGCAGACCTTCGCTGCTGCCAGGCAGGAGAAGGCTGCGGATGCTTGTTACGACCGGAGGTGTCTGTAAGGTTAACACTATACTGGGAGCGCTGCCCAGCGGTCACAGACTTAGTGTGAGAAGCCGTTATCTCAGCAATCCGACAGGCGTGTTTGGCTTGATTTAGAGTCAGTTCAGTGTTACAAAGTAATTCGTCTCTCACCTTGTCACTGAGCATACCCCCAACGAGCTTGTTGCGGATCAGTTCTTCGCGTAAATTTTCAAAATGACAGCGCGCAGCCATGTGTTT
The DNA here is from genome assembly GCA_035221665.1 of Okamejei kenojei. Taxonomy (NCBI): domain Eukaryota; kingdom Metazoa; phylum Chordata; class Chondrichthyes; order Rajiformes; family Rajidae; genus Okamejei; species Okamejei kenojei. The sequence continues at coordinate 5,898,994 of CM069174.1, forward strand.
TAAGTCGCTGATAAAGCACTCTATTGGTTCGCCAACTTGTTACATACGAACAAAAAACTTGGTGCGTTCGATTATTGCGTTTGAGTGGAGGCCGCACAACTGTCTAAACTGGTTAGTAGGAAATAACCAATCTACACTAAGGACATATATTGTTTATCTGACCACTGTTGAATATATTCCCAAGGAACCCAGCTCATTAATTGGCTTATACAAGGATCTTTCATTTTAATATTTAAAAGGTTGTATTCGATGATAAGAGTCTACACTTCACGCTGCCTCGGCAAGGACACCAGCTTAATCAAGGACTAGTCTCACCGCGGACACTCTCTCTTCTCCCCTCTTCCATCAGAAAAGAGGTACAGAAGTGTGAAAATGCACACCTCCAGATTCAGGGACAGTTTCTTCCCAACTGTTATCAGGGAAATGAACCATCCTATCACCAACTAGAGAGCAATCCTGAACTACCATCTACCTCATTGATGACCCTCGGACTAGTACGAATCAGATTGTACTGAACTTTATCTTGTACTAAACGTTATCCCTTTATCCTGTATCTGTGCACTGCGGATGGTTTGATTGTAATCATGTATAGTCTGCCTGCTGACTGGATAGCACGCAACAAAAACGCTTTTCACTGTACCTATGTGCACCTGACAATAACTAAACTAGACTAAACTAATTGAGAGGAATCTATCCAGAAGTAATTTCACTGTCCTGCTTTCTCCTTTAATGCCCATGTTTTTATTTCTGTTTCAAAATTCTTACCCTTTGAAAACTATCTCTTTCTTACATTTCCTGTGGCAAAGCATTTTGTCCCCTGAGAACTTTTGGTTTGATCTGGAGTTCACATAGAAGCCCCCTGGTAATGTTTTACAACTTACTGAGGACCAGTCAAATTCAGAAAGTTCCCAGGTGTGTTCATTATTTTCTCTAGTTATCTCTTGATAATTATTTCCGATCATATTATAATATATTAAATATAATATCTATAATATATTAATATTATAGATTTTGTATGTATGGGAAGATACCAACATACTCTTGAAAGATTCTGGGTTTGTACTGGCCTCCAGTGCTCTACCCCGGTCTATTTATTAATCGCTTTTTATGTGAGCTATTTTTTTGATATCAGTCCTAGCTTTAGCTTTTGCTGATTTGAAGCCACATAACCATAATCTTCTAATTTAAAGTCGGGATTGATTTTTTTCTATTAATAGTTTCATATCTCTGTGATAACCTCTTTATTTAGCCAGAGCCCACATTCCTCTGGCCTCTTCCAAAATCTCTAACCTTTGTAGCCCCTGACCTGTGTAGTTCAGTTATACAATCTTCATACCGTTGATAGCTCTATTGGTAGGACGTGTCCTGTCTTGAGTTTACTGAGATCTCTTGACTTCTTTCAGCTTCATCCTTTGTTTCTATTTCATTTACATGCCACACCCATGTTTTTTTTGTGTGCATGCAATACATTGCACTGACCCATGTGAGATGTTGTCAGCTAGTCTTCTGTCAATTTACTTATTTTATACCACAGCTATGATTTTGTGCTGACTCCTTTAATGCCACCAGGCTTCCAAGTTTTACATCATTTACAATTTGTAATCGGGATCCATGTTGGTGATAGGATGGTTCATCTTTTTCAGCAATGCTGTGGTATTTGATAGGGCAATGTAAAAGAAGATTTATTCTGTACCGATTCCATACTGCTACACTTGCAGGGTTTGATGGGGCACTGCAAAACAAGCTTTATTTTGTATTTAACCAATGTTGTACCTGCCCTGAGAGTGTTTCTTTCTTGCACTGGTTACTTGAAATAGACTTGTTTCATTTCCAGCATATGCATCTCTCACTTTAAGAAATATTGATTGCAATCCTAGTGAAGATTTATTGTTTGAATCCATTCCAAAAGATTAAACATGAAAATGTGTTGCTAAAGGTGTAATCTTCGGGTTTAGGCAGGGATGTGTAAGAAGCCGAGCTGAGGGGTCCGTAGAGATATCAAAGATTGTTGGCTAGGGAAAGGTTAAGCTGCAATGGAGGGCTTGGGGAGGTTGGGCAAGGTGTGGAGAAATAAAGGGACAGGCTGTGATAGGGCGATAAAGGTTGTCCAAGTGACTCTGCTTTGCTAATTGCCCAGTTAATAGATGAATCAGGGATTAGAGAGGAACAAAAGAACATGTTGGAACTGTGTGAGGCAGAACAGGGCAGCTGCTGGAAATCTGAAACAAAAGTGAATGCTGGTCACGCCCAGCAGATCAGGCAGCATCTGTGGAGAGAGAAACTGAAACTGAAAGTGGGCGGTCTACAACCGTCTCCACCAGTGGGGGTTCCATGTAGAAAGATCACTGTCCTCAATGAGGGCAGCAACCAACTGATGCATCCAAAAGGCAGGGCCTAAACACATTACCACCATCTTCAGGCAGAGGGAATGATCCATTTCAGCCTCTTCCTCAAATGACCACCTGTTACATTGCAGTATTCAGCCAATTTGATTTGCGTCACCCAGTAGAAGAAAAAAAAAACAAGTGCACTGGACGTACCTTTAGAAAGGAGACGAGGAGGAATTGTTTTAGCCAGAGGGTGGTGAATCTGTCACCAGAGGGTGGTGAATTCATTGCCACAGAAGGCTTTAAGGCGAAGATTGCAGATTCTTGATCAATAAGAGTGTCAGAGGGTTATGGGAACTACGAGAAGGCAGGAGAATGGGGTTGAGATGGAAAGATAGATCAGCCATGATTGAGTGGCGGAGTAGACTTGATGGGCCAAAATGGCCTAATTCTGCTCCTAGAACTTATGACCATTCAGTTGAAGTGCTAAAGATATGTGCTGCAGATTTTGCTGCATTGGTAACTCGGCAGTTCCAGTAGCCACAGTGGAAAATCGCCTAAGAATGTCCCGTTCACAAAACATTAATGGGACCAAACACTAGCCTTTCAATGTTTGGCAAAATTGTGGAAGGTGTCATCGTCAATGTTATCAAATGGCACCTACTCGCCAATGAACTGCTGATTCGTGCTCAGTTTGGGTTTTGCCAGGACTATTCAACTCCTCGGTTAAGGCATGGATAATAAAGCTGAATTCAAGAGGTAAGGTGAGAGACATCAAGGAGCCTAAGAATTTTAGGTTTGGGTTTATTATTATCATGTGTACTGAGGGACAATAAAAAGCTTTGTTTTGCATCTAATGCCATCTAATCAAAACAGATAATACTGTAGATAAATACAAACAAGCTAAACTCGAGTACAGTAGGTAATGTCGAGGGAAATATAGAGTGCAGAAGATAGTCTCAGTATTGTGGCACACAGTTACAAATCCAGAGACAAAGTCCAATGCCATAATGGGGTCGAGGTGAATCAGACAGTACCCTAGTTTATGGAAAATAAGTCAATAGGAATTGGGAGGGTGGGAGTCTTTTTCCAGTGGCTGTGGTCAGCCTGACATAAAGGAAATGTGTAGGAAGGAAGTACAGATGCTGGTTTAAACCGAAGATAGATATAAAATACTGGAGTAACTCAGCGGGACAGGCAGCATCTGTGAAGAGAAGGAATGGGTGACGTTTCGGGTCGAGACCCTTCTTCAGACAGAGAGTCGGGGTAAAGGGAAACGAGAAATATAGACAGTGATGTAGAGAGATATAAAACAAATGAATGAAATATATGCAAAAAAGTAATGATGATAAAGGAAACAGGCCATTGTTAGCTGTTAGATAGATGGGAACAGGAACCTGGTGCAAGTTGGGTGGAGGAGAGAGAGAGAGGGAGAGTGCAAGGGTTACTTGAAGTTAGAGAAATCAATATTCATACAGTAGTTATTTTTTTTGCATATCTTTCATTCATTTGTTCTATATCTCTCTACACTGTCTATATCTCTCGTTTCCCTTTCCTGAGTATTCTGAAGAAGGGTCTCGACCCAAAACATCACTTATTCCTTCTCTCCAGAGATGCTACTTGCCCCGCTGAGTTACTCCAGCTTTTTGTGTCTACTGTATCTGACATAAGGAAGATGGCTGAGTTTTTTGGAGGACAATTATTTCAGTCCCAGAGCTTTGTTGGAGGAATTCCTCAATCTTGTGGGCTAATTACCTTCAGCAGCATCATTAATGATCTTCGCTAATCATAAGGTTAGAGATTTGCTAATAACTACTACGTTCATCTCTTGCTGTGATTTCTCAGATAATGAGTAATCCTCGCCCACATGTTGCAAGACTTGTAACAGCTAAGCTTAGGGTGATGTGGTGACTGATGTTGTTGGTCTGATCATGTTCCTGCGGCAGTCATTGTTGTTATTACCAAATCCCTCGCCATCCTGTCTGAGGTTTCCCATTGAATAGAAACTTAACTGAATCAACCAGGCAAATATTGTAACTGTAGTAGCTGGTCAGAAGCGGTGTGGTAAGTGATCCAAAGATAGACACAGTCTGAAGAAGGGTCTCGACCCAAAACATCACCCCTTCTCTCCAGAGATGCTGCCTGTCCTGCTGAGTAAAGGCCCTGTCCCACTTTCCCGAGTTACTCACGAACTCTCCCGAGTTTTCCCCTTGATTCGAACTCGGAGAATTACGTAGGTACTCGGGGCTATTTTTTTTTACTCGTGGACATTTTTCAACATGTTGAAAAAACGTCCCGACTTACCTGATGCCGCGAGTACCTACAGCTGGCATTACGAGCCGCTACGAAACATCTATGGACTAGCTACGGACATTACCCGACATACCCCGAGTTCGAATCGAGGGGAAAACTTGGGAGAGTTCGTGAGAAAGTGGGACAGGGTCTTAACTCCAGCTTTTTGTGTCTATCTTCAGTTTAAACCAGCATCTGCGGTTCCTTCCTACACGCAGTAAGTGAGCCACTTCCTGGCTGTCCAACTCATCAAAGTTAACTGTCCTGTTAGGAGGACAAAGAGACTTTATGTCCAAATCACAAAGTCTGCCTCTATCACTTTCCAGAAGGCTCAAAGCAGCAATGTGATGGAATATTCTCAATTGGCCTTGATGTATATGATTCCATGAAAATACAAGAAATTCAGGCAAAGGGCAAATGTTACTAAACATTTGCCCTTAGTGGATTGTGGCTGCAGTGTGCGCTATGAACTGGGAGCGAAACACAACTTACAGACAACATGTCTCAAGTCTGCAACCTTCACCCCTTTAAGAAAGACAAAGAGATCAGTTACATGAGAATATCGCAAAATTCCTCCATTATCAGGCTTCTGAACGGTCCTTCCATAAGTTAGAGTACGGTTCGATTCACCTCTACCCCATTGAGGACATTTGATTTTGTCAAAGGAAATGATGCGCCACAATACTGAAAATTATATTCTGCACTCTCTATGTTTGCTTTATCTGTTATACTTGAGTTTGAACTGATTGTATCTATGTACGGTATATCTGATCTGTTTGGATAATATGCAAAACACTGTACTTCGGTACACATGACAAAAATAACCTAAACTTAACTTCCTCTTCTAAGTAAGTAAGTAAGTTTATTGGCCAAGTATTCACATACAAGGAATTTGCCTTGGTGCTCTGCCCACAAGTAACAACATGACATACAGTTACATTTACGAATGACTCAGAAAACACTAAACATTAATAATAATAAAACATTAATGATAAAACACCATTGATCAAACATGTGAACCAACAAAATACCAGATCAAAGGGAGGCGACAGATTTTTGGCTGTTGAGTAGAGCAACTAGTCGTGGATAAAAGCTGTTTTTATGTCTGGCTGTGGCAGCTTTGACAGTCCGGAGTCGCCTTCCAGAGGGAAGTGATTCAAAGAGTCTGTGGCCAGGGTGAGAGGGGTCAGAGATGATCTTGCCCGCTCGCTCCCTGGCCCTTGCAGTGTACAGTTCATCAATCAATGGAGGGAAGGTTGCAGCCAATAATCTTCTCTGCTGATCGGACGATTCGCTGCAGCCTCCAGGTGTCTGGTGGCTGAGCCAAACCAGACCATAATGGAGAACACAAAATCGTCAATTGAATATTTAACACTATTCCCTGAACGCTGTTGGGAACACCCCAATCAGCCATGGTCACAGGAACTACAATGGTTTATGAAGGAAGCCTACTATCATCACCTCAAAGTGGTTAATATTTTGGTAATGGATTGAAAGGTAACAAAACCTGTTCTGGATTTGTAGTATCGCACAGTGTCAATTCAGAGCTATTTGAACTGTGTTACCCTAATGAACAAATTGCTTTATTTTTTTGTGGGAGTGAGCCTACAGTGCATCCAGAAAGTATTCAGGCCCCTTCACTTGTCCACATGTTGTTACGTTACAGCCTTATTTTAAAATGGATCAAATTCATTTTTTTTAATCATCAATCTACACACAATACCCCAGAAAGAAGAAGCAAAAACGGGTGTTTAGAAATTTTTGCAAAGTAATTAAAAAGAAATAACTGAAATATCATATTTACATAGGTATTCAGACTCTTTGCTATGACACTCAAAATTGAGCTTGGGTTCATCCTATTTCCAATGATTATCCTTGAGATGTTTCTACAACTTGGAGTCCACCAGTGGTAAATTAAATTGATTGGACATGATTTGGAAAGGCACACACCTGTCTATATACGGTCCCACAGTTGACAGTGCATGTCAGAGCAAAAACCAAGCCATGAAGACGAAGGAATTGTCCGTAGACCTCCGAGACAGGATTGTGTCGAGACACAGATCTGGGGAAGGGTGTAAAACAATTTCTGCAGCATTGCAGGTCCCGAAGAGCACAATGGCCTCTGTCATTCTTAAATGGAAGAACTTTGCAACCATCAGGACTCTTCATAGAGCTGGCCACCCGGCCAAACTGAGCAATCGGGGGAGAAGGGCCTTGGTCAGGGAGGCGACCAAGAACCCGATGGTCACTCTGACAGAGCTCCAGAGTCCCTTTGTGGAGATGGGAGAACCTTCCAGAAGGACAACTATATCTGCAGCACTCCACCAATCAGGTCTTTAAGGTAGAGTGGCCAGACGGAAGCCACTCCTCAGTAAAAGGCACATGACGGCCTGCTTGGAGTTTGCCAAAAGGCATGAGAAACAAGATTCTCTGGTCTAATGAAACCAAGATTGAACTCTTTGGCCTGAATGGCAAGTGTCATGTCTAGAGGAAACCAGGCACCGCTCATCACCTGGCCAATACCATACCTACGGTGAAGCATGGTGGTGGCAGCATCATGCTGTGGGGATGTTTTTCAGCGGCAGGAACTGGGAGACTAGTCAGGATCGAGGGAAAGTTGAATGGAGCAAAATACAGAGAGATCCTTGATGAAAACCTGCTCCAGAGCGTTGTGGACCTCAGACTGGGGTGGAGGTTCAACTTTCAACTGTGACCTTAAGCACACAGCCAAGACAACACAGGAGTGGCTTTGTGACAAGTCTGTGACTGTCCTTGAGTGGCCCAGCCAGAGCCTGGACTTGAACCCGATTGAACATCTGTGGAGGGACCGGAAAATAGCTGTGCATCAATGCTTCCCATCCAATCTGACAGAGCTTGAGCGGATCTGCAGAGAAGAATGGGAGAAATGACCCAAATACAGGTGTGCCAAGCTTGTAGCATCATACCCAAGAAGACTTGAGGCTGTAATCGCTGCCAAAGGTACCTCAACAAAGTACTGAGTAAAGGGTTTGAATACTTCTGTAAATGTGATATTTCAGTTATTTATTTTTAATTACTTTGCAAAAATGTTTAAACACCTGTTTTTGCTTTTTTGTTATGGGGTATTGTGTGTAGATTGATGATTAAAAAAAAAGAATTTAATCCATTTTAGAATAAGGCTGTAACGTAACAAAATGTGGAAAAAGTGAAGGGGTCTGAATACTTTCTGAATGCACTGTATTATCACGCAACAACTAGAGAGCAGTCCTGAACTACTATCTATACCTCTTTGGAGACTCTCGGACTATCTTTGATCAATCTTTACTGGCTTTATCTTGCACTAAATGTTATTATGTTATTCCCTTATCATGTATCTATACACTGGATGGCTCGATTGCAATCATGTATTGTCTCTCCGCTGACTGGTTAGCACACAACAAAAACTTTTCGCTGTACCTCCATACACGGCAATAAACCAAACTTAAACTGTTCAGAAACCATAATAAATGGTTTATTACCATTTTACTTCGTAGTCACGTGAGTGACTACGTGAAGAAGACCCTGCCTGGCGCATGCTCGGCATTACGTCGACGCACGTGAAGCTCCGACAGGGTGGAGAGCGCAGGTCCCACCAGCGGAAGTTTAACCCGCAGGTAAGTCGCTGTTGAACTTTCTTGCTAGTGTGTTTAAACTCTAAGTCTGCAGAGCCAGCTAGAGTGCTGATGTATTTTGAAATTTTTAAAAAAACTGTGTAACTCTGGCTCGAAATACGGAGCCAGCTAGAGTGAATGTATTTTTAAACTGCGGTAATTGAATAGAACGCGCTGGAACCGCAGTTTCCGATTTAGATCGGATCGGGAGATAAGGGCTGTTTTAAAAGCCGGCTCCCGCTATTTACCGCTATTTAGATCGGGTTTGGAGATGACGGCTGCGCTAAATGCCGGCTCCAAATACCCAGTAATTGTAAAATAAAGTCTGCTCTGAGTATATGTTACCAGATGCAGTTTTCTTTATGGACATGTATATAACCCTATGTGATACTGAGGTTAATACAAATATTCTGCAAGCAGAATGTGCCTGTCAGAATTACAATTTTAAACATATATGGTTTATGCACAAATACAAAACAGTAAAGAAGTAACTCTCCTCCAAGGGAGGACAAGAAAGTGGGGGAGGCTGGAAATGGAGAAAATGCTCCACACTTGACTTAGTCAAGGGTTCTTGACCCAGGTATGTCTTCCTGTAAGGGCAGGCTCCAAAGGAGTTTCCATGCGCTGAGTATGGTGCCTATGAAAATGGGATTCTGATTCTCCAGTACCTTGGTTAGGTCTGGATGAGATCCCTAGAGCAAGATAAAATGCTCCAAATTCTAATCAGTCAAGGGTTCTAAAGACCCATGAGATTCTAAGCATAGGGGTCCTTCTGCAGTTGTACAGGTCCCTAGTGAGACCACACCTGGAGTATTGTGTGCAGTTTTGGTCTCCAAATTTGAGGAAGGACATTCTTGCCATTGAGGGAGTGCAGCGTAGGTTCGCAAGGTTAATTACCGAGATGGCGGGACTGTCATATGTTGATAGAATGGAGCGGCTGGGCTTGTATACTTTACAATTTAGAAGGATGAGAGGGGATCTTATTGAAACATATAAGATTGTTAAAGGTTTGGACACGCTAGAGGCCAGAAACATGTTCCCGATGTTGGGGGAGTCCAGAACCAGGAGCCACAGTTGAAGAATAAGGGGCGAGCCATTTAGAACGGAGATGAGGAAATACTTTTTCACACAGTGATTTGTGAGTCTGTGGAATTCTCTGCCTCAGAGGGCGGTGGAGGCCGGTTCTCTGAATACTTTCAAGAGAGAATTAGGTAGAGCTCTTAAAGATAGTGGAATCAAGGGATATGGGGAGAAGGCAAGTATGGGGTACTGATTGTGGATGATCAGCCATGATCACATTGAATGGCGGTCCTGGCTCGAAGGACTGAATAGCCTACTCCTGCACCTATTGTCTATTGTCCCAGCAACACTGGTCCCACCTGCCTGTGCATGGTCCATATCCCTCCAAACCTGTCCTAGCCATGTACCTGTCTAACTGTTTCTTGGATGATGGGAGAGCCCCAGCCTCAACCGATCGCAGGTCGGTGCGGATTCAGTTGGCCAAAGGGTCTGTTTCTGCTCTGTATCTCTCAACTAAACCTGCAAGGTCAAAATTGGATGGAAGTGGAGATCTGAGGGTTGTAGCGCTGAAGGCGATGACAAATATAGTAGCAAACTTTGAGCGCAATAAGAAATTTGCATTATATCAATAGAGCTTATGAAGATAGCGTTTTACCATTGGATCATTCAAGTGGAATTATTCAAAAATATTATATAACTGCGATGAAAGCAGCAACTAAATCACCTTTAGTTTAAATCATTTAATGTCCTTGTTCATTAGCTTGGGCTGCTTCAGGCTGATTCAGATATTCTGAGTGGCTGGTTTTATCACAGGATATTGCAACAGCTATCACTACAATGTGTCCATTAAAGTCCCAAATCCTTCCATTAGTAGGTTGGTTTGTATGGGCAAATAGTGATAACAGGGCAAGCAATCGAGATGTTCCTGAAAAAGTCAGTGTATCTGACTGTGACCCTGTACAGCGGTAAGTGTCTAGCCCATTTTATTTTTAAACTCTTAAGAATGTCACTGCAATGTTTAGCGTTCATTGACATAACTGATCTTTCTGTGAACCTCCTGCAAAAGGACGTGCACGTGGAGAATATCAGTGAAATGTTTGTCCTCTTTGAATGCACGGTGCAGTTCTGTTACAGTGATGCTGTGTCATGTGAAACACATTGTGTCACATATTTGACATGATGCATTTGAATGGAATTTAAGCAGCAACACTAGGTCTGTAATGCAGCATTAGTTGACAATATTCACCATGTTGGCTCGTGGTGTCGACCTCCCCGTGGTGAGCCCTGTCAACTGACCTCGGTCAGGCAAACGACAACAGGGACAGCCGCAGCTTGGCGCCAACCCGGAGCATGCGCCCTTTTTAGAGCAGGCACCTACAGATGTCGAACTGGATGGCATCACCCTGCTGCAGACTTCTGCTGCCTCAAACGCAAGAAGAAGAAGAAGGTTGACTAAAAGTGGAACAATTTTAGTTCCATATATAACGGTTAGCTATGGGAGACCTAAACAAGAAATTGAGTAGAAATTCATCCCTGGTTAGTCATGTTTAATAGGCTGTATAGTAGTGCTAGTTCATTTTATTCAACTCCCTAAATTGTAGAGATACAGCATGGAAACAGGAATGCCGACCATCGATCACCCATTCACACGAATTCTATGTTATCTCACTTTCTCATCCACTCCCTACAAACTAGGGGCAATTTACAGAGTGGCAATTAACCTACATGTCTTTGGGATGTGAAAAAAAACCGGAGCAAACTTGCGCGGTTACAGGGATAGCGTGTAAACTCCACGTGGACAGCACCAGAGGTCGGGATCGAACCCGGGCCTCTGACGCTGGGAGGCTGCTGCTCTACCAGCTGCGCCACTGTGTTGCTGATTCATTGATGTAGTTTAGTAAGTGCTGCTGCGAAGGGATGAATTGTGACGCAAATTTCTCATTCAAGGTATACGAAGTATAAGAAATGTAATGGTGAAGTGGGGCTGAATTAAGAAGGTTTGAGCCAGAGGTTGTTTTTGTGAATACAGTGCATTATGACTGCATCTTTTTGATGACTAATAAATTGGGTTTAATCTTCTTTTATGTCGTCTTGCTGCTTATTTGCAGAGAATAACTGGAGCTAGCACTGATGCACAAATTGTGGAAATGTATAGAGAGGTGCAAGTGGGGACAGTATTCCAGAAATACACAACTGCAAGGTGTACAATTCTATATGTTCTTCCGTCCCTCCTTCAAACACTGGGTGTGGTATCGAAATGGGTAAAAATGTACTTAAAACTTTGTTATTTATAGTGTTCATGGGAATTTTAATTTTCTCTTAAGTACGTAGGAGATTTGTGTGAATGTTGGCTGGAACGATGTGTTTTTCAATGAATGTTGTGATGTAAAGTATCATCTGGAAAACAAGTGGTGAGAAACCGGTTAGGATCCGGCATGTTGTCAACTGTCGCTCACTTGTTAGCATTATCACCCCTGAGTCAGAAAGCTATGAAAGGCTCACTCTGGAGACTTAAGAAACAATCATCTTGGGGGGGGGGCAATTGAGTTGATCACAACATTTTATTTGATCAAGGAAAGTCAGCACAGATTTGTTAGAAACAACACACAAAGTGTTGGAATAACTCAGCGGGCCAAGCAGCCTCTCAGGATAAAAAAATAGTATACGATTCGGGTCGGAACCCTTTTGAACCTTTTGTTTTAAGAAGGGTACCGATCTGAAACGTCACCTGTTCCTTTTCTCCGGAGATGCTGCCTGACCTGTTGAGTTACATTTTGTGTCTATCTTCGATAATCATCAGCATCTGCAGTTCCTTCATGCACATTTGTTCAAAGCAAATTGTATTTGACTGCACAAATTTAAATTGTTGATGAGGTGACAGAAGTGTGATGAGGGGGATGTGGTAGATACTGTTATTATGGATGTATTCACTGCACAAATTTGGACAAAGTCTTAAATACAGTCTGTTCAGTCAAATTGATGTTCATAGAATAAAGTGACTCAAGCTGACAATGTTGCCAGTAGTGAACAAGATAGTAACAAATTGCAGGGGTTCATATTCATACAGCATGGAAACAGGCCCTTTAGCCCAACTTGCCCATGTGGACAAAGATGCCCCAGCTTTGCCAGTCCCACCTGCTCGCGTTTGGCCCATTAACCCTTAACCTTTGCTATCCACATACATGTCCAAATAGTCATAAATAGTTTGGTAGAATCGCCAGGTAATGGTGAAGAAAACATTACATGAACAATGTGAAGTGATATAGTTCAGTGGAAAGAGGCTAAGCAACAGGATAAGCAGCAGCCATCATGTTGAACTTGCTCTGCACGTTAATAAAATCTTGATCTCAATGCCACTGTAAGAATTGTAAGCATTGTGAGAATAAGTCTGTCAGCCCAGGAGCAGCATGAAAGGAAAGTTACATTTTGGGTCTTGCAATATTTTAGAGGGCATTAGGTGACCATCTGCCTAAAGAAAAATATGTGCAAGTGTCCCAACTCCTATCCACACTGTGCCTGGATGCTGGGAGAGATGAAAGACATAGAAACGAGGTAAAAACCCGATTGAGATAAAATGAAAAAATGATTATTTTTTTTAAGCAAAAAATATTTCTTTAATTTAGTTTCAAAGTTAATTTTCAAAATTGTAACTTGCTGGGATGATGAATGGAATTTGAAGAGCTCCAGAAAGCTGAAGAGCTGGAATATTTATACTGCCACCCAGCAATAGAGCTGCGGAACTGCAAGCATGACTGCATGCTTGTTTAAAATGGAGGAAGCAATACAACCTATGTGACGGAATAGTGAGACCAAAAATGGAAGGTTCAGCATTTATGGCAAATGTTGTAATGGAGAGGTGTTGGTGCTCATTTTTGTTTCTGCATTTCCCTTTAAAGATTTGCTGCTTTCTCGGTTATTTTTCTCCTCCTGTCAATGGAGCATTGCCCCATGGCAGCGAAGAAGCAACTTATAAGAACGAATCAAGTAGAATCGGGAGTGGAACATTTTCTTCTGAACATCTAAAATTCTACTGGTCATAGCTTTGGCCACAATAGAATGTGTTGGGATGAGAGTCCCAGGAAAAGGGTGGTCTTTAGTAGGTCCTTTCGTAACCTCTTCCTCTAACATTCATGGGGCTGTCTATCTCTACGCTCCCATGGTATTTACTATTCCCTTTCCTATCACCTCTAATGGCCCATACTCCTTCCATTTGAGCTAACTGCTTTATCCCTGCACCATCCCTCCCCACCTTTCTGTTTTCACTTATCTCAGCACTAACCTTTTTATCTGCATTACCGCATCATTCCTGGAGCAGATGGCAAGAGATCAAAGAGTTCCTCTACTTCAAACACTTTCTCTCCTCTCCTCTCTTCCACCCAACCATCTATTCTCCTGTCCGCTTCTACATTCACATGTTTTGTTATTTTCAGAATTCAACTTCACGACTACATCAATTTTAAATTGGGGGGGGGGGGGGGGTGGGGGGGGGGGGGGGGGGGGGGGGGGGGGGGGGGGGGGGGGGGGGGGGGGGGGGGGGGACCCATCATTCTTTATTCCTTAGAGCTTATTTTTTCGTTTGGTTTCATAGATGTACAGATTGATATTTTCTATCTGAACAAAACACATGATGTAATGATGGTAAAAGCAGCCTTACCATTATCCAACCATATCACTAGTGGAGTATACATCGCCATCTGTTTATTGCCATTGTTACAGATGAACCTCCAATTGATTCTGCACTTCCAACAGTTCACTTTTTAATATCTACAGTACTGCAGTAACCATGTTCTGGGTTGTCTGGTGTTTTCCCTAGAGAATTCCATAACACAAATGAATGACCTATGGTTGGGTGTTGCCACAGGCACATTCAATTCAATATTACTTTGTTTTATTTCCTGTCCTGTATATTTTGTGCCACGGATCTCCATTCTTCACGATGAGATCAGTGAATGTCCATAGGCATTGAGTGACGATAAATATTTATTGACTAAATATTCAGAGAATTCTTTGATGTAGTCTTGGTTTCACTCAATGTTCCCTCAGTTTCCCCTCCGTTCTCCTCAATCATGTTCAGTCTTTCTGCTGACTGGTTAGCACACAACAATAACTCTCTGAAGAAGGGTCTCGACCCGAAATGTCACCCATTCTTTCTTTCCAGAGATGTTGCCTGCCCTGCTGAGTTACTCCAGCTATCTGTGTCTATCTTCGGTTTAAACCAGCATCTGCAGTTCCTCCTTACACAATAACTTTTCACTGTACCTCGGTACACGTGACAATGAACTGAACAGTTCAAAATTACTAATTTAATATAGGTGTTTAAAATTCAGTTTTCCGGAAGCATGTCTTGCCTCTGCAAAATTTCTTGCTGTTATGTAATCTATCCTTATTTGAGCAAACGAAAGATTTTACCAAATAGTTGAATTTGTCTAGATCCTTGGACTGTTTAAGGCCATCCTGTCAATCCTTGTGCAGTTTATATGTGTAATTTTGCTTTTGTCTGTACATGATTTTTACTGTGCATTCAGTTCTTGTATGCTGTTTTTGTATGCCTGTTTGATTGTATGGTTGCTTATGTAGTATCCAGTGGGCATTGAGGATTATCATAAAATATCTTTTGAAAACGTATTGGAAATCTGAAATAATGATGGAATAATGATGGAAATTGTTGGACTCGCTCATCAGGGTTAAAGAACTTAGAGGATGCAGCACACATATGAATCAACATCTCTTTCTCGTTCCGCTGATGGTGGGGTGAGCTGACGTAAGGAACCTTTGCTGTTTTTTCTATTCTTTCACTTCAAAGGTCACAAAATAACTTGCTTATCCCTTTTATGCTTGCTCACTCATTAACTCGTGCACATGTTCTCCTGATAATAAATGTTCAGTTTGAGATTAATTTCTGTTATGCTGTGTTCTCTTGGGTCTTTCTTAAAATAATACTGAAGATATTTGTGAAGAAACTGCTGGAAGTGAAATTTTAAAACACTTCAGTACAACTGAGCCTGTACTGTTGCACCGTTGAAAATTGTACTCAATCTAAATTCAGCAATGCTTATAACTCGCATTTGTTTAGTTTAGTTTAGAAATACAGTACCAAAACTGGCCCTTCGGCCCACTGAGTTCACACCGACCCGTGATCACCCGTACACTAGTTCCATTCCATACGCTCAGGACAATTTACAGAGGAAAATTAACCTACAAACCTCTTTGGAGTGTGAGAGGAAACCAGAGATCCAAGAGAAACCCCATGCAGATTTCAGGGAGAATGTACAAACAGATAGCACCCGTAGTCGGGATTGTACCCGGGTCTCTGGTGCTGCAAGGCAGCAACTTTACTGCTGCGGCGCTGTTTCGCCCTTTTGTCTTTAATGCAGTTTGCTGATGCATCACAACTTTGAGCAAATCTGTCAATTTTAAGTCTAGGCTGCGGGATACGATACAATGCGATATGATAGAACTTTATTTATCCCAGGAGGGAAATTGATCTGCCAACAGTCATAAATCACAAAATACATGAAACATGAAATTAAAGTAACGAGTGGAAAGGATTGGGGATGTGCAAAGATTGGGGAAGGAGGGGGGAGGGAGATAATCTCAGTCTCAGTCTACCCCATGACATAAGGGGGAGGAGTTGTACAGTTTGATAGCCACGGGGAAGAAGGATCTCCTGTGGCATTCTGTGCTGCATCTTGGTGGAGCCAGTCAGTTGCTGAAGGCGCTCCTCAGGTTGACCAGTGTGCCACGGAGGGGGTGAGCTGCATTGTCCATGATGCTCCGCAGTTTGAGGAGCATCCTCCCCTCCAAAACCACCTCCCATGAATCCAACTCCAACTCCAACTCCGCCCCCAGGACGGAGCCAGCCTTCCTGATGAGTTTGTTGATCCTATTGGCGCCTGCAGCCTTCACCCTGCTGCCCTAGCACACGGCAGCGAAGGAGATGGCACTGGCTACCACCAATCTCTGGCTACCACCCATCTCTGAGCTGCCTGACACGTGCTTGCCCTCCACTCCCCTCAAGGCCTGTGCCAGTAATGGCGTCTTGCGCCCCAAATCAGCAGTGCCGTGCCATCTGGCGGAAATGCAAAATCTCTTCTGGGAATCGCGCTTGGTCTTATCAGCTATGAAGATTTTCAAATGTCTTTGGTTGTATGTCACTGTTATTCAGGAACACTGAAAGATGTTCAAGAGTATTCAAATTAATCATAAGATTAGAAACGTTAAAAAATAATTATAATGCCTAAGCATGAAAGAAAACAAATGCATTTAAATATTTTCATTACATATTTAAATTTAAATGATTTTTAATATCTGAAAATGATGTGAATCTTCCCTTGTTCCCTCAGCCATTTCTACATTTTAAGATGAATATGTCGGGTCTAACCGATGCAGGTTCAGCCCCCAAATTTCCCAGCTTAACTACATTCAGTCTGAGTCGTGTGCTATGGGTGAAGTTGTGATCTTCCAATCTAACTCGTTGTGGCCCTTGCGCTTTTCTTTTAATCTGCACTTTCTTTGTAGCTGCAGCAACTATATTCTGCACTGTTTCCTTTCTCTTTTTGCGCTACCTGTTGTACTCGTGTATGACATAATTTGCCCGCGTAGCATGCAAACCAACGTTTGGAAGCAGCAGCGGCTGACAGGCTCTTTGAGGATATGCCCCAACACGATCGTGTAGTTTGAGTAGGGCTTGGGCTCTCAACCATGCCTCGGGCAGGAGTGCCACAAATTGACACTCGGATGGTAGACTTACAAACTGATCAAATCAGTCAATGCTAGAGTTTCTCTGAACTTGTTGACTGTCTAAGGATTAAAATACTTTTGAGCATTCTGTGAAGCTTTTCAGTTTGTGTGGTTGCCGTGGAACAATGAAGCCTATCATACCCACGCCAAATAATAGTACAGCACTGTGTTTAAGAAGGAACTGCAGATGCAGGAAAATCGAAGGTACACAGAAAAGGTGGAGAAACTCAGCGGGTGCAGCAGCATCTATGGAGCAAAGGAAATGGGCAACGTTTGGGGCTGAAACCCTTCTTCAGACATAAATAGTACAGCACTATTTTGTAGGCTGTGGAATTGCTTGTGTAAATAATGTCGGTCACTGAGAGATTTTTTTGTGAACTAAGTTATATCTGACCGAAGGAGGAGAATAGTGAATATTTAACTGTGGAAAGGAGCAGGTAAATTATAAAAGGGTGGCGCAGTGGCAGAGCTGC
This sequence comes from Okamejei kenojei, assembly GCA_035221665.1. Classification (NCBI taxonomy): domain Eukaryota; kingdom Metazoa; phylum Chordata; class Chondrichthyes; order Rajiformes; family Rajidae; genus Okamejei; species Okamejei kenojei. The sequence continues at coordinate 5,916,475 of CM069174.1, forward strand.
TGACTCGGCACCAGACTCCTGGGTTCGAACCTGACCTTCGGTGTCGTCTGTGTGTGTGTGTGGAGTTTGCACGTTCTCCCTGTGACCGTGTGGGTTTCCTCCAGGTGCTCCAGTTTCCTCCCACATCCCAAAGACAGCGACTCTTGAGAAAAGGAATAGGTGATATTTCGAGTCGAGACCCTTCTTCAGACCACCTTCAGACCATAAATTCTGAATTCACAACCCGAAACATCGCTTATCCATGTTCTCCAGAGATGCTGTCAGACCCGCTGACTTACTCCCTCACTTTGTATCCATTTTGGTAAACCAGCATCTGCAGATCTACCTTGTAAACCTACGCTGCACTCGCTCAATAGCAAGAATGTCCTTCCTCAAATTAGGGAACCAAAACTGCACACAATACTCCAGGTGTGGTCTCACTAGGGCTCTGCACAACTGCAGAAGGACCTCTTTGCTCCTATATTCGATTCCTCTTGTTAGAAAGGCCAACATGCCATTCGCTTTCTTCACTGCCTGCTGTACCTGCATGCTTACTTTCATAGACTGACGTGCAAGGACCCCCAGATCCCATTGTACTTCCCCTTTTCCCCACTTGACGCCATTTAGATAGTAATCTGCCTTCCTGTTTTTGCTACCAAAGTGGATAACCTCACATTTATCCACACTAAACCTCATCTGCCATGCATCTGCCTACTCCCCCAACCTGTCCAAGTCACCCTGCATTCTCATAGCATCCTCCTCACAGTTCACACTGCCACCCACCTTTGTGTCATCTGCAAATTTGCTAATGTTACTTTGAATCCCTTCATCCAAATCATTGATGTATATTGTAAATAGCTGTTTGTTTCCTGACTGCCAACCACTTCTCTATCCATGTCAGCACTCTACCCTCAATACCATGTGCCCTAATTTTGCCCACTAGTCTCCTATGTGGGACCTTATCAAATGCTTTCTGAAAGTCCAGGTACACTACATCCACTGGCTCTCCCTTGTCCATTTTCCTAGTTACATCTTCAAAAAATTCCAGAAGATTAGTCAAGCATGATTTCCCCTTCGTAAATCCATGTTAACTCAGACCGATCCTGTTACTGCTATCCAAATGTGCGGCTATCTCATCTTTTATAATTGACTCCAGCATCTTCCCCACCACCGATGTCAGGCTAACTGGTCTATAATTCCCCGTTTTCTCTCTCCCACCTTTCTTAAAAAGTGGGATAACATTAGCTACCCTCCAATCCACAGGAACTGATCCTGAGTCGATAGAACATTGGACAATTATCACCAATGCATCCACGATTTCTAGAGCCACTTCCTTAAGTACCCTGGGATGCAGACCATCAGGCCCTGGGAATTTATCAGCCTTCAGTCCCGTCAGTCGATCCAACGCCATTTCCTGCCTAATGTGGATTTCCTTTAGTTCCTCCGTCACCCCAGATCCTCTGGCCACTACTATATCAGGAAGATTGTTTGTGTCCTCCTAAGTGAAGACGGATCCAAAGTACCTGTTCAACTCATCTGCCATTTCCTTGTTCCCCATAATAAATTCACCTTTTTCGGTCTCCAAGGGTCCAACTTTGGTCTCAACTAAGGGTCCAACTTAGGTCTTAATGTCAGCTTCAAGCTAAATGTTTTGCGATGAAACGGAATGAGCAGAATTTTATTAAGAATGCAATCTAAGCCTGGGGTCCTTTAGATTGCATTATTTTACTAATCCCATTTGTCCAGCCGTTTTATTGAATTGTCAGTTCATTCAGGTACAAAGAACTAGTTATGTTTTCCATTAATACTGCAATGAGGTAGGAATCAGTGGGTGGAGGAAAGAGTACAATCCTACTGTATATCTAGAATATTTAATAATCTGATTGTATGTAGAATATTCTTTTATTTTTTGTAAGGTTGACTATCTGGTTCCCAAGGGATGCTTTATAACCACAGAATTTTTTTTTTGTCCTCTTTATAAACTGCTACCTCTGTTTCTCATGACATTTTGTACTTGCTCTTCTGAACACCTTCAGAATCAGCCTTAAGAGGTTTATTCTTTTTTTGAATTTGTGGTCTGGCACCTGGGAATAACCTTTGAAAAGAATGGCCAACATGTGACATCCATTACGGGGGGGCAGCGCCAAATGTAAGCGGGTCACGTTAGATGAAATGGACACACAGACCAAGACAAACCATTCTTCTGTTCTGAGATAGACACACAATGCTGGAGTAACTCGGCAGGACAGGCAGCATCTGGAGAGAAGGAATTGGTGAAGTTTCGGGTCGAGACCTTTCTTCAGACTGATGTCAGGAGAGTGGGCGGGACAGAGATAGAATGTAGTCGGAGACAATAAGACTGGTGGGAGAACTGGGAAGGGGAGGGGATGGAGCGAGATGGAAAGCAAGGGCTGTTTGAAGTTAGAGAAGTCAATGTTCATACCGCTGGGGTGTAAGCTACCCAAGCAAAATATGAGGTGCTGCCCCTCCAATTTGCGCTGGGCCTCAATCTGACAATGGAGGAGGCCCAGGACAGAAAGGTCGGATTGGAAATGGGAGGGTGAGTTAAAGTGCTGAGCAACCGGGAGATCAGGTAGGTTAAGGCGGACTGAGCGCAGGTGTTCAACAAAACGATAGCTGACCCTGCGCTTGGTCTCATCGATGTAGAGAAGTTGACACCTGGAACAGCGGATGCAGTAGATGAGGTTGGCGGAGGTGCAAGTGAACCTCTGCCTCACCTGAAAAGACTGTCGGGGCCCTTGGACGGAGGAATTGGGAGTAGGGGGATAGTCTTTACAAGAAGCAGGGTGGGAAGAAGTGTAGTCTAGATAGCTATGGGAATCAGTAGGTTTGTAGTAGATGTCAATCAATAGTCTCCTGTGATGGAGACGGTGAGATCCAGAAACATAGGGAGATGTCGGAGATGGTCCAAGTGAATTTGAGTGCAGGATGGAAATTAGTGGTGAAGTTGATGAAGTCAGTGAGTTCTGCATGGGTGCAGGAGGCAACACTGGTGGGCCTGGTGCTGAGCCTGGGACTCGGGTAATGTGGAGACGGTGGGCCGGGTGCTGAGCCTGGGACTCGGGTAATGTGGAGACGGTGGGCTGGGTGCTGAGCCTGGGACTCGGGTAATGTGGAGATGGGGGGGCCTGGTGCTGAGCCTGTGGCTTGGGTAATGTGGAGACGGTGGGCCGGGTGCTGAGCCTGGGACTCGGGTAATGTAGAGATGGGGGGGCCTGGTGCTGAGCCTGTGGCTCGGGTCAGGCGATGGCTGCGGCCCACTGGTGGACGGTGGACTTCTGTTCTGAGATATATTCTTTTTCAAAATATGAAATTCCTGGAATGGACAGAGTTCTAGAATTCTGCCTATGTGCGAAAGAAACACATCTAAAATAAGCAGTTGGTAAGTGTGAAAGACACCTACTTTTCCAAGGCACAGACGAAGCAGCAAACCATGCCCAAATTTGACTTTCGGTCTCTGTAAGCAAATTTCAGGGTGTCTGTATAACACTAATCTGCAGACTTGTTGGTGCTGCTGTTTAAGCTCCACTCTTTGTGTAGAAAGGAACTGCAGGTGCTGGTATATAGCTTCAGTTTAGTTACATTGTCACATGTACCAAGGTACAGTGAAAGGCTTTTGTCAAGGATAGTCTGAGGGTCTTTAATGTTAATGAAGTTAATTTTTTTTTTAGTTTAGAGATACAGGCCCTTCGGTCCACGCTGACCAGCGATCACCCCATGCACTAACACTATCCTACACACTGAGGACAATTAATGCCCCTGTCCCACTTAGGAAACCTGAACGGAAACCTCTCGAGACTTTGCGCCCCACCCAAGGTTTCCGTGTGGTTCCCGGAGGTTTTTGTCAGTCTCCCTAATGGTCGAAAGTGGTTTCCGCTTCTTCTATGTTCTAAAGTCTCCAGAGGTTGCCGTTCAGGTTTCCTAAGTGGGACAGGGCATTACATTCTTTACCGGAGCCAATTACCCTACACACCTGTACGTCTTTTATAATGTGCTGGTCACTTATAAGTTGAAAGATATATTTTGCTTTATTGTTCTTGACATCTTTCATTTTTCCAGTACATTTTTCTCCAACATCTTTCTGAATGTTTAATGGGTCATTTACAGTTCTGCCCAGGTAGAATGCTCTGCATTGATGCACCCTAGCTGGCTCACGTCAAATAGCTATCAATCAATTCTTGCTTCGCTCTTCCTGGCTGAGAGTTCATGCCATTTTTTCCAGACTCTCCATTGGGTTAGGTAATAGAGCAGGACAGCCACTGCAGCAGTTGTTACCTATGGTTATCAAGCTGTACAGCTCCTCCACCTTCTATCGTGGGATAGACTGACTCCCCCCCGCAATATTTGCACACCCCCAATCCTGGACTTTTCACTTTAATTTCATGTTCCATGTATCTTTTTGTGTTTTATGACTGTTGGCAGAACAATTTCCCCCCTGGGATGAATAAAGATCTATCGTATCAAATCATATTGTATCGTTATGATAGCAGGTCATGCAATTATTTCTATTCTGGTAAGAATTTATAATTACTTTGGAGGGCTTTGCATTTGTTCTACTTTTTTCTGAAGTGCCTTGCAGATGACTCCAGCTGAGATGTGCGTAATGGTGATTTACTGCCAGAGGATAGCAGGCAGGAGTCAAAAGGAACATCATAGCATGTCATCTTGTCGCTTTACCTGCAGGTTATAAGTTCATAAGCAGAATGAGACCCTTTGGCCCATCATGGCTGATCTATTGTACATTTCACTTTATATCATTCCCAACTTTTGCAGAATTAGTTAAAATGTTGATTTATCTGTTTGGAAACTGTTTGTAATTACTATTTACAGTTCTGATTTTGAACATTGAAGCATAGGGATATGGCCCACACAAGTGAGCAGTAGCTTTAAACCCCTGTCCCACGGTACGAGTTCATTCCAAGAGTTCTCCCGAGTTTGCCCTGATTCGAACTCTGAGGTTTACAGTAGTGGCCAGTCGTCGGTACTCGGGGCTCTCGTGGACATTTTTCAACATGTTGAAAAATCTTCACGTGTCTTCCCGTGTTTACCTGCCGTTAGCGAGTCTTCCTGAGTACCTGCCGTTAGCGTAACGTACTGCTAAGAGATGTCCCCAAGCTCCGACGAACCCACTACGTTCATTCTCCGTGCTTACCGCGAGTTTGATTTTTTTTTAAACTCCGGAGAGCTCTTGGAATGAACACGTGCCGTGGGACAGGGCTATTATTATAGCCACATGTACTGAGGTACAGTGAAAAGCTTTGTTTGCATGCTATCCAGACAGATCAGATATAGCATACATAAATGCATGTCAAGTCATAGTCATAGAGTGACACAGTGTGGAAACAGGCCCTTTGGCCCAACTTGCCCACACCGGCCATCATGTCCCAGATACACTAGTCCCACCTGTCCGTGTTTGGTCCATATCCCTCCAAACCTGTCTATGGCAAAAATTGGGTTGTTAGTAAAAATATAACCTAATAGATAGTTAATAGAGTTTCATCCTGTTATGCCTCTCCTATGTTCATAGAGATGTACTCGCTATTTTGTGGTTTCTACAGCACTGGCTTTAATATGGTCCAGAGCCTTTTCAGTGCTATGTCCAGAAAAACAGCCACTCAGTCTTTTTTGCCCAAATATTGTGAGTGTATTTTTGTTTCATTTTCCTTTCTCATGTTTAAGCATTCTCTTGCTTGACATGTTCTAAAAATAGCACTCCGAATGTATTAACAAAATTGCTTCCAGAGATTTTCCATTGGATCGTTGCTTTTTATTATCATGGGCCATTGGCTACTAATACTACCCACATGTTTCAAGTAAAGAATGCGTGAAGGACATCAGCATAAAATAATAAACTTACGTAAGACCACTTTAGCAAAGTAAAATAGAAATGTTGAATGCACACCACTCCCCTTCAAAGCGCCAATCCTCTAATGACCATTTGTTTTGGTCAGTGTAGTAGAAAATGAGTCCGACATGTGTTTTCTCATTTGTATTGCCAATGAGTAAAAGTAAAAGATGATGACACTTCATCCTCCCAAGCACGCTATTGATATTGCACGCACATTGATAGGCAGATTGGTATCCTCCAGGTCTATTACACAGGAGACTGATGAGGCAGTTGTAGGGATCTTGGTGTATTTTTAGTTTAGCTTTGACGTATTGCACGGAAACAGGACCTTCGACCCACCGGGTCCCCGCCGACCAGCGATCTCCACATATCGACACTATCCTGCACACGCTAGGGACGATTTTTACATTTACCAAGCCAATTAACCTACAAACCTGCATGTCTTTGGAGTGTGGGAGGAAATCGAAGATCTCGGCAAAAACCCACGGGAAGAACGTACAGACTCCATGCAGACAGCACCCGTAGTTGGAATCGAACCCGGGTCTCCAGCGCTGTAAGGCAGCAACTCTACCGCTGCACCACCGTGCCGCCCTTTTGTGAGGGTTGTAGATCAAAGACCCCTCTACCACCCATCGCATCACATATTCTCCATCCTGCCATCTGGGAAGAGGTACAGGAGCATCAGCTGCAAAACCAGCAGGATGCTCCTCAGCTTCTTCCCGCAGGCAATTAGACTGATAAACGGACTTTGCCCCCTGCCAAAGTATCGCGCACCAAACACCAACCTGGACACACTGAAGCAGAGCCATTGTCGTGCCACTGCCGATCGGAACTCGTGATATATGTACTTTTATTCTTTATTTCTATTTATTTTTTACCACACACTGAATGGACACTGGTTGAGAAACGCTTTTTCGTTTTCCTCTGGGTATGATAATAAAGATATACAATACAATACAAGAGATGAAGGCATACCTTGGCTAACACATCCAGAATGATTCAATGGTCCTTCCTCAGCCTAACATCCAACTGTTGACCTAATGATTCCAGTTGATACAACGGAGAAACTCCTTGATATCAGTCACATGCTCTGCTGAATGTCTTAACTTGCACTAAGCCCCATTCGCCCATCCCATCACTCTTGCTGACCTACATGGTCACTCACCTCAGCAGAATCAGTTTCATCCTTGTCTTCAAATAAATCTGCGACATTACGCCTTCTTATCACTGAAACTGGGCCCAGCTCTACAACCTTTTGAGATTCAAAGCCTCATCCAGTTCTGGTTGTTTGCACATGCCTAATTTTCATAGCAACATTATTGACAACAGTGCCTTTAGCAATAAAGCACTAAGTAATGGAACTCCCTCCTTAAACCGCCCTGTTCCTTTAAAACTTGTTCTTCATTTAAACCCCAGCAACCTCCGGCGAAGATGTGGCTGTACTTTAAAACCTAGCTCTTTGACCAAGCTTTGTGTCAGTTATTCTGGTTAGTTTAGTTTATTGTCACATGTACAGTGAAAAGCTTTTGATGTGTCCTAATCTGTCAGAGGAAAGACAATACATGACTACAGTTGAGCCATTCACAGTGAGCAGATACATGATAAAGGGAATAACATGAATAACATTTAGTGTAAGAAAGAAACAATTAAGTTTGATCAGAGATAGTCCGAGGGTCTCCAGTGAGGTAGATAGTGGTTCAGCACTGCTCTCTAGTTGCAGTGGGATAGTTCAGTTGCCTGATAACAGCTGGGAAGAAAATGTCCCCGACTCTGGAGATGTGCGTTTTCACACTTCTATAATGGGGGAGGGGAGAAGAAGGAGTGGCCAGGGTATGACCCGTCCTTGATTATGCTGCTGGCCTTGCCGAGGCAGTGTGAGGTATAAATGGAGTCAATGGAAGGGATTGTGTTGGTTTGTGTGATGGTCTGGGCTGCATCTACAATTCTCTGCGATGTCTTGCGGTCTTGGATGGAGCTGTTCCCAAACCGTGCTGTGATGCATCCCGATAAAATGCTTTCCGCGGCGCATCTGTAGAAGCTGGTGAGAGAAGCTGGGCGGTCACAGTGGCGCAGCGGTGGAGTTGCTGCCTTACAGCGAATGCAGCGCCGGACACCCGGGTTCCATCCCGACTGCGGGTGCTGTCTGTACGGAATTTGTACATTCTCCCCGTGACCAGCAGCTCTACCAGCTATGTATTTACTAATTTAGAAAACGAATAGCCCTGCCCCACGGTACGAGTTCATTCCAAGAGCTCTCCCGAGGTTGCCCTGATTCGAACTCGGAGATTTACGGTAGAGGCCACTCGTCGGTACTCGGGGCTCTCGTAGACATTTTTCAACATGTTGAAAAATCTTCACGAGTCTTCCCGTGCTTACCTGCCATTAGTGAGTCTTCCCGAGTACCTGCCTTTAGCGTTACGAGCCGCTAAGTGACGTCCCCGAACTCCAACGTACCAGCTACGTTCATTCTCCATGCTTCCCACGAGTTTTTTAAAACTCGGGAGAGCTCTTGGAATTAACACGTATTGTGGGACAGGGCTTTAAGCGAGTTAAACTAAGCATTGCTGGTATCTTGCAGATGATGTTAAATCAGTGAGGTGTGTCTGCCTCAGGAGTTCGTGTGGATATTAAAATGTCCCGTGGATTAAAAGCAGTGTGCTCACCCAGTTTGCCGTCTGTCATTTGTCCCTGGTTCAGATAAATTGGTCATTTGTATCACACTTGTTCATGGCCTATTGCTGGGTGAAAACTGGCCAACAGGTTTGCTTACCTAAAGAATTGGTACCTCAAAGTTAATGTTAGGCAAATTGGTTTAGAATATGACAGGGAATATGACACCTTGCTATTTAAATGGAAATACTATTCAGTAAATATCCCAATTTATCCAATTTAATGAGAAACTGGGCAAAAACAAGACAGAGTAAAATTAAGTGTTAGCGAGATGACACATGGCTTGGATTGAATATAAAGCAGGGATGGTTTGCACACTATTAGTTTTAATACAAGGGTCAGTTGCATAATTGGATGGGAACTGCTGGAAGCATATGCATATTGTTGGGTCGATGTGAATATTTCAAGTTCTCAAGTAGATTTTTCCATGTACAGAACATCAGCCATCTGATGGGCAAGAGAAGTCATTTTTGGTTTACTGGAGGTTTTCTGCATATAAGTGTTTACAGCTGGTTTTATGTTTTGGTTGTTAGATGGGCTTAACCAGTGTGTTATGCTTGGCTAAAGTACTGGATGAGAATAGCTATTTTCATGACTTTCAATAATCACATTTAATTTTGAACAGTTGCAGACTTTACACCAGGCTGAAACCGTACCTGCTCTTAAGCCATTAATCCAGAGCCCGAGTTGAATGTGTAAACTTAAAGTATGGGGTGAGGGAGAGGAAATACATGTTTTCATTTTAACTCCACAATGCACCTGGTGCCCCTTTTCCCCACATTGTGGGTGGCCCTACCAGGAGCATTGCTCCAGACAGCATCTCAGGTCCACACAAGCTTCTCCACCACGACAAGGTGACAATCCACGGAGAGATATAGAACAAATGAATGCAAGATATGCAAAAAAGTCACGATGATAAAGGAAACAGGCCACTGTTAGCTGTGTGCGATATGATAGAACTTTATTTATCCCAGGAGGGAAATTGGTCTGCCAACAGTTATAAAACACAACAAGATATGTGAAATTAATGTGACAAGTGGAAAGTCCAGGATTGGGGATGTGCAAAGATTGGGGAAAGGAGGTGGGGGTTTGAGGTGGAAGGGGAGCCAGTCTACCCCACGACAGAAGGGTGAGGATTTGTACACTTTGATAGCCACAGGGAAGAAGGATCTCCTGTGGCGTTCTGTGCTGCATCTTGGTGGAACCAGTCTATTGCTGAAGGTGCTCCTCAGGTTGACCAGTGTGTCATGGAGGGGGTGAGCTGTATTGTCCAAGCTGCTCTGCAGTTTGAGGAGCATCCTCCCTTCCAAGATCATCTCCAGTGAATCCAACTCCACCCCCAGGACGGAGACCAAGTTGTATCTCAACTCTGAAGTGTACAAAATCATAAGGGGAATAGATTAGGTAGATGCACAGAGTCACTTGCCCAGAGTAGGGGAATCGGACATAGGTTCAAGTTAAAGGGGAAAAGATTTAATAGGAATCTGAGGGGTAACGTTTTCACCCAAAGGGTGGTGGGTGTATGGAACGAGCTGCCAGAGGAGGTAGTTGAGGCTGGGACTATCCCAACGTTTAAGAAACAGTTAGACAGGTACATGGATAGGACGGGTTTGGAGGGATATGGACCAAACACAGGCAGGTGGGACTAGTGTAGCTGGGACATGTTGGCTGGTGTGGGTGAGTCGGGCTGAAGGGCCTGTTTCCACACTGTATCACTGTATGACTATGATTCTATGTAGATAGTGAACAGGAAGGGAGGGAGGGCTGCCCCCTGTGGGGCCCTTGTGTTGCTCACTACCATGTCAAAGACACAGTTCTGTGCCTCCCGCAAGGATGAACTGACTAAAGGTGGAGACGAGGGGGAGGGTGGAAGGAAGCTAAAGAACTGGCAAACGGATAAATTAAAAAGGATCATTTAATGTGAAAGAATGATGGATGGAACAAGAGGCAATGGAAAAGAGAGTTGTAAAACTTGGCACTTTAATCGTAGGAATAAAAGGTCGCCAGGGTTTTGATGCAGATTAAGTAAAAAATTGAGGTGAGAAATCACGTGAACTGCTACTGGCAGGGAGAAGAGCAAGATAGCACAATGAGGTGTTATTTTGGGCAAAATACCTGAGGGAAAAGGAGTAGCTTTAAATACCAACTTGGTAAAAGACAAAGAGCTTGCTTTGTAAGTCTTGAAGTGTGGGAAGTAAACTGGGGGTGTTTGAAACAGCGACGTCACAGGAAGAAGTAGATTTTAAACCACAAACAGAAACTTGGCAGCAACGTGAGCAGGAGTGGAAAATATACAGACCTGGCAGAGCATTATCTGGAGGGATGGACTAGGTAGGGAAGGAGGGCAGGGGTTGGCAGCATTGGTGAAGACCACCTTGGACAGGATTGACATACACCAAGGAGATGCAGATGGACTCAGCCTGGTGGGACACCACAGATACAAGGAAACCGTTACATTTGTGGGATTGTGCGCGGGAACTAATTGTGGAAGGGAAATGGCAGCGGAAATCAGTAAACAGAGCAAGGAAATGACAAAGTTCCAGGAGATCTTAATGGGCCAGTTGTTGAAGGGCACAGGGAAGGAATCAACCAGAAAAGAGGATGGAATTCCTGCTGGTCTGAAGAAGGGACTCGACCCTAAACCTCACCTATTCCTTCTCTCCAGAGATGCTTCCTGTCCCGCTGAGTTACTCCAGCAATTTGTGTCTATCTTTGGAATTCCTGCTACGTGCAGCTCTCCTTCCTAGAACAGTGATAAGTGCGACTATAGCTTAAATAAATGACTTAAATTTGGGTCAACATAAGGCATAGGAGCAGATTCAGACCATTTGGCCCAATGGGTTTAGAAACATAGAAACATAGAAAATAGGTGCAGGAGGAGGCCATTCGGCCCTTCGAGCCAGCACCGCCATTCATTGTGATCATTGCTGGTCGTCCCCAATCAATAACCCGTGCCTGCCTTCTCCCCATATCCCTTGATTCCACTAGCCCCTAGAGCTTTATCTAACTCTCTCTTAAATCCATCCAATGACTTGGCCTCCACTGCCCTCTATGGCAGGGAATTCCACAAATTCACAACTCCCTGGGTGGAAATGTCTTTTCTCACCTCAGTCTTAAATGGCCTCCCCTTTGTTCTAAGGCTGTGGCCCCTGGTTTTGGACCTGACCAACATTGGGAACATTTGTCCTGCATCTAGCTTGTCCAGTCCTTTTATAATTTTATATGTTTCTATAAGATCCCCCCTCATCCTTCTAAACTCCAGTGAATATAAGCCTAGTCTTTTCAATCTTTCCTCATATAACAGTCCCGCCATCCCAGGGATCAATCTCACGAACCTACGCTGCACTGCCTCAATCACAAGGATGTCCTTCCGCAAATTAGGAGACCAAAACTGTACACTATACTCCTATGTCTCACCAGAGCCCTATACAACTGCAGAAGAACCTCTTTACTCCTGTACTGAAACCCTCTTGTTATGAAGACCAACATTCCATTAGCTTTCTTCACTGCCTGCTGTACCTGCACGCCAACTTTCAGTGACCGGTGTACAAGGACACCCAGGTCTCGCTGCACCTCCCCCTTACCTAACTTAACCCCATTGAGATAATAATCTGCCCCCTTGTTTTTGCCACCAAAGTGGATAACCTCACATTTATCTGTATTATACTGCATCTGCCACGCATCTGTCCACTCACTCAACCTGTCCAGGTCACCCTGCAACCTCCTAACATCCTCTTCACAGTTCACACTGCCACCCAGCTTTGTGTCATCCGCAAACTTGCTAATGTTGCTCCAAATTCCCTCTTCCAAATCATTAATATATATGGTAAACAGTTGCTGCCCCAACACTGAGCCTTGCTGCACTCCACTCGCCACTGCCTGCCATTCTGAAAAGGACCCCTTCACTCCTACTCTTTGCTTCCTGTCTGCCAACCAATTTTCTATCCATGTCAACACCCTACCCCCAATACCATGTGCTCTCATTTTAGTCCCCAGTCTCTCGTGCGGGACCTGATCAAAGGTTTTCTGAAAGTATAGATACGCTACATCCACTGGCACCCCTTCATCCATTTTACTTGTCACATCCTCAAAAAATTCCAGAAGATTAGTCAAGCATGATTTCCCTTTCATAAATCCATGTTGACTGGGACTAATCCTTTTACTGCTATCCAAATGCCCCATTATTTCCTCTTTAATAATTGACTCCAGCATCTTTCCCACCACCGAAGTCAGGCTAACTGGTCTGTAATTCCCCTTTTTCTCTCTTGCTCCTTTCTTGAAAAGTGGGATAACATTAGCTATCCTCCAATCCACAGGAACTGATCCTGAATCTATTGAACATTGGAAAATGATCACCAATGTGTCCACTATTTCTAGAGCCACCTCCCTGAGGACCATGGGATGCAGATCATCAGACCCAGGGGATTTATCATCCTTCAGTCCCATTAGCCTACCCGATACTATTTCTCGCCTAATGAAAATTTCTTTCAGTTCCTCTACCCCCTTAGTTCCTCTGTCCCCCAGTACATCTGGGAGATTGTTTGTGTCTTCCTTAGTGAAGACAGATCCGAAGTACCTGTTCAACTCTTCTGCCATTTCCTTGTTACCCATAATAATTTCACCCGTGTCTGCCTTCAAGGGACCCACATTCGACTTTGCTACTCTTTTTCCCTTAACATATCAAAAGAAGCTTTTACTGTCCTTCTTTATATTCCTGGCCAGCTTCTCTTCGTTCTTCATCTTTTCAGCCTGTATTGCGCGTTTTGTTTCCTTCTGTTGTCCTATTAAAGTTTCCCAATCCTCTGGCGTCCGGCTACTCTTTGCTGTGTTATACATATTTTCTTTTAGTTTTATTCTATCCCTAACTTCTCTTGTCAGCCATGGTTGCCTCCTACTCCCCTTAGAATTTCTTCCTTTTTGTAATGAAATGATCCTGCGTCTTCCGGATTATGCGCATAAATTCCTGCAATTGCTGTTCCACCGTCATTCCTGCTAGGATCCCTTTGCAGTTTACCTTGGCCAGCTCCTCTCTCATGCCTTCATAGTCCCCTTTGTTCAACTGCATCACTGACACTTCCAATTTAAACTTTCCTTCTCAAATTGCAGATTAAAACTAATCATATTATGATCACTACCTCCAAGTGGTTCTTTTACCTCTAGTTCTCTTATCAAATCTGGTTCATTAGACAACACTAAATCCAGAATTGCCTTTTCTCTGGTCGGCTCCATTACAAGCTGCTCTAAGAATCCATCTCGGAGGCATTCTACAAACTCTCTTTCTTGGGGTCCTGAACCAACCTGATTTTCCCAGTCTACCTGCATATTGAAATCCCCCATCACCACAGTGGCATTACCTTTGTTACATGCCAGTTTTAACTCTTGCTGCAACTTACTCCCTACATCCGGGCTACTATTTGGGGGTCTGTAGATAACACCAATTAGTGTCTTCTTGCCTTTACAATTCCTCAACTCAATCCACAGTGACTCTACCTCGTCAGTCCTTATGTCTTCCCTCGCAAGGGACTGAATTCCATCCCTCACCAGCAGAGCTACCCCCCCCCCCCCCCTCCTCTGCCCACCTGCCTGGCCTTTCTATGGGATGTATAACCCTGAATATTAAGTTCCCAGGCCCGATCCTCCTGCAGCCACGTTCAGTAATCCCCACAATGTCATATCTACCAACCTCTAACTGAGCCTCAAGCTCATCTACTTTATTTCTCATACTTCGCGCATTCATATACAATACTTTTAATTCCATACGCATCTCACCTTTCACATCTCCTATCCCTTTGTGAGCTTCCTTTCCCATTAATTCTGGGGTCATTAACCATCCCTTTACTCTCTTTCCCTTTACCTCTGTTGTCAACTATCCCATTTGACACCACACCCCCCTTATTCAGTTTGTTCCACCATTCAATCATGGCTGATCTATTTTTTTTCCCTTCCCTTTCCCTTTCCCTTTCCCTTCAACAAGAAAAAACCTTTTCACCCAGAGAGTTGTGAATTTGTGGAATTCCCTGCCACAGAGGGCAGTGGAGGCCAAGTCACTGGATGGATTTAAGAGAGAGTTAGATAGAGCTCTAGGGGCTGGTGGAGTCAAGGGATATGGGGAGAAGGCAGGCACGAGTTATTGATAGGGGACGATCAGCCATGATCACAGTGAATGGCGGTGCTGGCTCGAAGGGCCGAATGGCCTCCTCCTGCACCTATTTTCTATGTTTCTATGTAACCCCATTCTCCTGTTATAATATAACATCAGTCCAAATGGAATGAAGGCCTGCATTTATTTAATGCTTTTTCTCATATTCTGAATCCTGCAAAGTACAATCAGTATAATGCATATTTTTGAAGTAATCGCTGTTTTAATGTCAGTGTCATACTAAGGGGTTAGTATTCACGATTGAGATCTGAAGATATTTCTCGATCTAGAGGATTTAAATTGCCAGATAATGTGACGAAATGTGATGAGATAATTAATCAGAGCCATTTGATGTTCATGTAGGATCCTCAGTAAATTGCTCATCTGCTGGAGTTGAAATTGTGCATGTCTTCATCCTAAGGCCCTCGAACCATACTTTTAACCTGTTTTAACAAAGCCTGGTGAGTCACCGTGTACAGATCTTTCATCCAAGCCATCTTCTATTTCTTCATGAAGTGTCAGCATCTGCGATAGTGGCTGTGAGCGATGTGGCATCTTCTTGGTTGTTGTCCACTTACTCAACAGCTGTCTAGCCAGGCAGTTCTAGGCCATCTGAAAGAGGTAAAGCTCAACGAGAGGGCTACAGGAAAAGAGAAAGAGAGAGATACACGGTTACTCTTTTTGTGGTTTGTAAATGAAAAGGGAAAATGGGGAAATGAGAGATTGATTCTGACGTGGGCATATTATTATCTTTAATCTCTGCACAATTGCTAGACATGGGCTCTGTGGTGTTTGCTCCATTACTAGTCTATGCACTCTATTCCAGGGCACTAAATCAGCTATCCTCTACCAGGAGCTATCCTCTACCAACAGCCTCCTGTTCTTCTTCTTCCTCAACAGTCTGTCTTCTTCCTCAACAGAGAGGGAAGCGTGACTGTCTTAGAATATACCGACCATAGTTGAAACGTTGACAGATTGTAGAAGTTAAGAGATCTGTGCATGAGGCTAGTGTACAAATCTTAGATCGGGGTTCTGACAATTGCTGTGTGTGTTGGGATATGGAGCAGTGTGTATGGTTAGAATAGTTGTTGGGAGTTGGGATCTGATGCTGTCTTCTTGAACCCTGATCACATTCATCTCGTAGCACTTTATAGAGGTGCTTCATCCTGTTATAGGCTTTATGTGGGTCTACCTGCTGCTGTGGATTCATTGCGCACCTTGGAACTTCCTGGAGGTGAAGTACCTCACTAACAAAAGCGCTTAAACTCATTTTGAAAAATTTGGTGTTCCCTTTAACCTGTGCTTCATCGTGGCTTTTAGCATGCTTCTAAAAAGAATAGGACTTCCATCTCCGCTTTCTGTTAAGACAATGAAGAAAGTAGTTAACACTTACATAGTGCTTGGGTAACTCAGCGGGTCGAGCAGTCTATCTAGAGACATGGGAAGGTGACGTTTCAGGTCAGGATCCGTTTTTAGACTGAAGAGACCCGACTGAAGCTTGATATCCGCATGACTGGGGTAATGGAAAAGTTCCCATTGCTGTGAAATTAACATTTTTTTTGTTTAGGTTAGTTTACAAATAAGGAGTGGAAACAGGAAACTCAGTCCACGCTGAGACTTAGCGTGAGACGAACCCTAGTTCTCTGTTATCCCACTTTCATATCCGGACACACATGGGGCAATTTTACAGAAGCCAACAAACCTGCGCGTATTTGGAATGTGAACAGAAACCGGAACACCCGGACAAAACTCCCACGGTCACAGGGAGGACGTACAAACTCCGTGCAGACGGCAGCAGAGGTCAGGATGGAACCCGGTACTCTGGCGCTGTAAGGCAGCAACCTTACCGCTGTGCTGCTCACTAAGATATTTCATGTATATAAATTTATCATTGGCGCTGACGAGGTTCGGGGAGGTGGAGAAAGGACCTCCAGGTGGCCATGAAGCCCCAAGACAGCATAGGGTTCAAGACCCTGGAGGCCAGGCACGAATGCCACAAAATGGCCAACGGCAACGGCAACAGCAACGCGCTCCCAATCCTACGGCCAGAGACAGCTTCACCTGTGGAAGGTGTGCTGTCATGGTTAAGGCCTAGTCAGCCACAGCAGGAAATGCAACCACAAATGAAACATTGCTCTCTCCAAACAGAACAACGTCAAAGCTCCACCATCATGTCTCGCAGATGGACAGATGCCAACTATAGATATTCTGAACAATAGTTAATTGTTCAGGCTAAGCATGTGGCATGTATTGGATTTCAGACTTTGCTTTGCATAGTGTTCCCTGGCAGCTTGTAGCGCTCATGTAGAACGTGACTGATCTGATCTTCACAGTTGGAACAAAGTTAGACAAAGACCGCTGGAATGGAGCTGCGGATTCTTTGTTAGCTTGAGCCTTTGGTGATTGAATCTGTGCTCTGGTATCTGAAGGCTCTGATTCATGGCATGTTATTTGAAACCTGGTTAACATTCCCATCTATGGAGCTCAACAAAGCATTGCTGATAAATCTTGACACGATGTATCTTAATATTTGGTGATTTGATATTGCTCAAAGCTCCGATTGTCAAGTTGGAAAAGGATATGGGGGGTGGAATATTCAAAGAAGGAATGTTGCAGTCCCAACTGCGTCATGACTTCAAGCAGAAACTTGGCGGAATTCAAATGTTTATTGATTTTAATGAGATTCCCCTTCATTATATTGCAGGGTGGTTCCATGAATCAGGAGGAAGAAAAGGGTGATGCTTAAATCCACCCACTTGTTTTTTACATTTTAATATATGAGAGAGATTAAGATTTAAAGGAAGATTTGTTGTATGTGGACATTTTTTTTACGGTAGAGAAATTTTGCTCTGCTCAGATGAGGCATTTCAACTTGGGGAAAGGAATGCCTCCTCGGCTTTTAACTCCAAAAAGTAATTTTGTTGTCTCAGTGTCCAAACGTACTCGATCAAACCATTCTTGGACCATGGGCCATACATCTTCCTATTTTATGTGAACAAAAAGGACTCTTTCACTCGGACACTGAGCCCTGGATAGAGTCGGTAGTTGGTGAACATTGGGTTTTTTCAGCACGGAGCTTTGGTGGTGATACTGACCACCAGCTGATACCAGATCCAATATGTTTAAGAAGGAACTGCAGATGCTGGAAAATCGAAGGTAGACAAAAGTGCTGGAGAAGCTCAGCGGGTGCAGCAGCATCTATGGAGCGAAGGAAATGGGCAATGTTTCGGCCCGAAACGTTGCCTATTTCCTTCGCTCCATAGATGATGCTGCACCCGCTGAGTTTCTCCAGCACTTTTGTCTACCTGATCCAATATACTACCTAATAGGAGACATAAGAGATGGCAGATGCTGGAATCTTAAGCAAAAAAAACAAACTGCTGGAGGAACTCTGTGGTCAAGCAGTGTCTGTGGAGAGGAAATGGACAGATAACATTTCAAAATATCACCAGTGCATTTCCCTCTGTAGATGTTGCCGGACCCGCTGAGCTCCTCCAAAACACGTTGTTTTTTAATTTATCATACTGCTTAATTGGCCCAGATATCAAAAAGGGTTGAGGAAAGATTATGGGAATGTTAAGATTTGATTGATAAATGAGTTTCTTCCTGAAATTGACCTTTTTATATCAGAATAAATCAAAAGTGGTAACTGAGGTACTTTACCGTCTGGCCTCTCCCCTGATTTTCACAACCTATCTGACAAAACAACGTAATGAAAACAGCAAATGCTGGAAATACTCACAACTCAGGCGACATCTGTGGGAAGAGAAAGCGTTTCAATGGTTTGGGTCGAAGAGCCTTGGAACTGGACAAAACTCATAAGAAGCTTGTAAAGCTGCAGGGAGAGAGGGGTAGGAGGGGAATTTCTAATCTGGTAAAAACAGGGTGACTGAGGGAAAACTGTAAACTGCTATCAGGCCAATGAGTGAATGTGAGCAAAATTTGGCTTGTATTTATATTAAATCGATGTTGCCTGGAATGACATTGAGCTGAAGCCTTACTTATTGCATTGGCTCCAAGATGAGGGAGTTGTAAAATGCAGAGCAGGGTGAGACCAAGCGGAGGCTTGGCGATCGTTTTGCCGAACACCTCCGCTCGGTCCGCAATAACCAACCCGACCTCCCGGTGGCTCAGCACTTCAACTCCCCCTCCCATTCCGTATCCGACCTCTCGGTCCTGGGCCTCCTCCACGGCCAGAGTGAGCAACACCGCAAGTTGGAGGAACAGCACCTCATATTCCGCTTGGGGAGTCTGCATCCTTTGGGCTTGAACATTGAATTTTCTCAATTCTGTTAACCCTTGCTGTCTCCTCCCCTTCCCATCTCTCCCTCAGCCCTCGGGCCCTGGCATTCCCTCTCTCTCTATCTCCCTCCCCCACCCTAGTCGCACCAGCTTCTCATTTTCACACCACAAACAGCTTACAATGGCTTGTTCCCTTTATCATTGATACTTTTTTGCATATCTTTAATTCATTGTTCTTTATCTCTCCACATCACCGTCTATATCTCTCGTTTCCCTGATCCCTGACCAATCTGAAGAAGGGTCTCGACCCGAAACATCGCCTATCTCCTTCGCTCCTTAGATGCTGCTGCACCCGCTGAGTTTCTCCAGCCTTTTGTGTACCCAGGATGATGTGTCCGGCAGGTCTGGCTAGGCTGGTCCACCACTCCCAAAGAAAAATCCTCGGCAAACTGTGCCACATTACAGATGGATGACTAATACAGACAGAGAAATCAAGTTGCAGGAGTTGTAGACTTCAATATTGACAGGGTGAAAGTATGAAGGGCTGCAATAGGTGCGTTATTTTAAATGGATCACATGCTGTCCATGTTATTAGTTTATGAATGTGAACAGAACTAGGGCAAATACTCCTTAAGACTTATCTGCCATTCAACAAGATTGGAGTAGATCTTCTTTCTCCGCAACACTTTGCCACTTACCACGCTTGCCTTCATTCAGTCAAACCACAAGATAGTTTGATGCTTTGTTTGTGAGTACTTGTTTATTTTTCTCTCAAACAACCTAACTGAGGTACTTTGACCTTTAGGCTGAAGCATCTGAATGTAGAAAAAAAAAACAGTGTGAGTCACTAAGTCGGTTTCTATTGAAACAGCCAGAGAATGGAATGCTGGAGTGTAGTGTCAGAGTAGAAAGGCCAACATTCTTTGATTTGTGAACCATGTGCATCAACCTACGAATATAGCTGAGATGTAGGTGGTGTGGCCAGGGTTTGGAGTGAAAATTTAGACATTCGTTAAGAGATTATGTATGGCCTCGTCCTTTAGATGTATTCAAAAGAGAGTTAGATTTCGCTCTTGGGGCTAACGGAATCAAGGGATATGGGGAGAAAGCTGGAACGGGGTACTGATTTTGGATGATCAGCCATCATCATATAGAATGGCGGTGCTGGCTCGAAGGGCCGAATGCACTTATTTTCTATTTTTTCTATGTTCTAGATGAACTGTTTAAGAAACAGTTAGACAGGGTAATGGATAGGACAGGTTTGGAGAGATGTGGACCAAGCGCAGGCAGGTGGGACTAGTGTAGCTGGGACATGTTGGCCGGTGTGGGCAAGTTGGGCCGAAGGGCCCATTTCCATGCTGTATCATTCAATGGCTCTAAGTCCTCTGCTGTCATCCTGGGTCATGCACTCAGGAGATTTTAATGTTGTCTTATGACGGAAAAAATTGTTATTTCTGTTTGGTGTTCGTAGAATTTAAACATTTGGCTCATAATTGTATTAAATTGATGTTGCCTTGAATGGCATTGAGCTGAAGCCTTCCTTAATGTATTGGCTCCATGTGACAAGTTAATGTTCACCTGGAGTTTTGGATTTGTGCAGTGCATCACCCATGCTACCTTTATGATTTTCGTGGTTCTTGTTTTTAACTGCAAACTGGAAATGTGGCTCCCTTGTTCAGTGAAAAGTGAGCTCGATTCAGATTTTTTTCAATGTTGGGGTATCCTTTGGTTCAGCTAAATCAACCTATTACCTGCCAGGCTTTGTCCTGTCACCTTCCCTCTTCCAGCTTTCTTTTCCCCCACCACAATCAGTCTGAAGAAAGGTCTTGACCCAAAACGTCACCTATCCATGTTCTCCAGAGATGCTGCCTGACCCGCTGAGTTACTCCAGCACTCTGTGAAACCAAACGATATTTGCCTTAAAAATATCCACTGATGGCCTCCACAGCCCTCTGTGACATTGAGTTCCACAGATTAACTACCCTCTGACTAAAGAAGTTCCTCCTCACATTTTTAAAGGAGTGCCCTGAGGCCATGACTTCTGGTCCTGGATTCTCCCACCACTGGAAACATCCTCTCTACATCCACTCTATTTATGCCTTTCACTATTCGGTAAGTTTCAATGAGGTACCCCCTCATCCTTCTAAACTCCAGTGAGTACAGGCCCAGTGCTGACAAACGCTCATCGTATGTTAACCCATTCATTCGTAGGATCATTCTTGTAAACCTCCTCTGGATCCTCTCCAGAGCGAGCACACCCTTCCTTAGATATGGGGCCCAAAACTGCTCACAGTATTCCAAATGCGGCCTGACCAGTGCCTTATAGAGCCTCAGCATGACATCTCTGGAGAAAGTGGACAGGTGACGTTTTGGGTTGAGACCTTTCTGAGGACTGATTGTAGGTGGGGGGGGGGGGGGGGGGGAAGAAAGCGGGCAGAGGCTGGACAAAGTGTGGCAGGTAATGGATGGGATTTATTGACAGGCAGATGGTCGCCAACAATGCCATCTCTCCCCACATATTGCTTGACCTGCATCTCCAGCATGTTCTGCTTTTATTTCAGATTTCCAGCAACCACTCTTTTGTTTTGCTCTAAAGGAAATAAATGAGACATTTTAGTCATAATTTTTCAAATCTCACTCTTTGGAATTGTGATTAGATTTAAAACTGCTAATGTATATCCAGTATTTAAGAAGGAATAGAAAGATAAGTCAACTGGCTTCATGTCGGTCTGTCTAAATCAGTTGTGGGGAAGCAAGAGGAATTTAGCACAAGGGATAAAGTGATTGTACACTTGAATAAATATCAGATAATTTAAGAGAATCAACATAGCTTTAAAGGTAGGTCATGTGTAATCAATGCAGCAGGATGTTTTCATCAGTTAAGTAATGTTAACAAGGGAGTATCTGGACTTACAGATTCTATGACATTCTACATATGAGGTAATTCATAACAATGAGAATACTTTCTCATCCTTGTCTTCTATCCCTTAAGGGCCTGTCCCACCAGCATGCGATTGCATGCGGCTAGCGCGACAAAACGTGGTCGCTTGAGCCGTACGGCCTCGCGGGGCCGGTCCCACTTCGATCGGCGGAGGCGTATGAAGTTGTGCGGGGATGGTCCCGACATCGCGCGGGGCTCCGAAAAACTGACACGGTCCAAAAATCCCGCACGCCAACGGCCTGTCGGCCCGCAGCTGCATTGAGGGCGTACGTATGCAGCGTCTTGACGGTGTACGCCTAGCGCGTGGCGTTGCACGATGACGTCACCGCCCGGCGTGCCGTTGCGTGATGACATCATCGCCCAACGCCGTGCAACGTCCAAACTCAGTCGGCCCGCCTCCTGCCCAGCTGATTGGTGAGTATGATGTCGGGACCAGCCCCGCACAACTCCATACGCCTCCGCGGTTCTAATTGGGACCGGCTCCGCGAGGCCGTACACCTCAAGCGACCACGTTTGGTCACGCTAGACGCATGCAAACGCATGCTGGTGGGACAGGCCCTTAGTGTCAAGGATAACTTGCTTCCACTCCAGTTCCATGCTTCTGAAGTGGCAGTATGGAATCTGCAGATCTGGTTATAGAAAATCGAAATGGGTACTTGACTTGAGAGGACATTGAATTGTAATGAAGCAAGTGACTTGACTTGGATTGGTTGAGCTTTAGGAGACAGAATAAATGATACATAATATGTCAGAATGTGACCAAATAATCTGTTCTGGAGTGTACATTTCTTCACATTTTAACTTCTTGGATGAAGGAGTAGATAGTTGAATATTCAAGCTTGCTGATGACTAAATTCGCACACGGTGTTGGTAGAAGTAGGAACTTAAAATTCGTTGTAGACAGATTGTGTGAAGGCAAAACGAGTCCTCTATTAAATAGGTGGAAAATTGCTTCTAAATCATCTGGTTGTAATTATTGATCCAAAAGAGTACCAAGCTCTTGTGGATATCGCTGGCAGGGCAGGTTGCCTTTGAGTCGATGTTAATGACCTGCATTCTTAGCCATTGAATTCATGTCTGGACTTAGATTGCAATAAATGTTGGGCTCCATGTCAGAAATCTCACAAATGTCCAGTTGTGATACTAAGGTTGTTACGTTTCAATATTTGCCATATTCAATTCAAGTATTTGCAAGACTTGTAGGGCACTTACAACTGAACTGCATTGCCATGAGCTGGTGATTTCTGCCTGCTCTTGTTTCCTGGGAATCAATGTACACATTGCTGTCATATTGCTGCCTACGCGAACAATCTATAATTTCAGGCCGCAAAAGAAACTATTGGGATCGTTTTTATTTTCCTTATGTGGAAGCTGATACAAACAAATGAATCATACGGTGTAGAAACAGGCCCTTCAGCCCAACGTGCCCACATCGACCAATATGCCCCATCTACACTAGTCCCACCTGCTGCGTTTAGTTTAGCGATACCATTTGGAAACAGGCCCTTCGGCCCCCCCGGGTCCGCGCTGACCAGCGATCCCCACACATTAACACTATCCTACACACACTAGGGACAATTTCTTTACATTTACCAAGCCAATTAACCTACAAACCTGTACGTCTTTGGAATGTGGAAGGGAACCGAAGATCACGGAGAAAACCCGCGCAAGTCTCGGGGAGAACGTACAAACTCTGTAGAGACAGCACCTGTAGTCAGGATCTAACCCATGTATCCGGCGCTGTATTCGCTGTAAGGCAGCAACTCTACCACTGCGCCCTATCCCTCTAAATCTCTCCTATCCAGGTACCTATCTAAATGTTTCTTAAATGTTGCGATAGTACCTGCCCCAACTAGCTCTTCCGGCAGCCTGCTCCATACACCCACCACCCTTTTGTGTAAAAAAAAGTTATCCCTCGGGTTCCTATTAAACCTTCCCCCCCCCCCCCTCACCTTAAACTTATGTCCTGTGGTTCTCGATTTCCCCTACTCTGGGCAAAAGACTCTAAGCGTTTACCCAATCTATTCCTTATGATTTTGTACACTTCTTTAAGATCACCCCTCACCCTCCTATGCTCGAAATGCTTTTGAATATGATTTCTCTGAGCATGAGCTGTGAAATACATTAGATCCTCATTTTGATATTGAATGTTAATAAATCGTGCAAAAAAATTGTGCAGTTTACAAACTGTCTTCCTGCCAAAGACTTTGTGGCGCAGCTGGTGGAGTTACTGCCTCACAGTGCCAGAGACCCAGGTTCGATCCTGACCTCGGATACTATCTGTATGGTCTTTGCACGTTCTCCTTGTGACCACGGACGTTCTCCCACATCTCAAAGACGTGCGGGTGTGTAGGTTAATTGCCCCTCTGTAAATAAACGAGTTCGGTATTCTGAAAAATGCAAGGAATCATGGGATTTGTCAGTCACTCGCTATAAGGAAAAAGCAAATGAAGCGCTGGCTGCATAAACTGTATGTAAATTCTTATCTTTATTCACATAAATATTTTGTAAAAATATATTTAATCTGAAAAATATATTTAGCCCCCTCCCTGCCCGACAGGACAAATGATAACTAACCACTGCTGTCTGAGAAGGCGAAAACTATCAGCAGGATCCTCCTCAACTGCCTCCTCCCAGTGGCCAAATTCTGTCGATCTAGCATCAAAATGAGTCATATCTATAGGCAAATGTAGAGAGCAGCCACGACACACATCCCTTTTCAACCTTGCTAAACCTTTGACTTAATCTCTAATATAGAGTTGTCTTCATTTTGCATTTGCTTTGTGACGGCTGTGATCCAAACATCTGGTCAACAACAGAGAGAAGACTCCAAGATGTATAGTCATACAGCACTTCTGCCCAACTTGTCCATGCCAACCAAGATGCCCATTCTACACGTCCCACTTGCCCGCGTTTGGACCATATCCCTCTAAACCTTTCCTTTCCAAAACACTTGCCCTGCCACTTTTCTCAGTCTTTCTTATCTCGCCTGCAACAAATTTCATGTGGGGATGGAGTTAATTTTCAGTTTTAACGTGAAGCTGTTAAGGAGCCGTTTTCAGCTATGCTTAAAGGGCCTGCGTGGTGACACGCACGTGATGCGTGCATGGTGCGTGGTGACATAGGCAGTGACGCGCGGTCACGCACGGCTCCCCAGGATTTTGGGATGTACAAAATCTTCGCGCGCCATCTGACGGCCAAGTGGGACAGGTCCTTAAAGGTTCGCTAATTTGAATCCTAGGCTGAAGGAGGCTGCCTTATGAGAAAACATTTAGCAGTTTGAACTTCTGCTTTCTGGAGCTGAGAAGAACGAAGATGATGTTATTAAACACAAGGTCTCAGGGGACTTTAGGGGTTTGTTGCAAAGAGGATGTTTCTGCTTGGTAGAGCTGGAGGCATAATCTTACATTTAGGGGTTGCCACTAGACTGTGATGAGAAGAAATCTCTTAGTCACAGTCAAACGTGCTTTCGGCCCAACTTGCCCATGCTGACCAAGATGCCCCATCTACACCAGTGCCACCTGCTCGCGTTTGGCCCATATCCCTCTTAACGTTTGCTAACCATGTACCTGTCCAAATGTCTTTTAAATATTGTTATAGTACCAGCCTAAACTACCTCCTCTGGCAGCTTGTTCCATATACCCAACACCCTCTTCAGTGAGGATTGTGAATCTTTGAAATTCTCCATCTCGATGCACTTTGCAGGCTGAGTCAATGAGAATATGCAGGATTAAACGTTTGGATTGGGTCCATTAATAAATCTGAGATGAGTAGGTGTTACTGGCTCAGGGTTTGAAAGTGTATGGAGCCAGTGGTTGAATGGTGTTAGAATGCAGATCAGACGTAATTAGATAGAGTGGTAGAACAGGCTCAAGGGGCTGAATGACCTAACCCTCTGTTCTTTTTTTTAACCTTTCAAGAGGTATATGTTTCAAAAGTGTATTGTTAATGTTTTAAAGTGCCAAAATGATGACATTCTGCCCACATAAATATATCAAAAGAGCTATCCAGCAAGACAAGCTTGGCAAATAGCTTGGGGAGATGCGAGGTTGTTTCTTTTTCAGAGAGGCAATCAGCTCTTAAATGAGCAGTGCCCACAGTGGATATGGATTTGTTGCAAGTCACATTGACTGCATTTTTCTCTTATTGTTACTATGGTTGAAGGAGCAATATTCTCTTGGTGAACTCCTGCTCCTTTTCAAATGGTTTATACTTAAATTATACACTTTTACTGCAGCTCTCATTATGAAGTACATGCAGTATTTGTATACGGAATGAAAGGCAGATACTTGTTTACACCAAAGATAGACACAAAATGCTGTAGTAACTCAGCGGGTCAGGCAGCATCGCTGGGCAGAAGGAATAGGTGGCTCTTCGCGTCGAGACCCTGCTTCAAACAGGTCTGCAGAAGGGTCTCGACCCAAAATGTCTCCTATTCCTTTTCTCCATAGATGCTGCCTAACCTGCTGAGTTACCACAGCATTTTCTGTCCATCTGCATGCAGTAGATATTGCACTGAAGTAGCAGCGTACATTGCCTTCCCATTCCTGGAATAGCACTTTGTTTTCCTGTGTATGGCAAAGGAGGTGGTGTGCAGACCCCATGAACATTTTCATATTAAATGAATATCACAAATCAGGAAAGGTTCAGATAGGATGTGGGCCAAATGCGGGACAAGTGTAGATGGGGTATCTTGGTTGGCATGGGCAAGTTGGGCTGAAGGGAGTATTTCCATGCTGTAAGACTGACTATATCTGTCGAATGAAAGTGGTAAAAAGATTAAACAGCTTTTGGGGCATTACATTAAACATTTTTAGGTTGCACAAATACTTTTTTTGTCCTGGTGTAATGCAGTTATCTTTCTAGAATTGTAGATTGCCGACAGCTGAAGAATAGAAATTGCTATATCGTAGGCAACTCCCTTTTAATTCACAAAATGATGCATTGTGGCACGAGATTTGCTACTGAAGAATTTTTTTAAAAAAGAAAGTAAACTTGACTTGTCAACTTGAATCCAAGCCTTTTGATTGCAGCGCAAAAGTATTCTAACCGGGTAGCTTAAATATGTAGGAAACCTCATATTTTGCTTGGGCAGCTTACACCCGAGCGGTCTGAATATTGACTTCTCTAACTTCAAGTAACCCTAGCGCTCTCTCTCTCTCTCCATCCGCTGATTGGCCTGTCACTAAGTTCTCTAATTCCTTCCTGTACTCCATCTTATCAATGTTTGTGATTCAGCCCAACACAATCGTGTCATCTGCAAATTTGTCCATGAAGTTCGAGCTGAATTTGGCCTTCCTTTCATAAGTGTATGAGAGTACAGTCGGGTGTATGATAGAGGACTGAGAATGCATTTTGCAGCCAGGATAGAATTAATTAAAGAGTGTTGAGGAGGAGAAAGATCTTAGGAGTACAGGTGCATGGTTCCTTGAAGGTGGAGTCGCAGGTAGTTTAGGTGGTCAAAAAGGCTTTTGGCACATTGTCCTTCATCAGTCAAAGTATTGAGTAGAGAAGTTGGGAGGTCATGTTGCAGTTGTATATGATGTTGGTCAGGTCGCATTTAGAATATGGTGTTCAGTTCTAGGCACCATGTTATAGGAAAGATGTTGTCAAGCTGGAAAGAGTAAAG
Organism: Okamejei kenojei; assembly: GCA_035221665.1. Classification (NCBI taxonomy): domain Eukaryota; kingdom Metazoa; phylum Chordata; class Chondrichthyes; order Rajiformes; family Rajidae; genus Okamejei; species Okamejei kenojei. Next base: position 5,943,944 of record CM069174.1, read on the forward strand.
AGAAGATTTACTGGATGTTGCCAGGACTAGAGGGTGTGAGCTACAGGGAGAGGTTGAGTAAGCTGGGGCTCTATTCCTTGGAGCGCAGGAGGATGAGAGGAGATCTTATAGAGGTGTATAAAATCATGAGAGTAATAGATCGGGTAGATGCACACAGTCTCTTGCCCAGAGTAGGCGAATCGAGGACCGGAGGACATAGGTTTAAGGTGAAGGGGAAAAGATTTAATAGGAATCTGAGGAGTAACTTTTTCACACAAATGGTGGTGGGTGAATGGAACAAGCTGCCAGAGGAGGTAGTTGAGGCTGGGACTATCCCAACGTTTAAGAAACAGTTAAACAGGTGCATGGATAGGACAGGTTTGGAGGGATATGGACCAAACGTGGGCAGGTGGGACCGGTGTAGCTGGGGCATGTTGGCTGATGTGGGCAAGTTGGGCCAAAGGGCCTGTTTCCACCCTGTATCATTCCACACCTGGAATACTATATTGGTCTGCTTATTTAATAAAGACCGAGACTAAGTGGGACGCGTTGGTCCCTTTCACACAGGAGGCTTGGTCCCCCAACGCAATATTCCACCACTGCACAGTATAGCCCCCAACTGCACAGGCGCAGCTCATTTTCCTTCATCCCTCGCACTCTCTCTCCCCTCCTGTTCACCCTCCCTCTTCTTTCCCCTCTCCTCCTCCCCACCCCAAATCGCTCCCTCGCCTCTCTCTCCCTCTCCTTTCCCCTAACCTCAGTCACTCCCTCCATAGCTACCCTCACTCTCCCTCCCTCCCTAACTCCTCTCCCCTCCTCACCCTCTACCCTCTCTCCTCCCCCACTCTCCCTCCCCAGGATCTCGAGGTTGCCGCTCCTCTCCCTTCTTGCGTGCCACAGAGGATCATCAGCCGTCGGCGTGGGTCCTCGGCTCAGCCCAGAAGCACCAGCAGTTATGGCCGCACCGGCGTGTGGGCGGGGCGAGGGAGAGCTCCGAGAAAAGACGGGGGAAGAGCCATGGGGGAGAGGGGAGTATCATGGGGAGGGGGGCAGGAGCCAGTGAGGGGGACCAGAAGGGAAGGGGCTGGAGTTGTGGGGCAGTGCGTTTCGGACTCACAGCGGGCACTGGACGCTCTCCTCAGCAGGGATCAGACTCTCCGCTTTGCGTTTGGTGACATCTCAACGTCGGGTCAGGCCGGGCTGCTTCCGGTCCCTCTGAAAATTGTGTCCAGTTGGAGACCTCTGGCCGCCCGCAGCTCCAGTAAAGATGCGATGGTGCAGGAAGGGGCGGACCGTCCGGGGGAGTGACAGGAGAAGCGACCAATCCGCGCGGCGCTGACTGGCAGCAGAGGAGATCGAGCTGCGCATGCGCGGTTTTTAAGATTTTTAAACCTCGCTAACTTTTACAACATACTACCGATCAGAACGAAACTTGGTGCACTTACAGCACAGGAGAACGGTGAGTGAGCTGACATAATATCGTAGCGCTATCGCGTACCATTTTTGCGCAAATAGAAAAACTGCACAAACCTGAAGAGCACAAGGTCAGAGTTTTAGTTATGTATAGATAGATAGAAGATAGATAGGTGAGAGCATATTGTAGTTGAGAGAAGGTTGCCTGGACTAATACCTGGAATGGGTAGGTTGTCTTGTGAAGAAAAATTGGTCAGGTTCTGCTCAACCATGATCCCCTTAACTTTCCCAGTTTTCAAATCCTTGTGAAAGAATTAAAGGTCTCTGCTTGATGAATGATTTGTGCAGAGAATTCAACATTCACATAAGCTTTCATTAAGCCAATATTTTCAAGCCCAATACTCTTTTGGCGATGAAATTTAATTTGCATCCTCTCATTACAGAGTCATTATTGGAAATAATCTTGTTATTCCTTGCAATGTTCTCCCTTTGAAATAAAACCCCTCTTGTCGCTCTTCTGCATTGTAATCACTCATTCCTGGCAATCTCCCAGTGACTCAACATTGTAGCTATTGCATTACTTTTGCATTCTATTTTCCCAAAGCATTTGCATACTGCTGAACTCAAATAAAAGAAAATCTCATTGTATCATTCCAGCATACCTAATCATACCTAATAAGTGTTGTTTGTGTTCTGCCTTTATATCGTTTGACAACAAGAAGCTACTTCAGGAAATACTGTCCAGATGAAGAAAATTACGGGCAAACTGGGTTTTAAGCAGAGGCTGAGTGGTTTAGGGAGATAACTCCAGAGCTCAGGGACAAGTCGCGGGGTGGCGCAGCGGTAGAGTTGCTGCCTTGCAAAATAGTTTGTGATCTAACGTATTATTTATCCATTTCTCTCATCTGTTTTCCACTTTGTCTTAATTTCAAACACAAAGTCTTATTTTCAGTTTCCCCATGGCCCCTCTTTCTTGTCCCTGGAACCATCTCCAGCCTAGGCAGCACCCAGGTAACTCATTTTAATTGCTTCACCACTAGCAACCAACCGTGGTTTGTAGAAACATAGAAACATAGAATATAGGTGCAGGAGTAGTCCATTCGGCCCTTCGAGCCTGCACCGCCATTCAATATGATCATGGCTGATCATCCAACTCAGTATCCTGTACCTGCCTTCTCTCCATACCCCCTGATCCCTTTTGCCACAAGGGCCACATCTAACTCCCTCTTAAATATAGCCAATGAACTGACCTCAACTACCTTCTGTGGCAGAGAATTCCACAGATTCACCACTCTGTGTGATAAAAAGTTGCCACTCGGATTCCTATTGAATCTTTTCCCCCTTCACATTGAACTTATGTCCTATGGTCCTCGATTTCCCTACTCGGGGCAAGAGAATCCATGTCTCCTTCACACACTGGGGGAATAATTTACAATTATCCCAATTAAACCGAAGATCACAGAAAAAACCCACGCCGGGCACCGGGAGAACGTACAAACTCCGTGCAGTTGGCACCCGGTGGTCGGGATGGAACCCGGGTCTCCGGCGCTGTAAGTGCTGCAAGGCAGCAACTCTACCGCTGCGCCACCCCCGCGACTAGTCCCTGAGCTCTGGAGTTATCTCCCTAAACCACTCGGCCTCTGCTTAAAACCCAGTTTGCCCGTAATTTTCTTCATCTGGACAGTATTTCCTGAAGTAGCTTGTTGTTGTCAAACGATATAAAGGCAGAACACAAACAACTTGGAATCCAAACACTGATGGAAATGTTCAGCTGGTGTGAGAAGCTACTTGACCTGAGAATTTCCAACATGTTTTGGTCTTGTTATTGTGTAAATGTTATCATTGTGCATGAAGTGGCTTGGAATGTTATAGCACATTAAAGGTGCCATAAAAATACAAGCTATTGTTTTTTCTATCATTTGATATTCTGCTGCTTGTCCACATTTGTCCCTGCTTCATCCTGCCCATTTTGCATTCTTTCTTCAGGGCGTTTGGGTGCTGTGATGTTTGCTGCTGTGTAGTTACTGCCCTGTTTCTCCAACATTGCAGGTCCTCCTCCCTCAGTCCTCGTTATGTTGGGATCGAGACTTATTGCACTCTCCTCTGTTCCTACACCACTTTTGCCAAGGCTTAAGAAATCTGGAAGTCCTTGGTTTCGATACGATATGATAGGACTTTATTTATCCCAGAGGGGAAATTGATCTGCCACAAGATACATGAAACATGAAATTCAAGTGACGAGTGGAAAGGATTGGCGATGTGCAAAGATTGGGGAAAGGGGGGGGGGGGGGGGGGGGGGGGGGGGGGGGGGGGGGGGGGGGGGGGGGGGGGGGGGGGGGGGGTGGGGGGGGGGGGGGAGGGGGGGGGGGGGGGGGGGGGGGGGGGGGGGGGGGGGGGGGGGGAGGGAAATAATCTCAGCCTCAGTCTACCTCACGACATAAGGGGGAGGAGTTGTACAGTTTGATAGACATGGGGAAGGGTCTCCTGTGGCATTCTGTGCTGCATCTTGGGAGGGGGGTGGAGGGGAGAGAGAGGGTGTTCTGTGTGTCATGGAGGGATGAGCTGTATTGATTCCTCATAGTTTCCTTCTCAAGGTTTACTGTATGTCATCTCATTGCTAATTACTGATGGATGCTTGTTTTATTGGCTTCAGTTGTGATGGTATCCTGCACTGTGGTCCTCGTTTCTAATTTTTGCCATAAATCAGATGGACATAATGATTTAAGTTGCATTAAACCTTGCAAAGATATGCCACTGGCCACAGCGGTATAAATGAAATGATAGTGCTATTTGTATTTTTAACCTGATATATCTGGTCCTGGCTGCTAAGTTGCAGTTTGGTCCATCAAAGAGTCATAGTACTGCAGAGACAGGCCATTTGGCCGATCATGTCGATGCCAGCCACCTAGTACACTGGCAGGCAGTGGCGAGTGGAGTGCCGCAAGGCTCGGTGTTGGGGCCACGATTGTTTACCATATATATATATATATATATATATATATATATATATATATTAATGATTTGGAAGAGGGAATTAGGAGCAACACTTGCAGGTTTGCGGATGACACAAAGCTGGGTGGCAGTGTGAACTGTGAAGAGGATGTTAGGAGGTTGCAGGGGGGCCTGGACAGGTTGAGTGAGTGGGCAGATGCGTGGCAGATGCAGTATAATTTACATAAATGTGAGGTTATCCACTTTGGCGGCAAAAACAAGGGGGCAGATTATTATCTCAATGGGGTTAGGTTAGGTAAGGGGGAGGTGCAACGGGACCTGGGGGTCCTTGAACACCAGTCAGTGAAAGTTGGCGTGCAGGTACAGCAGGCAGTGAAGAAAGCTAATGGAATGTTCGCCTTCATAACAAGAGGATTTCCGTATAGGAGTAAAGAGATTCTTCTGCAGTTGTGTAGGGCTCTGGTAAGACCACATCTGGAGTATTGAGTACAGTTTTGGTCTCCTAATTTGAGGAAGGACATCCTTGTGATTGAGTCAGTGCAGCGTAGGTTCACGAGATTGATCCCTGGGATGGCGGGACTGTCATATGAGGAAAGATTGAAAAGACACTTGCTTGTATTCACTGGAGTTTAGAAGGATGAGAGGGATCTTATAGAAACATATAAAATTATAAAAGGACTGGACAAGTTGTTCCAAAGGACTGGACAAGATGCAGGAAAGATGTTCCCAATGTTGGGCGAGTCCAGAACCAGGAGCCGTAGTCTTAGAATATAGGGGAGGCCATTTAAGACTGAGGTGAGAAAAAATGTTTTCACCCAGAGAGTTGTGAATTTGTGGAATTCCCTGCCACAGAGGGCAGTGGAGGCCAAATCACTGGATGGATTTAAGAGCGAGTTAGATAGAGATCTAGGGGCTGGTGGAGTCAAGGGATATGGGGAGAAGGCAGGCATGGGTTATTGATTGGGGACGATCAGCCATGATCACAATGAATGGCGGTGCTGGCTCGAAGGGCCGCATGGCCTCCTCCTGCACCTATTTTCTATGTTTCTACCCATCTTTACTAATCCCATTTACCAACACTTGGTCTGTACCCTTCTCTGCCTTAGTGAAGGATTGTGTAGGAAAGAACTGCAGATGCTGGTTTAAAGTGAAGGTAGACACAAAATGCTGGAGTAACTCAGCGGGACAGGCAGCATCTCTGGAGAGAAGGAATTGGTGAGGTTTCGGGTTGCGACCCTTCTTCAGACCAGCAGGAATTCCATTCTCGTTTCTAGTTTATTCCTTCTCTGTGCCCTTCAACAACTGGGTCATTAAGATCTCGTGGAACTTTGTCATTTCCTCGCTCTGTTTACTGATTTCCGCTGCCATTTCCCTTCCACAATTAGTTCCCGCGCACATTCCCACAAATGTAAATGTTTCCTTGTAACGGGACAGAGATAGAATGTAGTCGGAGACAGTAAGACTGGTGGGAGAACTGGGAAGGGGAGGGGATGGAGTGAGAGGGAAAGCAAGGGCTATCTGAAGTTAGAGAAGTCAATGTTCATACCGCTGGGGTGTAAGCTACCCAAGCGAAATATGAGGTGCAGTTCCTCCAATTTGCGCTGGGTCTCACTCTGACAATGGAGGAGGCCCAGGACAGAAAGATCAGATTGTGAATGGGAGGGGGAGTTAAAGTGCTGAGCACCCAGGAGATCAGGTAGGTTAAGGCGGACTGAGCGCAGGTGTTCAGCAAAACGATCGTCGAGCCTGCGCTTGGTCTCGCCGATGTACAGAAGTTGACACCTGGAACAGCGGATACAGTAGATGAGGTTGGAGGAGGTGCAGGTGACCCTCTGCCTCACCTGGAAAGACTGTCGGGGCCCTTGGATGGAGTCGAGGGGGGGAGGTAAAGGGACAGGTGTTGCATCTTCTGCGGTTGCAGGGGAAAGTACCTGGGGAGGGGGTGGTTTGGCTGGGAAGGGGCGAGTTGACCAGGGAGTTGCGGAGGGATTCAGGTGCAGGTCTAGATATTTCTTAAATGTTGTGAGAGTCGCTGCCTCTATTACCTCCGCCCCGCTCCTCAGGCAGTGCGTTCCAGATTCCAACCACCCTTGGTGAAAACAAACCTTTCTCTGACCCCCTCCATGCCTCTTGCCTCTTACCCTATGCCCTCTAGTTTTAGATCTAAAATCATACAGTATGGAGTCAAGCCCTTCAGTCCAACTTGCCCATGCCGATCAAGATGCCCCATCTACACTAGTCCCACCAGTCCACGTTTGGCCTATATACCTCTGAGCCTTTTATATCCATGTACCAGTCTAATATCTTTAAAATGTTGTTATAGAAACTACCTCAAATACCTTCTCTGGAAGCTCATTCCATACACCCACCCCCCTCTGTGTGACAAGTTGCACCTTGGGTTCATATTATCTATCTATCTATAAAGAATCTATCAAGAATCTATCAAGAATCTATCTATCTCTGCCTTAAAAATATCCATTGACTTGGCCTCCACAGTATTCTGTGGTAGTGAATTCCACAGATTTACTGCCCTCTGACTAAAGAAATTCCTCCTCATCTCTTTAATAATGGAACGTCCTTTTATTCTGAGGCTGTGCCCTCTGGTCCCAGACTCTCCCACTAATGGAAATATCCTCTACACATCCACTCTTCCCAGGCCAGGCCATGTTAAATGACAGAATATTAGCCTGCCCTATTATTCCTGTACTGTTTGATTCCAACATGGCACATTTACACATGGAAGAGCTGTTAGTTTAAGTAGAGTAGAAGTGCAAGGTCTGGTGCTATAAAGGTACTTCTCATATTAGGTTTGACATTTTTCTGAAGTGTAATGTCTTTTCCCTACCCACCCCCATGATATATAACTTGCCTGTGAATTTTTATTGAGAATTTTAAGATGGTTTCAAACTGCAACGTGATCTGAAAAACAAATCCTGATGTGGTCACCTTGTGACTGTTTCTGTTAGTGTTGCTGTTGGAAGTCTGCTGTGTTTTGGTGGTTTGTGGTGGCAATGTCTCAGTTATAGCTTGTCATAGCAGATGAAAGTGTGAGTGCCAAATGTTTATGTAAATGCAAAATTGGGTGACAGTCCAAATATTTTTTTTAATGTCCTTTTTGATTTATGGGCACACAGCTGTACGAGTGCATTCATGGGGCCAAGGCAGCCTCGTAACTTTGCAGCATTCAGCCTGGGCAAGGAGGTTACTAAGAGGTGAAGAGTTACCATAACCCAAAGTTTGCAAACTTCTTGTGTGAATTGAACTGTTAATCTCATGACATCTCTTATTAAGCTCTGCAAAGCAGCTGTATTAGTTTTTTTTTAATAGCCCATCAGGGTGATACAGAGCTACAGAAAGGGGCTGGGTAATATTCCCAGATGGCACTGTTTACTTAGTTTCAGGCTGGGCAGATGGAAGCACTTCACCCCCCCCATCAATCTGAAGAAGGGTTTCAGCCCGAAACGTTGCCTATCTCCCTCGCTCCATAGATGCTGCTGCACCCGCTGAGTTTCTCCAGAATTTTGTGTACCCCAGATGGAAGCACTGTTGTCTGAGCCTCAAGCTGCGAATAAGCTTCAGATGGGCACAAAATGCGGGAGTAACTCAGCCGGTTAGGCTGCATTTCTGGAGAAAAGGAATAGGTGACGTTTCAGGTCAAGACCCGAATTGTCACCTATTCCTTTTCTCTAGCGATGTTACCTGTCCGGCTGAGTTACTCCAGCATTTTGTGTCTACCTTTGGTGTAAACCAGCATCTGCAGTTCCTTCCTGCACAAGAAGGACTTTAGCTTTGGTTCCTGCTCCTTATACCTTCACCCAGTGATCAATCTCCCTACCCCACAGCTCCTACAACCTAGATATTGGTTGAGAGCGTGATCGTGCTTGCTTCTAGGGGCTGCTAATGCCATACAATCACAGGAAAAATGACTACCATAATAATTGCAGAGAACCTGGGGAGCTAGAACTTAGCACCAAGAGGAAAAAGGTAGAAAAGTGAATAAATTGGTGGTCGATACCTTTCCATGCTTAAATGGACAGTTTTAAACTTTATTTCTGGTTCTCCATTCTTCACAAACAATGGGATATGATACTGTTTTTGGTTTTCTGAATATCACTTTAATATCACTTTCCTTTCCTTCCTCATCTCCCCCTCGGCTTGTTACTAGCTATTAGAATACATCGGCAAAGGGAAGAGCATAATGGATGTCGGTCTGGCGCAAGCAAGACATTCCCTCAGCACCAGAAGTCATTACTTTGAAGTCGAGATCGTTGACCCCGGTGAAAAATGCTACATTGCCTTGGGATTGGCACGAAAGGTAGGTGGCAAGAAACACACATACAGTTGGTACTTGAATTATTCTTTATGCGGAAGGGCAGTGTTCATGTAGGGAATTGGAACAGCTAGTATCAGCACTAAGATTGGCCATGTCTGATCCTGTCCCGACAATCCACGAAAAGCAACCCGGGTTATTGATGGAGATGACTTCTATTTTCTGCTCCAACTGTCCTCATTGCGTTTCTGGGTGATATTGCCAAGTAGCAAAAATGCACATTTTCAAGTGTTTCTAGATTATATAGCAACGAATGAAACTGGAGGAACTGAGTGTATTGAGTAGCATCTGTGGCTGGAAAGGAGTGGTCGACGTTTTGGGTCAAAACTCTGCATCAGGTATGGATCGATAACTGAATTGCAGACTGAAACTGCGGCAAGCAACAATGAAATGCGATTGAAAACGAAATCACCTTGGGCTCTTCATGTAGAGTGGACATCTTCATTTAAAGAAGTCCAGCTGTGTGGATAGGAATTCTGCTGTTTAGCTTATTAGTTTAATTTAGTTTATTCTACAGTATATTGAAAACCTACCATTTATTTTCAAATTCTTTATTCAGCCTCTTTTTTGAAGTTGCAATTTTAGTAGCTCTAAATGTTTGTGTGAATAAATTTGCAAAATAATCTTCTGAAGATCAGTTCTGATTACCCTATATTTGTTCCCCTCTCTTGGACAGTACTGAAAGTAATTGTACCACTTGGTTTGCAATCAATCCCAAACATTTTTTTTGGTGTCTCCATCTCTGCCTCTCTGCAATTGAACATGCACAGTTTCTCATTTTTCCAGCTCTGGTAAATGGACCCAAAACAAGAACTGTTTCTCCACCTGCTGAGTATTTCCGTCATTTTCTGTTTGCATTTTAGACAATGGTAGGGTGGGGAGAAGGGGTGCGGTGATTGCTGGCTGAGTCAATGGTTGGGTGGTGGTGCGCAGATTGTGGAGCTGGGAGCAAGCGAAGGAATAGAGGTGCGATGAGCAATCATAAAAGTTAAAGAAGGAACTTGTCCAGTGGAAGATAGAAGCTTCTGACTATAGTGGGCCCAGGTAGGGTGGAACCTTTAACTAGCCAACTCCAGTTAAAACCTGCTTTCTAGATCTGGGGAGCTTGTGGACACAACTGAATTTTGTTTCAGTAATGTTTAACTAGCATACATGTCACCTGGCATGTTTTCACATGCCGAGCAGCCTTTCAGCACTAACAAGTCATGCACATGGGTGTGCCAAGATCAATTTTGGCACATAGCTTTCTGCTTCAAGCATTGAAAAGGTCCTCCTCCTATGCCCTTGGGTTATTGGCTGGCTTCTTGTTTAACCTATCGTGCTGTAAATATTGCTGCCTTTGTGTCACAGAAAATCCCCGATGAATTCAATTCCACTTGCACCTAAAATTCTCCAGCTGTGGTTGCATCCTCGTGAATCTCTTGTGGACTCTCTCTGTGTGGTGATCACACCTGTATATAGCACCATTTGTCCAACTCCAGCATGACCACCCTGTTCTTTCCTCATTGCCCTATTCCTTAAAGCCAATAAAAGCAAGTATCCCACATTCCACTTTAAACACAATCCCAATGGAGAGTCCCACTCGCTTTGTTGCATTCCAGATGTTGGGATTACGGTTATTTTGGAAAGACTGGGAAATTCTGTGGAAGTTGAACAATTGATCGTGTTTCACGTGGGAGCCAAGGACACGGGAAATGTTTCCTGTAATAAATTTGAAAATTAGGAATCCGCACTTAAAAGAACAGTCATCTGCAGCTAAAGGGGTGGAGTCAGGGTGAAGGTATTTTGCTGATCTCTGGGCCAACCGTAGGAGATTTGGACATGTGAGTGTTTCCACAAGGATGGGCTACAGCTGACCTGGAAGGGGGGGCTAATAATCTGGGAAGAGATTAAACTGAGGGGACAAATCAATTAACTGAAGGGTGAGCAGACGGGGGAAAAAGACGTTCGTAAACATAAACTGATGGTAGAAATTGGGACTTTAATCGTAGGAATAAAAGGTCGCCAGGGCTTTGATGCAGATTAAGTAAAAAATTGAGGTGAGAAATCACGTGAACTGCTACTGGCAGGGAGAAGAGCAAGATAGCACAATGAGGTGTTATTTTGGGCAAAATACCTGAGGGAAAAGGAGTAGCTTTAAATACCAACTTGGTAAAATACAAAGAGCTTGCTTTGTAAGTCTTGAAGTGTGGGAAGTAAACTGGGGGTGTTTGAAACAGCGACGTCACAGGAAGAAGTAGATTTTAAACCACAAACAGAAACTTGGCAGCAACGTGAGCAGGAGTGGCAAATATACAGACCTGGCAGAGCATTATCTGGAGGGATGGACTAGGTAGGGAAGGAGGGCAGGGGTTGGCAGCATTGGTGAAGACCACCTTGGACAGGATTGACATACACCAAGGAGATGCAGATGGACTCAGCCTGGTGGGACACCACAGATACAAGGGAACCTTTACATTTGTGGGATTGTGCGCGGGAACTAATTGTGGAAGGGAAATGGCAGCGGAAATCAGTAAACAGAGCAAGGAAATGACAAAGTTCCAGGAGATCTTAATGGGCCAGTTGTTGAAGGGCACAGGGAAGGAATAAACCAGAAAAGAGAATGGAATTCATGCTACGTGTCGATCTCCTTCCTAGAACAGTGTGTCCGTGATGTGACAAAACAAGACGCTCGATTAGATCCCATGACAGTGATGCAACTGATCAGATAAATGACTTAAAATGCGGTGAGCGCTGGAAAAACGTGCTTAAAGGTCAAATTAAAGAGGAAATGTTAGCATCAGAGGATGGTTTTGGCAAGGCAAGTGCGTTGGTTTCAGAAACTGGAGATAAAAATGGTGAAGTGAATTGTACCTGGAACCTATAGGTTTGATGAAAGATAATTGAAAAGAATACCCAAAAGTCCGAATTTTATACCATATTTAAAAAAAAATTCAGTCAGCCTTTCCACCAAATATTTATGAATTGTCCTTTTGATATTTATAACATTCTCCATTTCATTGGTTTCTGATGAAAACGGATCCACGTGTTTACTAATCCCTTTGTAAAGAGGTTCTGACGTGACAGGGTATCCATCATTCGTCCGATGCTGCTGATTCCAACTATAGCATTTAAGAAGGAACTGCAGATGCTGGAAAATCGAAGGTAGACAAAAGTGCTGGAGGAACTCAGCGGGTGCAGCAGCATCTATGGAGCGAAGGAAATAGGCAACGTTTCGGGCCGAAAGCCGAAAGGAAATAGGCAACATTTCCTTCGCTCCTTAGATGCTGCTGCACCCGCTGAGTTTCTCCAGCACTTTTGTCCAACTATAGCATCCAGCTAAAAAAACGCAAGATGCTGGAGTAGCGCTGTGGGTCAGGCAGCATCCCTGGAGAAGGTTGAAATTTGCAGGTGTCGTTCAACGTCATTAGTTTCAGCATATATGGAACGGAACTGAGTCTTTTTTAAAGTACGAGCTGGGATTCAGAGGGAATTGATTGCTTCATTTGAATCAGAGAAAAATGAACATGCTGTGGCGTCAGCTAATGCACAGACCACTTATGGTGGAACCCTCGTCAGTAGGTACGAGGGCTGGCACGTCATGGGCTAGAGGGAGTGTCCTGCAACTGAAGGTTATCTTTCCTCGAGACCTGAGGAGTCAACAGGTAGCTGAGCCCGAGAGAACAACCTCGCTCAGCTACAGCAGCAATGATAGTTATGTTAGCGGACCAGCGTAACATGTAACACCTGAATAAAACTATCGTTTGAACCTGCCGGGCGTCTGGCCTTATTCACCACGTTTGGTGCCGCTACATTGCCGATACAACACTAAAGAACGGTCCCGACCAGAAAGGTCACCTCTCCTTTTCATCCCGAGATGCTGCCTGACCTGCTGAGTTACTCCAACACTTTTTGTCTCCCTTTGGTATAAATCGGCATCTGCAGTTCTTTGTTTCTACATGTAGGTACAACAAATTACTAGCAAGGAAAATAACACATTAGTTTTTAATCACAGGGGGGGTTGCAGTGAAAGAGTGGGGAAATCTATCTTCAATTATTTAGGGCTCTGGGGAGGCCATAGCTAATGTACTGAACCCAGTTTTCAATTTCCTGGGAATCCATGTTGATTATGAAGCATCCATCTATACATATAAGATTGTTAAGGGTTTGGACATGCCAGAGGCAGGAAACATGTTCCCGATGTTGGAGGAGTCCAGAAACAGGGGACGCAGTTTAAGAATAAGGGGTAAGCCATTTAGAACGGAGACGAGGAAACACTTTTTCTCACAGAGAGTGGTGAGTCTGTGGAATTCTCTGCCTCAGAGGGCGGTGGAGGCAGGTTCTCTGGATGCTTTCAAGAGAGAGCTAGATAGGGCTCTTAAAGATAGCGGAGTCAGGGGATATGGGGAGAATGCAGGAACGGGGTACTGATTGGGGATGATCAGCCATGATCATATTGAATGGTGGTGCCGGCTCGAATGGCCGAATGGCCTACTCCTGCACCAGTTGTCTATTGTATCCACGAATCCGACACACATCCCATGTTTCCTTCCACATCTCCACTAACGCCATCCACATCTCCATGCACCATTGTCTTCTCTCAGCCATCCCATACACGCTGAAACTAATGACGCTATACAACACTTGCAAATTTCCATGCTTTCAAAGTTGCAGAAAGCTCTAGACTCCTGCTACTTCTAGATGCCTGCTGATTAATCCAAACACTGCATTATATTGCAGCAATGGAATATGAAAGTAATGGTCAATTATTAGTGTTAAAGAAGGAACTGCTGTTGCTGGAAAATCGAGGGTACGCTAAATGCTGGAGAAACTCAGCGGGTGCAGCAACATCTATGGAGCGAAGGAGATAGGCAACGTTTCGGGCCAAAACGTTGCCTATCTCCTTCGCTCCATAGATGCTGCTGCACCCGCTGAGTTTCTCCAGCATTTTGCGTACAGTCAATTATTAGTGTTCATTCTTTCTGATGAATATAGTGAATAACGTTTGAGGTACTGATATTAAAATTCACCACCACCACCTTTGTACAGTGGCGTGTTTGGGTCAAACACTATGGAAAGATCACAACATCATGCAAAGATCTGTACAATAACTCGGTGGGCTTTTGGCACATTGTACAAGTTGCAGCTTTTTGAAAGATCTCTTCGTCCTACCTCTCTATCCCTTTCAAGTATTTATCTAATTGACTTTTAAAAGTCACTGCTGGATCAGCTTCCACCAGCTATTTTGGCAGTGTATTTTTTAGGATTATATTTGATGTTTGGTTTAGAGATACAGCGCTGAAACAGGCCCTTTGGCCCACCGAGTCCGCACCGACCAGGGACCCCCGCACATTAACACTATCCTACACACACGAGGGACAATTTACACTGATACCAAGCCAATTAATCTACAAACCTGTACGTCTTTGGACTATTGGAGGAAACCGTAGTTCCAGGAGAATGTTATCTCGTAGAAAATCCAGTCAGTCGTTGGGAGAACGTACAAACTCTGTACAGACAGTGCCCGTAGTCGGGATCGATGCCGGTATGTTGTAATTCTTTACGTAACTATCATGCTTTTGTGCTCTGTGCATTCTATTATTGCTGCTGAGGAGCCCTTTTTTAATGTGAAAGCAAAGAATTGCAGATGTTGGTTAATATGCAAAAGGATGCAAAGTGCTGGAGTAACTCAGCAGGTCAGGCAGCATCTTTAGAGAACATGGATAGGTGACGTTTCAAGTGCAGACTTTCAATTTCTAGTGTGTAGAGAGTGGATGAGAAATTGAAGAAGGGTCTCGGCTTCAAATGTCTCCTATCCATGTTCTCCACAGATGCTGCCTGACCCGCTGAGTTACTCCAGCACTCTGTGAAACGTCACCTATCCATGTTCTCCACAGATGCTGCCTGACCCGCTGAGTTACTCCAGCACTCTGTGAAACGTCACCTATCCATGTTCTCCACAGATGCTGCCTGACCCGCTGAGTTACTCCAGCACTCTGTGAAACGTCTCCTATCCATGTTCTCCACAGATGCTGCCTGACCCGCTGAGTTACTCCAGCACTCTGTGAAACGTCACCTATCCATGTTCTCCACAGATGCTGCCTGACCCGCTGAGTTACTCCAGCACTCTGTGAAACGTCACCTATCCATGTTCTCCACAGATGCTGCCTGACCCGCTGAGTTACTCCAGCACTCTGTGAAACGTCACCTATCCATGTTCTCCACAGATGCTGCCTGACCCGCTGAGTTACTCCAGCACTCTGTGAAACGTCACCTATCCATGTTCTCCACAGATGCTGCCTGACCCGCTGAGTTACTCCAGCACTCTGTGAAACGTCACCTATCCATGTTCTCCACAGATGCTGCCTGACCCGCTGAGTTACTCCAGCACTCTGTGAAACGTCACCTATCCATGTTCTCCACAGATGCTGCCTGACCCCGCTGAGTTACTCCAGCACTCTGTGAAACGTCACCTATCCATGTTCTCCGCAGATGCTGCCTGACCCGCTGAGTTACTTCAGCACTCTGTGAAACGTCACCTATCCATGTTCTCCACAGATGCTGCCTGACCCGCTGAGTTACTTCAGCACTCTGTGAAACGTCACCTATCCATGTTCTCCACAGATGCTGCCTGACCCGCTGAGTTACTCCAGCACTCTGTGAAACGTCACCTATCCATGTTCTCCACAGATGCTGCCTGACCCGCTGAGTTACTCCAGCTTTGTCTTTTTTTAATGTTATCAATTTGTCTGTCACCTTTAAAGATTTAAGTACATGAACCTACAGATCTTTCCATCCCTGTGCTGATGTTAAAATCACACCATTTGCTTCTGCTCATTATTCAATTAAATTGTTTTGACACATTCAGTGCGAAAAGGTGCAATGCCACCATCATTTATAGGGCCATTAGGGATGAGTCTTACGTACAGTGACTCTGTTGCTGTCTCTCAGCGGCAAATATTTGTGTTCGACCCTGACCTCGGGTGCTCTCCGTCTGTATTGAGTTTGCACGTTCTCCCTGCGATTGCGTAGGTTTCCTCCGGGTGCACCAAACATCCAAACGACGTTGGTTTGTAGGTTAATTGGCCATCTGTAAATTAACCCTAGTGTGTAGGGAATGGACAGGAAAGTGGGGTAACATAGAACTGGTGTGAACGGGTGAGTGAGTAATGGTCGGGGTGGACTCAGTGGGCTGAAGGTCCTATTTCTCTGCTGTATCTCTAAACTAAACTAGACCTGCATGAAAGAATTTAAGGAAACATTAAACATTGTCCCCCAACCCCTGACAACCACGAACACTGCTACATTACAGTCAGCAAGCCCTTCCCTCTCGCTTCCTTTTCCAGCTTCCCTCCCTCCACATCCCCGCCGCGAGCTATTCTACCGCGAGGTACTCCAGTGCCGCCTTCCCCAGAACCGGTTGCTTTTACTATTCATCATTCTCGCTGCCTCTCTTCCCCTCCGCCTCTGTTTACAAAACAGCCAGTCCACTTCATGGAGCACTGTGCCCGACACAAGGAGTCTCAAGAGGGGAGATAATAACAAAGATAAAGTTGGCAAATTTATCACTGGGTTGCCACCTGGGGACTTTGAACTATTATCTTGTGCCAAGTCAAATTCTACGTTTTCATCAGCGAGTATATATTTGGACGTTGAGGTGGAGGTTAATTAGTGGAACAAGATTGAGTTCAATGGTTTCCTCTTATTCTTGTGATGTTATGAATGGAAAAGAAAATTGGCTACAGACTTTCGAGGCATTAGCAAAAAGATGCCTTTGGAAAAATAAACATCATGCTTTCCGATTTTCTTACCACTTTCTGCTAAAATAGCATCCTACTTATTTTTGCAGTATCGCATTTGAAACAGTGGAAAATGTTGCAGTACTTTTGATTTTGACAGGTTCCCCTCTGACTGTTCTCCTCGCAAGTCTCTTTTACCAAGTACATTGTCTCCTGCTGTGATGTAATCTTGCAGGTGACAGACTCCCACAGCCAAACTGTGACAAAAGTGACACCTTTCTAAAATGTCTCTAAACTCCAGAGTACAGTTGTGCTGCATGGTCGTGCAGGTTACTGACTCCAGCTGTGCTCTTCTGCTTCTGTCGTGTGTCTTTTAGACCTGCAGCTCCGTTGAGGCGAGGCAGGCCAACGTGTCATCGTCCGGGTCAATCAGACGTCGTTCACCATTTGGTGGCCGGTGTTTGGGGCAACTGGTGACTATGTGCTCCACTGTCTGTGTTGGGTCCCCACACTCGCAGGAGGCGCTGTCCACGAGGCCCCACCTCTTCATCGCTACTCCATATCGTCCGATGCCTGTCCTCAAGCGGTTGAGGGTTGTCCACTGCTTTCGGGGCAGGTCCTGGCCAGGGACGTCCGTGGGGTCATCGATGTCATGGTGTAGCCTAGATGGTTCCGCTGACTTCCACTGGTCTCTCCATCCCGTCTTGACCCAGGCGGCCTTAGAAGCGTCAGCTGGTGTTGTGCAGAGCAGGTCTTGGGCTTGTGTGGCAAAGGGGTGCCGTGACTTGAGGCGCACTCGTCGCGGTGTCTCTGTGACGATCTGATGGAGGAGGTGGGATTCACTGGTCTGTGCCTTTCGAGAGAGGGCCAGCGTGGCTGCTTCTCGTCTGATGTTGGCCGGGGCGATGCCAGCGAGGACGGGCAGTTGGTTTACTGGGGTGGCTCGCAGGCATCCGGAGACAGTCCGCAGGGCGCTGTTGAGGGCAGCATCGATCTGTGCTCGAGTTGCAGTTACTACCTCTTGCTGCAAAATAGTGCCTAAGTTTACTGATGAGACAAAACTTAATGGGAAAGTTGTAGTTGTAAGGATGACAAGAAAAGATATAGGTGGGTTACAGGAGCAGCCAAATGGAATACGGAGTGGCGAAACGAGAAGTTATACACATTAAGTTAAGCGAGATGTTAGCACGGAATAGATACGGTAAATGCAGTCTTTTACCCAGAATAGGTGAATAAAGAATCAGGGGACATAAGTTTAAAGTGAGATGGGCAAGATGTAATAGGAACCCGAGAGGTAACTTTTTCACACAGAGGGTGGTGGGTGTATGGAACAAAATGCCTGGGGAGGTAGTTGAGGCTGAGACTATCACAACATTAAAAAAAACATTTGGATAGGTACATATCGGGTTCAGAGGGATATGAGCCAAATGCAGGCAAGTGGGACTAGTGAAGTTAGGGCATGTTTGATGGCGTGGGCCAGTTGAGCCGAAGAGCTTGTTTCCACGCTGTGTAACTGACACTTTGACTCTAAGCCATGGCTGATAGTACTGTAAATTGCCACTCGTGTGTCGGGAGTGGATGAGAAAGTAGGATAACATAGAACTCGTGTGAAAGGGTGATCAATGGTCAGCGTGGACTCAGTGGGCCAAAGGGCCTGTTTCCATGCTGTATCTTTAAACAAAACAAATATTTCTTTAATACTCAGTAGCCTGGACTATATAACCTGCTCACTCTTCCCCTTTTAACCAAATTTCTGCTTTCAACGTGTTGGGGTCCTGTTGCACCAGTGATTTCTGCTGGGGGGTGCTGTTGTGTAGAGTAATGAGTGGTTCTTGCTCTGGAGTCGGAGAGGGTATATTTAGTTGAAGAGTTTCTACTTTTACACTTGGGTGCTGAAGTGGTTTTAGAGCAGCATTTCAAGTACTTTGATTCCGGTTCGCTGTGGGGACAGGAGTTGCTGAGGGCTGGTAATTGTCTATCTGGTGTTAGGATCATTGATGATTTAGGGAGGAACAAGGAACTCCAGAGGGCAAGAAGGGTCCCGACATGAAACATCCACCTACCCATGCTCCCCAAGCGGCCTTGACCTGCTGAGTTACTCCAGCACTTTGTGTCTTTAAAAATCAATTTGGGAACCAGTTGCTGCAGCTGCTAGTTATATAATAATAATAATAATAATAATATATTTAATTGTCATTGCACAGAGGTACAACAAGATTTGGTATGCAGCTTCCATCTGATGTAATAACTTAATCAACTAAAAATGTAGACACGCAGAGAAACAAGATTAAAAAATCCCAGTAAAACAGTATAAAGTGCAAATAGGTCTGTGCCGGGTCGATGTGCGACGTGACCATCCGAGGGAGACAGTTCATGGGAGGGGGGGCACTCAGCAGGGCCGGTTCAGAGCCGCTATAACTCTGGGGATGAAGTTGTTCCTAAGTCTGGAGGTGCGGGCGTAGGCGGCCTTGTAACGTCTGCCGGATGGTAGAAGTTCGAACAGACTTTTGCAAGGGTGTGAGGAGTCTTTGTGGATGCTGACGGCCTTCCTGAGGCACCGTGTATAGTAAATGCCCTCCAAGGCTGGTAGCGGTGTCCCAATTATCTTCTGCGCTCTCTGGACGACGTGCTGAAGAGCTCACCTCTCCGACTCCGTGCAGCTGAGATACCCCACAGAGATGCCATATGATAGTATGCTCTCTGTGGTGCAGCGGTAGAAGGTTGTCAGCAGCTGTTGGGGCAGACCAGTCTTTTTCCGTGTTCTCAGGAAGAACAGTCGTTGCTGTGCCTTTTTGACCAGTGCAGTGGTGTTGGTGGATCATGTGAGGCCCAGAAACTTGAAGCTGGACACTCTCTCCACACTGTCTCCGTTGATAGAGATTGCAGCGTATTCCCCATTATGTGTCCTTCTGAAGTTCTTAATGAGCTCCTTGGTCTTTGAGGTGTTTAGGGACAGGTTGTTATCTGAGCACCAGTCCGCCACGTTCTGCATCTCCGCTCTATAGTGTGTTTCAACACCGTTGGTGATCAGCCCGATCACCGTTGTGTCGTCTGCAAACTTAACAATGGTGTTGGTGGCGAGTGCAGGGACACAGTCGTGGGTGAAGAGGGAGTAGAGCATGGGGCTCAGTACACAGCCCTGTGGTGTGCCGGTGCTCAGGGTGATAGTGGAGGACAGGTGCGGCCCCAGTCAGGAAATTCAGGATCCAGTCGCATATCGACGAGCTGAGGCCTAGCTGGTGGAGTTTGGTGGTGAGCTTGGTGGGGATGACCGTATTGAAGGCAGAGCTGTAGTCTATGAAAAGCATCCTCACATACGTGCCCTGTCTTTCCAGGTGAGTCAAGACAGTGTGAAGAGCCAGAGAGATGGCATCCTCTGTGGATCTCTTTGCCCTGTATGCAAATTGATGAGAGTCCAGTGAGGCAGGGATGCTGGATTTGATGTGTGAGAGGACCAGCCTTTCAAAGCACTTCTTGGTTATTGGTGTTAAGGCAACCGGACTGTAGTCGTTCAGGTTGGTGATTTTTGTCTTTTTCGGCACCGGCACTACGGTAGCTGACTTGAGGCACTTGGGGACCGTTGCCAGAGATAGAGACAGGTTAAAGATCCTGGTGAATACCTCTGCCAGCTGCACAGCACAGTCCTTAAGTACCCTACCCTGGACTCCGTCCGGGCCTGCAGCCTTGCATGGATTGACCCTTCGCAGAGCGCACTGTACATCCTGTGTGCTCAATGTTAAGACCTGTTACTCCACCATATCTTGAGAACATTTCAGTAGCAGTAATCACTTCTTCCTTTGTGGGACTCAAGAGGCAAGCGTGTTTTATTGTCATATGTCCCAGATAGAACAATTCTTACTTGCTGCAGCACAGCTCAATATGGAAACATAATACACTGTAAACAATATAATAAACGTGAGAGACAAAAAAGTTCAGTGTGTGTGTGTATATGCACACATATAAAAATACGGATCATGTATATATAATATTATATATATATACACACACACACATACGTGCACACAAAAAAACAAACAATAATCGTGCAATAATAACAATAATAGTCCGTGTAGTTCAGAGTTTATTTAAGGTTGTAGTGCTCAATAGCCTAATGGCTGTAGGGAAGAAGCTGTTCCTGAACCTGGACTTTACAGTTTTTATGCTCCTGTACCTTCTTTCCGATGGCAGGGGTGGTTTTTTGATTCTGGCTGCCTTTTTGATTCTGGTAGATCCCTTCGATGGTGGGGAGGGCCGAGCCGTGATGCAACCAGCCAATATGCTCTCTACTGTACACCTGTACATATTCAAGAGAATTCTCTCTGACAAACCAAATCTCCGTAATCTTCTCGGGGACTAGAGGCGTTGATGCGCTTTCTTTATGATCGCATCAGTGTGCTGGGTCCAGGAAAGCTCTTCAGAAATATGCACTCCCAGGAATTAGAAGTTGTTGGCTTTCTCCACCATCGTCTCGTCGATATTAACAGGATTGTGAGTCCTCATCCTGTAAATAGCTCGTTCTAAGCTTCCCCCCAGTCTAGCGTCAGTCAATAAAATACTGAGTCAAGCACGTGCGCATCTAAACTTTATTTTGGAAAAAAACAATAACAGTTCCCCACTACTATACCTAATCACCGCGGGTTTGATCCTTGTATAAGCCTGGCCAAGCCCTTCTAGCCTTGTGCAAGCAGAGACACTCCAGAAGGTCAAGCAATAGACAATAGGTGCACCGCCATTCAATGTGATCATGGCTGATCATCCCCAATCAGTACCCCGTTCCTGCCTTCTCCCCATATCCCCTGACTCCGCTATCTTTAAGAGCACCATCTAACTCTCACTTGAAAGCATCCAGAGAACCTGCCTCCACCGCCCTCTGAGGCAGAGAATTCCACAGACTCACAACTCTCTGTGAGAAAAAGTGCTTCCTCGTCTCCGTTCTAAATGGCTTACCCCTTATTCTTAAACTGTGGCCCCTGGTTCTGGACTCCCCCAACATCGGGAACATGTTTCCTGCCTCTAGCGTGTCCAAATCCTTAACAATCTTATATGTTTCAATAAGATCCCCTCTCATCCTTCTAGATTTCAGAGTATACAAACCCAGCCGCTCCATTCTCTCAGCATATGACAGGCCCGCCATCCCGGGAATTAACCTTGTAAGCCTACGCTGCACTCCTCTCAATAGCAAGAATGTCCTTCCTCAAATTAGGGGACGAAAACTGCACACAATACTCCAGGTGTGGTCTCACTAGGGCTCTGTGCAACCGCAGTCCGAAGCGTTCTCCCAGAAGATCGACGCAGGACCTCGTGGGAGCAGCCTTTTATAGGTCCCCGAACCATGAGGGCCGAACCACATGGGGGTGGTCTCCATACAGTCCAATAACAGGTATCGATGAACACAGTACATGATAGAACTTTCCCTAACCCAATAATACAATGTATCTGACGAAGTCTCTAGATGCAAGTTAACAGAGATGAATTGTGCAACATGTGCCTGGATATTCAAGAAACCCAGTCAAGTCTCACCACTTAACCCAATCAACATCTAGCAAGTAATGTTTTGCAACAATATTTACAATGTGTATGTCTGGTTTGCATTCACCCAATCCATTTCATGCAATTTACACCTAATTGTCAGAATCTGCAGATGTTCCATCCTTTCCCTGCAACTCTTATCTAGGCTCTAGACAAGCTGGCACCATTCTGCAGCTTGTCCCATTTCTGCAGAAAGCACATTTAAAATGACCAAATGGCCTAGCAGCCCAGAAGCCTTTACTCAATTTTAGTGTCCTGGGATCTCCAATTTGGCCAGAATTGGAGATCCTCCCTATTCTAGTCCACAATCAGTTCCTTGGTCTTACTGACATTGAGAGCCAGGTTGTTGTGCTGGCACCATTTGGTCAGTCGATCAATCTCACTTCTATACTCTGACTCATCACCATCTGTAATTCGTCCAACAACGGCGGTATCGTCGGCGAACTTGAAGATGGAGTTCGCACTATATCCGGCTACACAGTCATGAGTATAGAGTGAGTACAGCAAGGGGCTGCTCTGGTTTGGGTGAAGTTGAAACATGCTGAGCAAGTTAGTCCCTCTGGCTTCATATTTAATTTCTCTTCTCTCTTGATCTGACAGCCTTTAGTCTCCTTTTCACCTCCAGCCTTTGTCGCATACTCCAACCATCTGCCTATGAACCCCCTCACCTGTATCCACCTATTACTTGCCAGGATTAATCCCATGCCCACTTCTTTTCCAGCTTTCTCCTCCCGGCGACTGCCATCAGTCTGGAGAAGGGTTCCAACTGCTATTCCCTTCCCAGAATGTTGCCTGATCTGCTGTGCTCTCCCAGCACTCCACTTTTTGCCTCCGCTTGTGGATGCTTCTCCAGAAATGCTACAGTGTTTCAGGCAAATGATTAAACCACCGTGGTCTGGACATCCGGTGGCGCTGTTGCTAGCTGCCTCCGCCCGCGGTCTGGCTGTCTTTTTTAATTGTGTTATGTTTAGAGTGATTTTTTAGTTTTTAGTTTTTTTTCGGTATTTTATGTGGGGGGGAAGCGGGTAGGGTAAGGGGGAAACCGTCCTTCAGTCGCTTCCTGGCGAGGATGCGGCTATTATCCTCGCCCCCCCCCCCCCCCTCGCGGCCCACCAGCTGGATTGGCGTGGCTTTTCCTGCCGGGACCAGACTAGAGCTTCAGCAGCGGCGGCGAGGCGCTGGTAAACATCGCGGAGCGGGCGAGGCCTTCGTGGGATCGCCGCTTGGAGCTCCGGAGTGCTGGGCAGCTGCTCCAACATCGTGGAGCTGTGGGTGCGGAGCTCCCAACGCGGGCGGCGCTGACTTTAACATCGTGGAGTCCTGGGACCCTTTGCCGGGGGTCGCCAGCGCGAATCTCCGCCCAGCGCGGCCTGTGGACATCGGGAGCCGCGGACTCCGGTGGAAGGTGGCTGACGAGAGGTTTCCGGCGAGAGGGCCTGAACATCGGGCCGCCCATAGCGGCGTCTACGGAGTGCTCGGGTGAACATTGGGGAACATCGGCGAGGAGGTTGACTGGACTTTGGTTCCTTTCCTCGCAGGGGGGGGGGGGGACTTTGGTGCTGCTGTGGGGATGTTTGTGTTGTGGAATATTGTGTTCTGTGTTTTGTGTTTGTATGACTGTAAGGGAAAAATAATTTTGTTGTCTCTTCATTGAAGACAATGACAAAAAATGAAATCAAATTGACTTTCAGGCCTCACTGATCTCACTGTTGTGCATCTAATGTATTTGCTTCACTGCTCCACTGATGTCATGCAATCTTGTAGCCAGGGACAGACTTTAATCAGATGCCAGGGCCTGGAAGGGGTTCAGGAAGCAATGTGGCTTGAGTTGTAGTATAATATCTGATCTACGTTCCTGATGACGTCTGGTGGGCAAAGTTCATTTGAAGTGTAACGTAGAAAATGTAACAACTAATTAGCCTATAGCAAAGTTCCACAAACTGCCAGGAATTAAATTGCTAACTGAATTGTTTCGGTGATGTCGATTGAAGAATAATTTAATGTCCGCTGCAGATTTGTTGTCCTTCAAATAGTTCTACCTTTTGCCACCATTAGACCATCAGAGACAACTGAAAATACCTCATCTGAAAGAGGTTCGCTCCAACAGTGCAGTATTCATTCAGCACACTAATGGGAACGTGAATCTAAATTGCACTTTGCTTAAATCCCTTGAGTGTGAATCATATTCCAAGTCTATTTTCCAGCAAGATCACATTTCCTCCATAAATCCAAAATATAGAAATAGTGACAATGCATACTTACATACAATTTTTTCCATAAACGGGATCCTGGCATCACGAACAAGGCAACATTTATTGCCCGTCATTAATTGACCCTTGTGAAGTGACAGTGAGCTGCTGCCATGAACCACTGCAGTCCTTTTGGTAAAGGTATTCCTGCAGATGTGGGTGAGGACAAAGCGGCAGTGTGGCTGAGAATCTCGACTGATGAACAAAGACTGGAGGGACAACTTGCCTGCTGCCTGCACACTAATTCCCCCCCCCCCCCCCCCCCCCCGCCCCTCTGCAGATGGGATCGTGCAGCAGGTCATACGAGGTAAGGATGGGAAAGCATGTTGCGTTGGGTGCTGTTGGGAGTACAAACTGTGGGGTGGCTCAGTGACGCAGCGGGTAGAGTTGCTGCCTCACAGCGCCAGAGACCCGGGTTCAATCCTGACTACGGGCGCTGTCTGTACAGAGTTTGTACGTTCTCCCCGTGACTGCGTGGGTTTTCTCCAGGGGCACCAGCTTCCTCCAACACTCCAAGGTTTGCAGGTTAAACGGCTTTGGTTAAATTGTCCCTGGTGCGTCGGACAGTGCTAATGTATGGGCCAAAAAGCCTGTTTTTGCACTGAGTCTCTAAAGTAAAGTCTAAAGTATTCCCGCAGTGCTGTCAAAGTAGAGATTCCAACTTTAAGACTCAGCAGCGATGAAGGGACATTGATTATATTTCCAAGTCAGGATGGTGTGTGACTTGGAGGGGAACCCGTGGGTGGTGGTGCTCCCATCTCCTCCTTGACAATAGCGGGAGGTGCCGTTGAAGTAGCCTGGGTGAGTTGCCTGAATGTGCACCGTGCCTCAGAGTGGCCTGAATGTGCATCATTACTCAAAGTGGGTAAGTTGCTTGGTGAACCAGTCTGGATTTCATATTTAAGATGCAAAAATATAAAACAGAAAAGATTCAGCAGGTCAGGCTGTTTTGTGAAGTGGGAAACATGTCAGGTCAGTTAAGTTATTGATTTTAAATAGCGACTATTTCTCCACTGATGCTACCTAACCAGATTATTTCCACAAGTAAGTGAAAATCCAAATAATTCTGATCAAACACAAATAGAGAAGATGCGTGAAGACACAAGGAACTGCAGATGCTGGTTTACAAAAAAGTAACTCCGTGGGTCAGGCAGCATCCCTGGAGAACATGCATAGGTGACGTTTCACAGAGTGCTGGAGTAACTCAGCGGGTCAGGCAGCATCTGTGGAGAACATGGATAGGTGACGTTTCACAGAGTGCTGAAGTAACTCAGCGGGTCAGGCAGCATCTGTGGAGAACATGGATAGGTGACGTTTCACAGAGTGCTGGAGTAACTCAGCGGGTCAGGCAGCATCTGTGGAGAACATGGATAGGTGACGTTTCACAGAGTGCTGGAGTAACTCAGCGGGTCAGGCAGCATCTGTGGAGAACATGGATAGGTGACGTTTCACAGAGTGCTGGAGTAACTCAGCGGGTCAGGCAGCATCTGTGGAGAACATGGATAGGTGACGTTTCACAGAGTGCTGGAGTAACTCAGCGGGTCAGGCAGCATCTGTGGAGAACATGGATAGGTGACGTTTCACAGAGTGCTGGAGTAACTCAGTGGGTCAGGCAGCATCCCTGGAGAACATGGATAGGTGATGTTTCAGGTCAGGGCCCCATCAGACTGAAGAAGGGTCCCGACCTGTGGAGTTACTCCAGCACTTTGTGTCTTTTTAACAGAAAATTGAATTGAATTGAATTTCTTTGTTTGTCATTCAAAAACAAGTTTGAACAAAATTTCGTTACCATGCAGTCAAAACAGGAAAAAAGCAACAAAACACACAATTAACACAAAAAGCTGGAGAAACTCAGCGGGTGCAGCAGCATCTAAGGAGCGAAGGAGATAGGCGACGTTTCGGGTCGAGACCCTTCTTCAGACTCACAATTTAACACAAACATCCCTCTCAGTGACTCTCCTCCAGGCACCTCCTCACTGTGACTGAAGGTAAAAAAAAGTCTTATCCCTTCCGTGCTTCATCTCCCGTGATCTGGCAGTCAAACTGCTGCATCGAGGCGATCGAGGCTCCCGATGTTGAAGCCCCCGCTGGGCGATGGAAGATCCCGCGGCCGATTTTAACCTACGGCGGCCGATGAAAGGCCCTGCGAACGGGCCGATTGAAGCCTTACGATTCGGGGCGGACGAAGTGGCTGTTACTGGAGCTCCCGATTTTGCCGTCCACAGGGCCCGCGACTGAAGCATCCGAAATCGAGTCGCAGCCTCATCGCAACGCCCCCACAGCCTCCGAAGTCAGCCAGCTCTGCAAAGGTAAGTCTGCAGGCTCTGTGACCGGAGCCCTCAAGGTCGATTCCAGTTGGAGGCCGCCAGCTCCTCGATGTTAGGCCTCAGCGCAAATGGAGATACAACAGGGAAAAGGGTTGCATCTCCGTTGAAGAAAGAGATTTTAAAAAGTTTCCCCCACTCCCCCCACATTATACACAACTAAAAATAGACTAAAACATACATCTAACATTGACAATACGACAAAGAAAGAAGAAAGACAGACGGACTGCAGGCGAGCCACAGCTGCATGTGCAGCGCCGCCACTCGGAATGCATGTCTACTCAGCAGGTCATGCAGCATCCATGGGAAGAGAAACGGATCAAATGTTTCAGATTGAAGACAGTTCTCACAGATACAACCTGGCCCGCCGAGTGTGTCCAGTATTTTCAGCTTTTGTATTGATTATCTTCTGTTTTTATTTTCAATTTCTTGCGTCTGCAGTATTTTGCTTTTAAGGGAACTGCCTTTTAGGAGAAATTTAATGTCTTCAAAACTCTTGAAGAATACTTAATATCTTGAACTAAGGCTCAAGAGAAATAGTGTTTGACGTTTGTAGTTTTTTACTGTGTACTGGTGCCAAACCTAAGAGTACCACTAGCAAAACACTGGATCATGGGAAATGACAAAGCACAATTATTAGTGTGGATTCTTGCATTCGTCAGTTTTTTTTATTACTACACTCAGAATGTTCTGCATTTGAGGCCCTTGGCCTTTCACCTGTCCCTCGTGAAATGTTAAGGGTCTTGGCACAATTTCATTTCTAAGAAGTTTCATTTTACCATTTATAAATGATTCCAGATGGCACAGAAATTAATGCAGATATCACCACTGTTGATATTGAACCAAGAAGTTCAAACCTGATTCTGCTTTTCCGTGCACGTATTCCAAATAATTAAAGCTGCTGGCAGCGATGGCTTGTCTAGTGAGGGAAGAGATTGCCAGATGAGTGGGCAGAACTGAGAATTCACAGTAAGCCTAAAGAGCCTGTCCCACCAGCATGCGACTGCATGCGGCGAGCGTGACCTAACATGTTCGCTTGAGGCGTACGGCCTCGCACGGCTGGTCCCACTTCGATCGCCGGAGCCATATGGAGTTGTGCGTGGCTGGTCCCGACATCGTGCGGGGCTCCGAAAAACTGACATTGTTCAAAAATCCCGCGCGGCAACGGCCGTCGGCCCGCAGCCGCATTGAGGCCGCGCGCAACGCCTCGACGCCGTTCGCAGCGTCTTCACGGCGTATGCCTAGCGCGTGGCGTTGGGCGATGATGTCACCGCCCAGCGTGCCGTTGCGTGATGATGTCACCGTCCGACGCCGTGCGACATCCAAACTCAGTCGGCCCGCCTCCTGCCCAGCTGATTGGCGAGTATGATGTCGGGACCAGCCACGCACAACTCCATACACCTCCGCGGTTGGAAGTGGGACCGACCCCGCGAGGCCGTACGGCTCAAGCCACCACGTTAGGTCGCGCTCTCTGCATGCAGTCGCATGCTGGTGGGACAGGCCCTTAAAGATACGGGCGGCGCAGTGGTAGAGTTGCTGCCTTACAGCGCTTGCAGCGTCAGAGACCCGGGTTCGATCCCGACCACGGGTGCTGTCTGTACAGAGTTTGTACATTCTCCCCTTGACCGCGTGGGTTTTCTCTGCGATCTTTGGTTTCCTCCCACACTCCAAAGATATCCAGGTTTGTAGGTTAATTGGCATGTTATATGTAAATTGTCCCTAGTGTGTGTAAGATAGTGTTAATGTGTGGCGATCTTTGGTCGGTGAGGACTTGTTGGGCCGAAGGACCTATTTCTACGCTGTATCTCTAAACTAAACTAAACTAAATAATGAGCCAGCCAAACATAGACTACAGTAAAATCCTGTTTTGTATCGATAAGTATCAGTTATATTAAAAAAGGTTAATCAACAGGTTGAGCAGGTTTTACAGGAGGAAAGACACAAAATCAAGAGATGGCCATCAAGGCTGTGCTCCCTGCAGATCACCAGCCCCTCTCACTCACCCCCAACGACGTGTATGCGGCCCTGAGCAGGATTAATGCACGAAAGGCTGCTGGCCCTGACGGCATCCCCGGGTGTGTCCTCAGGACATGTGCTGCGCAGGTGACAGACGTCTGGACTGACATTTTCAACCTGTCACTTGCCCAAGCAGCTGTCCCCACACCTCCATCGTGCCGGTGCCAAAACACTCCACTGCGGCGAGCCTCAACGACTTCGCCCAGTTGCACTTACTCCCATCATCACTAATTGCTTCGAGAGGCTGGTCCTGGCACACCTCAAAGGCTGCCTACCTCCCACACTGGACCCCCATCAGTTCGCCTACCGCAAGAACAGGAGTGCGGAGAATGCCATCTCCACGACACTTCACTCCACCCTCTCCCACCTCGACAACAGAGACACCTACGTGAGAATGCTGTTCATCGACTATAGCTCAGCATTTAACACCATAACTCAGTGGACTTGTGAGTTATGCCCCTGTCCAACGTAGGAAAGCTGAACGGAAACCTCTGGAGACTTTGCGCTTCACCCAAGGTTTCCGTGCGGTTCCCGGAGGTTTTTGTCAGTCTCCCTAATGGTCAAAAGTGGTTTCCGCTTCTTCTATGTTCTGGCGATTGATGGCTGGGAGAAGCCATCAGAACATTCTATCTGCAGATGTTGCTTAACATGCTTGCTTTATTTTCTTTCATGGACTACATGACGCAGTAGAAAAAAAAAACCTCTTTTGCTCCCTACAATGATGGTTGCAGGGAGCAGAAGTTGATTGTCCTATGCCTCTGCTTTATTTGGGCATCAGTGCGGTATCAGAAGTGTTGGGCTCACTCAGGTGACAGTGCCACCAAAGTAAAAGTGCCAGATTCATTGAAGGCGTCTCTTGCCCTTTGCTCTGTGCAAAAGGTGGTTCAACGTTTCACCTGAAAGGAGTGTTTGGATCCAGGACAGCGGGAAGTGAGAAAGTGAAAGGGCAGTTTTGTTTCCAGCAAGAGAATGTTCTCTAATCAGCCTCCAAAGCATCTGGTTCGTGGCTGCGAAAGCTGCTTCCCACTATTAGAAAGAGTGCCAGCAGTTCCAACACGAACATCACATTGAACTAATCTGAGAGTGTTATTTCTAAGATGTTGCAGTCAGAGTTCACCAGAATTGCAGTTGATTGTACATTTGAATTTCAGAAAAATGTTGACATGCTTCAACGTTGATGATTAATGGCTGAGTAAGTTGTCACAGATGAGGGGTTTAAAATGTGGTACTCGAGACATATTTGGTTTAACAACAGGAAACAGCCTAAGTAGGATATCTCTGTTAATCCTGGTCATGTGTAACAGCTCCATTCACAAATCCCAACATCCACGTTTCTTTCATTCACCCACCTAAACTAATCCTGAATGTTGATACAGCATCTGCGTCAACCGCAAAAGCTTGGAAGTGAATTCCAGAGTTGTGTGATTCTGTGTTATTCTTATTCTGAACTGAATTGATTATAATTAATCTTGTGTTTCATCTCTTGTTCCAGGCCCGTAACTGTTAGAATTAGTCAGCTGCTCATCCAATCTTCCATAATTTTTTAATACATATCATGTTATCCGAAATCAGCAAATGTTCAACCAAGGTGTCGGCCTGTCATTAAAAACTATGATTGTCACATGTAATGGTACAGTGAAAAGTGTTGTTTTGCATACTATCCAAGCAGAACAGATGTAGCATTCAGAGCCTCAAATTCAAGTACTTCTGCTTCTTGCGTGTGGCGTGCACAGCCTAAAGCTGTAAGACTGATTGCATTTGTTGAAACAGGGTGGACCACGTGAAGGTTGCAATCTCCCACCCCAAATTCAAGTACAATAGACACAGAGTGCAGAATATAGTTCTCAGCATTGCAGCACATCAGTTCCAGAGACACAGTCCAATGTCCGCAATGGGGTAGAGGTGAATTGGACAATGCAGATGCTCAGTTCAAAAGCCTGATAATGGAGGGGACAAAGCTATTCCTGAGTCTAGTGGTGCACGCTTTCAAGCTCTGTACCTCCTGCTGGTTGGGAGCAGGGAGAGGAATGACTGATCCGGGGTATGATGAGTCTTTATCTATTTTTAAGATTGTGATTCCAAAGAAGCTGTGTCAAATTCTCATTATTCTTCTATCGCTCATACTGGTGCTGTACAACCTTTGTCTAGTTTTATCCAAGCGTATTATTGGTAGTTGTATTCTGTGTCCCTTCATGAGGTTCAGTGAGCTTTTTTGTTTCGTGTCACGTTCTGTGTGCCTGATCCCAAACCCCGTTACACCGAGTCTACTTGGAGTCACTGAGTTATATCACACCCTTTGTGAGAGACCCTTTGGCATGCTGACTAAGATGTCTCCCTGAGCAAGTCTCATCTCTGCGTCTAGCCCATATCCTTCTAAACCTTTCATATCCATGTACCTGTACAAATATATATATCTTTAACATTGTAATTGTACCTGACTCACAGTGGCTCAGCACTAGAGTTGCTGCCTTACAGCGAATGTAGCGCTGGGTTCGATCCCGACTACGGGTGCTGTCTGTACGGAGTTTGTACGTTCTCCCTGTGACCTGCGTGGGTTTTCTCCGAGATCTTCTGTTTCCTTCCACACTCCAAAGACGTACAGGTTTGTAGGTTAATTGGCTTGGTAAATGGAGAAATTGTCCCTAGTGTGTGTAGGATAGTGTTAATCTCTAAACTAAGCTCATTCCACATACGCAACGCACTGCTTTCCCTCGGGTTCCTTTTAAATCGTTCCCCTCTAAACTTAGATCTATGCCCACAAGTTTAAGACTCCCCTACCCTGGAAAAAGAAGACTAACCATCCACCTTATCCATACCTTTCATGATGTAATATACACTAAGTTTAGCTGCTGTGTTCATTTTGTACAAAAATGCATTTTCTTGCACTCAATAACATACAACACCAACTGACACAGTTACATTCATATCAATATCTGTTCAGTTTCCCTTTTGTCCTTTACCCTCAAGTTCCAAGTCACTAATATATAATAGAGTCATTCTGATATCAACAAATGTTGACATGACATATCCAGAGCTGTATCCAAAGTATTGATGAAATCAGATGCCCCAGATCTGAGCTTTGACAAATGGAGAATGTCACAAGGCACAATTTTTTTTTTGTGTTCAAGTTTGATACCCTTTCAATGTTCCTTAATGTTATATAATACGCTCCTCTGCACTACCCCTTGACTCAGAACAATTTAACGAGATTTTGCTAATAATAATGAACCTGCTATCAAAAAACCATTTGACCATCCTTTACGTTAGTGCAAGAAACACTGAAAGGATTCAAAACCATGACACTGGGACTCGTGTCAAACCAGCTTTTTGCCCTCTTCTACTGTATTTTTACATGCTTGTTGGTAAGAAATATAACCAGTCAGATGGGGATGAGGTTTAAATCAAAGTTCAAGATCGATTGTGAGAAAATGGAACAGCATGAGGCCATTTGACCAAGCCAGTGTGAGCCTTGTTGAAAACAATCCAGCTAATGAACCTCCTCTGCTCTCTCCCTCTCCCTCTCCCTCTCCCCGCAATTTTTTTTCTCCTTCAAGTATTTCCCAATTACATTTGGAAAACTACTATTGAATTTGTTTCCATCACCTTATTGGGCAATACATTCTAAATCCCAACCACTTGTGTGAAATAAGTACATTTCTCCTCCTTAGCTTTATCTTTTTTCCAATCAGCTTAACTCGTATAGATTTACAGTCTAGAAGAAGCCAACATGTCTGCCCTGACCTAAAAATGATCTGTCCAGTCTAATTCTAGTTTTCAGCTCTTGGCTTTTTAGGTTACGATTCTTCAAATGCTTATCAAATGCTTTGTAGATAAATTGAGGTTTTCTGCTTCCACAAAAAAAGACTCAAAGTGCTGGAGTAACTCAGCGGGTCAGGCAGTATCTGTGGAGAACATGGATAGGTGACGTTTCACAGAGTGCTGGAGTAACTCAGCGGGTCAGGCAGCATCTGTGGAGAACATGGATAGGTGACGGTTCACAGAGTGCTGGAGTAACTCAGCGGGTCAGCAGCATCTGTGGAGAACATGGATAGGTGACGTTTCACAGAGTGCTGGAGTAACCCAGCGGGTCAGGCAGCATCTGTGGAGAACATGGATAGGTGACGTTTCACAGAGTGCTGGAGTAACTCAGCGGGTCAGGCAGCATCTGTGGAGAACATGGATAGGTGACGTTTCACAGAGTGCTGGAGTAACTCAGCGGGTCAGGCAGCATCTGTGGAGAACATGGATAGGTGACGTTTCACAGAGTGCTGGAGTAACTCAGCGGGTCAGGCAGCATCTGTGGAGAACATGGATAGGTGACTTTTCGGGTCGGGACATTTCTTCAGACTAATCTCTTATCCATGTTCTCAGAGAGCCTGACCAGCATTATGTGTCTCTTTGTGTAAAGTAGCATTTGCAGTTCTTTTGTGTCTAAATGTTCCTGCCTCCTGCAATGCACTTGATCACTATTCAGGTGAAAAGAATTCTCCTCAATTCTTTGCTAATCCTTCTACCAACTGCACTAAAACCATGCGCTCCTCACCCCCAACCCAAGTTATGTTCTTTGTCAACTGAAGTGGAGCTTTCCTTTTCAGACTTTGCCTTTAACAATCCATGCTGAATCTCCTTTATTGTGTAAAAAGATATGTGTCCAAGTAGCTGTAAATTTTCTCCAATATATGTGTTTCTCAAAGCGTCCCTACTGCCAGCGTTGGATTAATTGTTCTCTGACTGCCAAGTTTAGCCGCCTCTTTTATGAGCAAAATTGTAACATTTGCAGCCATCTCAATTCCACCATCCCTGCACCAAAGAAGGATTGGGAGACGGTAGGTAACTTTTCCTTTGAGGAAACTGGTCTCCTAAGATAGATATTGCTCCCATGGAAGTAATAGTCTTTTTAAAAATAAACTATCTCCAATTTGGAAGATAGGAATTAAACGAGCAACCTATACCCGTTCACAGACTATAACTATTTCGGATTGAGGCACAATGGTGCAGCAAATATATTTTTGCAATCGAATTATGAAGTGCTGAAGTTACTCGGGAAGGCCAGGTAGCATCTGTGGAGGGAATTGGCAGGCCGCGTTTTGGGTCGGGACCCTTTCCCAGAGTGATTGTAGCAAGGGGGTGTGGGGTTAAAGAAAGCTGGAAAAGAGCTGGGGGCGCATGACAAAGCCTGGCGAGTGATGGGTGGAAACAGGCAAGGGATATTTGTAGGAGAGACGACCCGGCAAATTCACTACCATTTAGCTGTTGAAAAGAGCCTAAATGAGGAAAAAAATACTGAGGGAGTTTGTAGGAAGGAATTGCAAATGCTGGTTTAAACCTAAGATAGACACAATATGCTGGAGTAACTCAGCGGGACAGGCAGTATCTCTGGAGAGAAGGAATGGGTGACGTTTCGGGTCGGGACCCTTCTTCAGACTGATGACAGGGGGAAGGGAGATACAGAGCTAAGGTTGTGTCAGGTGTGAAAACAGGACAAAGGGAATGGGGATCAAGGAAAATGTAGAATAGATTAGCTGGGAAAATAAAGCAAACATAAAATGTAGTCGGAGACTGTCCGACTGGTCGGAGAACTGGTGGGAGGGGGAGAGAGAGAGCAAGAGTTATTTGAAGTTAAGAGAAGTCAGAATCAGATTTTATTCGCCAAGTATGTTTTGCAACATACGATGAATGTCACTGGCCAGGTCAGTCACACAATTAA
This sequence comes from Okamejei kenojei, assembly GCA_035221665.1. Taxonomy (NCBI): domain Eukaryota; kingdom Metazoa; phylum Chordata; class Chondrichthyes; order Rajiformes; family Rajidae; genus Okamejei; species Okamejei kenojei. The sequence goes on from CM069174.1 coordinate 5,978,161, forward strand.
AAGCAACAGATCACTCAACACATTGTAACATGAACATCCACCACAGTGACTCCTACACATTCCTCACTGTGATGGAAGGCGAAATAAAGTTCAGGTCCTTCCTTTTGTTCTTCCTCGGTCGGGGGCCTCGAGCCCCCAGTTGACGGGATGGTCTTGACTCCCGCAGCCGACGGCGCTTTGGGCCCTCCGCGTCGAGGCGTTCAGCTCCTGCATCGGGGGGATGTCAGCTCCCCCCCGCCAGGCGATCGGACCTTGTGTCGGAGCTGGTTGAACCTTCTGCGGAGACTGCGAGCCCTTGATGGTAAGTCCGCAGGCCACGGTGGGAGAGATCCCAGGCAAGGGATCAGCTCCGATGTTAAGTCCACGCCCCGCGGTGGGGCTCACGACAGTCCGAGGCGGCCTCCAGCTCCAGCGATGGTAGGCCGCAGAGCCCGGAGAATGTGATCCGAAAAATTGATCACATCTCCGGGAAGTCAATGTTCATACCGCTGGGATGTGAGTTGCCCTGTGCCCCACCTGGATGCACTCCCATTTCTCCCACTCTCCTCCTTCCCCCCCCCTCCCCCTCTCTGAACGCCCCCTTCCACCTATATCCCTTCCTCTGGCTTCACATTTCACACCTCTTCTCTCCTTATCTCGCAGCCTTTTGTCTTCTTTTCATCTCTGGGCTTTGTCCACCCATCTGCCTCGCAAACCCCCTCACCTGTGTCCATCTAACACTTACCAGTCTTTGTTCTGCCTCCACCTCTCTTCCAACATTCTTCACCCCACTACAATCGGCCCGAAGAAGGGTCCTGCCCCGAAACATCACCTATCGCCACCATTGAGTACTTGAGTGAAACAATAAATCACTCCGTAGACACGTATATTCTGTACATGCCATCCAGGAAGGGGGCAGAGGTGCTGGAAGAGTCTCCATGCAATGGGACTATTGAGAAGCAAGCAGCAGTTCTATTGAGAAAACAATGGAGTAAGATCAATTGAATAGTAATTAGTGTAGGAATGTGCAGGAAAGATAGCATTGAGCAATTAATCAAAGGTCAGTTCATTCATGTGATGTTGGGGTTATAATATTTTTCGGATTGCATTTTGAGTTTCAAGTGTTGCGGTATTTGGGATTCATGATATCTACCAAGGTCACAAAATTGCTTGAAATATGCAAAAAAAAAAAGTGAGCAGGAAATGCTTTTGACATTTTGAATGAATTTGATGGCAAACTCTGAGCGGGACCATAAGTGGGCACCAAAAGAAGATTAAAAAAAAAATATCAAAGGCTTTTTGTTCTAGAATGGAGGTCACTGCAACATCTCACAAAAGAACCAAACTGTTGATAGGGTAAGTGAAGGCGAGGGGAAAAATAAAATGAAAAATCTAAACACGTACAAAAATGCCAGAACTTATCAAAGAAGCCGACAAGGAAGGGTTTTTTTTAAGATAACACTCTGCATATTTTGTGTTTTAATTTTGCGATTAGTTATTGAAACTAGCGATGAATTTAATCACTTTATATTGAGCCAAATTATCTCTGTATGGGTGACTTTTTTCAGTTTACACTTAACTGCTTTTTCCCTGTAATTGAGGCCTGATTAAAACGTTCCTGTTGATGCAGATGGTCATTGGAGATATCGTCAGTTTTTGTGGGAAGGGATTGATGAGGAGAGAAAGAATGGAGAAACGTGATCAGTGGGCCAAGAGTAGGCTGAAACAGTGGGCCCACCTGACCATTCTTCTTGAGGATTTTGGCCAGGAGGTAGAAGTGGGCTGTGGAAGGTTAAGAGACTACACGGCTGGATGTTGTGGAGGGAAGATATTCCAAGGGAATGAGGTCCATGAATCGGATACTTTCAAGCATCCGGAACAAGAAGTTTCCGATTGGCGGCGTGACTCGCGTTGCAGCGGCCTCTGCAGCCCGTCTATCTTTTTTTTTTGAAATGTTTTTGTCCAGTTAAATTTTGTTGTTATGTTCTTTTATACAGTTTTTGGCTGTGTATATGGTGGGGGGGGGGGGGGGGGGGGGGGGGGGGACTTTTAAGATCTCTTCCCTGCACGGGAGACCCGACCTTTTTCCTGTCGGGTCTCCGTTGTCGTTTGGGCCTAGTACCGTGGAGCGGCCTCCAACCGGAACGACCTGGGGGCTCCAGTCGCGGAGGCTGCGGACTTACCATCGTGGGGCTGGCCGGCCTCGGAGCGGAGGTGGCTCGCTGCTGCGGCCTGACTCCGGAGCTCGGAGGCTCCAGCCGCTGGCCCGGTGGACAGGAACATCGGGAGCTCGCGGGTCCTGGTGGGAGACCGCTTTTCGGAGCTCCTGTGTCTCCCGCCTGTGTCGCGGGGTTGGAACGACCCGGAGCGGGGCCTTACATCGCCCGGCGCAGCTTTAACGGTCGCGAGACATGCCAACGCCCGCCGGGGGCTCCAACATTGAGACATTGGGACCTGGAGTGGGGCCGTACATGGCCCGGCGCGGCCTTAACGGCCGTGGGACTTTAATATCGGGGGGAAAAATGGAACACGGGAGAGAAAAGACTTTGCCTTCCATCATAGTGAGGAGGAGATTCACTGTGATGGATGTTTGTGTGAATTGAATTGTTTGTGTGTGTGTCTTGTAGAAATTGTTCTGTTTGTATGGCTGTAGAAACCTCATTGAGGTTCAAATGACAGTGAATAAATATTGAATTGTATGTTGTATTGATTACTTCAGAAATGTGATTATCGGATATCTATCAATAAAGCTCAGACTTGAATATACTCAGTACTCAAGTCTGAGCTTTTGTTAATTTGCTTTTTCTGAAGGTGGTCCTGTAGTTTTAATTTTGGATCACACTCGTGTCATTTGAAAATCACTTTCTGGTCAAGTAACGTGGACATACGGTCAATGCTCCATGCTTCAAGGTCTCCAGCACTACATGTTGTTTATTGATGCTTATCTCATTGAAAGGTTGAGGTAAATAGTTTGTGAAGGCAGCTCTTGTTTTGGTTGTCGTGTTGTGGATATGACTGATGTCAGCACTTTAATTCTACTGTGTCAAATGACAATGACGCAAATGTACACGGAAGGTGCGCCATGCTTGCGGCTGCATTCTGCCCTACCCAGTCCTGTTTTGTGTTCTCTCTTTCTTCTAAGCTATGACAGCATTCTTTCTCTCTTTGGTCTTGTTGTATAGCTGACGTAAGACTTTTGGATCATATTTGTAATCTACGTTCCCTGTTACAAATCATATAGATGAAAAATATTAGTTTGCGTCTGCCAGACTATTTGCCAGATGTAACAGCTCTAACATTTACTGCGTTTAGATTATATAGCAGTTTAACAGAATTCATGATTTTCAATTTTAATGAAAGCTGTCCCATTTAATTATAAAATGTAATTACCATAGAGTCATACAGTGTGAAAACAGGCCCCTCAGCCCAACTTGCCCATGCTGGCCAAGATGCCCCATCTACACCAGTCCCACCAGCCTGCGTTTGGCCCATATCCCTCTAAACCTTTCCTATCCATGTACCTGTCCAGATGCCTGTTCATTCCTAGGTAGACAAAAATGCTGGATAAACTCAGCGGGCGAGGCAGCATCTATGGAGCGAAGGAAATAGGCAACGTTTCGGGTCGAAACCCTTCTTTAGTCTGATGGGGATTGGGATTTCAGCCACACTGAGTTGAGCATAGAGTTGGGTAACGTTGCGGAGATGGAAATGAGTGATCTTAGCGATGGAGAGATACACGGGTGAAAACTCGGCTTGGTATCAACCACAACACCAAGGCTGCCAATAGTCTGAGTCAGCTTAAGCTTCCTGGGAAGGGTGGCTGCCAGAGAACTGAGATTATGATGGAATCCATAGGAAGTGGCTCAAGCCTTTCCCAAACTTTGAGAAATTGCTGCTCATCCAAAATTGGATGTCGTTTCAACAGTGTGACAAACGCGAGATCGTAGCATTGCCCAGAGAACTGTTTGAGAGAGGGAACTATGTTGTGTGCTCTCCTGGAACTTGATGTTGTGCTTTGAGCAATAGCACCAGGAGAAATTGAAGGGAGCAAGTAACTACAGAGGGCAGCATGGTGTGAGTGGGACAGGTAATTCAATCGATGAGAATGGGCCAAACATAAGCAATGCCATCCAATGTCAATGGAAGGGAGGTTTTGGAGACAATGGTGTGCGGTCAATTGTGGAGAAGGCAGCAGATAGACAAAGAAGAATGAGGGGGGGGTGGGGGGGGGGGGGGTGGGGGTAACCAAACAGTCGAGATTTTAAAGCCAAAAGAGACTGCAGATGGAATCTGGAATAACAAACATAACACCGTCAGCAGATCAAGCAGCATCTGTGGAGGCAAAAGGTGTAAGTCACTAATATGGGATGGGAAAGAATATGATGCTCATAGTTGCTTCAATACTGTGGCAGGACGACAACCTGAACGGGGGGATCCAAACATAGACTGAGGGAAAGATTTGGAAGGCGCTGGCATAGTCAAGAAGTTTGGAAAGGAAAGTTAGTTTGGAGACAAGTTGGTAAGTTGCAGATTCAGTGGGGTCAAGAGAGATGAAAGTGAAGGTAATCGACACAAGCAAACGTTGGTTGATGATGGAGAGGAGAGAGCGAGTGAATTAGAATGTAACTGGTTACACAAAATGACTTGAAAGAAAATAAGGAGAATGTTTGTGAGATACCCAACAGTTCATGGGAGGGGCAATGTGGGGAAAAAGACAGACCAGTGTTATATGGCACAATGGTGGATGAACAGCTGGCTTGCTTAACAAATTAGACCACTTTTCCATTCAGTCTGCCATATTTCTGCATCTGGTTTACATCAGCTTAGCTAGGATTCACCTTTTAACAGAAGTTGAAAGCCTGTTTTCACAAATTGGTGAGATTTTTGTGCTTAATTGACCAAGATGAAATTCCAGTTCTGGCTTCTGCCACATGTTTTATCCCATGACTTTTAAGTTTTTCTTCCGCATCACCGCCTCCTCAATAACCACCCCCACGTCATTTTTTTCCTTAACCCTCCGTATTTGTGCACGCTCTCTGCTTCCTTGTCTTTGTCTTGCCCTCTGGCAGCCCGCCTGCTCACCACATCTGCCTGCTCCCGTCTCTTGTCCGGCCCAGCCTTCATACAGGTTGATGGGAGTTTATTATCTGAATGGTGGCCGATTAGGAAAAGGGGAGATACAACGTGACCTGGGTGTCATGGTACACCAGTCATTGAAAGTAGGCATGCAGGTGCAGCAGGCTGTGAAGAAAGCAAATGATATGTTAGCATTCATAGCAAAAGGATTTGAGTATAGGAGCAGGGAGGTTCTACTACAGTTGTACAGGATCTTGGTGAGACCACACCTGGAGTATTGCGTACAGTTTTGGTCTCCAAATCTGAAGAAATACATTCTTGCCATAGAGGGAGTACAGAGAAGGTTCACCAGACTGATTCCTGGGACGTCAGGACTTTCATATGAAGAAAGACTGGATAGACTTAGCTTGTACTCGCTAGAATTTAGAAGATTGAGGGGGGATCTTATAGAAACATACAAAATTCTTAAGGGGTAGGACAGGTTAGATGCAGGAAGATTGTTCCCGATGTTGGGGAAGTCCAGAACAAGGGGTCACAGTTTAAGGATAAGGGGGAAATCTTTTAGGACCGAGATGAGAAAAACATTTTTCACACAGAGAGTGGTGAGTCTGTGGAATTCTCTGCCACAGAAGGTAGTTGAGGCCAGTTCATTGGCTATATTTAAGAGGGAGTTAGATGTGGCCCTTGTGGCTAAAGGGATCAGGGGGTATGGAGAGAAGGCAGGTACGGGATACTGAGTTGGACGATCAGCCATGATCATATTGAATGGCGGTGCAGGCTCGAATGGCCGAATGGCCTCCTCCTGCACCTATTTTCTATGTTTCTATATTGCCACCTAATCAATGTAAGGGAGATAAGGTATAATGACTTGTCTTCAAAGAGAATCTCTGCACAGGAGTATTGGGCTGGATTTTATGATCAAACCTCTGGAGTGAGATTTGAAGCCATGACTTTCTGATTCAGACACAAGATTGTTATCTACTTAGTCGAACAGAAGAATCATCTCTATCTCGATAAGAATGAAAAGATTTGTGTAGGAAGGTTTAGACTGAAGATCGACACAAAATGATGGAGTACAGTGCCCTCCATAATGTTTGGGACAAAGACTCATCATTTATATATTTGCCTCTGTACTCCACAATTTGAGATTTGTAATAGAAAAAAAATCACATGTGGTTAAAGTGCACATTGTCAGATTTTAATAAAGGCCATTTTTATACATTTTGGTTTCACCATGCAGAAATTACAGCAGTGTTTATACATAGTCCCCCCCATTTCAGGGCATCATAATGTTTGGGACACAGCAATGTCATGTAAATGAAAGTAGTCATGTTTAGTATTTTATTGCATATCCTTTGCATGCAATGACTGCTTGAAGTCTACGATTCATGGACATCACCAGTTGCTGGGTGTCTTCTCTGGTGATGCCCTGCCAGGCCTGTATTGCAGCCATCTTTAGCTTATGCTTGTTTTGGGGGCTAGTCCCCTTCAGTTTTCTCTTCAGCATATAAAAGGCATGCTCAATTGGGTTCAGATCGGGTGATTGACTTGACCACTCAAGAATTTACCATTTTTTTACCTTTGTAAAACTCCGTTGTTGCTTTAGCAGTATGTTTGGGATCATTGTCTTGCTGTAGAATGAACCGCCAGCCAATGAGTTTTGAGGTATTTGTTTGAACAGATAGGATGTGTCTATACACTTCAGAATTCTTTATGCTACTACCATCAGCAGTTGTATCATCAATGAAGATCAGTGAGCCAGTACCTTCAGCAGCCATGGGAGACAAAAGTGCTGGAGAAACTCAGCGGGTGCGGCAGCATCTATGGAGCGAAGGAAATAGGCAACGTTTCGAGCCGAAACCCTTCTTCAGACTGATGTGGGGTGGGGAGGAGGCGGGAAGAAGAAAGGAATAGGAGGAGCCAGAGGGCTGAAGGAGAGCGGAGAATGGGAGGAGGAGACTGCAAGGGCTACCGGAAATTGGAGAAGTCAATGTTCATGCCGCTGGGGTGCAAACTGCCCAAGCGGAATATGAGGTGCTGCGCCTCCAATTTCCGATGGTGCTCACTCTGGCCATGGAGGAAGCCCAAGACAGAAAGGTCGGATTCGGAATGGGAGGAGGAGTTGAAGTGTTGAGCCACCGGGAGATCAGATTGGTTATTGCGGACCGAGCGGAGGTGTTCGGCGAAACGATCGCCAAGCCTACGCTTGGTCTCACCGATGTAGATCAGCTGACATCTAGAGCAGCGGATGCAATAGATGAGGTTGGAGGAGGTGCAGGTGAACCTCTGTCGCACCTGGAACGACCACTTGGGTCCTTGAATGGAGTCGAGGGGGGAGGTAAAGCAACAAGTGTAGCATCTCTTGTGGTTGCAAGGGAAAGTGCCCGGGGAGGGGGTGGTGCAGATGGGAAGGGAAGAATTGACCAGGGAGTTACGGAGGGAGCAGTCTTTGCGGAAAGCAGACGGGGGGGGGGGGGGGGGGGTAGGAAGATGTGGCGAGTGGTGGGGTCACGTTGGAGGTGGCGAAAATGACGGAGGACTATCTGTTATATGTGACGGCTAGTGGGGTGGAAGGTGAGGACTAGGGGGACTCTGTCCTTGTTATGAGTGGGGGGGATGGGGATAGAGAGCAGTGTTACAGGGTATTGAAGAGACCCTGGTGAGAGCCTCATCTATAGTAGGGGAGGGGAACCCCCGTTCCCTGAAGAATGAGGACATTTCCGATGCCTTGGTGTGGAACACCTCATCCTGGTAGCAGATGCGGCGTGGACGGAGGAATTGGGAGTAGGGGATGGAGTCCTTACAGGAAGCAGGGAGGGAAGAAGTGTAATCTAGATAGCCGTGGGAGTCAGTGGGTTTATAATCGCAAAGGGACCGGCACTCCCACGGGTATCTAGACTACACTTCTTCCCACCCTGCTTCCTGTAAGGACTCCATCCCCCTACTCCCAATTCCTCCGTCTACACCGCATCTGCTCCCAGGATGAGCCTACTTTAACAAGATTTTTACTGTTAAAATCCTTCCTGCCAGCTTCCAACAAATTTCGACACAAATTTGCAATACAGGAACACTCTGTGCTTCAACCAACTTTTCACCTGAATCACAGTCCTCCACCGAACATTTGCAACAATGTTGCCATCATACAACACTTACTCCAGCTCCTGGCAGGACAGGAGTGGGAGGGTGAATTGGTATTACAATTGGGGAAGTGCAATTGGATTTATTTTTTGTCGGGGAATGCCGGAATCTTACGTTTGACAAGGGGTTGAGTTGGGGGACCATGCCTCCCGTGGGGGCTACGGCTTAGTGGTACAATATTGCGTTGGGGATCAGGTTGAGCTGGGAGACCGGGCCTCCCGTGGGACAGGGCCAGTTGTTCTAGTATCAAATAAAATTGCACTCTCAATGCTGCTGGAAATAGAGTTCAAGTAAATAGCACACTATTGTAGTTTTCTTTAGTGTGTGTTACAGGAAGGAAAAGATCTCTCAATTACTTTAACATCAGCTGACACACGGATATGAGAGGAGAATGGGCAAGGAAGAAGGTTTTCCATGCCATCTTGGTGCTCAAAGTTTGTGGGAAACAAACGCTCATAAAAATAAATTGAAGTAATTGGCGTGAATTTATGAAAACTTAATATAGTGTCTATCTAAAACAAATGGAGTATTCACTTTAATACTCCTGAAGCTGAGTTTAACATGACCAATGTGATTTGTGAGCCAAGGATATAATGTTTGTGTGTTGTGCCCGAAATCTAACGGCAGCTTGCGAGTAGTGTTTTTTAACATGCGATGCTTCACTGTTGATTGCCTTGTCCAAATATCCCAACACCAGCCTCCAGGTGGGATATCCGTTGTAACAACTAAAAGGACACATACAATACGATACAATAAAACTTTATGCATCCACGGAGGGAAATTGCTCTGCCGACAGTCACAACACACAAGGTACACCAAAACGTGAAATTGAAAGTGAAAACAACAAGAAAAAGACAAGCGACTGTTGTCTGGCTGCCGTGTGCACAACGCCTTCACCGGAACAAATGAACAAGCAAACACACAAACACATTGATATCATCCACATCAATGATTTGGATGAGAACATACAGGGCAAGATTAGCAAGTTTGCTGATGATACAAAAGTGGGTGGTTTTGCAGATAGTGAAGATGGTTGTGAACGATTGCAGCAGGATCTGGATCGATTGGCCAGGTGGGCGGAGGAATGGTTGATGGAATTTAACACTAGAACAAGTGTGAGGTGTTGCATTTTGGGATGTCGAACAAGGGCAGGACCTACATAGTAAATGGTAGGCCTCTGGGTAGTGTTGTGGAGCAGAGGGATCGAGGAGTACAGGTGCATGGTTCCTTGAAGGTCGAGTCACAGGTAGATAAGGTGGTCAAAAAGGCTTTTGGCACATTGGCCTTCATCAGTCAGAGAATTGAATATAAATGTTGGGAGGTCATGTTGCAGTTGCATAAGATGTTGGTGAGACAGCATTTAGAATATTGTGTTCAGTCTGGGCACCATGTTATAGGAACGATATTGTCAAGCTTGAAAAGGTTCAGAAAAGATTTGAGAAGATGTTGTCAGGACTAGAAGGTGTGAGCTATAGGGAGAGGTTGAGTAGGCTGGGTTTCTATTCCATGGAGCGCAGGAGGATGAGGGGAGATCTTGTAAAGGTGTACAAAATAATGAGTGGAATCGATCAGGTAGATGCACACAGTAGGGGAATCGAGGAGCAGAGGACATAGGTTCAAGGTGAAGGGGAAAAGCAGAGCTGCCAAGTATTAAGGATTTTCCGTATTTTGTACGGAAATGAGATTCAAATACGTATGAACGATTTTGTGTTGTTAAATATGGATTTTAAATACGGAGTTCAGTTCAGTCTGAAGAAGGGTCTCTACCAGAACGTCACCCATTCCTTCTCTACAGAGTAGCTGCCTGTCCCGCTCCAGGTTTAAACAGAGCGCTGTCAGTTTCATGCGTGGGAATTTAAACAAAGAGCTGTCGGCTACAGCGCTATGGGTTCTAAAATCAGCGCTACCATCTGGAGCGCTATGGGCTTTACACATAGCACTATGGCCACAGCATTTGGGTCACAGACTGTTCAGGTATAACAATTCTCGTATAACAACGTGTCTTTGGAATTCTCTTTCACAGTGGAAGTTGAGCCTTTGATTATTTTTCAGGCAGTGGTAGAATTCTGGATAAGCCTAGTGGTGAAAGGTTACCAGTGGGATTGCAGTTTCATTGGGATTTTACAGAATGGTGGGTGCGCTCAAGGGAGGGAGAGGAGAGGGAGAAGGATGGAGGGAGTAAGGGACTATGAGAGGGAGGGAGAAAAAAGGAAGAAGGAGAGGGAGGAAGAGAGAGGGAGGTTGGGAGGGAAAGAGGAAGGGTGAGAGGGATGGAGGGAGAGAGTGAGGGAGGGAGAGAGTGAGGGAGGGAGAGGGAGGCTTCCCAAATGGCGTCTACATCATCATCTGGTGCTAAAAGCAGGAAGCAGCCGTTCAAACAGCAGTATACAAAGAGATGGCAATGAATGCACTGTCAAGTAAGGTGCGTAGAAGACGTGTCAATTGGTAGCAAATTTGTGCAGACTTGTAGTCTTACATGAGTATGACTGCACATAAAAAAAGATTCAGCAAAATGGCACTGCGTAAAAATACTGATTTCCTCAGCAAAATACTGATTTTCAGGTACTAGTATACTGAAATGCTCTGACAAAACTTGGCAGCACTGGAAAAGATTTAATAGGAATCCGAGCGGTAACTTTTTCACTCAAAGGGTGGTGGGTGTATGGAACAAGCTGCCGGAGGAGGTCGTTGAGGCTGGGACTATCCCATCGTTTGAGAAACAGACAGGGTACGTCGAACAATCCTTGTTCTCGGCGTACCAGGGCCCCATCCCCGACCTCTATCTCCGCTACATCGACGACTGCTTTGGTGTCACCTCCTGCACCCACACACAACTGTCTGACTTCATCTGTTTCGCCACCAACTTCCATCCGGCACACAAATACACCTGGACCATTTCCGACATTTCCCTACCATTCCTTGACCTCACTATCTCCATCGCAGGTGATAAGACTCCTGACCGACATCCACCATAAACCCACTGACTCCCACGGCTATCTGGACTACTCTTCCTCTCACCCTGCTTCCTGTAAGGACTCCATCCCCTATTCCCAATTCCTCTGTCTACGCCGCATCTGCTCCCAGGTTGAGTGTTCCACACCAGGGCATCACAAATGTCCTCATTCTTCAGGGAAAGGGGATTCCCCTCTCCCACTATAGATGAGGCTCGCACCAGGGTCTCCTCCATACCCCGTACCACACTGCCCTCTCTCCCCATCCCCCCACTCGCAACATGGGCGACACCCGTGCGGTTTCCCGGGACATTGTCGTTTTTTTTGTGAACATTTCCCTTTCTATATCTGACATATGTCGGTTGGAAGAAGATGAGTTCGGTGTGGAATGTCAAGAGTCAAGGGTGTTTTATTGTCATGTTGTCGGAACGGAAGAATTACATTTCCTGTACCCTATTCCCTGAAGCACTGAAGAAGGGTTCCATCCCGAAACATCACCTATCCGTGTTCTCCAGAGGCCCACCTGACCCGCTGAGTTACTCCAGCACTTTGTGTCGACTTTTTCCTTGAAGTGCAACGTAGCTGAAAATCCCAGACAGAGGAACATGTGAATGGTGATCGATGGTCAGTAGGACTTGGTGGGCCTGTTTCCAAGCCTTAACTTTCGATCAATCAATTGCAGGAGGAAGAGAAGAGTGGGAGACAAGCAGACTTGGTTCCTCTGTAGCTTTCAGAAGGTTTGTGTGATGGGGCTGGTGTGAGAAGAGGAAAATTAAATTGGAGCAATGTATTTGTATAGTTTTGAGATGGGTAGGAAGGAACAGAAGCGGTGTTAATGATCATATTGAGAATGCAGAGAGAACGCACACAAGCAAGATTGCAATGAAGGGAGAGAAGCTTCTCGCATGAGGAAATTAGTCGACCCGTTACTTGCTCCAGTTCTAAGGGTGAAGGATAATTCACAAATGGGAGCAGCATTCAAACTATGGGAGGTAGACAAAAATGCTGGAGAAACTCAGCGGGTGCAGCAGCATCTATGGAGCGAAGGAAATAGGCAACGTTTCGGGCCGAAACCCATCTTCAAACTATGGGAAGTGGTTGAGCCTCAGAGAACTAGCAGTTGTTTAGAAGAAAAGGAGTGCTTTGGCTGCAGAGGTTTAAACTTGGAGGCGCTTTTGGTAATGAAAGATGTGGGAGTTCCATGCAGATCAATGCTGCCAGAAATGTTGATGAAGGAGGATGAAGGGTGGGGTTTTCAAAGGCAAGACGTGGGAGATGGTCAGGCGGAGAGTCATAAAAAGCATCTTTGAAGAGTTAGAATAAGTGTTTCATTCAAGGATCTGGAGGTCTTGGTGGTGATAGGATTTGACTGTTGTGGATATTACTGAATGGCTGCTAGACCTCAGATAATGACTTTTTGATGTGTGCTTTGCGGTATATTATAAAACGATTGCAGTTTGTGCGTTTAGATTATCTTGAAAGCTTATTTACAAAAGGTTTGTGCCAAAAGGCAGTTAACAGACTCAACACTGACCAGCCCGGGAGACTCATTGGAAGCAGCGTACTTCAACATGGGCTGCCTGGAATGTTCCAAATTCTTTCATAGCGATATGTCATTTTAGATTAATACCAAGCACCTCATTAGAATTCTAGGCGGCACAGAGGCGCAGCAGGTAGAGCTGCTGCCTCAAAGCACCAGAGACCCAGGTTTGATCCTGACCTCGGGCGCCGTCTGTGTGGAGTTTGCACGTTCTCCCTGTGACCGCGTGGGTTTGCTCCGGGTGCACTGGTTTCCTCCCATGTCCCAAAGACGTGCGGGTTTGTAGGTTAATTGGCTGCTGTAAAATTGCCCCTAATGTGATAGAGAATGTGGGATAATGTAGAACTAGTGTGACTGGGTGATGGATGGGCAGTATGGATTTGGTGGGTCGAAGGGCCTGTTTCCGTGCTGGATCTCTAGCTAAACTAAGGATGTGCAACATGTTTATCTCCCATTGGCCATGATGTAATGCATGGGTGATGTCCAGATTGGGTGAATCACTCCTGCAGTGGTTTGGGGAGCATCTTACCAGTACTGTGTTCACCACTACCTGTCCACAAACTGGTGGCAATGTTTAAACATGTCTCGCCGGTATTATCATGGATCCTTTCAACCTTGGCTCCTCCTTCTCCCCGCTCCCATTAGGCAAAAAACTTGAAAACGCATATCACCAGACACAGAAACGACTTCTCCCTTTCTGAACGGTCCTTCCCTAAGCTGGGCTACTGTCCCGCTTTTTCCAACCTTCCTCATTGCGGACAATGGCCATTGTCCCAGGAGCTGGCATGCTACAATGCTGTGAACTATATTGGGCACCTTGGTAGTTTTCTCTTTGCTCGGCCTGTTGCACTTACGTTTGGCTTAATGGCAATTGTGTGGAGTATTTTAACGGGCCCAGCACTGAATCCTGAAGCACACCACTAGTCACAGGCCTCCAGTCCGAGAAGCAACCTTCCACCATCACCCTCTGCTTCCTTCCATGGAGCCAATTTGCTATCCATTCAGCTATCTTTCCTTGGATCCCATGCGATCTAACCTTCCAGGGCTGGATACTAATCGAACGCCTTACTGAAGTCCATGTACACAACATCTACAGCTCTGCCCTCATCAACCTTATTGGTCACGTCTTTAAAAAATATCAATCAGATTTGTGAGACAACCTCCCACGTACAAAACCATGCTGACTATCCCTAATCAGCCCTTGCCCATCCAAATGCCTGTATAACCTATCCTTCAGAATACTTTCTGGTAACTTACCAACTACAAATGTTAAGCTCACCGGCCTATAGTTCCCAGCATATTCCCTGCAGCCCTTCTTGAAAAGGGGTACAACATTTGCCACCCTCCAGTCTTCCGGCACCTCTCCTGTATTTAAGGACGACTCATAAATTTCAACCAGGTTTACTCCTTAGTTCCCGAAACTCCTTCAGGGATGCACTTGATCCCAGCTGCCTATACCTGTCCCATGCATCCTCCTTGTTTTTGACTAACGTCTCAATTTCCCTCGTCAGCCAAGCTTCCTTACGTTTGCCTGCTTTGCCCTTCAATCGAATGGGGACGTACACATCCTGAGCTTTCTTCAGTACATTTTTAAAAACATCCCACTTGGCCGATGTTCCTTTCCCCTCAAATAACCTGCTGCAGTCAACTTGAGTGAGACCTTCTCTCATACCCTCAAAGTTGGCCTTACCCCAGATGAGCATGTTAACATGTGGACCCTCTCCGTCCCGATCCATAACTATCTTAAACCTAATCGAACTGTGGTCACTGGTCCCAAAAGGCTCCTCCACACACACACTTCATGAACGCCCTTCCCAATTTCCCAATACTAGATCCAGTGTTGCCCTCTCACATGTGGGGGCCTCCATATACTAAAGTGAATGTGGGACTTTTTACGGAAGGAAGTGAAATCTGGGAAACGATGCCATGAATTCAATGCTGTCTGATCCAAAGTAGACATTAACTAGTCACAGCTGGTAAAGTCGCTGCCTATCCCGAGTTGCTGTTTGTGTGTGGAGTTGCAAATAACCTCGTGCATTTCCTCCAGGAGCTCTGGTTTCCTCCCACATCCCAAAGACGTGTGTGTTTGTAGGTTAGTTGGATGTGTGAGCAGGATAACGTGGAACAAGTGTAAGCGGGTGACCGATGGTCTGCAAGGTCCTAAGGGCCAGCTTCCCTGCTGTATCTCTAAACTAAACTAAAACTAGTCATTTAAAAAAAAAAGATCATTAGTGTTTGTTTAATGAACAATCAAGGTGTAATTGAAATTTGGGATAATTGGCAGATAATGGGTGAACATAATGGATCTGGTGAGCAGCCCGTCATCAGGTTAGGGTGGAGTCCTATTACTGTCCTTCCCTGATGATTCAGAGCAATTGAAATTAAAGCAAGCGTTTTCACTGGAAATTGCCCCACATTTTAACTTTGCCTTCAAGGCATTTTCTGAAGTTCAATGTCCCAAGGAGAAGGTTGCCTCACGTTCCGTACATAGCTCAATTTCTCAGCTGTAGTTTTTTTCTCCTGCTGTAGATTGCAAAAGGACATGCTGCATGCATGAATGTTCAAGCGGTATGAATATTAAAATCTCTAACTTCAAGTAACCCTTGCACCCCTCTCTCTCTCCACCCTCCCCCACTCAAGTCGTCGTACTAATTTAGTTTCACTGTCGTCCTGTTGAGTTTCAGTGTCTGCGTAACTTGTTATCACCTTGCCCATAGCCAACACAGGATCATTGTGGGCTCCACCATTCCTTGATCATCGTTACTTTGCGCATATCTTTTATTCATTTGTTCTATATCTCTCCATCGCCATTTATATCTCTCGTTTCCCTTTCCCCTGACTCTGCCTCCAGTTTGCACTTTGTTATCTTGGATCTCTTGTCACCAGTAAAGGGCCTGTCCCACCAGCATGCGATTGCATGCGTCTAGCGCGACCAAACGTGGTCGCCTGAGGCGTACGGCCTCGCGGGGCCGGTCCCACTTCGATCGGCGGAGGCGTATAGAGTTGTGCGGGGCTGGTCCCGACATCGCGCGGGGCTCCAAAAATCTTGCACTGTCCGAAAATCCCGCGCGCCAACAGCCTGTCATCCCGCAGGCGCATTGAGGGCGTACGCAGCGTCTTGACGGCGTATGCCTAGCTCGTGGCGTTGCGTGATGACGTCACTGCCCGGCGTGCCGTTGCGTGATGACGTCACCGCCCGACGCCATGCGACGCCCAAATTCACTCAGCCCGCCTCCTGCCCAGCTGATTGGTGAGTATGATGTCGGGACCAGCCCCGCACAACTCCAGATGCCTCCACGGTTCGAATTGGGACCGGCTCCGCGAGGCCGTACGCCTCAAGCGATCACGTTTGGTCGCGCTAGACGCATGCAATCGCATGCTGGTGGGACAGGCCCTTAACCCCCTGTGACTCAAAATGTCACCTATTCCCTTTCTGCAGAGATGCTGCCTGACCCGCTGAGTTACTCCAGCATTTTGTTTTTATCCTTTGCTCCGTGCAAGTCCAGGCAGCGCACATCTGCAGAATATTCAGCCA
Organism: Okamejei kenojei; assembly: GCA_035221665.1. Lineage (NCBI taxonomy): Eukaryota > Metazoa > Chordata > Chondrichthyes > Rajiformes > Rajidae > Okamejei > Okamejei kenojei. Next base: position 5,994,380 of record CM069174.1, read on the forward strand.
CACTGTCAGTTTTACACTGCCCCCGCGCCCAATGGACACTGGCGGCAACAATCCTCCTGTCACTAACGTGGGCCATCAAAGTTACCTCTGTACTTGAGCAGGGCTGTGTCCGCCACCCTGTCCCAGTCTCTCCGCGCACACAGGCCGCTCCCCAGCAGTCTTCCCTTCCCATCCCCCCCCCCCCCACCCCACCCCTCCACACCCACTGCCCACGTCTCCATGACTGCGGCCCACTGTAGCTCAACCCCATGCACAATGCCAGTGGAAAAGAATTATACAAGATGTAGGATATATTCATGGTAAAGCCCTGCAGTGTTTGTTTAATTTTTGTGCTTCACTTAATTTCCAAGGGCTCGGTGACCTAACCAGAAGCACATTGTGACAGTGAGTATGTTCAGGCTGAGCCTCAATCTGACCTCAATCTGTCCATTAATTACCTGTGTGCTTTAGCAATAGCATTGTCATTTCAATCCATGTATTTGAATCATTGTATATTTATGGTCAAGGGCGTGGTGTCTTTTTTTTTTAAACCTGCAAACATCTGATGTGAGGATCATTTTGTTCACGATTAGAGCGCGTCATCAGTCCAGCTGATGGAGTTCTTTTGAAATCAGAAATCTTGGGTCGGCACGATGTTGATTCTTGGCTCTACCCCTAAACTGCATTTAGTTAACTAGACTGAGCCAGGGCAGATCTCAGATACTTGCAGGTGGGCTCAGAAAAACAGAGGGAATTCCAGCAAGGTCTTGTTGCTGACCCCTGTGCAGGTGGAATGAGTTCATAGTCATCGGCCCCTCCCTCACTTTGGTCTCTGCTGCCACCATCAGCCAAGCTGAGCAGCCTGGGCACTGGATGAAGACTGAAGACTGGATGAAGACTCCAGTTTGAAGACTGCACTCGATATTATCTTGCATCTCTTGTCACCAGTAACAGCTGGTCGAGATGAAAATCGACACTGGAGTGAAATGCAATGTTCTGTCTCGGGAACAGTAAGGGGATCATCTAGACATAATCCCCGTATCTAGCCACAGGCTTGCTGACCCGTCCTGCACGCGTACGGTACAGGCCTTCAGCCGCGCCCCTCGCAGGAGATGTCGTCACAGGCACGGACGGCCTCCATCGGGAGTTTCATATCACGCGACGACTCGACCAGCACAGGTTTCGCAGGGGATTTGTCGGCAGGCTTTACAGGGATCTTCATCATAGGCACCAGCCCCAATTGCTGTCCTTTTGCAGGTGCAGAAACAAAGTTCTGATCGCCGAACTGCTCACTCACTATCTGCTGTCCCATGTCCCACATTCAGAGAGTCGTTTCCATCCTCTGTCCATGACACATCATCTGGGTCATCTGCATCATCATACTGAACCTGCCTCAATGGCACCAGCTCATTTACTGGCAGAATATGTGGTCGGTTTTTGCATGCGCAAAAATCTGTAGCGGCTGAAAGCAGTGCTGAAGGCGGTACGCATAGATGATGCATGATCCAGGGGAATCTACCAAAATAAGCTCTTGCCGTCTAATACAGAGGATATCGTTGGTTTACCCATGTGGGCAGCTACCTCCTCCACGGTACACATGGGGCGATGGGGCCTTTTGAGTGCGGTGTTCAGGTCCCTCGGATTAATACATACGCGAATCTCCTGTTTATTCTTCTTTGTAACAGCCACCAATGAGGACACCCAGTCCGTGTGTTCTGACACAGGCTTGATAACTCCCAGTGCCACCAACATGTCCAGTTCGACTTTGACCCGGTGTCTCATGGCGTCAACTCCCCCGTTGGAATGTTGTGCCTGAGTGAGCGTTTGGGCATTACGAATCGACAGCTCATAAGTCTCACAGACTGTGATAGCTCTATCCAGAGTTATTGTAGGATCGCGGACAAGCTTTCTTCTGTCATTAAAAAGACCACATACCAACCGATCTCTAATAAATTTGTCTTTGAGATCGCCAAATCGGCAAGTTCCTGCAGCCTTCTTTACAGCACAAACAACAGATTCAATAGTTTCGCCCTCATTCTGGTATCTTGAGAAATATTTCACACGTTCAATGAGTGGATTAGCTTGAGGGTCACACAACTGTCAAAACTTTCTCTTGAGACACTCCGGGTCGTCCGGCGACTCAGCCAGGGTCATGATCGGCGCGTCCACCGTCGACAGGTTGATGAGTTCATGCCCTAGCATGCACACACTGTTGTGCTCGTTCGTAAACTTCATCTCCTGCGAGTAGAAGGAGCATGCTTGCACGGACCATTGCCGGCTTGTCATGAGAAGTTGCAGCAATGAACAAATCATACTGTCGCTCAAAGGTACGCCACTGCTGTCCAATTCTGCGATCGAAAATGGAGTGGGTCAGGTTTTCTGAAACCTTCAGCCGTGTCTGAGACTATGAAAAGCCTTGTAATTAACAGTCAAAGTCAAACCAAAATCCCACTTCTGACACTATGTGCAAAGTACTAATGATACAGTCATTACATATCCTAACAAGTACTCTAATTTGTATACATACAGAGACCATCAAGATGCGTACTGTAGCCTCGGACATGTTAAAATTAAAAAACAATATGGCTGCCCGCATGCCACAAGGTGGTGGTGTGGAAAACCTGACATGGATTATGGATCAGGTCATCAGCAGCAAAACCAGACACGGGATCAAATTAGCAATACTGTTTGATCTACAAACACCACATCCAACAACAATATGCATTAAAAAAGGAGACAATGTGCTGAGGTAACTCAGAAGGTCAGCTAGCATCCCTGCAGAAAATGGAAAGGTGATGTTTCTGGTCGGGACCCTTCTTCAGACAGCCTGACCCGCTGAGTTACTTCAGGGTCCTAACCCAAAACGTCACCTATCCATGTTCTGCAAGGATGCTACCTGACCTGTTGAGTTACTCCAGCATTTTGTGTCCCTTATTCGCAAAGCAGCATCTGCGGTTCCTTGTTTATTGTTGTCTCATGTACCGAGGTACAGGGAAAAGCTTTTTGTTGCATGCTATCCAGGCAAAGAAGACTAGCATATCTATATTACTAAAAGTCTGATCTTGACCACTTCCTGTTGTTCTGTATCTTGATTTTAGAAAAAAACAGGGACAGGTCACGACTCGCTGTCTAAGTGGCCTTGCACCCTGCTTGAAATGGTATGAAACTGCACTTGAATTTGGTGGCCTCGCACCCTGCTTGAAGTGGTAAGAAACTGCACTTGAATTTGGTGGCCTTGCACCCTGCTTGAAATGGAATTTCAAGGAATAGCCGTGAGTCAACTGCCAGCCCACCAGCCGTGAGTGAGTGAGCTGCCAGCACAACAGGCTTGAGTGATTGAGCCGCCAGCCCAAGAATCCATTCGGCCCACAATATCCATACTAGCCCTCTGGAAACCAGTCCCTTCAGCCCACAACACTCACACTAGCTCTCCAGAAAGCCCCACCCCCCCCACCCCACTGGCCACCAATATTGTAATTGGTGGAGAGCTGGAATATTGCGTTGGGGGACCAGACCTCCCGTGTGATGCTGGGATCCAACGTCTGTAGTTGGTAAGTTACTGGAGAGTATTCTGAGGGATAGGATATACAGGCATTTGGATGGGCAAGGGCTGATTAGGGACAGTCAGCATGGTTTTGTACGTGGGAGGTCGTGTGTCACAAATCTGATTGATTTTTTTGAGGACGTGACCAAAAAGGTTGATGAAGGCAGAGCTGTAGATGTTGTGTACATGGACTTCAGCAAGATGTTCAACAAGGTTCTGCGTGGTAGGCTGCTCTGGAAGGTTAGATTGCAAGGGATCCAAGGAGAGATAGCTTAATGGATAGCAAATTGGAAGGAAGCAGAGGGTGATGGTGGAAGGTTGCTTCTCAGACTGGAGGCCTGTGACTGTTGGTGTGTTCGGTGCTGGGCCCGTTACTGTTTGTCATCTACATCAATGATTTGGATGAGAACATACAGGGCAAGATTAGCAAGTTTGCTGATGATACAAAAGTTAGTGGTTTTGCAGATAGTGAAGATGGTTGTGATCGATTGCAGCAGGATCTGGATCGATTGGCCAGGTGGGCGAAAGAATGGTTGATGGTATTTAATACAGAGAAGTGTGAGGTGTTGCATTTTGGGATGTCGGACAAGGGCAGGACCTACACAGTGAATGGTAGGCCTCTGGGTAGTGTAGTAGAGCAGAGGGATCTAGGAGTTCAGGTGCATGGTTCCTCAGAGCTGCCAAGTAGTACGGATTTTCCGTATTTTGTACGGAAATGCGCCAAGAATGCGGATGTACGGATTTGCTTTGTAAAATACGGATTTTTTTTAAATCGGCCCGACTTCCTGTTTCATCTTGCTGCTTAAAAATGCAAGGATATAAATACTGTAACTCGAAAAATTATAGCAGATTAAGCCTATTATTATTTTAAATTTCAAGATCTGGATAATTATTTTTGTAAGCTTTTATCTGCCTGTCCCGCTACAGGTTTAAACCACTGTCAGTTTAGCATGTGGGAACGAACAGCACTATGGGTTCTAATTATAGCGCTACCAGCTGGAGGACAAGGGGGGGCTCGGCCCTTGTTGCGAGTGGGGGGGGTGTGGAGCGAGAGCAGACTCACGGGGTATGGAAGAGACCCTGGCGAGAGCCTCATCTATAGTAGAAGAGACTCTTCCTTTCCTACCATTCACCCAACACAGTCCCAATCCTTGTTCTCAAGTCAACAGTGTTTAATTGCCTTGTGTACTGAAAGAGGACAATGAACTTCTTACTTGCAGCGGCACAACAGATATGGAAACACAGTGCACCATCGATAACATAATAAGCAAACAAAAAAAGTTTGATAACTTAGAAACACAATATAAACGCAAAACAAAACAAAGCCCTAAGTCCCTCGTGCAACCAAGATCAACATTTGTAGTTTAGTTGTAGTTCACAGTGTTCTACAGCCTGATGGTTATTGGGAAGAAGCTGTTCCTCAATCTGGACGACACAGTTTTCAGACTGCTATTTTATTCTTCCCAATGGCAGGAGTAAAATGAGAGCGTGGCCAGGGTGGTGTGGTTCCTTGATGACGCTGGCTGCCTCTTTGTTTGATGATGGGGAAGTCAGTACCCGTGGTGTCTACCACTTCTTGTCATTTCCTTTGTTCCTGGGCGTTCGAGTTGCTGGACCAGGCCATGAGGCAACTGGTCAATATGCTGTCCACTGTACACCTGTAGAAGCTGAAGAGAATATTCATCGACGTTCCGAATCTCCTCAATCGTCTCGGGATGTAGAGGTGTTGATGAGCATTCTTTATGATTGCATCAATGTGCTGGTTCTAGGACAGATCTGCAGAGATATCCATACCCAGGAATTAGAACATTTTGACTCTCTCCACTACCGATCCATTGATGAAGACAGGTTTTGGATCCTCTGTCTTCCTCTTCTAAAGTTTACAATCAGCGCCTTGAGTTTACTGACTTGAGTTGTTGTTCTGGCCCCATTCAACCAGACATCTCTTCATCTTGATTGGGTTAGGGTCAGCTTAAAAGCTTTGCAGAGGCACAGTAGCCCGTCTCGTACCACCAGGAAGGAAAGTTATGTGACAACGTGTGCATAGGGAAGTATAAACATGATGCACTTTAGCTCCCACATCCCCACCACCAATTCAATCCCCGTTTGTTATTGGTGGTATCCTGCACCAACAGAAGTACCTTCCAATTCTCACATGATTGCCTTTAGTTTGAGAGGCCACTTTCTGACTTCTATGCTTCAGTTACCAACTGAACTGAAAAATTGAAAATGTTGACGTGTTTTTCTATTAGAGACATTATTGGTTCACAAATGTACACAGGCCAACACACAATTCATTCATCATTTCAAGGAGCTGTTTAAATGAGGCCCCTTGTACTATGTGGGTGGTGTTGGTATCTGAGCCAATATCTATTCTTTAAAGAACCAATGACACTGTTTTAAAGAAAAGTGGTGGTGTTGGTATCTGAGCCAATATCTATCCTTCAACTATTTGGGCTGGGCTTTGTCACATTATGGTTGCTGATCGTATGTAAATTGGTCACCATGTTTCCTAAAGCACTCTAAATGTAGTTTAGTTTAGGTATGCCGCATAGAAACTGGCCCTTCGACCCACTGAGTCCGGGCCGACCAGCGATTCCCGCCCACTAACACTATCCGACACACACCAGGGACAATCCACAATCTTTACTGAAGGCAATTAACCTACAAACCTGTTTTGGAGCGTGGGAGGAAACTGGAGCACCCGGGGAAAGGCCAAGCGGTCATGGGGAGAACGTACGGTTGGGATGGAACTCGGGTCTCTGGCGCTATACCGCAACTCTACCGCTGCGCCACCAAGCCAACTGTTTAGGCGTTCACTTTAAAATAGTTCTTCATTGGCTGCAAAAGACTGTGGGATTTTCTGAAATTTTGGAAGGAACTATGAAAGGTCGGTATTTATTCCCTGAAGTGGATCAGAAGCTTATTAAACAAAAATAATAGAGGGGAGTGTCTTAATTATCATCAGTGTGTTTTGATTTCTAACAGTCAACAAAGAAACCATAGCTGCTGTAATCACGGGTGTTGTCTCATAATGGAAAAGGAGCAATTATTAATGAATTTAAATGTCATCATTTGAAACGTGAACTGAGGAACAATGTTGCATCATGCAATGAGATCATGGTGGATCTACGATCCATCTCATTATATTCCCAACCTTTCCCCAAACCCATTCATAACTTTTGATTATCAATGATCTACTCATATCATCATATCATATCTATCTATATTTAAAACTGTGTGTGTGTGGGGGTGTATGTCATATTTGGCCTTTGATTCTATGGTTCGCCAAAACCACACACTCAAACTCCGAGAAATTTTCCATTTTGCTAGACATTACACTTTTACATTCACCCATTCACTCCTCATTACATTTAGACATTTTTATGTACACTTTTTAAAATAAAATCCTTCACCCCCCCCCCCCCCCCCACTCACTCATTTTGTGGCCTCCTGCTGGCCAGCCACCATAACGGCAGCTGCTGCAGGTCGCTCTCCTCCAAAACCTGCGCCATTATTTTTCTTTCGCTGGCGATTTTCGCTGCTGCCGCCCGGCTTATTTCGCTGCCGATTTCACTTCCTCCACTCCCCCCCCCGGCCCGGCTCGCCTCTCTCATGCTGGCTCAAGCCAAAGATCGCCTCTTCCACCTCTGCTTTTCGCCGTGCTCAGAAATACAGCGGGGGAGCAGCCGATCTTTGCCTTCACCTCCAGCAGCTGAGTGGCTCCGTTAATGGATTCATTCCACAGTGAGTTCAGTTCAGTAACAACACCCCCCCCCCCCCTGCTCCCTCCCCCCCCCCCCTCCCCATCCCCTCCTCCCCCCTCCCTCTGTCTCCCCCATCTCCTCCCCCTCCTCCCCTCCCCTCCTTCCCATATCCTATATTTCCCACCCATTGGAAATATTTTATCTCGGCCTTTCCCACCAGTTCCCTTTACTATCCGGTTTCCTCCCACACTCCAATGACATACAGGCTTGTAAGTTAATTGGCTTTGGTAAAATGTTAAATTGACCTTGGTTAATAGGATAATGCTCGTGTGTATGGGGTGATCGTTGGTTGGCGAGGACACGATGGGCTCAAGGACCTATTTGTGTGCTGTATCTATAAAGTCTAAAGTAAATCCAGAAAATTCCAATTGAATCACCACTTCAGTTTCCAATTGCATGGAGTGCAGCCTTATGTAGTATAATCTTTCTTGATAATTTAAACCCTGGAGTTTGTGTATCATTCTGGCAATCCACACTGCAATCTCTCCAGGGCCAATTGATATTTCTTAACATGTGGTGCCCAAAGCTGCTCTCAATACTCTAGGTGAGGTCTTACCAGGGCTTTATATAGCTGTAAGATGGCATCTGTTCCCTGTACTTTCATCTGCTAAAGCCGAATGCCAGCATTTCATTACTCTTATGTCATTGTGTTGTGCATCCCTCCATGACATTTCAATATACAAAGCCCTCTAAATGTCTTTAGACCTCTACTGCTTTCAGCTCTTCATTTAGAAAGTGCTCTGTTCTATCCTTTTCATGTACAAATAAACTGACCTCGCATTTGCCTGGATTGATTTCCACTTGTCGTGGGCGCGCCTATTTCAATGGTACTTTAGTGACACATGTACCTAAGTACAGTGGCATTCTTGTTTTTGCAAACAATTTGGTGACAATCCTACTATACGTCAGGCACAATCATACTTGTACAACAGTGTGCGCACTGAGTCCGTACACAAGAGTCGCCACGTTTCCAGCACCATCTTGTACCCTGCAAGCCCAAAGTTTAAAAAATGTTAGAGTCTAAGCTTGCCCAGAAATGCGCCTTCTCCTGGTGACGGCAGTGGGTTGGATTTGCAGGGTCGGCCTGGCCAGGCGATGTTGTTGATGTTCTTCACCACCGCTTTGTGCCGCTGCAGGCTGCGTCCAATCCGCGCTCTTGCCGTCTCGGAGCGGCACCCGATCTACTTGAGCCCCAGGCTGCTGGGGCTCAAACTTGAGTGCAATGGTAGTACAGTACTGTAGACAGGACAATACTGTGGATTCAGAACCTTTTTCCCAGGGTGGAAACGTCAAATTCTAGGCATAGCATTGATGAGAGGGGCAAAGTATAAAGGAGATGTGCGGAGCAAGTTTTATTTACACAGAATAAGTGCGTGGAACGCGCTGCCAGGGGTGGTGGTGGAGGCAGATATGATCGTGGCATTTGAGAGGATTTTGGATGGGCACGTGGATATGCAGGGAATGGAGGGATATGGATCACGTGCAGGCAGATAAGAGTTGGTCTTGGCATTATGCTTGGCACATTGTGGGCCGAAGGACTTGTTCTATGTTTTATGTACAATAGATTGAACAAATTGGCAGTTGCAGAGTGCAGAATATAGTTCTCAGCATTGTAGTTCATCAATTCTATTGACAGAGTCCAATGTCCGAAACAGGGTGGAGGTGAATTGGACAGTACCCTAGCTTATGGAAGGACTCTGTAGGAAGGAACTGCACATGCTGGTTTATGCGTCAGAGTCTGAAGAAGGTTCTCAACCCGAAAAGTCACCCATTCCTTCTCTCTAGAGATGCTGCCTGTCCCGCTGAGTTATGGCAGCATTTTGTGTCTATTATGGAAGGACTGTTCAGGAGCCTGATAACAGGGGGAAGAAGCTGTTCCTGAGTTTAGTTGCCTTTTCAAAAATGTCATCCAAACATGACCCACTTTTTACAACCACTGATCGTTGAAAATTTCCAAGGCACTACTGCTAATTATAGGCCAGGCTAATTTCCTGGCAATAGATCTTATGCTAATTGCTCTATGATTCCCTGCTTAGTACTCCCAATTGCCTTTCTTAAGCTCTGATAATTCAATTTCCAGTTTTGCTCAGACTTGTGGGGGAAGGAGCAAAGATATTCTGAAGCCTTGCAGCGCAGGTCTCTTTACGCTCGGGACACATTGATGCACTTTGCAAGCTGTCAAAAATCAGGAAACTGCTCAGAATCCTACATTGGTTTCAATTTTTGCTTAGTTTATGTCACTTAATGCATTTGTTGAGTCCCTGGCGTTTGAGGCAGGTCGAGGTCTTGAAATTGTATCTGTATTCAAACTATTGAAAGATAAAAGGAACAGCACAGTGGATAAACGGTAATGTGGGAAGATTTACGGTGCCACTAATGGTAGAATTCAAGCCACGGACTGGTGTCTTGGGTAATGGAACCTGCCACATGGCAGAATTGCTTGTGCTTTGCTGGGACAGAGTACAGACATTTAACGCCTTGTCTATCCTGTACTGCGCTTACTCTTTGAATGATAGAGGGGAAAAAGCGAATGAGGAATGATCCCGATGCAAAAAGCCGCCTGTCCATTTCCCTCCACAGATTCTGCCTAACCCGCTGAGTTCATCCCGCACTTTGTCCCTGTTCACAATTCCAGCATGTGTGGTCTCTAATGTCTCCAGTATAGAGGGAGCTTTACTTTGTATCTGGCTTACAGTATCTCTTCCCGAGGAATATGAGAGGGGTTATTTATCCAAATCATGCCATCCCTGGGAACGGATAAAGGTGACCATGTAGAGAGACCGTTACTCTGTATCTAACCTATGAGACTCCTGTCCTGGGAGCAGATGATGGAACAGCGACAAGGGAGTTTCACTCTACATCTAACCTGTACTGTCTCTGCCTTAGTGGAAAAAAAGTTGCACTCTGTATTAAACCAGTGCTACATACCTGTCCTGGGAATACTTTGTGCTGACGCTGGGTACCATAAATAGAATGTAGATCATTCTGCGGGAATCAATTTGTTCAGCTCACCACAAAATAATGAACTGAAGAATATTGTGTATAGTTCTGGTCAGCAGAGTACAGGAAGGAAGTAAACGTAACCTCTCCCTCAGTGTCAGCAAAACGAAGCAGCTGATCACTGACTTCAGGATTGGAGTGGGGAACACATCCCAGTCTGCATCAATGCTGCTGAAATGGGCGAGGGCTTCAGCCTGCGAGGCATAAATATCACTCACTGCTTTGCCCTAGACCTGCAAGAAATTGGAGAGAGTTCTGGATGCAGCCCAGTCCATCAGCTCTCCCATCCCCGTCAACAAATGCCACCAGATTCAAAAACAGCTTCTTCCCTGCTGTTGTCAGAGTCTGGAATGGACCTCTCCGATGCTACGGATGTATTCCTGATCTTCCAATCTTCCTTGTTGCGGCCCCTGCATTTTAAAAAATCTGAACTTTCTTTGTAACTGCAAAACTATATTCTGTACTCTGGTTACTTTTTTATTTTGCACTACCTGTTCTACTTGCGTGTGGTATAATTGCTTTATGTATGGTATTGTCTGCTTGGATAGAGTTTGTCACCAAGAATGTGGCAGCAGTAGAGAGAGTACAGATTTACCGGGATGTGACGTGAAATGGAGGGCATTACAAGGAGAGATTAGATAGGTTGGGTTTCTTCTCTGTGGAGCACACGTTACAGAGGTGTATAAGATTATGAGGGCGTAGATAAGGCAGGTAATTATAATCTTTTTCCTGGATGTGGAGTCTTAAACTAGGGGGCTTAATTGAAAGGAGTTGATGGGTGGTGGCCATGCTGTTAGGGAAAGAGTGCAGGGACACTGGTGCAGGACAATGGGATCAGTGTGGGCAGGCACCGTGGTCGCATGAGCACATTGAGGAGCTCCGTGACAGCTCCCAATGTCTGTACGTCGATGGTCAGCATCATTGCTCCCTCCCTCCCTCCCCCTCACCCTCTCCCCCACCTGCCCTGGAGAAAATACATTGACAAAGTATTTGATAACTTTCCATTTCCCTTTTAGGATTACCCCAAAAATCGGCATCCTGGCTGGAGTAGAGGATCTGTGGCCTATCATGCAGGTATGAAACTATTCTCACATTTTGGAGAGTCTGAGCCCCTTTCTATGACTGTTACCTGGTCTGGGGTAGTATCTGGTGTTTGCCCCTTTGAATCGCAATGTTAATAATGCACTGTATGTGGTGATTATATCGACTCATTCTCTTCTTCCCAAATGCATACCCCTGCTATGTAAACTGACCCACAACACCTTCTGATGGTGTTTCACGCCAGTAGGTCTCTCTCGGTGGGAGAAGGAACATTTTCACAAAAGTCAAAGAAGATGATTGTTAATGACAGGCGTTTTAACATTATGACATAACAGAGAAGAGGTGGGGTGGGAGACTGCAACCTTCACGTGGTCCGTCCTGTTTCGACAAATGCAATCAACCCGGCGTGCACAATCAAATAAGATCAAATAGAACAAGTTGTCCGACAACTTTAGGCTATGCACGCCACACGCAAGAAGAAGAGAAGAGGTATGCAGTTTTAGAATATATAACAAATGGGGCGGGGGGGGGGGGGGGGGGGGGTGTAGAAGTGAAGAAATTGGGAGAAGGGTGTGGGTAATGAGAGGATACCTGAGTAAAAGAACATTGTTGAAGGACACAGTGCATAATCTGGATTAGCTCGGCATGGAGCAGATTGGGAACGTTGTAGAGAATATGAGGTAGATGTGTCAGGGATGGGAGAAAGGGAGATATGTAGTCCTTCACAAACCAGGACCGAGGTCTCAGGAGTAGGGACTATGCTGAGGCACATTTTAAAATCTAACCATAGCTTAAAGAGATAAGAGGAAACAATTTTTCAAAAGAAAATCTGGCAGATGCTCTGTAAAATTTGGGCTTTGGGAGCAGATTGAGATTTGTGTTGTTGGTTGTAGCAGGATTGATTGGGAGCCGAATGGTGTTGTAACTGAGGCGTGCATGTAACTGCAAGTAGCCTCGTACCTTAATGAAACAAGAGGAGTGGTTGTAGCTTGGAATGGTCGATGTCGGAAACCTGGGCCAAAGCTTTTTGTCAATAGGAACCACATTTGTGGATTAAAGTATAAGGGGAGAGGTATAGGAGACTAATGAGCAAGAAGAGATTTTTTTAATATCAATTCAGTGACTGTTGAATAGCGTCTTTAAGCCAGCATAGTAAGTGTGGGGACACAGATGAGGGAATCTTGAGCAAAACACAAAGTGCTGGAGGAACTCAACAAGTCAGTCAGCTTCTGTGGAGGGAAATGGACAGATGACATTTTGGATCGGGACTCTTCTTCAGTCTGAAGAAGGGTCCCGACCCGAAACATCACCTATCCATTCCCTTCGCAGATGCTGCCTGTCCCACTGAGTTTCTCCAGCACTCATAGTAAGTATAGATGTTCAGCACTGGCTTTTCAGAATAAGCAGTTGGTGGGAATGAAGCTTGTGGCACAATCCTTGGAGAGCTCCACGTCGTTGTCCTTTATCATCGGTACTTTTCTGCATATCTTTCATTCATTGTTCTTTATCTCTCCACATCACCATCTATATCTCTCGTTTCCCATATCCCTAACTAGTCTGAGGGAGGGTCTTGACCTGAAACGTCACCCATTCCTTCTCTCCAGAGATGCTGCCTTTCCCGCTGAGTTCCTCCAGCATTTTGTGTCTATCTTCGGGTTTAAACCAGCATCTGCAGTTCCTTCCTACACGACACCATCACCTGTTGACGAGATGTTGCAATTACAACAGAATCACTTTGGCATTGAATCTACAGGGAACTTGTAAAAATTGGTGTGGCAACAAATGGATACGTTTGAAATACAAAGAGAAAATGCCATGTTCCTTCAATGGATTGGGGCAGAATCTGTAGAGAGAGAGAGAGGGAAACAGAGTTAGCATTTCCGGTCGATGACTTTTCATTGGAACTGCAGGTAGCAGATTTTGTTTTGTAGACGAGAAAGATATGCGAGTGAAAGATTTTTTTTAAGGGTACCAATTTCTAGTGAGTGAGCCATTTTACTACCGCTTTTGTATAAATAAATAAAGACTTTACATTCAAAACGGTTTCCACAACATCAAAGTGCTTTCTAACAAATTTGAAGTGTACTCATTGTTGTAATTTAGGTAACACTTTTTCCTTTTCTTTCCCTTCCCCCTCCCCTCCACCCCACCTGGACTTGGACCTATTTTCTCCCCTCCCCTTCCACCTATATTCCTTCCTCTAGCTTCACAGTTCACAAAGCTTTGATCCTTCAGTCCCACACCATCTGTCTGTTCATCTCTGTTCTTTGGCCAATCATCTGCCCATCAAAAAAAACCCCTGACCTGTATCCATGTGTTACTTGGCAGACTATGTACTGCCCCTCCTCACATCAAACTTTCTCCCCCCGACCACCACAATCAGTCTAAAGAAGGGTCCCGATCCAAAATATCACACATTCATGTTCTATAGACTTCCTGACCTGCTGAGGTACTCCAGTACTTTGTGTCTTTTTTTGTAAACAGGCACCTGCAGTTCCTTGTTTCTACTGGTATCAAGTGATGTCAGCCGAGGCTTATTTGGTATTACTGCCGCCCATGAATCAATAGATTGTGAATCACCTTTCTGTGGATCTATAATATCCTCGGCACTATTCCTAGACAGGCAGGGGAGTTTGCATTGGTGTACAGACCAATGAAGTGTGGTCATTCATCGCTGCCAATTGAGGAGTCTTAACCGTGCATCAACGCAGAAGCCACTGCACTTCAAAAAGCACTTTGTCGTTGTAAAGTGATTTTGAACCCACTGACGTTGTGAGAAGCAGTGCAAGTCTTTCCTCTGTTTCTTTCGTTAATATTTTTTTATTGAACAAAATGTATGATGATCTCAATGAGAAAAAGAAGAAACAGGAGACACAGAAAAATGTCATTTACACGGCCTCTCCTCACCCTCAAACAACAAATCACTTTGCCATGCAGCCCTTTAGTAAATTGAGGATGAACTGTTGATCACATTGAATGGCAGTGCTGGCTCGAAGGGCTGAATGGCCTACTACTGCATCTATTGTCTATGTATCTATGTATTTGAATGTCATTTCCTTCCTCCAAGGACAAGAGAAGACATGCCAAAACCTTTCATGGGCTGACCCTTTGTTTCATAACTTTTCGCAATAAAAATCAACTCACTGGGGAATATAATCCTGATTTCCTCTATCTTGACATCCAACCCTGCTTTCAGGAGTGAAGCCCAACTTACTCGTTCAAACCATTCTGTTTTGTGCATCTCATCCCGGTAAAAGAATCATGAGAGGAATAGATAGGATGGATGCACAGTCTTTTACCTATAGGGGAATTGAAAATCAGAGGACATAGGTTTAAAGTGAGGGGGCAAATTTTAATAAGAACCCGAGGGGGAACCTCTTACACAAAGGGTGGTGGGTGTATGGAACGTGCCGGAGGAGGTAGTTGAGGCAGGTTCTATAACAACATTTAAAAGACATTTGGACAAGGATAGGAAAGGTTTAGAGGGATATATGAGCCAAATGCAGGCAGATGGGACTAGTGTAGATGGGGCATCTTGGTCGCAGTGGGCAAGTTGGGCTGAAGGGCCTGTTTCCATGCTGTATTACTCTATGGCACTAAATGGGATGCCTGTGCATCTTATGTTCTCCATTCAGTGATTTGTCCTTTTGCCTATCAATAATACTGTACACCATGTTTGTACCCAAGTTGGTTGGCTGTCTCTTAATGTTACAGTGTCATGTGTCTAAATCCTTTCTGAAGATGAAGTACAATCTCTAAAGATTATATAAAGAAAATATTAAACTAGGATATTCGCATTATTACCATGTGAATGGCAGCAAATTCATTGCGTGAATCACTGGAAATAGGTGGTTTAGCTTAAACTAAATTCTCTCATGGAAAATGGATGCTGGTCCTTCATTGTCACTCGATCTAAATCCTGGACTCCCTCCCCCAACAGCATTGAGACCACCTTCATCCGGTACGATTGCAGCTCACCCTCCCCTCCAATGTGGAGCAACATCCATATCCCACATGAAGCAACGTTACATGGGGCCAGAGGATCCGAAGAAGCAAAATGACTAAACACTCCTGGTTCCTGGTCTTTTCCAGCTTCCATGTTGTGCTTAGAAGCTGCATTGTGCTGACCTCGGGGGGGAAAGGTCCTCAATGAAGTGGCCAGAAGACAAGACAGAAGAAAGGTGGGCTGAACTCGAGCGACATATATTGAGTCAGCAGTTACTGGATGAAACAAGCCGAGCCCCTCAAGGGTTCTGTCACTTGTTTTGAGGTTAATGAGCGTCTTGTGTCTGCTGTGTGCCAGGATGCTGGAGGTCTTCGTTTTCCAATCTTTTGAGTTCTTTCGCAATGGTTTTTTGTTGTGACAGGGCTTCTACGCTTGAAGGAAAGGAAATTAGAAATCTGTTCCCACCCGTGTGTCTCTTCCTAAGTCTATAATTGTTTTCTGTTTGTACCCATAGTTACCAGTGAAACATTTGTAAACATTGGCAGCAGCTGGCTGTGTTGGAATGGAAGTGCGTATGCAGACAGCCCTGGCTGTAGGCTCCATTCAGGGCTCCCATGTCAAACTTCTCATACAAGCCACAGGATGGGAAGTGACCATCAGGGAAGTTAAAGTGTGCACCGATTACATCAATGAGAAAATAAAGAGCGAGAGATACCATGAGCTTTATTAACTTTCTTATTCCAAAGTCAGAAGACTTAAGTGAAAACAGATTTGCTCTCGATTAACAAAATACGTCAAAATCTGCTTTAGCACTTGCGAAAAGTAATACTGTGTTTAATGGTACTTTATTGTCACATGTACCTAGGTACAGTAAACCCTCTTTTTAACGGACTTCTTTATAACTGATTTTGATTATCCTGGGATGGCAGGACTTCCATATGAAGAAAGACGGGATAGACTCGGCTTGTACTCGCTGGAATTTAGAAGATTGAGGGGGGATCTTATAGAGACTTACAAAATTCTTAAGGGGTTGGACAGGCTAGATGCAGGAAGATTGTTCCCGATGTTGGGGAAGTCCAGAACAAGCGGTCACAGTTTAAGGATAAGGGGGAAGTCTTTTAGGACCGAGATGAGATAATAATTTTTCACACAGAGAGTGGTGAATCTGTGGACTTCTCTGCCACGGAAGGTAGTTGAGGCTAGTTCATTGGCTATATTTAAAAGGGAGTTAGATGTGTCCCTTGTGGCTAAAGGGATCATGGGGTATGGAGAGAAGGCAGGTACGGGATACTGAGTTGGATGATCAGCCATGATCATATTAAATGGCGGTGCAGGCTCGAAGGGCCGAATGGTCTACTCCTGCACCTATTTTCTATGTTTTCTATGTTACCTAACACTGGCTGCCCACGCCACCCCCAGCTCTCACCGCCTACCCTGTTGCTTACAGCCCCAGCTGCCCGCACCACCCCCTGCTCACGCTGCCTCACCCACTGTTTCCTGTGCCGACCTCCCACACCACTCCTGCCACCTGCTGCCTCCAGGGCAGATCTTCTGCCACCACCCCCGGCTCACACGGCTTCCAGGCAGCGCAGCCACCTTCACCGCCACTGCCGACCCTCACCAGCACTCCGGCCACAAGCATTAACTCCGCCGATCCTTGCCTCTCCCCAGGCCACCAGCAGGCCAGGGCTGTCAACTCACCTGAATTCCAGGCCCACTTCTGGACCGAGAGTCTGAAGAAGGATCCCGACCCAAAGCGTCACCTCTACTTGGTCTCCAGAGATGCTGCCTGACCCACTGAGTTACTCTAGCATCTTGTGTCTTATCTCCTGTGTGATCTCCAGCATCTTGTGTTTTTTTTTTGCGTCTACAATGATAATACCTTACTCGGTAATAGCAGACAATCGGCAACAACGGACTCCATTCTCCATCGTATGGTCTGTTATTATGTGGGTTTACTGTACAATGAAATTCCTTATTTTTATCCGGTCCAGTAGACATCTCCGTATACATAGGCACAGTCATATTTAAGTACAATTGTAAAAAGATGATGGTACTTCAAAAGATGAGGCAGATAAAATTGAGTCCCTATCTTTTATTTCAAATCATTTGCTGCCCTTTTCACACACAAATGGGCAGCTTCGGTCTAACCTGAAAGGACTGTCTGGGTCTCTAGACAGTCGAAGGCTGAGGTATAGCGACAGGTGTTGTATCTTCTGCGGTTGCAGGGGAAGGTACCAGGGGAGTGGGTGGCTTGGGTGGGAAGGGATGAGTTAACCAGGGAGTTGTGGAGGGAATAGTCTCTACGGAAGGCGGAAATGGGTGGGTTTAAACTAAATAGCGCGGTTTAAACTAAATAGCGGGGGGAGGGGTTGACAACTTGGGAGTATAATGATGGAGTTAAAGGCAAAGTTACAAAAGACTCCAGAATTAATGGGAAGGAAAATTTGAGAAGGGATAAGAGAGTATGGTCAGGGCCAATAGTGACCGGTGTGAAAGGGGAGGTGAATACTGAAGTTAAAGTGTTGCATATGAATGCTCAAAGTATAAGAAATAAAGTAGATGAGCTTGAGGCTCAGTTAGAAATTAGCAAGTATGATGTTGTGGGAATTACATAGACATGGCTGCAAGAGGACCAGGGCTGGGAACTGATTATTCAGGGATATACCTCCTATCTGTTGGTGAAGAATGAAATTCATTCTCTTGCGAGGGGTGACATAGAATCAGGAGATGTAGAGTCAGTATGGGTAGAACTGAGGAATTGTAAGGGTATAAATTCCCTTATGGGAGTTATCTACAGGCCCCCAAACAGTAGCCTGGATATAGGGTGCAAGTTGAATCGAGAGTTAAAATTGGCAAATAAATTGTTATGGGAGGTTTCATCATGCAGGTAGACTGGGATAATCATGTTGGGACTGGACCCCAAGAAAGGGAGTTTGTGGAGTGCCTCCAAGATGGATTCTTAGAGCAGCTTGTACTGGAGCTTACCAGGGAGAAGGCAATTCTTGATTTAGTGTTATGTAATGAACCGGATTTGATAAGGGAACTCAAGGTAAAGGAGCCATTAGGAGGTAGTAATATGATAAGTTTTAATCTACAATTTGAGAAGGTGAAGGGTAAATCGGAGGTGTCAGTGTTACAGTTGAATAAGGGGGACTATGGAGGCATGAGGGAGGAGCTGGCCAAAGTTGATTGGAAAGATACCCTGGCAGGGATGACAGTGGAACAACAATGGCAGGTATTTCTGGGAATTCTGGGAATAATACAGAAGGTGCAGGATCCGTTCATTCCAAAGAGGAAGAAAGATTCCAAGGGAAGTAAGGGGCGACCGTGGCTGACAAGGGAAGTCAAGGACAATATAAAAATAAAAGAGAAGTATAACATAGCAAAGATGAGCGTGAAGCAAGAGGATTGGGAAATTCTTTAAGAGCAACAGAAGATAACTAAAAAGGCAATATGGGGAGAAAAGATGATGTACGAAGGTAAGCTAGCCAAGAATATGAAGGAGGATAGTAAGGAGCTAAAGGAGCTTCTTTAGGTATGTGAAGAGGAAAAAATTAGTTAAGACAAATGTGTGTTCCTTGAAGACAGAAACAGGTGAATTTATTATAGGGAACAAGGAAATGGCAGACGAGTTGAACAGGTACTTTGGATCTGTTTTCACTAAGGAAGACGCAAACAATCTCCCTCATGCACTAATGGCCAGAGGACCTAGGGTGACGGAGGAACTGAAGGAATTTCACATTAGGCAGGAAATGTTGTTGGGTAGTCTGATGGGACTGAAGGCTGATAAATCCCCGGGGCCTGATGGTCTGCATCCCAGGGTACTTAAGGAAGTGGCTCGAGAAATCGTGGACACATTGGTAGACAAAAATGCTGAAGAAACTCAGCGGGTGAGGCAGCATCTATGGAGCGAAGGAAATAGGCGACGTTTCTGGTCTGAAGAAGGGTCTCGACCCAAAAAGTTGCCTATTTCTTTTGCTCCATAGATGCTGCCTCACCCGCTGAGTTTCTGGCATTTTTCCAGCATCTGCAGTTCTTTCTTAAACGTGGATGCATTGGTGATCGTTTTCCAATGTTCTATAGATTCAGGATCAGTTCCTGTGGATTGGAGAGTACCTAATGTTATCCCACTTTTTAAGAAAGGCATGAGAGAGAAAACGGGGAATTATAGACCAGTTAGCCTGACATCGGTGGTGGGGAAGATGCTGGAGTCAATTATAAAAGATGAAATAGCCGCACATTTGGATAGCAGTAACAGGATCGGTCCGAGTCAGCATGGAATTACGAAGGGGAAATCATGCTTGGCTAATCTTCTGGAATTTATTGAGGATGTAACTAGGAAAATGGACAAGTGAGAGCCAGTGGATGTAGTGTACCTGGACTTTCAGAAAGCCTTTGATAAGGTCCCACATAGGAGATTAGTGGGCAAAATTAGAGCACATGGTATTGGGGGTAGGGTACTGACATGGATGGGAAATTGGTTGGCTGACAGGAAACAAAGAGTGGGGATTAACGGGTCCCTTTCAGAATGGCAGGCAGTGACTAGTGGGGTACCGCAAGGCTTGGTGCTGAGACCGCAGCTATTTACAATATGCATTAATGATTTAGATGAAGGGATTAAGAGTAACATTAGCAAATTTGCAGATGACACAAAACTGGGTGGCAGTGTGAACTGTGAGGAGGGTGCTATGAGGATGCAGGGTGACTTGGACAGGTAGGGTGAGTGGGCAGATGCATGGCAGATGCAGTTTCATTTGGATAAATGTGAGATTATGCACTTTGGTGGCAAGAACAGGAAGGCAGATTATTATCTGAGCAGTGTCAAGTTAGGAAAAGGGGAAGTATAACGAGATCTGAGAGTCGTTGTTCTTGCTGCAGAGTGAGCGGAGGGCTGTACGTTCAGAGGGGGTGAGGTTAGAGTAGGCGAGGGGAATGGAAAAGTTGAGACGGTTGATGTCAAGCCGGCATTTCCAAATAAAGAGGTCTAGAGAGGGCAGAAGGCCATCTGGGGGAGTCCACGAGGAGGGGGACCGGTAGTGATGGGAGAAGGGGTCATCACTGGATGGTGAGGACGCCTTCCCATAGAAAAAGGCACGGAGGCGGAGGCGATGGAAGAAAAGCTCTGCGTCAGATGTTTGCTTTATTTTTCCCAAGGCCACAAAGAAAATGGATCCTGTGGGAGTAAATAGCCTTTGGTACAAACCTCTCACTGAGGTTTATTCAATGCCAACAGCTCGCCTCCTTGTCCTGTTAAGATAAACAATTTTCTTTTAATCGTTTGAATTGTTAATGTGAGCAACTCAACGCCGCCATCTTTATCGTTCCATTTGTTATATTAGAAGCAGGCAGTCTGAGGCTGCGTGATGCTAATCACCAGTTACACTCCTGGTGAATTGCTGGCTTACAAGACTATTTAAAGGATGAATTATTACAGACCCGAGCTACTCATTCTACAACTGTATTATGTTCAAACCTATCAAATGCTGAAG
This sequence comes from Okamejei kenojei, assembly GCA_035221665.1. NCBI lineage: Eukaryota > Metazoa > Chordata > Chondrichthyes > Rajiformes > Rajidae > Okamejei > Okamejei kenojei. The sequence goes on from CM069174.1 coordinate 6,015,149, forward strand.
TAAACCATGGATTCTAGTACAATAATGATCTGCTAACAAAAGTGAATAAAAGTGCATTTTTAGTCATTTTGATTTAACCTTAATAGATTTCTCCTATTTCTTCCTACAGGGAGCAGATTCTACAGTAATTGTCCCGTCATTTTGTCAATTATTCAGTTAAATTGCTTCAAAAATAACATTTGTGTGCATTTCAGAACTGATTTGATTATTATCCAGAAGCCTATGTCAGTGGTGTTAGTTTTGATTTTGGACGATCTATGAGAGGAATAGATCGGGTAGATGCGCAGAATCTTTTGCCCAGAGGAGGGGAATCGAGGACCAGAGGACATAGGTTCAAGGTGAAGGGGAAAAGATTGAACATGGATCTGAGGGGTGATTTTTTTCACACAAAGGGTGGTAGGTGTATGGAACGAGCTGCCAGAGGAGGTAGTTGAGGCTGGGACTATCCCAACGTTTAATAAACAGTTAGACAGGTACATGGATAGGACAGGTTTGGAGGGATATGGACCAAGTGCAGGCAGGTGGGGCTAGTGTAGCTGGGACTTTGTTGGGCGGTGTGGGCAAGTTGGGCCGAAGGGCCTGTTTCCACACTGTATCACTCTATGACTCTATGACCTACTTGAATTTGTACCCTTGCGTGTTTGTCGTCAGAAGGAGTCATATCTGTTCAGGGGTTTCTTTTGTCAGTTCAGGAGATTAAGTTTATGAATGGTTTGCACAGGCGATGGACAAGCGCATTGGCAACTGCTCAGCAGATGAAGCAGTACATGCCCGCGTGCTGCAAGACGGAGGCAGCGTTCAGGCCGCAGCAGATGAACTGCTAGTAACGTTCATACTACTAAAGTGGAGAACGCTGAACGTATCCAACCAGATTGAGTCTGACCACTACCACCAGAATAGTGATAGAGTGGATGTGGAGAGGATGGTTCCACCAGTGCCAGAGTCTCGGACTAGAGGTCATAGCCTCAGAATTAAAGGACGTACTTTTAGGAAGGCGATGAGGAGAGATTTCTTCATTCAGAAGGTGTTGAATCTGTGGAATTCTTTGCCACAGAAGGCTGTGGAGGCCAGGTCAGTGGCTATTTTTACGGTAGAGATACATAGATTCTTGATTAGTATGGGTGTCAGAGGTTATGGGGAGAAGGCAGGAGAATGGGGGTTAGGAGGGAGGGATAGATCAGCCATGATTGAATGGCATAGTAGACGATGGGTCTTAACGTGATCATGGCTGATCATCCGCAATCAATACCCCGTTCCTGCCTTCTCCCCATATCCCTTGAGCCCTAAGAGCTCTACCCAACTCTCTTTTGAATGCATCCAGTGAATCAGCATCCACTGCCTTCTGAGGCAGAAAATTCCACAGATCCACAACTCTCTGGGTGAAAAGGTTTTTCCTCATCTCAGTTCTAAATGGCCTGCCCCTTATTCTTAAACTGTGCCCCCTGGTTCTGGACTCCCCCAATATCGAGTACATGTTTCTTGCTTCTAGCATGTCAAATCCCTTAATAATTTTATATGTTTCTATAAGATCCCCTCTCATCCTTCTAAATTCCAGTGAATACAAGCCCAGTCGTTCCATTCTCTCAGCATATGACAGTCCCGCCATCCCGGGAATTAACCTCATGAATCTATGCTGCACTCCCTCAATAGCAAGAATGTCCATCCTCAAATTAGGAGACCAAACCTGCACACCATACTCCAGGTGTGGTCTCACCAGGGCCCTGTACAACTGCAGAAGGACCCTTTTTGCTCCTGTACTCAAATCCTCTTGTTATAAAGGCCAACATGCCATTAGCTTTCTTCACTGCCTTCTATACCTGCATACTTATTTTCAGTGACTGATGTACAAGCACACCCAGGTTTCGTTGCACCTCCCTTTTCCTAATCTTACACCATTCAGATAATATTCTGCCTTTTTGCTCTTGCCGCCAAAGTGGATAATCTCACATTTATCCACATTATATTGCATCTGCAAAGCATCTGCCCACTCACCCAACCTATCCAAGTCACCCTGCATCCTCATAGCATCCTCATCACAGTTTACAGTGCCACCCAGCTTTGTGTCATCTGCAAATTTGTTAACGTTACATCTAAATCATTGATGTATATTGTAAATAGCTGCGGTCCCAGCACCGAGCCTTGCGGCACCCCACTAGTCACTGCCTGCCGTTCTGAAAGGGACCCGTTAATTCCTACTCTTTGTTTCCTGTCTGCCAACCAATTTTCTATCCATGTCAATACCCTACCCCCAATACCATGTGCCCTAATTTTGCCCACTAATCTCCTGTGTGAGATGTGATCAAAGGCTTTCTGAAAGTTCAGATACACTACATCTATTGGCTCTCTCTCCCTGATCCATTTTACTTGTTACATCCTCAAAAAATTCCAGAAGATTAGTCAAGCAAGATTTCCCCTTCATAAATCCATGCTGACTTGCTCCGATCCTGTTACTGCTATCATCGTTGTTATCATAATTCATAGTTTTTATCATCAATCTACACAATACCTCATAATATAAAAGTGAAAACAGGTGTTTAGAAATTTTTGCAAAGTAATTAAAAAGAAATAACTGAAGTATCATATTTACATAGGTATTCAGACCCTTTGCTATGACACTCAAAATTGAGCTGGGGTGCACCGGGTTTCCATTGATTATCCTTGAGATGTTTCTACAACTTGATTGGAGTCCACCAGTGGTAAATTAAATTGATTGGACATGATTTGGAAAGGCACACACCTGTCTATATACGGTCCCACAGTTGGCAGTGCATGTCAGAGCAAAAACCAAGCCATGAAGACGAAGGAATTGTCCGTAGACCTCCGAGACAGGATTGTGTCGAGACACAGATCTGGGGAAGGGTATAAAACAATTTCTGCAGCATTGCAGGTCCTGAAGAGCACAGTGGCCTCCGTCATTCTTAAATGGAAGAACTTTGCAACCACCAGGACTCTTCATAGAGCTGGCCGCCTGGCCAAACTGAGCGATCGGGGGAGAAGGGCCTTGGTCAGGAAGGTGACCAGGAACCCGATGGTCACTCTGACAGAGCTCCAGAGTCCCTCTGTGGAGATGGGAGAACCATCCAGAAGGACAACTATATCTGCAGCACTCCACCAATCAGGCCTTTATGGTAGAGTGCGCAGACGGAAGCCACTCCTCAGTGAAAGGCACATGACGGCCTGCTTGGAGTTTGCCAAAAGGCACCTAAACAAGATTCTCTGGTCTGATGAAACCAAGATTGAACTCTTTGGCCTGAATGGCAAGCGTCACATCTGGAGGAAACCAGGCACAGCTCATCACCTGACCAATACCATACCTACGGTGAAGCATGGTGGTGGCAGCATCATGCTGTGGGGATGTTTTTCAGCGGCAGGAACTGGGAGACTAGTCAGGATCGAGGGAAAGATGAACGGAGCAAAGTGCAGAGAGATCCTTGATGAAAACCTGCTCCAGAGCGTTCAGGACCTCAGACTGGGGCAGAGGTTCACCTCCCAACAGGACAACAACCCTAAGTACACAGCCAAGACAACACAGGAGTGGCTTCGTGACAAGTCTGTGGATGTCCTTGAGTGGCCCAGCCAAAGCCCTGACTTGAACCCGATCAAATATCTCTGGAGGGACCTGAAAATAGCTGTGCATCGACACTCCGCATCCAACCTGACAGAGCTTGAGAGGATTTGCAGAGAAGAATGGCAGAAATTACCCAAATACAGGTATGCCAAGCTTGTAGCGTCATTCCCAAGAAGACTTGAGGCTGTAATCACTGCCAAAGGTGCCTTAAACATAGTACTGAATAGAATACTTATGTAAATGTGATCTTTCAGTTATTTATTTTTAATTACTTTGCAAACATTTCAAAACACCTGTTTTCGCTTTTTTATTATGAGATATTGCGTGTAAATTGATGATAAAAAAAAATTAATTTAATCCATTTTAGAATACGGCTGTAAAGTAACAAAATGTGGAAAAGGTGAAGGGGTCTGAATACTTTCTGAATGCACTGTCGCCCCCTTTGTTCAACTGCAACACTGACACTTCTGATTTTACTTTCTCCCTCTCAAATTGCAGATTAAAACGTATCATATTATGATCACTACCTCCTAATGGTTCTTTTACCCTCATCAAATCCAGTTCATTGCACAACACTAAATCATGAATTGCCTTCTCCCTGGTAGGCTCCAGTACAAGCTGCTCCAGGATTCCATCTCAGAGGCAATCTACAAACTCCCTTTCTTGGGGTCCAGCACCCGTAGTCGGGATGGAACCCGGATCTTTGGCGCTGTGAGGCAGCATCTCTACTGCTGCACCACCATGCGCCCATGGTGCCTTCCATACACCTTCATTACTCTTGACCTAGTGCCATTGAAAAGAGTTCAATTAGAATTGACTATTGGTCGCTATCCAGTGACCCATGCTGGAAGACATCCATTGTCAGATGGGAATAGTATTGTGCTCAGCGAGAACAATATTCTCCCCGAGAATAAATCACCTTCTGCCATATTAGACTGAAGAATGGTGTCTCAAGTTTGGATCTGCATTGCAGTGAGCCTGACATGCGGCAGTCAGTACCTTCAGGGAAGCAGAATATCAAAACCCGCCAGAGTAAAGAGTTGATACCATGCTTTTCACATTTGTAAAAGTAACAGGCCATTATCCTCATGGAGAGCAAACAAAACATCTGAGTACAACAGTGAACGCTCGGAGAAGGCTACATTGGACACTAAATCAAATAGAAATTGTTAAGGGCCTGTCCCACCAGCATGCGACTGCATGCGGCGAGCGCGACCTAACGTGGTCGCTTGAGCCGTACGGCCTCGCGGGGCCGGTCCCACTTCGATCGCCGGAGCCGTATGGAGTTGTGCGGGGCTGGTCCCGACATCGCGCGGGGCTCCGAAAAATTGACACTGTCCAAAAATCCCGCTCGCCAACGGCTTGTCGGCCCACAGCCGCATTGAGGACTACGCAGCGTCTCTACTGGCGTACGCAGCGTCTTGATGGCGCGATGACGTCACCACCCGACACCGTGCGACGTCCAAATTCAGTCGGCCCGCCTCCTGCCCAGCTGATTGGTGAGAATGATGTCGGGACCAGCCCCGCACAACTCCAGACGCCTCTGCGGTTCGAAGTGGAACCGGCCCCGCAAGGCTGTACGCCTCATGCGACCGCGTGTGGTCGCGCTAGACGCATGCAATCGCATGCTGGTGGCACAGGCCCTTTAAAGGTCCTGGTGGCCAGATAGAAATCAGAAAAAATAAGGTCAACCGCTTTATATTGTAAAGGTTGAAAAGATGTAAACTTGATAACATTGTTTTCATTTTTAAAGTTGATCTTTAAATGAAATCCTGAGAACACTGCTCTCAATTTTTGCAATCCCTGTGGCTGCACTGAAATGATATCTGAATCTTAATTGTAGTATCACAATAACCAGTTTGTGCAGTTTAGAGTAGTTATGCATCACTCCATACCTGATGAAGTGAATTGTGCACTTGTAAAGTAGACAATACAGCCAAGTGAAACCGTGTTAAGTGGATAGTCTGCGGATTATCTTCCTACTTTGGGTTGGATGTATGCTGTAATTTTCACTTAAGATAATGGAGGAAGTGTAAAGCTGAAACAAAGCCATTATAGAATGCACTTTAAAGAAATGCTAAGTCCTGCACTGTTCACGTCCTCAAGTTACTCCTCCATGCTGCACTGAATTACATGCTCACATCAAGTTACAGTGCCCTCCATAATATTTGGGACAAAGACCCAACATTGATTTATTTGCCTCTGTACTCCACAATTTGAGATTTGTAATAGAAAAAAAATCACATTTGGTTAAAGTGCACATTGTCAGATTTTATTGAAGGCCATTTTTATACATTTTGGTTTCACCATGTAGAAATTACAGCAGTGTTTATACATGGTCCCCCCCCCCCCCCATTTCTGGGCACCATAATGTTTGGGACACATGGCTTCACAGGTGTTTGTAATTGCTCAGGTGTGTTTAAATTCCCCCTTAATGCAGGTATACAGTGCATTCAGAAAGTATTCAGACCCCTTCACTTTTTCCACATGTTGTTACGTTACAGCCTTATTTTAAAATGGATTAAATTCTTTTTTTTATCATCAATCTACACACAATACCCCAGAATGAAGAAGCGAAAACAGGTGTTTAGAAATTTTTGTAAAGTAATTAAAAAGAAATAACTGAAATATCACATTTACTTAAGTATTCAGACCCTTTGCGATGACACTCAAAATTGAGCTCAGGTTCATCCTGTTTCCATTGATTATCCTTGAGATGTTTCTACAACTTGATTGGCGTCCACCAGTTGTAAATTAAATTGATTGGACATGATTTGGAAAGGCACACACCGTCTATATACGGTCCCACAGTTGACAGTGCATGTCAGAGCAAAAACCAAGCCATGAAGATGAAGGAATTGTCCATAGACCTCCGGGACAGGATTGTGTCGAGACACAGATCTGGGGAAGGGTATAAAACAATTTCTGCAGCACTTTGGTGGCAAAAACAGGAAAGTAGACTATTATTTGAATGGTGACCGATTAGGAAAAGGGGAGATGCAACGAGACCTGGGTGTCATGGTACACCAGTCATTGAGAGTAGGTATGCAGGTGCAGCAGGCAGTGAAGAAAGCAAATGGTATGTTGGCCTTCATAGCAATAGGATTTGAGTACAAGAGCAGGGAGGTTCTACTGCCGTTGTACAGGGTCTTGGTGAGGCCACACCTGGAGTATTACGTACAGTTTTGGTCTCCTAATCGGAGGAAAGACATTCTTGCCATAGAGGGAGTACAGAGAAGGTTCACCAGACTGATTCCTGGGATGGCAGGACTTCCATATGAAGATAGACTGGATAGACTCGGCTTGTACTCGCTGGAATTTAGAAGATTGAGGGGGGATCTCATAGAGACTTACAAAATTCTTAAGGGGTTGGACAGGCTAGATGCAGGAAGATTGTTCCCGATGTTGGGGAAGTCCAGGACAAGGGGTCACAGTTTAAGGATAAGGGGGAAGTCTTTTAGGACCGAGATGAGAAAAAAAAAATTCACACAGAGAGTGGTGAGTCTGTGGAATTCTCTGCCACAGAAGGTAGTTGAGGCCAGTTCGTTGGCTATATTTAAGAGGGAGTTGGATGTGGCCCTTGTGGCTAAAGGGATCAGGGGGTATGGAGAGAAGGCAGGTACAGGATACTGAGTTGGATGATCAGCCATGATCACATTGAATGGCGGTGCAGGCTCGAAGGGCCGAATGGCCTACTCCTGCACCTAATTTCTATGTTTCTATGAAGAGCACAGTGGCCTCCGTCATTCTTAAATGGAAGAACTTTGGACCCACCAGGACTCTTCATAGAGCTGGCCGCCTGGCCAAACTGAGCAATCGGGGGAGAAGGGCCTTGGTCAGGGAGGTGACCAAGAACTCGATGGTCACTCTGACAGAGCTACAGAGTTCCTCTGTGGAGATGGGAGAACCTTCCAGAAGGACAACTATATCTGCAGCACTCCACCAATCAGGCCTTTATGGTAGAGTGGCCAGACGGAAGCAACTCCTCAGTGAAAGGCACACGACAGCCCGCTTGGAGTTTGCCAAAAGGCACCTAAAGGACTCTCAGTCTATGAGGAACAAGTTTCTCTGGTCTGATGAAACCAAGATTGAACTCTTTGGCCTGAATGCCAAGCGTCACATCTGGAGGAGACCAGGCACCGCTCATCACCTGGCCAATACCATACCTACGGTGAAGCATGGTGGTGGCAGCATCGTGGTGTGGGGATGTTTTTCAGCGGCAGGAACTGGGAGACTAGTCAGGATCGAGGGAAAGATGAATGGAGCAAAGTACAGAGAGATCCTTGATGAAAACCTGCTCTAGAGCGTTCAGGACCTCAGACTGGGGCAGAGGTTCACCTTCCAACAGGTCAAGGACCCTAAGCACATAGCCAGGACAATGCAGGAGTGGCTTTGTGACAAGCCCTTGAGTGGCCCAGCCAGAGCCCGGACTTGAACCCAATCGAACATCTCTGGAGGGATCTGAAAATAGTTGTGCATCGACGCTCCCCATCCAACCTGACAGAGCTTGAGAGGATCTGCAGAGAGGAATGGGAGAAATTACCCAAATACAGGTGTGCCAAGCTTGTAGCTGTAATCGCTGCCAAAGGTGCCTCAACAAAGTACTGAGTAAAGGGTCTGAATACCTATGTCAATATTTCAGTTATTTATTTTTAAAAACTTTGCAAAAATTTCTAAACGCCTGTTTTCACTTTTTTTTATTATGGGGTATTTATTGAACATAGATTGACGATTAAAAAAATGAATTTTTTTGAATCCATTTTAGAATAAGGCAGTAACGTAACAAAATGTGGAGAAAATGAAGGGGTCTGACTACTTTCTGAATGCACTGTATGTTAAAGTTGTATAATGGACAAATTAATTTCAAAGCAGATGATTGAGCCACTTATATAGTGGGTTTAAGAAGGAACTGCAGATGCTGGAAAATCGAAGGTACACAAAAATGCTGGGGAAACTCAGCGGGTGCAGCAGCATCTATGGAGCGAAGGAAATAGCAAACGTTTCGGGCTGAAAAGTTGCCTATTTCCTTTGCTCCGTAGATGCTGCTGCACCCGCTGAGTTTCTCCAGCATTTTTGTGTACCTTCCACTTTTATAGAGGTTAAGGTGTAAAACCCTGGATGTAAGACCATACTATCTCTGGAATCAAAAGCAGTGAAGTTACGTTAAGCTTGTCGAGAACCTTAAGAAGATGCGATATTGGAGCACAGAAGATGACTTTGGTCTCAATATTGTAAAAGGTACAGGGAGGTACTGGAGAATCTGCAAAATACTTCCTCTCATTGAGTGGCTGGATATGTCTGGAAAGATTGATTGGGCTATGTCTATCTTCTCCAGAATCGAGAGATGGAAGGGTGCCCAGATTGAGGTTTTCAGGATATATGGTAGGGTTTAATTCAGTTGACACAGACTTTTTTTTCTTCTTGCATGTGAGACCAATTCAAGAGACCATAAATATGGTAGAAGCAATAAGTATGGATGGCTTGGATTGGTGTTAAGTTAATGGAAAGTGATTTCAGGGCAGGCCAGTGAGAAATGGATTGACTGGGTTTTGTGTTTCAATGGGTTTACGAATTATGGTGATCAGGAGAACTCTGGCGTCTGCCCCAAAATCCCTGCCTACTCTGGACCCTGCATCAGAACAGTACATCTGAGTTATTTAATTTAAAATACCGCACTAATGCCAAGTTCTACATTAAGAAGCTGCAAACTACAAAGTATTTCCATTAGCTAATGGTATTTTTTCCATACATTCCATCTTTCATATCTGGTGAGCTCAGCCAAAGTGAAAAAGTGAGGCTGAAATTGCATCCAGCTCTGTTAATATTCAGGATGTCAAAGGTGTCAGACTCTATATTTTGTGTACCAGAGCCCAAAAGTACAATAAATTGACCTCAAAGTTTTCCTCTTCCCATGCCCACAGCGCAATGGAGAGTCTTCCAGGAAACATTGGGAAGAAATGGGATATGTTACAATATACAAGACATAATGTGGGCTGAATTCAGTTTCAATATACCTCTCACATGATGGAGATGTACAGCTCTAAAGTGCAGCACCAAGTTGCACTTACATAACGCCTTTAATTTTGGGATGTATCCCAAAACGTTTCATTGGCATGTTCCGTTTAGTTTGGTTGAGAGATACAGCATGGAAACAGACCCTTCAGCCCAGAGTCCACACTGACCATTGATCACCCGTTCACACTAGTTCTATATTATCCCACAGAAACATAGAAAATAGGTGCAGAAGTAGGCCATTCAGCCCTTTGGGCCAGCACCACCATTCAATATGATCATGGCTGATTATCCAAAATCAGTACCCCGTTCCTGCTTTCTCCCCATGTCCATTGATTCTGTTAGCCCGAAGAGCTAAATCTACATCTCTCTTCAAAACATCCAGTGAATTGGCCTCCACTGCCTTCTGTGGCAGAGAATTCCACAGATTCACAAATCTCTGGGTGGAAAAGTTTTTTCTCATCTCAGTCCTAATTGGCCTACCCCTTATTCTTAAACTGTGAACCCTGGTTCTGGACTCCCCCAACATCGGGAACAAATTTCCTGCATGTAGCCTTTCTAATCCCTTAAGAATTGTATATGTTTCTATAAGCTCCCCTCTCATCCTTCTAAATTCCAGTCCAGTCGATCCATCCTTTCATCATATGTCAGTCCCGCCAAACCGGGAATTAACCGGGTGAACCTACGCTGCACTCCCTCGAAGGTAAGAATGTCCTTCCTCAAGTTAGGAGACCACTTTCGCATCCAATTCCTACACCTTAGGTACAATTTACAGAGGCCAATTAACCTACAAAACCACGCGTCTTTGGGTGTGGGCAGTCACGGGGAGAACGTACAAACTCCATACAGGCAGCGTTGCAGTCGAGATCGAGCCTGTGTCTCCGGTATAAAATGCTGTACGGCAGCAACTCAACCGCTGCGCCACTCTGCTGCTGATGTTACAGAGAATCCATAACAATTAGACCATTGGTTATATTTGAACAGCAGTAAGAATTTTAAAACTGAAACCTTGTTGGATCGTGTGTCCATGCAGATCAATGGGGGGGGATGGGGGTACTTGCTTAGTCATCATCATCATTGGCGGTCAAGCGAAACGTGTATGACTGTCCTCTCCTCTCCATAGGGTCTGCAGATGTCTGTAGAGGCCCATCCGCGATCCACACACCTTGGGTCAACGTGGGCAGTGGAGACTGGCGGTAGTCGTCAAGCTCCCTTCTGTCGCTTTGTCTCTGCGACACGGCGCAGCTCTGTTTCATGACGTGCAGCTCCTTCCTGCACGGATTTCCTCCAATGCAAGTTAGACAGTAGGTGCAGGAGTAGGCCATTCGGCCCTTCGAGGCCAGCACCGCCATTCAATGTGATCACGGCTGATCATCCCCAATCAGTACCCCAATCGTTCCTGCCTTCTCCCCATATCCCCTGACTCCGCTATCTTTAAGAGCCCTATCTAACTCTCTCTTGAAAGTATCCAGAGAACCGGCCTCCACCGTCCTCTGAGGCAGAGAAATCCACAGACTCACAACTCTCTGTGTGAAAAAGTGTTTCCTCGTCTCCGTTCTAAATGGCTTCCCTCTTATTTTTAAACCGTGGCCCCTGGTTCTGGACTCCCCCAACATCGGGAACATGTTTCCTGCCTCAAGTGTTCAAACCCTTAATAATCTTACATGTTTAAATAAGATCCCCTCTCATCCTTCTAAATTTCAGAGTATACAAGCCCAGCCGCTCCATTCCCTCAGCATATGACAGTCCCACCATCCCGGGAATTAACTTGTGAACCTACGCTGCACTCCCTCAATTGCAAGAATGTCCTTCCTCAAATTTGGAGATCAGAACTGCACACAATACTCCAAGTGTGGTCTCACTAGGGCCCTGTACAACTGCTGAAGGACCTCTTTGCTCCTGTCCTCAACTCCTCTTGTTATAAAGGCCAACATGCCATTCGCTTTCTTCACTACCTGCTGTACCTGCATGCTTACTTTCATTGACTGATGAACAAGGACTCCTAGATCAAGTTAATAATCTGCCTTCCTGTTTTTGCCACCAAAGTGGAAAACCACACATTTATCCACATTAAACTGCATCTGCCATGCATCTGCCCACTCACCCAACCTGTCCAAGTCACCCTGCATTCTCAAAGCATCCTCCTCACAGTTCACAATGTGACCCAGCTTTGTGTCATCTGCAAATTTGCTAATGTTACTTTGAATCCCTTCATCTAAATCATTGATGTATATTGTAAATAGCTGCGGTCCCAACACCGAGCCTTGTGATACCCCACTTGTCACCGCCTGCCATTCTGAAAGGGACCCATTAATCCCTACTCTTTGTTTCCTGTCTGCCAACCAATTTTCTATTTGTCCTCCCAGCTGATCCTCGGAATCTTTCGTAAGGACCTTTGACGATATTGTTCCAGGGCTCTCAGGTGCCTGCTGTAGGTGGCCCGTGACTCGGCTCCACACAACAAGGTGGAGAGGACAACTGCTCTGCAGACCAGCAGCTTTGTTTGAGCCTTTAGGTCTCGGTCTTTGGTATTGGTATCGGTCTCGGGGAAGTGGTCAACGTTTTCAATAGCGGTGTCATCCACTTTTATAGTGGGCTGAGCAGACGGCTGGTTGGGTGGAGGTTGATGTAGGACCTGGGTTTTCTTGATGTTTAAGGCTAGGCCCATGGCTCTGTGTGCCTTGGCAAAGGCGTTCAGGATGCCCTGGAGGTCTACTGCGGAGTGTGCTGCAATGGCGCAGTCGTCCGCGCACTGAAGCTCCATGATGGCGGTGTTACTGACTTTGAGGTTGAAGAGCCCACCGTCAGTTCTGCAGAGGATTGGGATCCCATGTGGCAGCTCTTCACCAATGAGGTGAAGTATGGCAGCAATGAAGACGACAAACAGGGTGGGTGCGATGATGCGTCCCTGTTTGACCCCCGTTTCCACAGTGAAGGGCTCGGACACAGAGCCGCAGTTGCTGAGCACTGGGACCAACATGCCATCATGTAGAATACTCAATATTCTGATGTACTTGTCGTGACAACCATACCTTGATAGTATGCTCCAAAGATCCTGGCGGTCTACCGAGTCAAAAGCCTTTGTCAGGTCTTTGAAGGCCATGTACAAAGGCTTCACAACCATTAGACAATTGGGTATATTTGAACAACAGTAAGAATTTAAAAACAGCAACCTTGCTGGATCGTGTGTCCATGGAGATCAATGGGGGTACTTGCTTAGTACAAGTCGGGAATATATGCAGCATAGTTTGGGGTACGTTCATTTTTGGTGGGGATATGACGGTTATCAAGTTGTAGAGGAAAATGCAATTGGTAGGGAATGAAAATCAAAAAGACTGCAGATGCTGGAAATCCAAACACCACGAAAAATCAGACCTTTCAACTGATGTGGCTGATTTGCACGTGTACATTCCTGCCCTGGGCGAGAATGTGCCACAATACCAAATGTAAACTGTTAAATTATGCAGAGACACTGAACTTAATTTGGATAAATGCAGCTTGACTTAGATTAAGTTTTGTAAACAAAACTGAGAGGCTTAGAAGAGAAATAGAAAACATCTCGGTTCCTGCGTTGAACAGGAATATTGGCATTGACTGTTATGTCTTTGTAGCATTAAAAAATAACTTTTGCTGTTTATTTTTTTTATTTTGTGTTCCAATTTCTCATCACTTTCCGAATATAGTGTCAATTTTTCCATGAGATGCGGCATGTGTCAGTGGATACGGGGTAGAAGGCCAGGATGCAAAGTTTGGCTTGGTTATTCAGGGGTCATGTTGTGGGATTAGATGCAAAGCTGCCTAAATGTGCAATGTGATAGAAAACAGCTGTTTAGGAAAATGACTAATTTGGAAAAGTAACGTGTGATAATCCGAAATTTGTACATCAGATATCCCGCTTCTGTGGCCTGGCAGATCTGGAGCTATTTTCCATGTTTCCGTAGTTTCCGATTCCAGTAGCTGTTAATTCTCTGTGGATCCTTCCAATTTCCCATCATTTATCGTCAATGTTTGAAACCAGACAATCGAGACCATGACACAGTTGGCTCATCTATCGGCAAGTGTAAAAGCCAAAGGCCCAGGGTAAATCCTTGCTCTGTGGCCATCTCTGCTTCAGCCAAGTCTCCATTACTGGCCCATGACGTCTGCTGGCAAGTGCAGGTGCGTACGGCCACTCGGCAATGGTAGGATCCAATTCAGATTTGCTAGCCTCATTGGGCCAGTAGTCTACCTACATTGACCCATCCAGGTCTGTCGGCTGAAGTAGGAGAGAGCCACTGTTGTTTCTGGTGCTGCAACACATCATGGACTTGTCAACTTTGGGAATGGTGTGGAGGAAGCAAATTGCAATTGTAATATGACTACAGATGTATTATGGCAGCATGAGCCTGTTCTTGCATCTTCCATTACTATAATTTAGATTAGTTATCTCCCTCATGGCTGGTACTTTAGTTGGGGAAAACGTAACATTTCAGAAACAGTATGGAGGCCATTTCTTTAGAAAGCAAGTCATTTTATCTTTAAGTTGTTAACTCAGTGAGTTAGTTAGTTTAGTTTGTAGATACAGCACGGAAACAGCCCCTTTAGCCCACCGAGATAGCGCCGACCCTGTGCACTAGCTCTATTCTATACCCTGGGAACAATTTACAATCTTTACTGAAGGCAGTTAGAAGATTGAGGGGGGATCTTATAGAAACTTATAAAATTCTTAAGGGGTTGGACAGGCTAGATGCAGGAAGATTGTTCCCGATGTTGGGGAAGTCCAGAACAAGGGGTCACAGTTTAAGGATAAGGGGGAGGTCTTTTAGGACCGAGATGAGAAAAACATTTTTCACACAGAGTGGTGAATCTGTGGAATTCTCTGCCACAGGAGGTAGTTGAGGCCAGTTCGTTGGCTATATTTAAGAGGGAATTAGATGTGGCCCTTGTGGCTAAAGGGATCAGGGGGTATGGAGAGAAGGCAGGTACAGGATACTGAGTTGGATGATCAGCCATGATCATATTGAATGGCGGTGCAGGCTCGAAGGGCCTACTCCTGCGCCCTTTTTCTATGTTTCTATGTTAACCTACAAACCTGTATGTCTTTGAAGTGTGGGAGGAAACCGGAGAAAACCCACGCGGTCAGGGGGAGAACGTACAAACTCCTTACAGATAGCAGCCGTGGTCAGGATCGAACCCAGGTCTCTGGTGCTGTAAGGCAGCAACACTACCACTGCGCCGCCGTGCCACCCCTGTGTTTGCTGAAATCTGTTCAAGTAGATACTCTCACAGAATAGTTTCCCCATTCCCCAAGTAATGACCTGTCTCTACAAGTAAACCAGTCGAGGGAAAAAAAAAAAATTGCTTTCATGGCTGCAATCGGTTGCATCTAAGTGCACATTGCAGATCATTCTCAGCCACTTCAGAGCAAGTGTAGACAGTGATACTAAATCGTATTCAGAATGAGAGGCTTGAGTTTCGGAAGAAGCTGAGGTTGAGCCAGGGAGATTTGATAAAGACATTCCAACCTACAACAATTGTGATGTAGTGATGAAGGCAAAACCATTCCCAAGAGCAGGAAGAGCGATAAACAAATCCTACAATTGAACTGTTTGCCAAAACTACCCTTTTTTTCTCATTGCGTAATGTTGCAATCTGGATCGCCCTGCCTGAAATGCCAGTGGGAATGGATTTATTGAATATTAATATGCACTAAATACTTTGTGCAAATTTCTTAAGGGGTTGGACAGGCTAGATGCAGGTAGATTGCTCCCGATGTTGGGGAAGTCCAGGACAAAGGGTCACAGCTTAAGGATAAGGGGGAAATCCTTTAAGACCGAGATGAGAAAGACTTTTTTCACACAGAGAGTGGCGAGTCTCTGGAACTCTCTGCCACAGAGGGTAGTTGAGGCCAGTTCATTGGCTATATTTAAGAGGGAGTTAGATGTGGCCCTTGTGGCTAAAGGGATCAGGGGGTATGGAGAGAAGGCAGGTACAGGATACTGAGGGATGATCAGCCGTGATCATATTGAATGGTGGTGCAGGCTCGAAGGGCAGAATGGCCTAATCCTGCACCTAATTTCTATGTTGTAAGATTATCAGGAGGAACGAGGTAGGCATGGTGGGCATTTGACCATGTTCACATGTCATAGGAGCAGCATTGGGCTATTCGGCCCATCGAGTCTACTCCACGATTCGCTCATGGCTGCTCTGTCTTTCCTCTCCCAACCCCATTCTCCTGCCTTCTCCCCGTAACCTATGAAATCCTTACTAATTAAGAACCTGTCAATCTCTGCTTTAAAAATACGCTCTGACTTGGCCTCCACCGCCGTCTGTGGCAATGAATTCCACAGATTCACCACCCTCTGTAGTAAATAGGGTGCGATATTAGCAGAAGAGCAGAGTGCAAATGTGAAGTGGCCATTGGGTCTGCGAATGAGTTAGTGGTGGATCAGGTGCAGATGTTGGGGATAATCTGTGCGCTCCTAATTCCAAAGAGTCAGTGAAGAAGCTAATCAGGTTTAAAGTAAGATGGAGATTGGGCTTTCCGTCCTTGGAAGGGAGGAGATCTTGACGTGAGCTTGTTGGAGATTGCAACAGGATTGACAAGATTGATCATAGTAAATTGTAATTATGGTTCAGACTCCAAATCCCCTTTTTAGAAAAAATAGTGTCTGAAAGCTAAAGTGAAAAGTCAACGTGCCTTTTGTAACAAAAGAGGAAAAGTTATAAAATGTATGAAATAACAGTTTTGAGGGATATGGAAAGGTTGGACAGAGAGAGAGAGAGAAATATATAATGCCCCTGTCCCACTTAGGAAACCTGAACGGAAACCTCTGGAGACTTTGCGCCCCACCCAAGGTTTCTGTGCGGTTCCCGGAGGTTTTTCTCAGTCTCCCTAATGGTCGAAAGTGGTTTCCGTTTTAAAAATCGATAATTTTTTAGTCGAAGCCGGTTGCGATGCTAGTTGAAGGTGGTTGTCGGAGGACAAAAACCTCCGGGAACCGCACGGAAGCCTTGGGTGGGGCGCAAAGTCTCCAGAGGTTTCCGTTCAGGTTTCCTAAGTGGGGCAGGGGCATTATAATGATTCTGGATTATGGAGAACCTCCGGGAACCGCACGGAAACCTTGGGTGGGGCGCAAAGTCTCCAGAGGTTTCCGTTCAGGTTTCCTAAGTGGGACAGGGGCATAAGGATCTGGCGAAAAACGGCTGTGTGCATTTGAGGGATGTGGGGCGGTTATCGGGAGGTGAGATTCGTCTTTGCAATATGAACAGACCAGATGACAGCATCGTCTTTTCCAATTGACTAGAATGAATTATTAAACAGGTCGGTGTAATGATGAGCCATGGGCACAGTATACAAATAAAAGCAGCAAGGCATATAAAGCCTGCTAACGCATAGAAGAGAATGGTGTCAACAGGTATAAAGAAACGCTGCCAGTGCTCACAATGTAACAGCGCTAATGCATGTGCTGCATCAGCGCCAATGTGTAAACCATTGCCCTGCCACGGCATATAAGGTAAAAGCGCCAATGTGCATAAACAAATGCGTATTTTATAATGGTACCAAAGCAGAGAATTTTTTTAAATGCCAATGCACATGTATAATAAAAAGTTGCTCATGCATAAATAACAAAGAGCTGGTATGAGCGACCATTTGACTGTGTGTGTGTGTGTGTGTGTTTGAAACATTGACTGCAGATGTGCATGGCGGTGTGAGGTTGCATCTGTGATTGACGGCCGCCATCTATGTGTATGTTTGTCTGCACGTTGATGTGGGCCCTGGAATCAAATAGTTGTCTGAACCAAAAACACTTCCTGTGGAGTTCGTGAGGCTCAAAGAAATCTTTTTTCCCTGAGCGGAAGAACAACAGCTGGGGTTAATATCATTCATTTAATCTAAATGTAGCGGGGTGAAAAGCACAATTTTTCACCTGCAACCTCTTTTTGTGTTCCAAAACCCCAAACGATCCTTCGCCTCCAGTACCTGTCCGTAGAAACATAGAAAATAGGTGCAGGAGGAGGCCATTCGGCCCTTCGAGCCAGCACCGCCATTCATTGTGATCATGGCTGATCATCCGCTATCAATAACCCGTGCCTGCCTTCTCCCCATATCCCTTGATTCCACCAGCCCGTAGAGCTCTATCTAACTCTCTCTTAAATCCATCCAGTGACTTGGCCTCCACTGCCCTCTGTGGCAGGGAATTCCGCAAATTCACAACTCTCTGGGTGAAAAAGTTTTTTCTCACCAGTCTTAAATGACCTCCCCTTTATTCTAAGACTGTGTGGCCCCTGGTTCTGGACTCGCCCAACATTGGGAACATTTTTCCTCCAATCCCCTGTTTAGAAGTAATTATGTTGTCAGCATCCATCACATGTTCCTGACAGCTCCCCGAGTGAAATCATTACACTGTAGATGTATGTAAAATGTTTTTCAGTTCAATGTATTAGTGTTTGTTTTGTTTCTCGTAGCCTACCTCTGCCTCCCACATTACAATTTTTAATCCTTTCCTCTGATTTCCATAAACCTCCTGCTTATTAACTGAATCGTGTTTCTGATGTTTGTCCTTTTCTTGTGAGAGAGTCATACAGTGTGGAAACGGGCCCTTCGGCCTAGCCTGCCCACGCCGGCCAACATGTCCCATCTACACTAATCCCAGCTGCCGAGCCCGGTCCATATCCCTCTAAACCTGTCCTATCCATGTACCTGCCTAGATGTTTCTTAAATGTTGCGATAGTACTTGCCTCAACTACCTCCTCTGGCAGACACAAAATGCTGGAGTAACTCAGCGGGACAGGCAGCATCTCTGGAGAGAAGGAACTATGTCCTCTCGCAGCTCATTCCATATACCTACCTCCATTTGTGTTAAAAAAAAGTTTCCCCTCAGGTTCCCATTAAACCTTTCCCCCTTCACCTTAAACCTATGTCCTCTGCTTCTCCATTCCCCTATTCTGGGCATAAGACTCTGTGCAGCAGCATCTACGGACCGACACGTTGCCTATTTCCTTCGCTCCATAGATGCTGCTGCACCCGCTGAGTTTCTCCAGCATTTTTGTGTACCTTCGATTTTCCAGCATCTGCAGTTCCTTCTTAAACACAAGACTCTGTGCATTTACTTGATCTATTCCTTGCATGATTTTGCACACCTCTATAAGATTACCCCTCACCCTCCTGCGCTCCAAGGAGTCCTGCGCTCCAATAGAGTCCCAGCCTGCTCAACCTCTCCCTGTAGCTCAGTCCCTCGAGTCCTGGCAACATCCTAATAAATCGTCTCTGAACCCTTTCAAGCTTGACAACATCTTTCCTACAACATGGTGACCAAAACGGAACACAATACTCTAAATGTGACCTCACCAACACCTTATATAACTGCATCATGACCTCCAAATTTCTATACTTGATATAGGCCAACGTGCTGAAAGCCTTCTTGACCACCCTATCCACCTGTGATGCCGCTTTCAAGGAACTCTACACACGCACTCCTAAATCCCTCTGCTCCATAACACTCCACAGAGCTCTACCATTCACTGTGTCGCTCCTGCCCTTGTTAGACTTACCAAAGTGCACCACCTCACGTTCCATCAACCATTCCTCAGCCAACCTGCCAAACCGACCAAGATCCTGCTCTAATCGTTGACAACCATCGTCACCATCTACAATACACCCACTTTAGTGTCGTCTGCACACTTGCTCATCATGCCATGTACATTCTCATCCATAAATGAATGATTTTAACCTCCATCGCCTGTCTTCTTTAGGCTGCAGTTGCTTATGCAACTATATGCCTGGTTCTGCTGCCTTGCTGCTTTATGCTCCAATCGCCTGTCCAATCTATCTGTTTCAGATTCTTTGCTAGAATTAGTTCTTCCACACTTGAGCATTTTAACTTGCTATTATCTGGTATCTTGCCATAATTATTGAATGATCAAATTATTTTCCGACCAGTTCTCTTGCTGCTCCTCTTGCCCAACCTCATTCTGCTGAACTGGAACCAACATTAGCTCCTTCCTAATAGGACGTGAGGCATAACTTGATTGAAAGATACAGCACGATAACAGGCCCTTCGGCCCACCGTGTCCAGACCGACCATCGATCGCCCATTCACACTTATTCTGTGTTATTCCACTTTTTACATCCACTCCTTATTTAGAGAGTTTTTCTTACCTAGTGTCAGAAAATTCCATCCTTTCCTACCATCACTTTTTTTTCATGGCAGAGTTTAGTAGCATAAAAATATTCATTGTTTTTTTTTGTTGCACCCCTTTGGAATTTGTCCCCAAAATGTACTAATTTCTCCCCTCATTTGAAGTTCTGTTCAAGTTTTCCAACAATGAAACAGCGCCCCTCTGCTGCTTGCGTTAGACTCAGTTTGAGAACCAACAAGTTCATCTTTTAATTGGGAGCTAAACAACATACTTGGGCAATACTGCATATTCTTCCCGCTTTTATCCTTCTCCATTTTCTTCATCATTTGATCACCAGTACTATTAACAATTTATTCCGAGCCTTGTTTGATTGTTTGTGCAAATTTAACAGTTTTGTTATTTTCTAATTTCACTTATCATTGACACCTCTCTGTATTCTCGGCCGTATGAGGTCTTTTCTGCTTCCCCTCCCAATGAAAACAACCAACCCCCCCACCTCCCTCCCAGTGCCCTGACTAATTCAATGTTTTAAAAAAATGGCCCAGGTTGCTTAACAAGGTAAAAGTTACCTTAAAGGTCTGAAGAAGGGTTTCTACCCGAAACGTCACCCATTCCTTCTCTCCAGAGATGCTGCCTGTCCTGCTGAGTTATTCCAGCATTTTGTGTCTATCTTCGGTGTGAACCGGCATCTGCAGTTCCGTCCCATACATAAAAATAACCAAACTACAAATTCCTGAACTCTGAAATCCCCTCCCGGAAATGTTCTGTTTCTCTGTCCTTCCTTTAAAATGCAGCTTAAAACTTGCCTCACGGAACAAACTTTTGCCATCTGATATCTCCTCGTGGCTCAGTGTTAAACATGTGTCTGATTCCTGAGTCGTTCTGTGAGACACTTTGCCCGAGTTGAAGATGGCAAATGTTGCTGAGTGTGTGAGTGAGGGACGGTGTAGGAGAGGGTGAGAGTGTCTCTGGTTGTGAGGGACTGTTGTCTGCCCCCCATGTCGATGTGTGCATGAACAAGACACTGTACTCTGCATGTTTGGCTGCCAGACGATGTTGCTGGGTGGATGTGCATCTGTGAATGACCGAGAGGCCTGTGTGTGAGTGTTGAGTGTGTGTGTTACTGAATCTTCTGATTTATTTTCACAGATGATGGCAAACTATTCCAAGGAAGTGGAGTGGGAGATCCCTTTGGTCCTCGCTGCTACAAGGGGGACATCATGGGTTGTGGTATCATGTTCCCTCGAGATTATATTTTAGACAGTGATGGTAAGAACATTGTTGGTATGCTATATATGTGGAGCAGGCCCCATAAATTGCCATTGCTGAGTTAGGACGAGTGGGCAAGTGCTGGCTCACAATGCAGCTGGAGTTGTACGATGGCCACAGAAGGAGCCCCTGAGAACTCTGGACTGGAGCTCTCCCTTCCAGTGCTTCGCACCTTTCTCCACTTGCTCACCATGTCTTTGGCCCTCTGTTGGTGCACTCCTTTTTATTCTGTACCCATACAGTTTCTGCTTTGCCCCAGTGCCTCTGCACGCTCTCCCTAAAGGGCCCTCTCCCTCTCCCTCTCCCTCTCCCTCCCCCTCCCCCTCCCCCTCCCTCTCGTACGGTCATGGGCAGATTCATGGGTAATTTAAGGCCCCATTTCCATAACCGGCTTCCGTCTCCGCACCAAAGATCCCATTGGATACTGGTGCAGAGACGGAAACCGGTTACGGAAACATCCTTGTGAAAATAAAAGTTATTTGGGAAAAATCTTCTCCTCATTTTCAGAATTTTAATTTATTAACACAAACTGTTTCCCCGCAAGGTTGATTACACTGTGAGTCGGGTTGGGTCCGGTTACGGAAATGGATGAAAAAAAGGCCCACGCTCCGCTCCGCTGCGTACTACACGTCAGCCCGTTGCATTTAGCAGGAGTGGTCCATCTTGCTCCGCCCGCTATAGGATCTTTGGTACCATCTAGGAACAATCTAAGGGAACACTTCCTGAAACTGGACACTTCAGAGGATCATAGCTAATGCATGGCAGATTCCTCATGGGATAGAAGCCATCAGAACCGGGAGATGTGTCGATCTTTCATTTGATTAATTAGTCCATTATAATTTTCTGCTTGCAATAATCCTTTAATTCTTTGCCTTCCCGTGGTTTATTTTAAATGTTCTTTGTATCTCTGGTACTTTCCTACTGCAAAAACCAGTTCAATGGTGCCTTATTATCACGTGTGCCAAGGTCCAGTGAAATTCTCTTTTTGCATACAGAGCAGTAATATTATTGCCATGCATAGGTACAATCCCGGGTCAAGTACGTAATACATAGAAACAGCCCGTATGCAAGAGTCGCTTGGTTTTGGTGCCACTTTACAGTCCCAGCTGCAGCTTAGTTTAGAGATACACCGCAGAAACAGGCCCACCAGCTTGCGCCGACCAGTGATCCCTACATATTAACATTATCCTACACACACTAGGGACCAGTTTTACATTTATACTGAGCCAATTTACCTACAAAACTGTACGTTCTTGCAGCGAGTCACAAAGGTCCGTTGTTGCCGTCTCCTCCATTCCGGTCGTCCCGTGAGCCCTCGTCCCTCTCCTTGCCCGGCCCCCGCCAGCGCGCGTTCTCCAAGGGTGCCTCCCGCAGCCCACCTTGAGGGCGCACAAGGCCAGACCTCAGGGTCTTCTTCACCCATTGTCCAGCGTCCGCTGCTGTCGCCGACTCCCTCCACCGTATCTCCGCTTCCCGGTCCTCGCGGGGCCAGCAGGGGCCGGGCTCGGCGGCTTCCCTCCCGGTTCTGCAGCGGCCAGGCCAGGCCAGGCCAGGCCTGCTGTTGGTTCATGGTTACAGCACGCCGGGAACCAGTGCACCGCTACTTAATAACGCTGCTATTTCCTGATATCCATTTGGAAATCATAACACGTCTGTCTCTCTTTGATTGTAAATGCCACTTTATTGATGCTCGCTATTAGCGTATCAGGAGATTTAGCTCTGCCAACTGCATTTTGCCACTCTGTATGATTAAGATTTGTGCGGCTCTGCATAGCTAACGCCACCGAGATAAAAGTGGCAAAATTGGACCTTGTGGCTCAGTTCTATTTTCAGCACAGCAGCTGCCCGTTTGCTTGGAACGTCATTCACTTATCGCAAATGTGAATTTTGAGTGTGCCTTGCGCTACTCAACAAGTGGAATATGTAGGATGTCTGCTGGTTCCACAATCCTTGTGCAATGCTGATTTGATGCCAGCCCTGCCAGCAAGCCTCAATGCACTGATCGCCAAGTCACGTAGGCCGCATAATAGCGCAGCTGGCAGAGTTGCTGACTCTCCGTTCAAGACACTCGGGATCGATCCTGTCTGCACGGGGGTGTGTGTGTCTTTGTTTGTTACGTTCTCCCTCTGACTGCGTGGGTTTTCTCCGGGCGCACCACTTTCCACCCATACCACAAAGACATGCCGGTGTGTAAGTTAATCGTTCGTCTCTAAATTTCCCCTAGACTAGGGAGTGGACGAAAGTTTGCTAATATAGAACTTGTGTGAACGGCCGATCAATGGTCAGTCAGGTCTCGGTGGGCCGAAGGGCCTGTTTCCATGCTGTATCTCTAAAAGTGATAGCTGTTTCACCAGCAAGTGTTCCACTATTGAAAAGGATTCCCAATTACTTTGAGGCTGCAAGGCCTATGCTGCCAGTGTTGGCATCGGTAGGCACTGCGGTTGGCACGGATGCTGTGGGCTGAGAGAGCCCGTTTCTGCCCTGTATGAGGCTGTATATAGGGAGAACAGGTTGTACAGAGAGTGGTGAATCTGTGGAATTCTCTGCCACAGAAGGTAGTTGAGGCCAGTTCGTTGGCTATATTTAAGAGGGAGTTGGATGTGGCCCTTGTGGCTAAAGGGATCAGGGGGTATGGAGAGAAGGCAGGTACAGGATACTGAGTTAGATGATCAGCCATGATCATATTGAATGGCAGTGCAGGCTCGAAGGGCTGAATGGCCTACTCCTGCACCTAATTTCTATGTTTCTATGTTTACGTTCTTCCGGGAGCAATGTGTGCAAAAGCGGACGTTTACCAAAGTGACTGAGGTGTATCACCTGCTCTAGGCTAATGTCCAACTGCAAAGCCATGCGCCTGTCATTCTGGCCATGACAGTAGCCATCACCATGCTTGAGGAAGCTGCCGGGAACGTTTCCCAGCTAGCAGCCACCACTGGAGGTGAGGTGAGACACGGAGAGACACCCATCTATCTTCTCCTTGTGGAGAGCGCTTTTTTGTAAACCAGCATCTGCAGTTCCTTGTTTGGAGTGATTTACTTTCATTTTTAATCCGTGAAGGAAGTGATTTACTTCAATTTTTTAAGTCGAAGCCTTCAGCTGCAATGTCGTGGAATAATCGATCTTCAACCCTCGAAAATTGATGCAACGCGGTAAGAACCCTGTACAAATGCCTGTTATGTATGGATCCTGTGTCATTACTGCTGTGTCTTCAATCATTTGAACTGTTTGCTGAAGCTTTGATGACAGCATCTGTTTCCGTTTGTCTTTGTAATTCCGGGGAGAGCCTCAACATTTCTGTGCATCTTCCCTGGAAGCACCTTGTCCTGACCGATTGTCTCTCTCCACAGCTGACAGCGATGAGTGTATCGATGCCGCAGAAGTGAAGTATAAACAGAGGCGTGTGAGGAACATCCTGTATTTTAATGATGAGGACGAAGAGGATGAGGGAGAAGATATGGAGCAGGAATATGATGGAAAGAAAGTAACGGTACAGTAACACTTTGTTCACTTTGCCTTGTGTCCCAGTCACGCTGCTGCCGATGAGATGAGATTGTTCGGGGATTATGATTAGACACCAGATTTGAATTCAAAAGCATGTAGCTTGTAGGAGTGAGGAAGAGAGTTCTATTGGTTTGGAGACCTTGGGAGCTGATGGGTTTGAGGCATCGTGATGTCAACACACAATTGATGAAAGGAAGCAACATTGCAGTGAATGGGGAGAGAGAGAGAGAGGGAAGATAACAGCCAGTGTTTCCCATTCTGTCCAAAAGCCCAAAAGCCTTGCCTGGCTTTGGAGCTTTGTCCAAGGAAATAAATTCTTTTTTATGAAGAACTGAGTGAAGTGTCAGCTATGATTCCAATTCTGTTCCACAACGTCTGACTTTCAGCGTGACACTGAGGGACTGCTGCACGGTTGGAAACAGTATTTTCAATTAGACTAAATCAAGGACCTTTCTTGAATAGTTAGAATAATTCTTGTAATGTTATTTTGCAGTCATGTCCCAATCAACAGAACTTAAAGAGATGAATTAGGAGCTGGTTGGGATTTTTGGAGTCTGGCTGTGTTCACACTTTCTGCTTGTGATAAACCAGAGGATGCAGATGGTGGTGGAACATGCGGGATCTCCTAAGAATTAGACATCATTTAAATTTAAAGTTATACTAGACCAAGTGCAGACCCGTTGGGTCTGTTCCCCCAACGTGCGGTTGTGGGGGGTGGGGGCAGCATGCGGTGGTGGAACATGCGGGATCTCCTAAGAATTAGGCATCATTTAAATGTAAAGTTATATTCTAAAAGTGCAAAACTTTAAAGATTGATATTCATTGTTGAACCAAACCTCAGTGGAAGACAACACTTGTAGAAACAGAAATAACGTGGACATGAAGCTCCCTGATTCATGTAGACAACGGCGACTGGTCTTCCACTGATGACTCAACTTATGAATGGAGTACTTGGGATAACATGTCAGCACATTTATTAGTTTAGGAAAGTCCAGCTCCAGCTCCCAGGATGCTCCATGGAGCCATATCTTTCTTTACCGTGTCTCCTCCATTTCCACTCTCAACCTCTCTGCTCCCAGCCAGGACAAAGATAAGACCCCCTTGTCCACGTCACCATCTCCACATTCAGTGGGTCTTCCCCCATCATTTGCACCATGTTCAATGGCGTTCCACCTCCAGTCACATCTCCCCCCTTTCTTGATCAGTACGGGTGTCAGGGGTTATGGGGAGAAGGCAGGACAATGGGGTTAGGAGGGAGAGATAGATCAGCCATGATTGAATGGTGGAGTAGACTCGATGGGCCGAATGGTCTAATTCTACTCTTATTCCTTATGACCCCCACTCCCTCCCCCTTCACTGTTCTGGATGGACCATCCCCTCTGCAACTCCCTGACCCACTCCTCTCTTCCCAGTAATTGCCCCCCCTCCTTGCACACTTACCCAAGAACCACAGGAGATCCAACATCTGCCGTTTTGCATGCACCCTTCCCACCGCCTGGGATACAAACAGTCCTTCCGGGCCAAGCAGCAATCCACTTGCACTTCTTCCAAGCCAGAGTTGTCTCCTCTACACCGGAGAAAGCAGATGCAGGTTTGTTCTTGCTTCACAGTTGTCCCACTCAGTTGCAAGGCTGAGCCTGAGCTTTCAGTCACCTGTCCCTTTAGTCATCCACTTCCAATCTGACCCTTTTGTCTTCAACTCTCCTCCATTGCTCCAATGTTGCCCAACGGAAACAACAAAGATACCGCTAGAAACACACCTTGTCTTCCATCTGGGCACATAGAAATTAGGTGCAGGAGCAGGCCATTCGGCCCTTCGAGCCTGCACTGCCATTCAATATGATCGTGGCTGATCATCCAACTCAGTATCCTGTACCTGCCTTCTCTCCTGATCCCTTTAGCCACAAGGGCCACATCCAACTCCCTCTTAAATATAGCCAACGAACTGGCCTCAACTACCTTCTGTGGCAGAGAATTCCACAGATTCACCACTCTCTGTGTGAAAACGATTTTCTCATTTCGGTCCTAAAAGACTTCCCCCTTATCCTTAAACTGTGACCCCTTGTCCTGGATTTCCCCAACATCGGGAACAATCTTCCTGCATCTAGCCTGTCCAACCCTTTAAGAATTTTGTAAGTCTCTATGAGATCACCCCTCAATCTTCTAAATTCCAGCGAGTACAAGCCGAGTCTATCCAGTCTTTCTTCATATGGAAGTCGTGCCATCCCAGGAATCAGTCTGGTGAACCTTCTCTGTACTCCCTCTATGGCAAGAATGTCTTTCCTCAGATTAGGAGACCAAAACTGTACGCAAAACTGTACACGTTACAGCCTTTGCCATGTTATGATGTATTTAACAATTGCAGGTTGTCCCCTTCATTTCTCTCTACAGAGATAGTTTTTATTCTCTTCCTTCCACCTCCCCCGACCAGTTTTTAAAGTCATTGTTACTTTGATAACTCTATCATAGACATTGCCTCTGTGCCCTTTGCCCTCTCCATCTCCCCAATGTCAAGCACACTTGCTTTCTCTTTGAAGGGTCACAGTGATACAGTGTGGAAACAGACCCTTCAGCCCAACTTGCCCACACCAGCCAACATGTCCCAGCTACACTAGTCCCACCTGCCCGCGTTTGGTCCATATCCCTCCAAACCTGTCCTATCCATGTACCTGTCTGTTTCTTAATTGTTGGGAAAGACCCTGCCTCAACTACCTCCTCTGGCAGCTCGTTCCATACACCCACCACCCTCTGTGTGAAAAAGTGACCCCTCAGATTCCTATTCAATCTTTTCCCCTTCACCTTGAAGCTGTGTCCTCTGGTCCTTGATTCAGTTACTCTGGGCAAGAGATTCTGTGCATCTACCCGATCTATTCCTCTCATGATTTTATACGCTCTATAAGATCACCCCTCATCCTCCTGCGCTCCAAGGAATAGAGACCCAGCCTGCTCAACCTCTCCCTGTAGCTCACACCCTCTAGTCCTGGCAACATCCTCGTAAATCTTCACTGTAAACTTTCCAGCTTGATAACATCTTTCCTATAACATGGTGCCCAGAACTGAACACAATATTCTAAATGCGGCCTCACCAACGTCTCATACAACTGCAACATGACCTCCCAACGTCTGTACTCAATACTCCGACTGATAAAGGCCAATGTGCCAAAAGCCTTTTACTGTTGTCCTTGAAACATCAACTCTGCTTCTGTCCCCATTGGTGCTGCTTGACCTGCTGAGTGCTCCCAGTGTGTCTGTTCCGTTGGTACACAAAAGGCTGGAGAAACACAGCGGGTGCAGCAGCATCTAAGGAGCGAAGGAGATGGGCGACGTTTCGGGTCGAGACCCTTCTTCTAGTGTGTGTAGTTTTTTTGCTTCAAACCCTGTTTTTCTTTGTTGTCCTGTCGTGTGCCAGCAAGATAGCCGGCTGCCGTGTGTTCCAAGCTATCCTGCGTTTAACCTTGGATAAGCACAAAGTGCTGGAGTAACTCAGCGGGACAGGCAGCATCTCTGAATAGAAGGCATGGGTAACGTTTCAGGTGGAGACTTGAGAAGGGTCTCGACCCAAGACATCACTCATTCCTTCTCTCCAGAGATGCTGCCTGTCCCGCTGAGTTACTCCAGCTTTTTGTGTCTATCTTCGGTGTAAACCAGCACCTGCAGTTCCCACCTACACATTACCTTGCAGTATCTAAGGAACAAAATGTAACTGGAGTGTGATTATGAACTGGGGAAGACAGTTTCCATCAGTGCATTTGTCAGTGTGCTGAGGCCTGAATAGTGATCGGCAATTTCTACTGCACCCTTGTTTAGAGCATCGTGTGTTCCACCTGCCCCTCTGCAAACATTAATTGAAAAATCTCTTTCAGGTATTTTTTACTCGAAATGGCAAGATAATTGGCAGGAAAGAAGCACCGGTGCCATCTGGAGGCTTCTACCCGACTATCGGCATGCTTAGCAATGGAGAAAAGGTTCAAGTCGACTTGCATCCTCTGAGTGGCTGAACTGTTCTCCCTTCTCTCACCCAACACGGCAAGCAAACGCATGCTGTACCTCCCATCGCCATCTACTGGCTGACTCTGAAACACCACAGAGGGTGCACAATATCGACCGTTCTAGTTGGCCATTTTATGTAATTCTGCTACTCTTGTTAGTGTATTTAACAAACGGTTATGTAGGCCAAGTGATTAGTCTGATTTTTCTTTTCCCCTTCTCTTCAGTTTTGTCACCTCCTGCTTTAAAACACTAAAAAATCCTTTGCTGCTTTCAACCCTTTTGCAGTTACTATATTCCAAAGTTGATTATTGATGACCTTGATTGCACGCCCTTAGCATTTGATAAGAACACTCCCCTATACTGCTTTCTCCCTGCACCCCCCCCCCCCAGAATTATTCAACAATTGATATTAGCTGGCACATAGTTAAAGATTCCATTTCCTCCTTGCTGTCTGCAAGCTGATTTTGAAGGGAGCCCGCCACTGGCTGTCAGTACAACTCTTATTTCTGCAACAGTGCAGCTCACTTGGTCTTGGATGGAAGTCCATGGTGGTCAGAGGGTATACATCTCCGCACACTGGTGCCTTACTCATGCTAATAAAAAGGCGCGTATTCCTAACCTCTTATCAGTGTGTGTGCGCAACCATTACACTCTACCTATACTAAAGTAAAGTAAGACAGGATGTGCAATGAGCGTTTATGGTCGTTTTTACAGCTGGAAGCTTTTCTCCTGCAGTGGGGACACAGATATGCTGCATGTTGGGATGGTTTCTTGGCCCTTGTTACACTCTACCAGGTTACCTTGGGAGCTGATGAACTCGTACAGTATAGTTACCCTTTGACATTATGGTGTCTGCCTAGTGTTATCTGTATAATTAAGAAGAAGAATTTCTATCATAGGATAGGAATGGGGGTGGGGTGATGTTGGGGGTGGGGAGAGGGTTAATGATGAGAAGTAGCAGTCATCTCGTTGCAGGGACCATCTCGTCTGAGTTCCCCACCCCGCTGTCCCAGGACGCTGAGAACATGCAATCCTCCTGTGGCTGTCAGGATGAAATCAGCTAACTCAGCACCGAGCAAAGGCTTCTCAATAATGGGAATTGACGATTCAAGTTCCGAGAAGTTTGAATTTGTCAATACATTTTTTGTGAAGAGTCAAAAGCTTCATTAAGCCGTGTGGTATTAAAGTGCCTTTCAGATCTATTCTAGACCAGGTTAGCATAAGTAAAAAATGCAACAGCAAAATACTGCAGTATTCTCGGTCTCATCCCACATGTGTGCAATAGGCAGAATACTAGAGGGGGGGATGTGAGCTGGGGTTTAGCTGGACTGTGCACACCCTGTAACATTCAGGGGTTGCGTAAAGTTTCATCCCTCTCCCTTGACTTCCAGAGTGATCTCCTAATTCATCACCTGTGCCATAAATATTACTGTTTGTGTTGAGTGACAATGGCAAAGCTGCAGCATGCCGGGAGCCCATGGGGTAGGCCGGCACCTCTCCAGAGAGGATGAAAGAGCAATTAGAGAACCAGAGTGAACGCAGCAAAAATCATCTAACCCACTTTGCGTTCAATTTTAATTTCCTTCTCTTGCTGCTCAGCTCGCACTTTCCCACACACAACGCCCTGGAAACGATGGTGATTTTGTCCATTCATAGGCTTCACTTGTAAGTGGAGCCATTTTTGACACTTTGTAAATGTATTTAATGTTAGACCTTTCCAGCCAGCAGCAGAGATATTTATTCATCCATTGGAGCTGGGTTTGAAGACCCTCCACGTGACCTCCCCTTTATTATGCTGGTTCTACAGGGTGAACAGAAGGCAACATTGACCTGTTCTGCTTTACTCGCTGTGTACTAAAGGCAATGCACTGATTAAAGGGACTTTTGTGCGGCAAGTATTTAATTTTTCTGTACGGAAAACAGTTGGAAGTTTTGAGTGATTTCTGTAACATTGTATGTTAAGCTGAGGTTCCCTGAATGGGGTAAAACACTGAGTTCAAAGTAAGAAAATATAATTTTTCTCCAATTGAGCATTGATACGAATGGTTGTAAATTGCCTATTGATTGTGGATATGTTAGACCAATGTCTTTTGACTCATGACAGTCTCCTACCAGCTCTTTTGTACCAATAATCAACTGTGCACTATACTATATAAGATATGTACATAATTCAGATGTTTATATGCTTTAATTAAAATAGATTTCCATAATTGTATTTTTCTCTCTGTTTCTAGTTACTGTTAGTTGTGTAAAGTATATCACCGCTGCTGCTATAACGTAAACTGTAGAAACGGTGGCATGGCGGCGCAGCGGTAGAGTTGCTGCCTGACTTGTCCGTACAGCGTTTGTACGTTCTCCCCGGGAGTTTTCCCCGGGATCTCTGGTTTCCTCCCACACTCCAAAGACGTGCAGGTTTGTAGGTTATATGGCTTGGTTAAATTGTCCCTAAGTGTGTAGGATAGTATTAATGTGTGGGGATCGCTGGTCGGTGCGGATTCATAGGCCGACGGACCTGTTTCCGCGCTGTATCTCTAAACTAAACAAGATGCTGGTTTACACAAAAAGTACTGGAGTAATTCAGCGGTTCAGGCAGCATCTCTGGAGAAAATAGATAGGTGACGTTTCTTCAAACTTAATAATGGTCCCGACCTGAAACATCGCTTATCCATGTTCTCCACAGATGCTGCCCGACCCGCTGAGTTACTCCAGCACTTTGAATATACACCACTGCTCGTTAAATGCTAGACACTCTCTTATACAATTTAAAATATTACATAGACTACATTATTCAAAATCCAAACTACATAGTATTTTTTCAAATGTATCTGCCATATGTGATAAATGTCAGCACTTAGAAGCTAACTTAACGCATTCATTTACAAATTGTGTAAAAATTACTAAATTTTGGACAGAAATATTTAAGATAATTTCGAATGTTGTTAATATGAATCTGATCCCTGACGCAAAATTAATAATATTGGGAATATTAGAAACAGATCAATTAATAACAACGAATCAAAGATTTTTTTTGATTACAGTTTAATAATTGGGAAAAATTAATATTGAAATTCTGGAAAGGTCCTACATCCCCCACAACCAAAATGTGGATTACAGGAATGTCGGAGACACTTCATCTGGAAAGATTAAGGCTTGTCCTACTGGACAAGTTGGATCTTTTCAGAGGGATATGGTCTCCATTTATTGAATATTTAAAGGGTCAAAATGGCTCGGTGCGAGAGCCTGACTGAAGCCTGAATAATGGAATGGATGAAGAATCATGTATAACAAATCATGGATATATCTCCAATGATGGATAACTTTTTTAATACTCCACTCATTTCTTTATTTTTGATTTTCTACTTTTACTTTATTTTTCTCTATCTTTTCCTATCCGTAATAAAAAAAATGTATAGAAATACAAATAAGACATAATTGTTAATATTAATAATATTAGGAATGTATGTGAGAAGTATATTCTATTAATATGTACTTTCGTCTAATAAAAATATTTAAATAGAGTTGAAATTGGAACACCCAAAAAACCTAGGAATACACCTCGTCCAGGCTGGTACCAGTGGAGTATTGCAAGAAACGTTGTGTGAGTCTTTTTTAAGTGACTTGACTCCAGTTACCTCTTGGGTCAATGTTAAAGGTCCCGTGACTTTTCTTGAAGAGGACCAAAGCAACTTCCTGGGGTGTCCTCACTCCAGGTATTCCAGTCATGATTACATTCTAGTTGTGGGAGCTTGCTGTGTACAGATTAGCTGCTGCATTCCCAACACTGCATTGGTGATTACAGTTCAATCACACTTCATTAGCTTTGGAAGCAAGTCACACACATCGAACTGTGACAAGAAGCAAGTCTAGATTACTAGCTGAAATAAAGGATTTGATGCTTTTCTTTATTGTTGAGTTTATACAGCAGTGGATTAGGTTAGAAGCTTGTCAAACGCGTACACACAAACAATAGGCTTTCAAATTGACAATGTCAAAATGCATTCATTATTTTTAACAAAGACTGTTAGTTCTGAGAGGGTAGACAAAAATGCTGGAGAAACTCAAGCGAGGACTACCTGAAATTGGAGAAGTCAATGTTCATACCGCTGGGGTGTAAACTACCCAAGTGAAATATGAGGTGCTACTCCTCCAATTTACAGTGGGCTTCACTCTGGACATGGAGGAGGCTCAGGGCAGAAAGGTCGGATTCGGAATGGGAGGGGGAGTTGAGGTGTTGAGCCACCGGGGGATCAGGTTGGTTAATGCGGACCGAGCGGAGGTGTTGGGCGAAGCGATCGCCAAGCCTGCGCTTGGTCTCACGGATGTAGAGCAGCGGATGCCATAGAGGAGGTGCAGGTGAACCTCTGCCGCACCTGGAACGACTGCTTGGGTCCTTGAATGGAGTCAAGGGGGGAGGTAAAGAGACAAGTGTAGCATTTCCTGCGGTTGCAAGGGAAAGTGCCAGGAGAAGGGGTGGTTTGGGTGGGAAGGGACGAATGGACCAGGGAGTTACGGAGGGAGCGGTCTCTGTGGAAAGCAGACAGGGGAGGAGATAGGAAGATGTGGCCGGTGGTGGGATCCCGTTGGAGGTGGTGAAAATGTCAGAGGATTATTTGTTGTATGTGACGGCTGGTAGGGTGGAAGGTGAGGACAAAGGGGACTCTGTCCTTGTTACGAGTGGGGGGGGGGGGGATGGGGAGTGAGAGCAGAGTTACGGGGTATAGAAGAGACCCTGGTGAGAGCCTCATCTATAGTAGAAGAGGGGAACCCCCGTTCCCTGAAGAATGAGGACATCTCCGATACCCTGGTGTGGAACACCTCATCCTGGGTGCAGAAGCGGCGTAGATGGAGGAATTGGAAGTAGGGGATGGAGTCCTTACAGGAAGCAGGGTGGGAAGAATAGTCCAGTTCTGAGGGTTACACAAAATGCTGGAGAAACTCAGCGGGTGCAGCAGCATCTAAGGAGCGAAGGAGATAGGCGACGTTTCGGGTCGAGACCCTTCTTCAGACTCGAGTTTCTCCAGCATTTTGTGTAACCCTCGATTCTCCAGCATCTGCAGTTTCTTCGTTAACAGTCCAGTTCTGAGAGTGTCACTTATTCAAGGGAAGTGTCTTGGTATGGCTGCAGATTTTGGAACAGTGGGGAAATGAATTTGACAGTGGGAGCAAAGTTCAGAGAGGAGAAACATGTTCAGATGGCTGCAACTGGCAACTTCCACAAAAGCAGATAGTCATTCAGAAACAAAGAGGGAAGACGAGGGACAGATGTGAAGCAATTTGAAGTGAACATGTAAATGAACTGTGTGGTGGCAAGAAAGATTGGTGAGGTACACGCTTAAGTTGCCACATGGCCAAAGTATCGGCGGGACAGCTTCAGGTACCACATCTACATGAAAGGTCATTAGGATGGAGAGGGAAATAAAATGAAACTAAGGGTGCTACAAAGGCTCAGCAGGTCAGGCAGCATCTGTGGAGAGAGAAACCGTCAATGTTTCACGTTTTACCCATTGTCTACAGTCAAATGGGGGAGGGGAGGAGGAGATGGTGGGACAACCCTACAAATTAGGAGCAGGAGAGGCAGTCCCTCAAGCCTGCTCATCCAGTAAATTACTAGAAGGTGCAAGAGCTAGAAACTAATAATAATGAGGAATAATTATCCTGGATGGGTCGTCCTATACAGGACAAAAGGGAGAGAATTGCATGAAATGTTTACAAGAAATGTTTCTGACTCAGTGTCTTCCCAGCCCCAGAAAGATACGAGACCGATACGACCCGAAACCTCACCTATCCATGTTCTCCAGAGATGCTGCCCGCTGCTGAGTTACTCCAGCACTTTGTGTCCTTTTGCGTATTAACCAGCATCTGCAGTTCTACAAGGCTTTGCAGTGTTGCATCCACAGTGCCCCCCATAATGTTTGGGACATAGACCCATCATTTCTTTATTTGCCTCTGTACTCCACAATTTGAGATTTGTGATGGAAAAAAATCACATGTGGTTAAAGTGCACACCATCAGATTTTAATAAAGGCCATTTTTATACATTTTGGTTTCACCGTGTAGAAATTACAGCTGCGTTTATACATAGTCCCCCCCTATTTCAGGGCACCATAATGTTTGGGACACATGGCTTCACAGGTGTTTGTAATTGCTCAGGTGTGTTTAAATGCCTCCTTAATGCAGGTATAAGAGAGTGTTCAAGAAGGAACTGCAGATGCTGGAAAAGCGAAGGTAGACAAAATTGCTGGAGACACTCAGCGGGTGCGGCAGCATCTATGGGGCGAAGGAAATAGGCAACGTTTCGGATCGTTTGTTTGGGATCGTTGTCTTGCTGTAGAATGAACCGCTGGCCAATGAGTTTTGAGGCATTTGTTTGAACTTGAGCAGATAGGATGTGTCTATACTCTTCAATTATGCTACTACCATCAGCAGTTGTATCATCAATGAAGATAAGTGACCCAGTACCTTCAGCAGCTATACATGTCCAGGCTATAACACCCCCACCACTGTGTTTCACAGATGAGGTAGTATGCTTTTGACCTTGGGCAGTTACTTCTCTCCATACTTTGCTCTTGCCATCACTCTGATATAAGTTAATCTTTGTCTCATCTGTCCACAAGATCTTTTTCCAATACTGTGGTTGCTTTTGTAAGTACTTCTTGGCAAACTGCAACCTGGCCATTCTATTTTTGCAGCTAACCAGAGGTTTGCATCTTGCAGTGTAGCCTCTGTATTTCTGTTCATGAAGTCTTCTGTGGACAGTGGTCATTGACAAATCCAAACCTGAAGAGTGTTTCTGATGTGTCGGACAGGTGTTTGGGGATTTTTCTTTATTATAGAGAGAATACTTCTGTCATCTGCTGTGGAGGTCTTCCTTGGCCTGCCAGTCCCTTTGTGATTAGTAAGCTCACCAGTGCTCTCTTTCTTCTTAATGATGTTCCAAACAGTTGATTTTGGTAAGCCTAAGGTTTGGCTGATGTCTCTAACTGTTTTATTCTTGTTTCTCAGTCTCATAATGACTTATTTGACTTTCATTGGCACAACTTTGGTCCTCATGTTGATAAACAGCAATAAAAGTTTCCAAAGGTGATGGGAAGACTGGAGGAAAGACTAGATGCTGAGAGCTCCCTTATACCTGCATGAAGGAGGCTATTAATCACACCTGAGCAATTACAAACACCTGTGAAGCCATGTGTCTCAAACATTATGGTGCCCTGAAATGGGGGGACTATGTATAAATACAGCTGTAATTTCTATATGGTGAAACCAAAATGTATAAAAAATACCCTTTAATACAATCTGACAATGTGCACTTTAACCACATGTGATTTTCTCTATCACAAATCTCAAATTGTGGAGTACAGAGGCAAATAAATAAATGATGGGTCTTTGTCCCAAACATTATGGAGGGCACTGTACTTCTAGGGTATGAAATGAAGCAAGTGGCGCCTTGTGTCGGTGGGCAAGCATTTGCAATCACGTGCAAAAAATACAACTGGTGGACAAGGGTCTGGGCCAGTTCTGAAACAATTCAAGATGCTCAGACACAATAGATATTACCATAATGCGGAGAGAAAGACAATTGAAAGCTGCGTGCCTACAGCTATAGAGATCAAAATGGCAGCAGAAAGTAGATTCATGGGAACTCGGCTCCTAATTCCGGCAATTTAGTGACAATGACAGCGACAGCAATGATATCAGACTGTAAGCATGTTGATCAGTTGATTTTTAGACTAACCAGTCCAAACTTTTTGCAAAGAGGGCCATGTGTGGGGGGCCGACTATTTAGCCTGGAACCATTAACATTAAATACAAATTAACTTTTTGGGATTTTTTTTAATTACAAATGGCATACTTTTACTTTTACATTTTTTTTTACATTTATTACCGAAATCACAAACCACAAAAAATTAAGAAAACTATAAAGGATATCTAAGTTCACACAGTTTAGGCAGACACACGTATTTCAGTGCACTTGTCCTGGTTTCCTTTTTTTGTTTACAGACGCCAATGAAACGATCACGCAAGGTCAAGGGTCACGGCGGCCAGAGTGCGGCCACAGGGCTACTGCCATCTTCTGGTGAAATGAAAAATATGAAAAATAGCTTTTTGTAACACATGTACTTTATACTGTGGTCAACAGTGCTGCATATTATTGATTTCATGATAGACGGTAAAAATTTGTCCACGGGCCGCAATTGGCCCGGGGGCCGGACTTTGGACATGTTTAGACTAGACAGATTTGGCATGAGAACCATTAATATTCATACATATTAATGAGCTGGATAGTAACAACCTTGAAAGCATACTTACTGGTAAGATGAGCAGACACAAACTAAATGTAATAGTAAATTATGCTGTGAAGTACTTTGATAGGAAGAATAAGGAAATGTGAATCAAATGAAATGTTGCTGCAGTGCTAATCAGTTCATGGGAATCATTCTGGGAGGTACCTGGAACAGTCGTCACCATTTCAAAGACAAAGACAGACATGCGTGCAAGCCCCCAAAGCTGGCGTGGTCTCCTGACATGGGTACAATTTGAAAGAAGTCACTTGCTGAGAGATAGTGGCAGCAACATACAACGCTAAGTTTATTCTGTAGGAAAAGAACTGCAGATGCTGGTTTATATCGAAGGTAGACACCAAATTCTGGAGCAACTCAGCGGGACAGGCAGTCCCACTTACCCATAATATTCATGGCTTCTTTGAAAAGTTTGACATGGTGAATCTTTAATGTATCAAAGAACATAGGAAAATCTGGAAAGAATACCTAGAGTCATAGAGCATGAAAACAAGCCTTTCAACCCACTTATCCACACCGACCAAGATGCCCAATTACATTAGTCCCACCTGTCCGCGATTAGCCCATGTCCCTCGAAATCTTTCCTATCCATGTATCTATCCAAATGTCTTTTACATGAAGGCTCAAATGCAATTGGTGCCTGTGGACAGCCTGTGTAATCGTGAAACATCAAATTAACGATTTGACTATCAATGTTTACTGGAATTGTTTAAATGATTCACAGTAAACAATCGTGTTTGCCATGCAAACAACAATTGGGACCCTTTGCAGCCACAGAGAAAGAAGGGTCTGACACTTCTATCTTCTACATTACTGATGTCTGCCAGTCACTCCACTCAGCCATCAAACAGTTTCTTCACAAGTTTCCCAAGGACTCCCAGAGTCAGGCACGGAAACCGCTATCAAAACATGGGGGGGGGACACACACACAATTTCTTGGCGGCCGCGCGTGCACAAGCGAGGCTTCGGCCGTGGGCCCTGTGGACGGTAACATCGGGACCTGACCTGGTTGGTGACCAACTCCAAACTCCAGGTTCGTCCGCCACAAATCGTGGGGCTTGAATCGGCCCGTTCGAGGGGCCTTTCATCGGCCGGCGGGGGCTTCAACATCGGGAGCCTCGATCACCTCGATGCGGCAGTTTGATTTTAAGCGGCGCCTGGCGCTGAAAGGCCCCGCGAACGGGCCGATTCAGCCCTTACAAAGTGTCTGATAAAGTCCGGATTACAAAACATGGGGGGGATTGTCCCCCACCTCTCAAAACATGGGGTGGGGACATGTCGCCCCCGTACCATTCTCCCCCACCCCCAGGATTTCCGCCTATGCCCAGAGTAATCTGGCAAAGAAATGAAGTGCCTTTTCCCATGTTGAAACTAGTTGTTGAAATGCTTTAACCAGTTCTCAAATTCCAACTTTAAGAGCTTTTCATCTGGACATTGTTTTACTGACCTTGGCCTCTCAAATTGTTCAAGGGATCACACACAGAATGAGTTAGTTTTATTGTCAAGGGTAGAGGGAGAGCAATAATGGTACTTGTCAAAGGAACCAGAAATAAGCTGCTCTGTTCTGAAGGAACCATCTCCGTGTATTTCCAAACCAGGCAGCCTGTACCTCATTCCTTCAAATGGAGCATGGAGATAAGGCGTTGTTTACTCTTGGGAAAGTAAAGCCTCTCACACAGAGTTGCTGAATATTTTCGGTGGGAGAGCCTCACACCAGCTCTTGCCATTGGTGCGGTTCTTGTTGCCGGACTGCACAAGGCAGCCTCGGGAAATCTCTGACATTGACGTCACGTTAGAATGGTGACTGCTCTGGTCTCTGTATTGCGACCAGTGCTTCTTCAAAGCAGTCTGTACCTGAAGGGCAAGGATTGTGTTAATAGAAAGATATCTCACTGGCAACATCCTGGGCTATACCTAGCTTTCTCAGCTCAACTTCCCAGGGATTCCCAAATGATGCCAGGGGTTCCCCACCATAATCATAGCCTCTTTTCCCATTCGGATCTCGCAGTGTTGGAGTGGATGCCCCTCTCAGTGACCAATGCCTTCCTAGAGGAGAGGGAAATGAAAAACATGCAAAGAACCTGCCCAAAATAACAATATGAAGGAGAAACAATATCGAGATGGGCGGCACGGCGGTAGAGTTAATACCTCACCGCGCCACAGACCCGGGTTCCATCCTGACCGCGGGTGCTGTCTGTACCGAGTTTGTACGTTCTCCCCGTGACCTGCGTGGGTTTTCTCCGGGCGCTCCGGTTTCCTGCCACACTCCAAAGACGTGCAGGTTTGTAGGTTAATTGGTTTGGTATAATTGTAAATTGTCCCTAATGTGAAGGATAGTGTTAGTGTGCAGGGAGTGTGGTCGGCACAGACTCGGTGGGCCAAAGGGCCTGTTTCCGCGCTGTATCTCTAAACTAGACTAAACTGATGGTGGGAACAGGAGACCCACCTTGCTCCTATTCAGAAACGATGAAGCTATCCCAGCCCTCTGGGGAATCAGGCTTCTGCAGTTGGTCTCCCAAATAATTGTTTATAGTGAGCTGCACTAGCAATTTGGTCATAGAATTTAGCGATTTTAGAGAACAAGAGAAAAACACAGACATCCCCCTTCCCCCAAAAAATTACGAGGAGCGGTTTTGGAAAGAAAAAGGTTTGCACTGGGAAGAACTCTTAGAGGGCCAAGACAAGCTCCCAGCAATGAGCGTAATAGTTTCAAGGTCATGCTCACCTCTCCATTAAAGAAGCAGAATATCAGTGTCACCAGTAAACCCTGCAAAACAAAGCAGTATTTGTCATAGATGTGGTGGGTGGAACCAACTGACTGGACATCTTGGAGCTACCTCTTTGAAATGGTTTCAAATAATTGATCAGCAAGAATAAAGAATCTTTGCATGTGAATTGGTCATTTAACAAACGGTATTTTCACAAGCAAGCCACCAGTTGTAACATGCTCTGGGACATGCGGAAAACTCCTGGATGAGAAAAAGCCAATGTCCACCTGGTCAATCTTGTATAAGCCTGCTAATGCATGATGCAATTATAAAAGGCAAGATGTTAATGGACACTCTTCCTTGCATTGTTCACCCTGGTGTTGACTACAGGGCATCGTTTAATACTGTGGCATGACCAATGTCATAGATGGGAGCAGGAGCTAATGCTCAAAAGTACCCTTAGTCCATTCATTCACTACCTCCTTTAGCAGACTTGGTGCTTCATGCATCTCTGGGTTACGACCAATCTAGAATATGTCACTGGGCTAGGAATGCCACGACCTGCTAATTTACTTCAGCACTTTGTGTCCTTTTGTGTAAACCAGCATCTGAAGTCCCTTGTTTCTACACTGGGATGTACAGGTATTGTGCAGAGGGTGAAAGCCCCCTTTAAAACAATTACTGAGCACAGTGCTTCATTTGACCTGTTGTGAGGTTTCAATGCCTACTCTCCAGCTGGAAGATCACAGGTAGAAACACACAAGAAATACAGACCTGCATTGCAACACTCTGTTTGCCTCAAATACCTTGGTAGTCTGCTTCCATCTCAAACCATACCACTTGCTTCTCTGGTAAATATCCAACTTTCACTTCCTTATACACCTGGTTCTTCTTTTCTACTTCTATATGTTGTTGCCCAATTCTCTTGCCAATTTTGTGCCAGCCCTTTTGAAGAGGTGCCTCCTGCCACATAACTAGATGTAATGTGGCAACAATCGGCAGTTCTCCCTCTTGCGCCGTGCATCGCCAAGCGTTGATCCTCCTTACCTTCGACTGTCACCAGTGGCACGGAACTGGGAGTGATGCAGAGATCAACATTTTCAAAGTTCTACTTGTTAACTTCTACTCTTGCTCCTGAATGACTAGAAGACCTCAATAGCTGTTCCTTCTCTCACTGATATCACACCTACCACATCCGTTCTGTACCCACTCCATGATGTCCTTTAGGAACCAAGGGGAGGGTGTGGGGGCGGCACACCATGCAGTTTTCACAATGTCAAACTTCCTGTTAATGGTGGCTTTGTTGCTGTGCTGCTCCTCCTGTGCAGTCCCTGGCCCATTGATGCCATGGTCTATATTGTACTCCTTCAAACACTTCATCACTCCAATATTAACTATGGTTTGTGAGCGATAGAATGTGAAGACTCCTGGATTCGATGCTTCTTCCAGCTGGCCACCTCATGGAACATACGATTCTGGAAACTCTCGGCCTCAAGTGACACCATCTTCCCTTCACACCCACAATCCCCCAAGTTTGGGATCAAACAACTGGCGAAGCTTCTTCCACAAACAGTCCTCCAAGATGTCTAAAGTGCCTTCCAATTCCCACAGGGTGCAAGAAGTGGAAGCAATAGGTCTCAGATGTTCATTCATAATTTGAAAAAATATCTATTCATTCAAGACAGAGTTAGATTTAGCTCTTAGGGTGAAGGGAATCAAGGGAAATGGCGAGAAGGCAGGAACGGGGTACTGATGATCAGCCATGATCATACTGAATGGCGGTGCAGGCTCGAAGGGCCGAATGCCTACTCCTGCACCTATTTTCTATGTTTCTATGTTTCATTTTTTTCGAAGCTTGATCATTTCAACTTAATTTTCATTCACGCCTCTGCATCTTAGCTTTCTGCTCTTGCAGTCTCTCAGACACTCCTTATTTAAAAAATTACAAAAACTCCGCGTCTTCTCTGAGCAATTAATTCCCAGTAGATCACTGTCACTCATGTTATGAGTCATACTTTGTAGCTATGCCCACTAACTTAACTGGAGCCTCCCTGCCTTGTTCCCACACTCTTAAGAGAGAAATGTGCTAGTATGAAGCTGTAACGTTAATAAAGTCTTTGGACCTTTATCGGTGTAAGACTTCAGTTATTTAAACAGCAGAATTACAACGATTTCTCCCACATTTAGCCCTCTGCGGAAGCTTTAAGGTCCTGTCCCACTTACGTGTCCTTGTCACGCAAAATACACGACCTCGTGGTCGCGGTGAGCCGCGACGGACCCGCGTGCGATTTCATGCGTACACACAGCGTCTGAAGCGCGTGACGTCATTTGAAGATGGACACAAAATGCTGGAGTAATTTAGCAAGACCGGCAGCTACCTGCAGAGAAGGAATGGGTGACATTTCGTGTCGAGATTCTCCTTCAGTCTGAGAGAAGGCTCTTGACCCGAAATGTCACCCATTCCTTCTCTCCAGAGATGCTGCCGGTCCCGCTGAGTTACTCCAGCATTTTGTGTCTATCTTCGATTTTCTTGGCCCCGCTCTGGGAGTAGGAGTGGGGGCGGATCCGGACCGCAACGGCCGTGAGCCCCAGGCCGAGCTCGGCGATCGTTTGCCTGCTTCTGCTGCTGTTGGAGGTGAGACGTTGCGTCGCGCCAGGGTCTTGGGCCTGTCCCACTTTGGCCGTCAGTTACGTGACAGGCCGTTGGCGCACAAAGGTTTCTTTCGCTGCAAAATTGCGGAGCCCCGCGCGAAACCGCGCACAACTACATACCCCTCCGCGCTCCTCAGTGGGACCGGCCCTGCGCGGCCACACGATGCCCGTATGCCTCAATGCGACCACACGTAATTTGGTCACGTAATTTGCGTGCCAAGGACACGCAAGTGGGACAGGCCCTTTACTCTGCACAAGTCCACCAACTTTCCAGTGAGTAAGTGACTCCTGCATGAGACGGGAACCTGTTTCATTGCAGGTGTGGTGAATAGCCAGGAGGGTGGAGTTGAGGCTACGATTAGATCAGTTGTGATGTTAATGAGTGGTGGCGCAGGCTCGAGACGTGCTAGATGGGTAGCTAATGCTGTCACAACCATGTAGCAGGAAGAATCCTGAAATGACTGCGGCCAAAAAACATTTCTTACCTGATAATGTGCAACAATGTGCGTCACATGTTCATAAATCTTGCCCATCAACACTCCTTCGGGTCTCATTGGAATCAGAACAAACTGGATCCCCAGGAGTGGCACAAGGATGAGCGTGGCTCGGACAACCTTCATGTAAATTTTAAATTGCACCTGGTGTGTCACCTTCAGCTTGATGATAAGAACACGAACAATGTTCAGCAGGAAGAGCAGATTAACCTGAGGGGCGAGAACAAGAAGCTGAATAGATGGGCAGCAACATCAACTAGATCAGGGCTCAGAATCACCACGCTGGGATCCTGGCATCTCCATGGAAAGATCTTTATCACTTCATTGGCATAGGGTCATATAGCACGGAAACAGGCCCTCCAACCCAACTTGCCCACAGCGACCAACATGTCCCATCTACACCAGCCCCACCAGCCTGCATTTGGCCCATATCCCTCCAAACCTGTCCTATCCATGTACCCGTATAACCGTTTCTTAAACATTCCATACACCCACTTTGTGAAAAAGTTGCCCCTCAGATTCCCATTAAATCATCCCCCCTTCACCTTAAACCTATGTCCTCTGATTCCCGGTTGTCCTATCCTGGGCAAGAGACTGTGCTTTTACCCGATCTATTCCTCTCATGATTTTATACACATGATTTTATGGTGTTTAGTAAAATATAATAATATACATACCAATAATGCAGCACAGATTGGGCCATGGACAATGAGCACAAGACGTGTATCTGAACTCATCCAGCAACTGGAGACAATGAAAGAATAGTTTCAAACATCATAAGAGCAAAGATCAATTGCCTAACCGTTTACCTAGCACTGCCAAGACACCAAAGGATAGATCAGGCATGGAAATCGCTGTCAAA
This sequence comes from Okamejei kenojei, assembly GCA_035221665.1. NCBI lineage: Eukaryota > Metazoa > Chordata > Chondrichthyes > Rajiformes > Rajidae > Okamejei > Okamejei kenojei. Next base: position 6,058,624 of record CM069174.1, read on the forward strand.
ATATGGAGGGGACCGGGGGACAGGGGGGACACAATTTCTTGGCGGCAGCGCGTCCATGCGCACACTCACAAGCGAGGCTTCGGAGGCTCAATCGGAGGCTTCGGAGGCTAAATGCAGCTCAACTCTGCCTGTCTCGCCGGGTTAACCTACAGCCCTACCTGGAGTGACAGGACACTGGCGTTGCTTCTCCGCGCTGGCTGTAAACCTGGGCCATATTTCCTGCAAGTCCAGGCAGGGCTGTAGGTTAACCTGACGGGACAGGCAGAGTTGAGCTTGGTTTAGCGCTGCTTCTCTGCTCTGGCTGTGGGCCTGGGGGCACAGCTCCCGTCTGACTCCCAACATCTCTGGCCACCCGTGGGGGGGTTGGGAGGGGCACTCGGGTGGGGACGGGACACGGCAGAGAGCCGGGATCGATCCTGGCTGCGGATGAGGTGCAGGTCTGTGCCACGTCTCCCTCCTCCAATCACCACACTCTATCCTCAGTACACTATGTCGAGACACCATCCAGTGGGTGCCCTGCACAGGGGCTTGGCAGTCGCCTTTACCATGCATCTGCTGCTGATCAGTGATGGAGCTCCATGCTGGGTCTCATGATGGGGCTCAGTGATGGAGCTCCTCGCTGGGGCTTAGCACTGAGCCTTATATTGGATCAGCTCTTTTGCTGGTGGTTTGGCTGGATTCAGTTTAACATTATCAAGAAATATACCATGAATATAAGGTGTCGAACAATTTCCTTGCACTGAATTAATTACCTTGCAGAAATAAAGCCTAGTTCCTGTCTACGACCTAAGAAGAGACATTAAATATGTTCTTACTTGTCATTGAAGTATCTGTTCCTGGCAACTGAATATATAATGGCTGGAATCAGTGGGAACCCTGACAAGAGAAGGATACAGTGTCAGTCCCCTCAAAGAGTTGTAGAATGCATTGCTGACCCATGTGACACTATTTTCCAGTGCCTACCTTAAGAACCAGTCCAGTTCTGAAATAGAGGATGTGGTTAGGGGGGAATGAAGAAGAGAAACTACAGTTTTCAACCTGAAATATTAACTGTTTCCCTCTCCACTTGTGCTGCTATCGCATAGCTCCAGGAACTCGGGCTCGATTCTGACTCTGTGGAGTGTGCATGTTCTCAATGTTTCCTCCCACATCCCAAAGATGTTTTTTTTAAAAAGATTTTAGTGATACAGCATGGGAACCGGCCCACCAAGTCCGCGCCGAACAGCGATGGGACCACGAGGGACAATTTACAATTTACAGATGCCAAATAACCTTTTTTTAAATGTGGGAGGAAAGCGGGGCACCCGGAGAAAACCCACGCAGATCACGGGGAGAACGTGCAAACTCCATATAGACAGCGCCCATAGTCTAGATCAAACCCAGGTCTCTAGCGCTGTGAGGCATCAACTCTACCGCTGCACCACGGTAACGCCCCTTAATTACCTGTAGTGTATAGGTGCGTGGTGGGAGAACCAGGTATAGTCCATGGGCATGTGAGAGAGAATAGCTTACAGGGACATAAGTGGGATGGAAGAGCGGGGTGCAGCGCCCTTTGGTCACCAAGTAGCAATGTTACAAAATTTTGAGATTTAAAAAATCAAGTCTGCAATTTATCCCATCAGATAAAGCATAAAAAGAAGTTTAATTTGACACCTAATTCACTTTCATATCTTCAGCATTAAAAAAGTTATGGCCAATTTTCATACTCAGAAATTAGCATCTTGTTCCCTATTGCTTTTCCATTGACTTAACTCAAAAGCTGTGATCAAGGACAGTCAAAAGCCCATAACTTTCTTAACAATTAAGAGAACTGAATGACATTTTCAGTTATTATAGATTGAAGCATTCTGAAACAAATATGAAACAATCTTACTTGGATGACCTGAAATTAAAGCATATAATTAGTTAGTTACCTAATTGTAGCTAATTACAAAATTCAATTACTAGATCTCAACATCTATCCATTTCTTAAGAAAAGGTTAAAAAAAAACTTTAAAAAACCTTTAAGAGAACATTTTAAAAAAAACCTAAGTGTCCAAATAACATTCACACAATAATTCACAATACAACATGATTTTTAAATCTCACTGTCATGAATTTATAGGTCAAATTGAAGGAATTCAGTGTTTAATTCCCGTAAATTAATGGCCATTTAAATCAATTTGCGAGTGGGTTTTTGTGGAACGCGATCGATTGGAATGTTGCTGTTTGCGGTGAATTTAACCCCATATCGGCAGGAAAAATACTGCTGGTTCGTATATTTTTTTCGTCACCTTTTCGCAACATGAAATTTTGATTAAAGGCTTCCTAAGAAGCACGTTTTAAGTGTAAAAATAAACTGTCTACCTTCTTTTGTCCCCGACGTGAGATCCGTCCCGTTGTCAGCGTTCACAGCTTTAGAAGATGATTTTTAAATTACTCATGCTAATACATTATTCAGCGTAGTTTAAAAATACCTCCATAAAAACAAATATCGGAGCTATTTCTCTTCAGCAACTAAATCCCCTGAGATTAATCGATTTGAATGGTCTGGAGTAAACGGCATTTTAAACCCGCCCCCCTCTCAAAGGCTCCAAAGTCGCGCACACGGGCAGTGGCAGAACTGCAGCGCCGCTAAAGGTAAGTTTTGTAACATACCTACTGGTCAGTAAAGCATCACTCACTGTGTCACATTTGACACTGGCATCCCAGAATGGTGTGAAACAAGAACTTGTCTTTTAATCTTAATGCATGAATCACTTATCCGAACAAGCTACAGGGAGCATCCACTGCACCGTGCTGCTGACAGTACCTACCCCATCCAAGTACATAGTACCAGAATAACTTCTGCTCCTCCACAAACACAGCCACAATGATGAGCGTGTGCAGGTAGACCCCTTCACACAGCATCCAGAAGTAATTGCATCCCATCAAATACAACTGAATGAAGAGTAGTATCCTACAGCCAATCTGCAGACAAGAGACAGACACAGACATCAGAGGCATCAGTTGTGAATCGCAGCACCGAACAACAACAGAGTTGGGCAGCAAGCATTGCCGGAGTCTGGAGGGCTTGGGAATGCGTAGAGGGAGGGAGAGGAGCTTGTACACCCACTGGAATAAAACCTCCTGCAATTTACTTCAGAATTGGGGAGCTGCGTTGATGTGTTATTTGCTGGGGAACCAGGGATCAGTTCTCCTTAAATAAGTTTAAAAAGAGCTCACAGATGCAATCCCAACAGAAAGGCCACATTGTTTAATGAAGCAGAGTACAAGCTAGCGGCTAGATATGACTGCAACTACCTCAGGAGTGCATACAACGGACTCCAATCCATTATCCAAACCATGATACACTGGTGCTAAACTTATTTCTTATACTGTAGTAAGAGATTCAAAAAAAAGTGCTCAACCCACTATTATAACTCGGCCATTTATTCTGCTTTTGTTTACTTTCTTTTCTGTTTTAAATAACTTTATTTACAACATTTCAGATGTAAAAGGGATCTTCACTGTCCCGGTTGCACGCACGCCCTGGGTGCCCACCAGTCCCAGACCTCCAGAGAGCCAGTGGACATTGTGACAGGGACATAACAAGGGGAAGAGGGGCAAGCAGTCGGCCCGGGCAGAAGCCTGCACCCTGTGCAAGCCAGGCTCAGCCCGGCACAGGAGCAGATGCTTCAAACACACAGACCGGGACTGCAACCTGGTAGATGGAACAAGGCCACAGAAAGGGCAGGTGGCTGGGGAGTCCATGAATCAATTAAAAAAAACACTACATGGAGCTGATCTGTGCAACACTCTACCACAGGTTCCTAACTTAAAAGGAAAAGACACCCTACAAAGATATACCTACACTGGGGACCCCTCTCACCGCCATATGGCAGCCATTGTGTGTCTGGAAGGCAGATGAGGGCGAGGGAGTGGGTACATCAGCAGCCCCTACAGGAAGCACCTCCACGCCTCATGGAGCAACACAAAGGCATTTCCAAGGGACCCCTCATGCTGTTGACACTCGTGCATTCTCTGCACGTCAACGGGATCTGTGCCCGTGAGGGATAGGGAGTTGATATAGGCCAAGAGGATCATGTCCGCTCCTGGCCCAGACTCGTCAACCTCCAAAAACGAGGACTCAGGAACGGCACCGCGCAGATGGAATACAGCTGCCTGGATGTCGGGCATCCCTGATGCCAGTGTAGAGGGAGGCACGGTGGTGCAGCAGTAGAGTTGCTGCCTTACAGCACCAGAGATTTGGGTTCAATCCTGACTACGGGTGCTCTCTGTACAGAGTTTGTACGTTGTTCCCATGACCACATGGGTTTTCTCCGAGATCTTCGGTTTCCCCCCACACTCCAAAGGCGTACAGGTATGTAGGTTAATTGGCTTGGTGAAATTGTAAATTGTCCCTAGTGTGTGTAGGATAGTGTTAGTGTGTGGTGATCACTGGTCGGCGCAGACTCAGTGAACTGAAGGGTTTCCACTGTTTCCTTCATTCAAGTCCACCTGTTTTCATCAAGTGTCCAAGGTTGGCTGCTAAAAAACCACGGGTGCATGAATTCCTGCAAGTTTCTCCGTCTTGGCTCCTGCTCCACTAGAGTAAATTCACCACTGGTTGAGACTGTCCTTACAAGGTTCCCTGGGAATTTACAGCACAGGCCTCAGCCCAGCCTCAGGTTGTTACTATATCTTCCACCCCCACTCAACTAGTAACTTATTCATTATGGTTCATTATGTGTTTCTTTCAAAATATATTAATATTAGATATGCAAGTAAATGATTCACAATTAATAGTCAAAATTCCTCTATGTGTATACACATCACAAAATAGTCTGCAGGAATTAGGTTAGAATCTCAGGACAGGACTATGGTACAGCATGGCAGGAATCTGTTAACCTAATGTACCTGCACCCGTCCTGGGACAAAGAGCTGATTAGTCCCACTCGCACGACCTTCCCGCGTCATCTGTAAATATTTGCTCTTCAACTATTTTGTACATGTCCCCCCCTTTCGCCATGTCCACATCCTTTCCTATTACTCTAATCTCCTCCAACCTGACCTCCAACATATCCATAATGCTAATTGCTCCACTGTAGACTACTAATTTAGTTTAGTTTAGAGATAAGCGCGGAAACAGGCTCTTCGACCAACCGAGTCCGTGCCGACCAGCGATCCCAGCACACTAACACTATCCTACACACACTAGGGACAATTTACAATTTAACAAAGCCAATTAACCTACAAACCTGCATGTCTTTGGAGTGTGGGAGGAAATCAGAGCGCCCTGGAGAAAACCCACGCAGGTCACGGGGAGAACGTACAAACTCTGTACAGACGGCACCCGTAGTCAGGATGGAACCCGGGTCTCTAGCGCTGTGAGGCAGCAACTCTACCGCTGCGCCACCGTGATCATCCTTCATCCAACTTCTGAGGCATTGGATTAACCATCTTAAACCTCTCCGCCTCTCTCCTTCAAGATGGTTTATCTTTGACCAAACTTTTGATCATCTGATTAATATCTCTTTCTGCACTTTGGTTTCTGATGTTTCTCCGGTGAAGTGCCTTGAGAAATTTTATTTTGTAAATGCAAGTTATTGTTGCTGTGGATTTTGAGGAACAAGAGGGTATTAGGCACCCAATGTTTCTCCACTTCTGCTTCCGCTTACCCCGTATTACTTCCAATTGTAATCCAACCCAAAGTTAGCTCAGTATCTTTTTGAGTCATTTCTTTATCTGCGACAAGATTTTAAGAGGAGTCTTAAATTCAAAATTCTTACTGTTGTATCATTTCATTTTACTCATTGCTTTCTTCCCAATCTGCTACACACCACCTCTTGCCTCACAATCCCCTCACCCTGCCCCATAGAAACGATCACCCAAACTATGTCTACATGGTACAAAGGCCTTGTTTGGAGAGGTGGTGAGGTGGGGTTGGAACAGAATTCATGGTCTCTCACAAGGGTGTCCTGTAAAGGTTGCCTTTGCATTTCAGCGCAAGCCTTTAGCGCAGCTTGGGGATGTGCAAGGAAGGGCCTGTGGTTCCGACCATGACGGTGCGGCAGGAGAGTTTCCAAGAGTTGAGATGGAGCCCCGTAATCAAATGGCTGCTCATGTTCCCATCACACAGCGCTGTGCATCAGGAAACCATGGCACGATGAGGCAGTGCCGACTGTTTTTGTTTTTTTTAAGTGATACAGTGGGGAAACAGCCCTTCAGCCCACCGAGTCTGCGCCGACCAGCGATCCCCGTAGCTCTCACTGACACGGACATTTCTCTGAAAGCAGTTAAAACTTACAGGGTTCCTTTCCATCAGTTCCTTGTTGTTTGCCACGGCAGACAGCCAAATGATGGTGACTATGGAGTTGAGGATGAACGATACAAAGAGGCTTTTGTGCAGTGAGATTCTCTGGCAGCTGAGGCTCCTGGGGCAAGAAGTGAAATATAGTGTTTTAGGGTTACCCTGAAACAGCTTTCCATCCCTGTCCCCACAGTAAGGGCTGGTTGTGAAAAGGATATGGTGTTAACATTCAGAGCTTTCATGCAAAGAAACTGCAGATGCTAGAAATTGGAAATAAATGCAAAAAATGCTGGAAACATTCTGCAGATCAGGCAGCATCTGTGGAGCAAGAAACAAAGCCAACGCTTCTTATGACCTGTCATCAGAACTTTTATGGCAGCACAGCTAGTAGAGTCGCTGCCTCACAGCGCCAGAGATCCGGGTTCAATCCTAACCACGGGTGCTGTCTGTACGGAGTTTGCACGTTCTCTCTGCGACCACATGAGTTTCCTCTGGGTGCTCCGGTTTCCTCCCACGTCCTAAAGATGTGCGGGTTTGTAGGTTAGTTCGACCCTGTAAATTGTGCCCAGCATGTGGGCAGGTGGTGGTATCCAGGAAGACTTCGTCAGCAGGTGGGGAGAATAAAATGAGATGAATGCAAGTGGGCGCTTGATGTTTAGCACAGGCTCAGTGGGCTGAAGGGCGTGCTTTCATGCAGTGTGACTATGAGAACAATGATGAAAGCTTATCAACCCAAAATATTAACTCTGTTTCACTTTCCAAAGATGCTGCCTGACTTGCCGAGTCTAAAAACTTCCTTGCTGGAAGTGCCATTTTCCAGTAACACCATTGGCAATGACAGGATCGGCCTTGGGTGAGATGCCTGAGCCGGTAACAACCTTCTGACCCAAGCGCAGGCAGGCAGGCCGGGTGGCTAGCTCAGCATTACAGGCTCCGCGGGTTTTTGGAAGCAGAAGAACTCTTGATGGCAGTTCCTCACCCACGATCACCTCTTTAGTTCCTTAGCAGACAGCCAACACTACAAAGATGTACAGGTTTGTAGGTTAATTGACTTGGTACAAATATAAATTGTCCCTAGTGTGTGTAGGATAGCGTTAGTGTGCGGGGATCGCTGGTCGGTGCGGACCCGGTGGGCCGAAGGGCCTGTTTTTGCGCTGCCAGTTTGTTTACATTTTTGAAGTGAGGCTGACATCCAGGTCAGGGATGGCCTGGGAAGGCACCCATTAGAAATCTCTAATCCCTTGCTTTTACTGCTTCATGAAAAATTAACAAGCAGCAGTTGTTCAGATAATTATGTGGAATTACACTAGGGAAATGGATGAACGAGGAAGCTGAAATGAAAAAATGAAAGAATGCTGCAAACACTAAGCAGGTCAGTCGGCATCAGTGGAGAGAGGAACAGGACTGGCGTTTCAGGTGGACCACCCTCCCTCGGAGCTGGGACCCTGAGAAAACCAATGTGTTTTAGGTTGCAGAGATGCAAGTGTGGAGAGAACAAGGGAATGTCTGTGACAGGGTGGAGATCGAGTTAGTCCAAGTGACACCATTGTCCAGTCAATAAATGGAATAGGGCAGTCAAAAAAACAGAAGAACATGTTGGAACAGGTTAGCTGCTGGTAGCTCGAGACAAAAAAGGATGCTGGAAATAGCCAGCTGATCAGGCACCATCTGTGGAGAGAGAGACTGAGTTAAAGTGGATGACCTTGCTTCAGAACTGGCCGGTTCTGACATAAAGGGTTGTCTGAGATTGTTGGATTCAGTAACAAGACCCAAAGGCTGCAAACAGACCCAGACCAGAAGATGAGGTTCTGATCTGCTTAAAACCCCTGTCCCACGGTACGAGTTCATTCCAAGAGCTCTCCCGAGTTTGCCCTGATTCGAACTCGGAGAATTACGGTAATGGCCGCTCGTCGGTACTCGGGGCTCTCGTGGACATTTTTCAACATGTTGAAAAATCTTCACGCGCCTTCCCGAGCTTACCACATTTCCCGAGTACCTGCCAATAGCGTTATGAGCCGCTATGAGACGTCCCCAAGCTCCGACGTACCCGCTACGTTCATTTTATGTGCTTACCACGAGTTTGATTTTTTTTTTCTTTAACTCGGGAGAGCTCTTGGAATGAACTCGTACCGTGGGACAGGGCCTTAACTGTAGTTCAAAACTGTTATATTTGATCCTGACCATTTGCGCTGCTTGCAAAATGTCGCCACACTGCGCCGCCACTTTTTTCCCTCTATCAGTCCTCAGGAGTGACTCAGATCTTCCAGTTGCCTGTTAATTTAATCCTCTATCCCAATCCCTCTTGGAACTTTCTGTCTGAAACCCCCCCCCCCCCCCAACACTGCTCTAATAAAGCCCAACGCAAGCCTGAAGGACAGCACCTCATCTCCCACTTGGGCACGATGCGCCCACCTTTCTCCATTGGAATATCCACAGTATTAACATTCACCTTGCAGGAAATTGCGTAATAGAAAATTGTTGCCAACACTCCAGAATATTTCTCTCTTGAGGCCTACTTAATAATAGTTTTAAAAAAAATAGCTTCCCCTCAGGTGAAGATTTCAAGGCAGAATAGAGCCTCTCTGGCACGTCATCTCCCTGGTTTGAATAACGGGAAATGGTTCTTGTCATCATCTTTGTCCATTTGATTACATTGTAATATAATGAACCTCTTGCTGTGTTTTGCTGTCTGGAGTGCGTGCTGACTGGAAGCCAGTCAGTGAGCTGGTCAGGATGTGTGGACCCTGCCCTCAAGGTGACAATTAGCAAAGAAACTTTGCTTCACGTCCGGGTTTAGAAACATTCATCTACAAAGCAGAGATGGAAATAGATCGAGTGCAGACTTTGTGCTCTCCTGAGATCACCCTCTCTGAGTTAGAAATAAACTTTGTAAAACTGTTTCTCCTGATGCTTGGGCTGTGTCACCCTCCCGGCATCACAGATTTACTTCAGAGATACAGCGCAGAAACAGGCCCTTCGGCCCACCGAGTCCGCGCCGACCAGCGATTCCCGCACACTAACACTATCCTACACACAGCAGGGACAATTTACAATTTATACCAAGCCAATTAACCTACAAACCTTTATGGAGTCTGGAGTATTTGAGGAAATCAGAGTTCCCGGAGAAAACCCACACAGGTCAAGGGGAGAATGTGCAAACTCCATACAGGAAGCATCGGTAGATAGGAGCGAATCTTTGGTGGGTCTTTGGTGGTGTGAGGCAGCGGCTCCAGCGCTGCGCCACCGTGCCACTGTTAAGATTAAAGCAAACTTTTGGTAGAAGACTTTGAAAGTGTACACTTACTTGAAGTGGAAGAAAATGCAAAGGGAAATCAATAAGCAGGTGATGGAGAGTCCATGTCCTGTGATGGCCACATAGTAAAGATGCAATGCCATCTGCAGATGCACAAACACAAATGTTAGATAGAAAGCCATGTACAATCACGTACAGAGAGCCAGGTCTATGCAACAAGGTCACTACTTGGGGCCTCTGTTACCTCAATCATGTTGGTATTTGGCTAGGAGAACAAAGACAGTGAGTCAGCGTTGGAGATGAACGGCATCCTGTTCTCATCCCGAGACGTGAGAGCAGCCTCAACAGGAAGCAGGTTTAGTTAAGTTTAGTTTAGAGATGCAGGTGCAGGAAATCGGGCTAGGTTGACACTGCACCAAAGAGATTTACGCCTTCTATGTCTTTCGTGCTTTTCAAATAAATATTGTTAACATATTTACATTTTTCTCATTTCAGTATTTACAAAAATGCACACAAAATTAAAATGCAGCCATCCTTATTCAGGATGCAGCACCCACTGGTCCCAGGTCTCTGCAGAACCCTATATACCACATTCTCTCTTCACATTCACCCGGCCATAGATGTGTCCGTGAAAGTGGACCAGGAAGCCAGCTCGGGTGGAACTGGATAGAGTGGATGTGGAGAAGGATGTTTCCACTAGTGGGAGAGGCACGGACCAGAAGGGCACAGCCTCAGAATAAAAGGATGTATCTTTAGAAAGGAGATGAGGAAGACTTTCTTTAGCCAGAGGGTGGGTAATCTGTGGAATTTATTGCTACAGACAGCTACCATAGACAGGAGACCAAGTCAATGGATATTTTTAAGATAGAGACAGATAGATTCTTGATTTATACGGGTGTCGAGGTTATGGGAAGAAGGCAAGAGTATGGGGTTGAGAGGGAAAGATAGATCAACCATGATTGAACGGCGGAGTGGACTTGATGGGCCGAATGGCCTAATTCTGCTCCTAGAACTTATGAACCCACCAAAGCCCGCTGCTTGGACCTGTGAATGGCCACTTTGGCTGGGGCAAGGTGTAGGCATGTTACAAAACCTATCTTTAGCGGCGCTGCAGTTCTGCCACTCCCCGTGTGCGCGACTTCAGCGCCTTTGAGAGGGGGGCGGGTTTAAAATGCCGTTTTTCTCCAGGCAATTCAAATCGATCAATCACAGGGGATTTAGTTGCTAAAGAGAAATCGCTCCAACATTTGTTTTATGAAGCTATTTTTAAACTACGCTGGATCATTTATTAGCATGAGTGAATTAAAAATCATATTCTAAAGCCGTGAACGCCGACAACGGGATGGACCTTACGTAGGGGACAAAAGAAGGTACACTGTTTATTTTTACATAAAAACTTAGTTCTTGGGAAGCCTTTAATCAAAATTTCATGTTGCGAAAAGGGGACAAAAAATATATATATATATACGAACCGGCAGTATTTTTCCTGCCGACTGGGGGTTAAATTCACCGCAAACCGCAACGTTCCAGTCCATCGCGTTCCACAAAAACCCACTCGCAAGTTGATTTAAATGGCCATTAATTTATGGGAATTAAACACTAAATTCCTTCAATTTGGCCAATAAATGCATGAAAATTAGATTTAAAAATCATGTTATAGTGTGAATTATTGTGTGAATGTTATTTGGACACTTACGCAATTTAAAAATGTTTATCTTTTCTTAAGAAATGTGTAGATGTTTAGATCTAGTAATTGAATTTTGTAATTAGCTACAATTAGGTAACTAACCAATTATATGCTTTAATTTCAGGTCATCCAAGTAAGATTGTTCCATGTGTTAACGAAGAAACTGCAGATGCTGGAGAATCGAGGGTTACACAAAATGCTGGAGAAACTCAGCGGGTGCAGCAGCATCTAAGGAGCGAAGGAGATAGGCGACGTTTCGGGTCGAGACCCTTCTTCAGACCCATATTTGTTTCAGAATGCTTCAATCTATAATAACTGAAAATTTCATTCAGTTCTCTTAATTTTTAAGAAAGTTATGGGCTTTTGACTGTTCTCGAACACAGCTTTTGAGTTGTCAATGGAAAAGCAATGGGGAACAAGATGCTAATTTCTGAGTATGAAAATGGCCATAACTTTTTTAATACTGAAGATATGAAAGTGAATTAGGTGTCAAATTAAACATCTTTTTATGCTTTATCTGATGGGATAAATTGCAGACTTGATATTTTAAATCTCAAAATTTTGTAACATTGCTACAAGTGCACTGACATGGTGGTCCCCTATCAACTCCCAAGATCTCCAATTGAAAAGTCAGGGCCAACAAAATAGCCTCCTTACTAGAAATGGAGCTGAGGTAGCTCACGTGGACCCTCCCTCGCCACTCCTGAAGCCAGATGGATTTGTCTCCTAGAATCGTGTGGGTTTCCAGCAGAAAGTTCACTGCATATATCCTGCCCTGAGGACCAAGAAATTGTGAGACCTGTGGAGAGACCCTTTGCTAAGATGAGGCTGGCTCTGGCCATCTTCAAGTCAAGAATACGTTAAATCCCATCACCAACACTCAGAGGAGGGAGCAGAGGCACTCGTCGCCCTCCCCTCCGTTGGTGGCCCAACAAGGAGTCCCTTGAACCATCACTGCTCAATTGGAGCCAGGCCCGCGACCCTCCCTATCTTCTTGCGGATGGCGCAGACAGACCCATGAACAGCAGTACTTCCAACCAACAAACAACGCAACAATTATATAGAATAAAATCTCATACTCCACTTGGTAGCTTACTACTTAATGGTATGAACATTGAATTGCCCATAGAAACATAGAAACTAGGTGCAGGAGGAGGCCATTCGGCCCGTCGAGCCAGCACCGTCATTGTGATCATGGCTTATCATCCCAAATCAATAACCCGTGCCTGCCTTCTCCCCATATCCCTTGATTCCACTAGCCCCTAGAGTTCTATCTAACTCTCTCTTAAATCCATCCAGTGGCTTGGCTTCCACTGCCCTCTGTGGCAGGGAATTCCACAAATATCCAATTTTATGTGAACTATAATCCCCCCCCTCAACATTTCCCCCCACTCTTCCCTGTGCCCCATCTGGATTTGCATCCATTTCTCCCCCCCCCCCCCCCCCCCCCCCCCCCCCCCCCACCTCCCCTTGTCCCCTTCATAATTTGTGCATCTTCTATCTTTATCTCGCACTTTTAGTCTTTTCATCTATGGGTTTTGTCCAGCCATCTGCCAATAAAGAACCCTCCTCACCTGTATTCATCTATTACTTGCCAGGCTTTCATCTGCCCCACCTATCTCCCAGCTATCCCCCCCCCCCTCCCCCACCACTAATAGTCTGAAGAAGGGTCCTGACCCAAAATGTCACCTATCCATGTTGAGCTACTCCAACACTGTGTTTTTTTTATAAACCAGCATCTGCAATTCCTCGTGCCCGCAGTGAACAGATGAATGAATTGAAAGAAGGGAGGTGGCAGAGAACAAGAAAATGTTGTGAGACAAATTGGAAGGAAAATAGTTAAAAATAATCTTTTTTGGGATGAATGATGTTTGTAGTGAGCTGGAGATGAACACATCCACCTTACAGTCTTTGCCAGGTTTGAACTGAGTTTCTCACCATCTTATTCGCCTGCGTGTACACCGTACACTGGGTATAGTTTGACCACGTCCGGTTACTCATTGGGTGTTGGAACCACCTTCCTTTTTCAGTGCAAATCTTGGTTACTTTTTCTGGATAAGACAAGGGTTACACTGTTAGCTCTCGTCAAACAAAATATCGGCCTCAATGCGCACAAAGCAAAGATAGACGGGAAGAGGTAGCAGCACAGAATGTAATCGGCAAAATCCAATATTCATTCATAGCATAGCTGGACACAAAAAGCTGGAGCAACTCAGCGGGTCAGACAGCATCTCTGCAGAGAAGGAATAGGTGATGTTTCGGGTCGAGACCCTCCTTCGGGCTTCATGAGAGATTCACCTCTCTCAGTAGCTGGGCAAGAAGATGATGAAATTATCATGTCTGAAGAAAGGTCTCGACCCAAAACGTCATCTTTGCTCCAGAGGTGCTTCCTCACCCACTGAGTTTCTCCAGCATTTTGTGTTTATCATCAGTGTAGCTAGCAACACTGGATCCTGTGAATTAAAAACAAAACGACAAGGTATTAACAAGAGTAAGAGAAACTATTCAGAATGTTCTGTTACCATAGAACGAATGAGATTCTATACTCTGATCATGGAGCTTTATCCTTTTTACTTTTTCTGGTCCGGTCTGCAGCCTTTGAAATGGTTAGTGATGCTATCTCCACCAAGGCCAGCTGTGTAGTACAGCTGCTTCCACTGTTGACTACCCTGACAATGCCTTCTCTTCTTGTCCCCACTCCAAAACTTCTGGAGTCCCCATGAAGTTACTCTTGGTCCCATCCATATACTTCCTCAGAGTGCCTTCATCAGTAGCAGTGGGTCATATCCTACATGCACAGTAGGGACACCCAATTCTACCTCCTAATGCTGCTCTTAACTTCTGAAGACATGCTTGGCCCTCATCACCACATCTGAGAGCCACCAATTGCATTACGTGGCCCAGCTACTTGGAGAGTAGTTTGTCAGCGTTGGTTTCCTATTTAACTCCAGCATGTTCTTCCAACCACTTATCCTTACAGCACAAAGACCGACTGCTTCTAACTCTAATATTAACTGCTTATATTCCACATAACACACCTCAAGGATACCAAAAGGTTAAATAAAAATTGTCAGGGACAACGATACAATGTTTTACAGGCCAGATGTGAGTGTTGGTATCCGTTACCTAAGGCCCCTCTTATTAACGACCTTGTTCTCCCAGACCCAATGCCTTGCTATGAATGTGTAGATAGGAAGGGGGAGGGACGGAATATTTGATATTGATTTCTCTAACTTCAAGTAACCCTTAGCTTTCCCTCTCTCTCCATCCCTCCCCCTTCCCAGTTCTCCGACCCGTCTGACTGTCCCAATTACATTTTATCTGTTTGCATTGTTGTCTGCTCGCTAACAATCGCCTGGTAGGAGGTGATTTGCATTTAAGCCCCGCCACAGTTGTCGAACATCCGCCTCATCCTCCAGCTTTGAGCCAAAGTCCCTTTTGGCCTTTTTGATGGCCTTGTCGAGGTCGTATCTGAACTTCTTATAGACCTCTACGTCACCACACCTGAATGACCGGGATCACGTCCTCAGAAGAATGCGGATCTCATGGTTCATTCAAGACGTCTGGTTAGGAAACACTCGGAAGGTTCTTGTAGGAAGACAGTCCTCTACATATTTCCTTGTGAAGTCTGTAACGACTGTGGCAAATTAATTCAGGTGCGTTGCCAGGTCCTTGAACATTGCCCAATTGCCCAGTCTACTGATTCCAAATAGTCCTGTAGCTGTTCCTCTGCCTCCCCAAATCATTTGTGGCCATCACAGTGTTGTTTTACTGGGGAGCCATGTTTAGGTTTTCCTATTGTACTGTGTATTATCACAGTTCACAAATGATAACTCAGACCTTTGTTTCAAAAGGGGAGACCAGTAGTTTGCTGACTTACCCATTTGATCAAAGCTCTGGAAATAGGTCGGGCAATGCTGCACAGAGGTTGATCCGGCGGGAGTGTCGTCCCAACACAGCCATCCATCCCAAGTACGGTTGCAGTAGGAACCTGTGGAAAACAGTGCTTTAAAACAGTGGCCAATTTTGAGACATCTGAGATAAAGGTATTGTCTCGAACTCACTCTACTATATTGAAAAGTAGAACTCTGGCTTTGCATCTTAAATTGTTTTTTTTTAAATCAGATTTGCCAAACTACCCAGCTTCTTACTCTATGTCTTGCTTTCTAATGAAATACCACCAGGGGCCCCGTCAACAGTCTGTCTCTTTTTTCGGCTTTTTAAACATTTTTAGTGTATGTTCAATGTTTCTGTAAATGTTCTCCGGTTTGTTTTATGTAGGGGGAGGGGGAGGGGGGGGGGGGGGGTCGGGGGAAACCTTTTTTCAGCTTCTTACCTTGCCGGAGATGCGAATGTTTTCCGGATCGTATCTCCGGTCGCTCTGCGGCCCAACATCGATAGACCTGGGGACCTCCTCGGACTAATATCAGAGCCGATCCCTTGCCTGGGATCGCTCCAACCGCGGCCTGCAGACTTTACCATCGCGTGCTCGCAGTCTCGGGAGAGACCGAGTCGGGAAGCTCCAACGACGCAGAGGCTCAGCCAACCCCAACACAGGGTCCGATCGCCGGTGCGGGGGAGCTGACTGACATCCCCTCGATGCGTTGAAATTGGCTTTTGATTTTTTAATTTATGTATGTACATATATGTTATGTATATGTGTATATGTGTGTATATGTATGTATATATATGTACATGTATATGTATGTATTTATGTATATATATATATATATATATATATATATATATATATATATATATGTATATATATATAATTTTCCTTTTATTTATTCATTTTCATCTTTTCTTTTTTTCTCTTTTTTTAATCGTTCGAAATAAAGATAAAGAAAGATAAAGATAAAGGAAAATGTTAATTAGATTGTCTAAAAAGCAGAGGCTGTGTCACGCCTGCAGCACAATACAATATTCCACAGCACTTCACTGCACAGTGAAGAAAATGTGAAAATTGGTACATGATGGATCTGTTGACCAAATCTGGGCCTGAAGGGTAAAAGTCAGGGTGACAACCCAATGTAGCCAGTGCCAGTGTGAAAGGATAGCGAGTTAGCTGCCTGTATCACACTCTTTCCTAATATAATTTAACAAACAAAAATATGTTAAGCCTGTTTAGCTTAAGATTGGTTCGAAATGTTGCCAGGTAAACTAATGTGTGTGTACATACCTTTTGTTTCATAAGGTGGGTCCCTGATGATTTTTAAGTAGCATTTATATTGTGCTGACATTATTGTGGTCCGTGATTCAGTCAGTAATGGGGGCCGACTCGCTGTTTCTCCATCAGGATGAATTGTGGTGTGTACACAGCAGGCTGACTGGAAAGAAAAAAGCCTTTCTTCAAAGCTCAACTTTTCAACACCCTTCATGAACTATTATGCAGTTGTAATGTTTGTTTCTCTATTTCATCAACTTGCATGCTGCAATCTGTTGTATTTGCTAAGTTTGCTTCCAAAGAGAAAGCCCCCACTTCATATTTCACAACACAAAGCAGAACTGATTAAATGTGAAAGTAAGGCAGCAAAGATAAACACAGAATGGTGGAGTAACTCAGCGGGACAGGCAGCATCTCTGGAGAGAAGGAATGGGTGACGTTTCGGGTCGAGACCATTCTTCGGAGTCTGAAGAAGGGTCTCAACCCGAAACGTCACCCATTTATTCTCTCCAGAGCTGCTGCCTGTCCTGCTGAGTTACTCCACCATTTTGTGTATATCTTCAATGTAAACCAACATCTGCAGTTCCTTCCTACCCAAAGTAAGGCTGCGGTTGGTTTCACAATTTACTGTTTTGCTGCTGAGTCAGGCCGACCACCCCCAGTACTAAAGTCAAGATCCTGTGTAACAGTCTCTTGGACGGCAACTTGAAAATCCGGATGAGCAAAATCTCAACACTAAACTAAATAATCAATTACATTTTCCAAACATTATTTTCCACCTATAAAGCCTCATTGTCACTTAACAGGCCTATCTTTCTCTGATACATAATAAACCCAGAAACACTCAGCAGGTCCGGTAGCAGCTTTAGAGAGAGAAACAGTTACTGTTTTAGGTCCATAAACCTTTGTCAGAACTGGGGCAGGGTTTGCAGGAGAAGTTATTCAACGCGAGTACAGGTTCAGCCAAGCTAATTAGTGTGTCGGTGCAGGATAACTGGTTGTGCCTCTGTTTCAGGAAGAAGTGGAGGGCCCTCACACCATGTGGTGTGGATGGAGCTACAGAGGGATTGCAGATTTGTGGTGAAGATGAACCACAAGATTTCCTTGGGTTCAAGGAAATGGAAACTGTTGAACCTCTTTCTCAGTTTTGATGAAGGGTCCCAGTGTTTTTCTGTTTTTATTTCAAAGTTCTAGCATCTGCAGTTTTTTAAATTAGTTTCTCATGCCTCCTTGAAGAGCATGGGAACGGATGTTGAATCCAGGGCATTGTGGCAGATAAAAATTAATGCATCCGCAATCTCTGTGACCCTCAATTCAAATGATCAGGTCCAAGAGATATGTTCTCTTTACATTCTCCAGAGCTTCATTTTTTTTGTTACCCGCAAGTTGCCTGCAGTCATTAAAGACAGAAAATTACTTGTAAATGTTAAGCTGAATGGATTGGTTATGGTCTCAAGGGAGGAATAGATAAGAACCAGCAAAAGCAGAGAGTACGACAGTGATTTTTGAGATGACTGCACGTTATAATAACACATTGATAATGTGGCACCCATGGGACTTTGTGGTACTCAATTGGTGGATTTTATGTATGATGATTAGATGTTACTTTTATTATTACAGTTATATTGTTACAGTTATAGAAAGGTGTAGATAACAACAGGAGAGAAGTTGTTCCTGAATCTGGTGGGACATGCTGTCAAGCTTTTGTATCTTCTGCCTGACGGGAGAGAGGAGAAATGGGAATGACTGGGATGTAAATGGTTCTTGATTATGTTGGCGGCTTTCTAGAGATTGCGTGAAGTGTAGATAGAGTCGATGGGTGGGGGGAGGTTGGTGTGTGTGTGATGGACTGGGCTATGTCTACCACTTTCTGCAATTTCTTGCAGTCTTGGGCAGAGCTATTCCTAAAGCAAGTTGCGATGCAACCCGATAGGATGCTTTCTATGGTGAAGTTGTAGAAGTTGGTAAGTCATTGGAGACATGCCAAATTTCCTTTGTCTTCTGAGGAAGTTGGGGAATTGGTGTACTCTCAGTCGTAGTGTGGTTGGGCCAGGACAATTTGTTGGCAATATTTAAGCCCAAGAACCTGAAGATCTCAACCATCTCCACGTCAGCATTGACTAACACGTGTACACCACCCCCTTTACTGAAGTCAATGACTAGTTCCTTCATCGGCTGATATTGAATGAGAGGCTGTTGTCTTGACACCGTGTTACCAAGCTCTCTATCTCCTTCCCATAATCAGTGTTGGTGGGCGGTAGGAGAATCAGAGTTGGTGGAGTTTCTCTCAGAGCTGGTGAAGATGGTGGGCTGCAAATAAATTGCCCTAGTGTGCGTTAACAGCAAAATAATCAAAAGGAGCATAGGTGGGTGTGTATGACCCAAACTAAGCGACTGATAGGGTTATTTGCATGGAAGCTGGCATGGAGCAATGGACTGAGTGACCTCCATTTGTGTTGTTGTAAACAAAAAGACTGAGTTTGAGAAAATATGCAACAGAATACAATCATAGCAGATGAAAGTTAACAGAGGGAAAACGGCAGTAGACTATTTGCGATAAACAGGTGGCAATGGGTGCTCCGTGAGTCTCCATTAGACGCGGTGTAGGCGTTGTCCACGGTGAAGGACAACGCCGAGCGAAATGTTGAGGTTTACTCAACAAAGTCCACAACCGCAGCCGGCAAGAGAAATTATTAACAGTCAATCACACAAAACAACCTCCTCCCTTCTGATTTTTTTAAAGAAGGAACTGCAGATGCTGGAATCGAGGGTACACAGCTGGAGAAAAACAGCAACCTCCTCCCTTTTGATTCTATTTACGCTTCACGCTGCCTCGGGAAACCAGCCAACATAATCAAGGACCACTCACACAACGGTCATTCCCCCTTCTCCCCTCAGGTTGTACAAACAAATGCCCGAGAACACGTATCACCAGATTCAGGAACAGCTTCTTTCCTACTGCTGCTAAACTACTGAACCCTTCTCTCATAAGCTGAGGATGCATTCCAATCTCCCAACTGACACACCGCATTACATCCCCTGCACGTTTTTATCTGCACTTTCTTCGGCGGAGCGGCCGACTGAGCCCACGGCTGGGGTCCAAGTCGGCGCCATGGAGGCATCGACAGCGGTGAGGCATTGGAGTCTGTTAGGTCTCGCGAGTCGACCCACGGTCGACGAGAGTGTGGGGGGACCGCCATGAGGGGAGCGGGGTGTGGTGTATTTGGGTGCTTGTAACTGACTTAAAAGAATACTCTGATACGGGAGTACACTAACAAGCTTCTTTATTCCAGGACGCCACCTTGAGTGTCCCCCAGCGCATGCGTCCCCTCGCACAAGACATAACATATGCGAATTATATCACACACATCACAAGGGGAAGAACAATGGAGGACCCCTTTGAGGGGGCCACTGCGTGGGGGGGGGGGGACCACTGAGTGTGGGGGGAACCACTGGGTGGAGGGGGATGGGGGGGATGGGGGGGGGGGGGGAGAAGATCTAAAGGAGCCGGCGTGCCTTGTAACTTTGTCTCGGTGGCCGCCATTTGTACACATTGGGTATACAGGAAAGAATCTAACTGTGCCTAGTCACATGTGGCAATAGAGTATTCCATTCCATTCTTCCAGAACGGTGTTCCTGTTTATCACCCTCCAGCCTCCGTCTCAATCTTCACCCTCCCTCTCCTCCCTCCCAGCTCCTTCCGCCTATCATCCTTCACCACAAATCACCAACTGGCCCACCTTACCACCTCCCCCTCTCTTCTTTACACAGGCGATCTCTCCTCTCCATTCTCAGTCCTGGTGCAGGGTTTTGACCCAGACAATCAACAATTCCTGCCCCCCATTCCCGTAGGTGCGGTGAGCTCCTACAGCAGATTGGCTCTTGCTGGAAGCGATCAAAACACTGGAGAGAGAGAGAGAGAAAGGAGGCAGAGTCTGTCCCAAATGCCCGCGGTGTGAGATATCAGCAAAGCATTCACCATTCAAACTATAAAAGAAAAGAGTGGGTGGACATTTAAAGAAACAAAGGAAAAGGATTATTACTTTTAATTGAGGGATAAGGAGTAGGGCGTCACAAGATTAAGGCCAAGTCAATGGGTATTTTTAAGGCGGAGATTGACAGATTCTTGATCAGTACGGGTGTCAGGGGTTATGGGGAGAAGGCAGGAGAATGGGGTTGAGAGGGAAAGGTAGATCAGCCATGATTGAATGGTGGAGTAGACTTGGTGGGCCTAATTCTGCTCCTAGAACTCATGAACATGAACTTATTATTCAATAAACGAACAAAGGCAAATTTAGGGTCAAGGTCGAGAAGTTGTCTTTTCCTCAGAGACGCGGAGGAGAGAAAGAGAAAGGGAAAATGTTGCACTGTTAGAACTTGGCAAATGCTATTGGGGACGTTTGTTCGCTCCTTTCTGAATGAAAAACTTACAACGAACATCCTCAGATGTAATGATGCTGTGATCAGACAACTTTGTGATGTGTACATTTCATAACTATACAAACAACATTTACATATTATTTCACATCTAGATTTAATTTATGATACCTCTCTAAATAGAAATTAGAAAACAAATTGAAAGTCAATGATTCTCACCTGTGTGAGCATTGTTACCAGGAGCAAACAGACGATCGCACCCCGCTTCATATCGTGAAACATATTCTGCCCACATCGGGTAAACGAAAGCATGATGAACTGCAAAGAAAGCATAAAGGCGAGTGTGTTGGTTACTAACCATCTCCGATTGGCTGGGAGTCAGATGGTCAAGTATCCAAATTATTTATGGATAAATAATTAACCAGGGCCCTATCCCCCAAACTCTACCTCCGCTACATCGACGACTGCATTGGTGCTACCTCCTGCACCAACACACAACTCACTGACTTCACCCATTTCCCCACTAACTTCCATCCGGCACTCAAATACACCTGGACCATTTCCGACATTTCCCTACAATAGACAATAGGTGCAGGAGTAGGCCATTCGGCCCTTCGAGCCAGCACCGCCATTCAATGTGATCATGGCTGATCTTCCCCAATCAGTACCCCGTTCCTGCCTTATCCCCATATCCCCTGATTCCGCTATTTTTAAGAGCCCTATCCAGTTCTCTCTTGAAAGCATCCAGAGAACCTGCCTCCACCGCCCTCTGAGGCAGAGAATTCCACAGACTCACCACTCTCTGTGAGAAAAAGTGTTTCCTCATCTCCGTTCTAAATGGTTTACTCCTTATTCTTAAACTGTGGCCCCTGGTTCTGGACTCCCCCAACATTGGGAACATGTTTCCTGCCTCTAGCGTGTCCAAATCCTTGACAATTGTATATGTTTCAATGAGATACCCTCTCATCCTTCTAAACTCCAGAGTGTACCATTTCTAGACCTCACTATCTCCATCGCAGGTGATAGACTACTGACCGATATCCACTATAGGTCATCGCAATGGTAACACACCTCATGGTAATAAACTGAATACTCTAAATGCGGCCTCAGCAACATCTTATATAACGTCCTCGCATGATATTCTGCAACAATTCCTCTTTACCTGCATAATCCCCACTAAAACTCCAGCCCGCTCAACTGTCTCTCCATCTTCTATACACCTCCACTCCCCCTGCTTCTCCACATGATCCTCTCTGTAATTCCCCGAATGCAGCCACCCTGTTCAGCTCGGTTTCATGACCTGCACTCTGCAATAGCACAGGGTTGCAGCAGAACAACCCCCGTGGCCTCCTCTACAGTAACACTTGCCCTATAGCAGCTCGAGCCAAGAGCTACCGCAAAACCATACCTGGTCCTGGGGCCTGTTTGGTTGTCCCTGCTTTAAACAAAACCGACATGACTCATGCACTAAATATTATTTGTTTTCTTTAAGAAACTCCTTATCGGGTTGTAATGCGAATTCCCAATATATTATGTTTGGCTCACGCTTGTGCCGGGAACTAAATATACTAAGAAGAGAAACTCCTGTCATTTGCCTTCATTTTTAGTATGAGAACAAGCCAAACCTTTTATTGTATTTAATGAAAAATCACAATCAAATGCAGTCTTCCAATAATATGGTGTTTGAGGGGCTGTCAGTTGATAACTTGGTTCAGGACAAGTAGATTTCAAAGTCCACTTATCAAAGACATCAATCTTTGTTATTTTTATGTTTCTACTATAAATTCCTGTCTAGAAAAATAATTGAACTCCGACATGAACAGAACATGTCATAATTTAATGCACCCTTCATCTTAATTTTAATGTCTTCAATATGCACCACCATCCAAAAAAAAGATGCTGCTTGACTCCACTGAGTTCGTCCAGCAGTTTGTTTTTTGCTGCAGATTCCAGCATTTACAGTCTCTTCTTTCTCCCCCACAAGTTCCCTGCCCAGATCTCCCCACCTGATGATCTAGCTGAAGGTCATCTCTTATCAGTTTCATCAGACCTACTGATGCCTGGAACCACTCTAGGGCTAGCTAGCCCAATACTACTGACTCAAACCGCAGTTTGCCTCTGTCCAAACCATTGAATCTATTATATTGAGCATTGTCACTTTAAAGCAGACGAATTCTGAAGCCAAACATCGAACCAATTTTTCAAGGACCCTGTTCGTCCTGCTGGGTGAATATATGTTGGACTTTTTAAAACAGCTCTTTGTCATTATTGTTTTGCCATGGTCTGTACATACTTCCTGTTTCATACAGAGCCTCTCCCAAATTATTAATATAGAACACAGAACAGTGCAGCACAAGAACAGGCCCTTTGGCCCACAATGTCTGTGCCAAACATGATGCCAGGACCAACTTTTATCTGCCTGTGAATAATCCATATTCTTCTATTCAGCTGGTTTGATCCTGACCTTGAGTACTGTCTGTGCGGAGTTTGCGTGTTTGACCTGCGATTGCATGGATTGCCTCCGGCTGCTCCAATTTCCTCCCACATCCCAAAGACATGCAATAGGTTAATTGGCCTCTGTAAATTACCTCTACTGTGTAGGGAGTGGATGAGAAAGTAGGATAACATAGAACTAGTGTGAACGAGTGATCATTGGTCGACATGGACTCGGTGGGCCGAAGGCCCTGTTTCCATGCTGTATCTTCTTTAAACTTTTCCCCTCTCACCTTAAAGCTATGCCCTCTAGTATTTGATTTTTTTTTCCATCCTGGGAAGAAGATTGTTATTTATGCCTCTCATAATATTATATACTTCTATCAGATCTTCCCGCAACCTCCAGCGTTCCAGAAAAATCAATCCCATTCTGTCTAACCTCTCTCTGCAGCTAATACCCTCTAATCCAGGCAACATTCTGGTATATCTACTCTGCACCCTTTCTGAAGCTTCCGCATTCTTCTTAGGCGGTCAGAAATACACACAATATTCCAAATGTGGCCTAACCAAAGTCATATAATGTTGTAATTTCTCATCCAAATTCATCACCACTTTGTTTTCCAGCCACATTTCAGATCCATTCCTGATGGAGTGGAGAAACATCAATCTATAAAGATGAGAGTGAGCAAAAAGAGGTCACAAAATGGCCAATTGGAGCTCTGTTTTTTTATTGCACAGGGCCACTGGATATAAAAGCAACAACCGGTATTTCAACAGCATCTTGAATGGAGTAAAATATCTCAAGATATTTAGCAGGGGCAGAATCAAAAAATGTCCATGCCAATGAGATGAAGAGAGAAAAAATGGGGTATGTTTGAGTTTGAGGTATGAATTTCAGGAGCAGGAGTCACGCAGCAGACTCAATGGGCCGAATGGCCTACTCCTGCACCTATTGTCTATCGTACACTGTCACAGGTGAAAAGAGCCGTCCTCATCATAAAAACTGGAAAAGAACATGTAATTTGTTACAAGATACTTGTGTGGTGACTGGCCGAGGTTATGAGCCTGCATTAACATAAGGCCACATTTTCACAGAAAGGAGGCAATTGTTGTCTCAATTGACAACAAAAATGAGGGACAGCAACGAAGAAAAGCTTCAATAGCAAGAATTGTGTATTGGAACAGACAGGGTAATGACATTTATAAAGGAAGGACAGAAATAGTCCAGCTGGTTGTTGGAGCCTGCCTCTTCCTGGATTAGTGAAGTTCACACTTAACACTGCGCCCCCCCCCCCTTCCCCATGGACATACAAGCTCCCGTGAGAAGTATACAAACAAAATTTCTCAAGGTTAAAGGGAATCTTTTAAAGGTTTCTCACAGCTCTGAAATGTCTAATTAGACTAAATCAACACAAGCTGGAGAGGCCTAGCTCATAATGAAAATAGAGCAAGAAATAATACTTTGGGAATACATCAAAGGTTCACAGGAACTGTGGCACAACTGTCTTTGAGGGGAGTTTGGGTCAACCGGGCTTGTATTCACAAGAGTTTAGATGAAGGAAAGGGAACCAACATTGAAATGGACAAAATTTCTGACCAGGCTCGACAGGCTGGATGTTTCCCCCAGCAGGTGGGTTTAGAATGAGGGGGTTACAGTCTCCGGATACAGGGTGAGATGATTAGGATCAAGATGAGGAGACATTTCTTCACTCAGAGGGTGATGAACTAGCGGAATTTTACAGGACCGACGTTTGTGGAAGACGCTGCTGATTATATTTTGGGAGGGAGAGAGGGAGGGAGGGATTTTTGCTTCAGCTCGTGTTCAGTTAAAGCATCAAATTGTATTGGAAGAGTGTGGGTATAAAGTACTGATATTAAATAAGCTCTGGAGAGCAATTGCTGCACTTGAACATGTAACTGCCCTCCACGTGCTTGATTTGAAATAATCTCAGAGCCAAATATCATATCCTCAGAAGAAACAGGACAGAGGCAGACCTGGTACCAACGACGTGGTGAGAGGACCTAAGGTTCAGTATCACCACACTCTGTCTTTCAGTCCAGCATGTTCCTTTGCTCAACATCCTTTAGCAAATGTTCAACACAACCATTTCACTGGAACCTTATAACCTATTGCTTTCCAAATATAATTGTTCAAGTGTATAATAACGCAATCTATTAAAGAGCAAACATAATGTGAGTAAACTTAGTGCGATGTACCAATCAAATAGGCTGTTCTGAAGAATAACCTCCCTCTGTGATGTCCCATTAAACACTGGGGCGGCACGGTGGCGTAACAGTAGAGTTGCCACCTCACAGCGCCAGAGACCGGGTTCCATCCTGACTACGGGAGCTGTCTGTACAGAGTTTGTACGTTCTCCCCATGTTCTGCATGGGTTTTGTCTGGGTGCTTCAGTTTCCTCCCACACTCCAAAGACGTGCAGGTTTGTGGGTTAATTCGCTTCGGTAATTTGTAAATTGTCCCCAGTGTGTGTAGGATAATGTGTAGGAAGGAAGTGCAGATGCTGAATTGCACCGAAGACAGACACAAAGTGCTGGAGTAACTCAGTGGGCCAGGCAGCATCTCTGGAGAGAAGGAATGGGTGATGTTTCAGGTCGAGACCCTTCTTCAGACTGAGAATCAGGGTAGAGGGAAACTGGAGATGTAGATGGGTAAGGTGTGAAAACGACAGATCAAAGGGGATGGTGATCGAGGAAAATGTAGAATGGCTTATTGTTAGCTGAGGCGAAGGTGACAAGGCATACAATCAGTAACATTTAATCAGGAGGACAGTGAAACTGGCTGGAGAACTAGGATGGGGGAAGGATGGGGAGAGAGGGAAAGCAAGGGTTATTTGAAGTTAGAGAAGTCAATATTTATACCACTGGGATGTAAGCTGCTTGAAGGAAAGTGTTAGTGTGTGGGGATCACTCGTTGCCGCGGACTCAGTGGGCCAAAGGGCCTGTTTCCGCACGGTACCTCTAAACTAAACTAAACTCCCAGTACAGTAAAGCACCAATTTCTGTTGGGCACAGTTCACTGACGTGTATTGGCACAAGACAGTTGAGATTAAACTATAACCAGGATGTATTAATTTTCTTTATTCTAATACAGGGATTCCCGTCACTAATATCGCCCCCCCCACCCCACTGAATGTTTTTACCTTCAATTTCCCCTTCTGCTCTTAGCAGTGGGTGTACTACACCATGACAAGACTAATAGCACAATAAACGTACAGCCTCCAATACGAGTTCACAGTACAGTACTGGTATCATATCACACATTATATAGCATGTAACAAGCTAGTGTGATTAGAACTTAGCAAATGTGTAAAATCTTCAATTACCAGTCAAATATTCGCCACAAAACTAACAAACTGAATAGAGTGCAAGTTAAAACATTTACCTCTCTAGTATTTCAGTCTTCTTTCATCACTCCTTGGGACAAACAGCCCTTATTTCAACAAAGTTTTTACAGAGGTTTTTCTCAGCACAAAAACAGGACCCAAGAGTTTGCGATCTATCAAGATTCTCACTCGCTGGAGTTTTATGTAAGGCTGCTGCGGACTGGCACCAGCTGGAGATCATTTCCTCCCGTGGGAATCCTTCATCATCAGCAGCCAGCAGAGGCAGATTTGGGGCAATGCAGCCAGCAGCCTAAGCCAGCACAGGGAAAGTTATTCAGCTGCAGGAGGGGGTGATTTTGTCCCGGCATTTCAGGGGAAACCTTGTCCATGGTGTTCTGTAACTGCTGCCACAGCCCTCCGTTGCTGAACTCCAAAATGTTTCAATAAGGCTACTCTGTACTGCTCTAATCAATCTTTTCCAATCAATATATAAGTCTACATAACAGACATCATTAGAATTTAACTGCACAGCCAGGTGACATCTCAATTCACTATTGATATTCCTTTCAAATATTAATCTCAATAATCATACTTCAAAGCTTACAGCAATTTTTCACTAAATCATCTCTGCATGTAGATTTTAATACTCTTGTTGTGTTATTTCTAGACAATAAAGACATCATAGCAAGACTGTGGAGATGCGTCATTGGGAAGGAGGAAATATTATTAATTGCTATAAAATGTCTATGTTCATTGATTGGCTTCCTCTGCTACTGTGAGGGCCCCAAATGAAATAAGATCAAATTAATCTCAACACAATTGATTGTAAGACCAGCAGTAAAGCAGTCTCTAAGTAAAGACACAGAGCATAGGAGCCTATTCCTTTCCCAGCGTTAAAAGCCATCATGGAACACACATCCAGTTCATTTTTTTTAAAGTGCTTTTTTTTTGCAGAATACATGCTGGCAGGAAACAGCATATTCAGTCCCTTGAGAAAGCGTCTCCGTTTTTCCATAAAGTTTCTTCAAACAGGAATATGGCTCAGAGTTCAACAATGACATGAAATGAAACATTCTGCTCTTGATCAGGGCCACTGAGTTTATAAAAATAACTTGTATTCAATTCTAATTTAAGAACGCACTTCAATTCCAGACTGGCCTCACTCAGCTTTTAACGCAGCCTCCTACTTATACTACTGTGTCCGTCCTATGCATAATGGGCAGGCCATGGTCTGTGTGCATACCCTACACCAAAATAGACAGACAGTCTGAAGAAGGGTCTAAACCTGAAACCAGTCCCGACCTGTCCACATTCTCCAGAGATGCTGCCCAACTTGCTGAGTTTCTCTTGCACTTTGTGTCTTTTTTTCCCCCCAAAACAGACACACTATTCTGAGCTCTATAACGAGGAGAGATAACCAGGCAGACAGAGGAAAAGATTCAAGGATGTGGTCAAAGCCCCCTTTAAGAAATGCAACATCCCACCCACATGTCCCGTCTGCTACCTCCTGCCCCATCTGTGGAAGTGTTGCTGCATCCCACATTGGCCTTATCAGCCACCCCAGAACTAGGGGGGAAAAAGGTCACCGTAATCCCAAGGGATTCCCCAAGAAATGCAGAAGTTGTGCCAATCATCCCAGGATTCTGTATCATAAAATCCATTTAATTAGTTTAAATACAATCTGCTGCTGATGGCCTGTAGTTTAACTGCAGAGTCAGACAGCAAGGAAACAAGCCCTTTAGCTCAAGTCATCTATGCTGACCAAGTTGCTGAACCAAGCTAGGTCCCACTTGCTGGTGACTGGCCATATCCCTCCAAATCTGTCCTATCCATGTACTTGTCTATGTGCCTCACAAATGTTGCAATTGTACCCACTTTTATCACTTTCTCTGGCAGCTCATATCCGCCACCTTCTGTGAGAAAAAGTTGCCCCTCGGGTCCTTTTTAAATCTTTCTCCTCTGCAACTCAAGCAAGGCGCTCATTAACCTGGCATCCCAGGCACCTCGGGTGCGGGGGGTTTAAAGTGGCCTGGCCCTTATCAGGATTACCGTATCTGAATACATTGATCTTGTCTTGGGCAATTGGGAGGGCTAAGTGGATGAAGTGTCCGGGCTGGGCCTCCGACTCTGGGCTGGGTCTCCCACGCTGGGCAGGGTCAGCAACGCTGGGCTGCTTCAGGTCCCTCCGAAAATGGTGTCCGGTTGGAAACCTCCGCCGGCCATCCTCAGCTCCAGTAAAGACGCGATGGAGCAGGAAGGGGCGGACCGTCCCGGTGAGTGACAGGGGAAGAGACTAATCCGCGCGGCGCTGAACAGCAGAAGAGATTGATCTGCGCACGCGCGTTTTTAAAGAATTTTTAAACCTCGCCAACCTTTACGACATTCAACTGATCAGAACGAAACTTGGTGGACTCGCAGCACAGGAGAACGGTGAGTGAACTGGTGAAAAGTCGTAGGGCTATCTCGAACCGTTTTTGTGCAAATAGAAAGACCGCACAAACCAGAAGATAACAAGATCAGAGTTTTAGTTATGTATAGATAGATAGATATTTAGAAGATAAAGGGGAAAAAAAAGGATGACCAGGAAAAGAGTGGGACCCCTCAGGAATCAAAGTGGTCAATTCTATGTGGAGCCACAGTAGATGGGCAAGGTTCTCAATGAGTATTTCTCCTCTGTTTTTACCGTGGAGAAATACAGGAGGATGGAGGAACTTGGGGTAATCATTGGAAGTGTCTTGAGAGCAGTCAGTGTTACAGTCGCAGAGGTGCTGTAGGTCCTGACACGTATGAACGTAGACAAATCTCCCAGACCTGATCAGATATATCCGAGGACATTGTGGGGAGCGGGAGTGGAAATTACAGGATCCCTGGCTGAGATTCACAAGTTGTCATTAAATACAAGTGAGGTACGGAAGACTGGAGGGCAACAAACGTTGTGTCTCCATTCAAGGAGGGCTGCAGGGAAAATGCTGGGAACTATAGTCCAGTGAGTTTTACATCTTTGGTCGGAAAGTTACTGGAGAGTATTCCGAGGGAGAGGATATACATGGATTTACATGGACAATGGCTGATTAGGGATAGTCAACATGGTTTTGTACGTGGGAGGTCGTGTTGAAGACGTGACCAAAAAGGTTGATGAGGGCAGAGCTGCAGATGTTGTGTATATGGACTTCAGCAAGGCGGTCGACAAGGTTCCGCATGGTAGGCTGCTTTGGAAGGTTAGATCCCATGGGATCCAAGGAGAGTTGGCTGAAAGGATAGAAAATGGGCTTCAAGAATAGAAGCAGAGGGTGATGGTGGATAGTTGCTTCTCAGACTGGAGGCCTGTGACTAGTGGAGTGCCTCAGGGTTCTATGCTGGGTGCATTACTGTTCGTCATCTACAGTATATAAATGATTTGGATGAGAACGTACATGGCATGATTAGCAAGTTTGCAGATGACACAGAAGTGGGTGGTATTGTAGACAGTGAAGATGGTTGTCAAAAATTGCAGCAGGATCTTGATCGGATGGCCAGGTGGGCTGAGGAATGGTTGATGAATTTAATACAGAGAAATGTGACGTGTTGCATTTTGGGAAGACTAACATGGGCAAGACCTACACAGCAGGCACGTGCCATGAGTAATTACTCAGGGTAGGCTGTCAGTCGGCTTTTAAAAATCTTAAAAACCGCACATGCGCAGATTGTTCTCTCCGGTAGGCAGCCAGTCGACTTTTATAAAGTAATTTGTCTTCAAAAGCCTTATCTCTTAATAAGTATTTTAAAACATATAGCTCAACAAAATTTACATACCACATTATTTGTACACAAATTCCATTCTTCTCTCTTTGTTTCTTAAGATATTCTTAAGATAATGACAATCCATGTTTGAAAAACCCGCCAAGAAACTTGCGCTGCACATGTGCAGTAGGTTGCTGTGTATGCGCAGTACGCTGCACAGCACATGCACGCAGTCCATGGTGCAAAGGCAGAATTTCAGCTGCCTTCAGCTCCCCTTGTCATTAAAGGTTTGAAGCAGCGTCAACGGCACATGAGCTGCGGAAACTTTCGCGTATTACATGTACTCCGGATGAAAGGCACGGGAGGATTATGAAACCTAATCGATCTCTCAGGTAGGCATAATGCTCCCGTGCCTTCACTATTTATAGTTAATAATTACCATTTTATAATTTTAGTCAGGGTAGGCAATGCCTACCTTGCCTACCCTGATGGCACGTGCCTGCTACACAGTGAATGGTAGTGCTCTGGGGAGTGTTTGGGAGAAGGGGGATCTAGGAGTGCAGGTACATAGTTCCTTGAAAGTGGCATCAGAGGTAGATAAGGTGGTCAAAAACACTTTTAGTACGTTGGCCTTTATCAATATTGAGCATAGAAGTTAGGAGATCATGTTGTAGTCATATAAGATGTTGGTGAGGCCGTATTAAGAGTATGGTGTTCAGTTTTGAGCATCATGTTTTCAGAAAGATGTTGTCAAGCTGGAAATGGTGCAGAGAAGATTTGCAAGGATGTTTCCAGGACTAGAGGTCCTGAGCTATAGGGAGAGGTTGAGCAGGCGAACACTCTAATCCTTGGAGTGCAGGAGGATGAGGGGTGATCTTATAGAGGTGTGTAAAATTATGAGAGGATTAGATCGGGTAGATACATAGAGTCTCTTGCCCAGAGTTGGGGAATTAGAACCAGTAGACATTTTTTTAATACATTTTGGTTTCACCATGTAGAAATTACAGCAGTGTTTATACATAGTCCCCCCCCCCCCCCCCCCCCCCATCTCAGGGCAGCATAATGTTTGGGACACAGCAATGTCATGTAAATGAAAGTAGTCATGTTTAGTATTTTGTAGCACAGGGGTTCTCGACCAGGGGGGAATTCCCCCCAGGGGGAGATTTCAGGTTTTCTGGGGGGGGGGGGGAATTGGGACCACAGATTAGCAAACTCAGACTGTTAGAAATAAAGGATTTTCGGTATTATATGCATATTATTTGGAATGCACTTTTTGAGGCAGACAATCTTGGAAAGTAGGGGGGGAATGACATTCTGACATATGGTGAAAGGGGTGCATGGGGCAAACGAGGTTGAGAACCACTGTTGTAGCATATCCTTTGCATGCAATACAAAGTCTACGATTCATTGACATCACCAGTTGCTGGGTGTCTTCTCTGGTGATGCTCTGCCAGGCCTATATTGCAACCATCTTCAGCTTATGTTTGTTTCGGGGGCTAGTCCCCTTCAGTTTTCTCTTCAGCATATAAAAGGCATGCTCAATTGGGTACAGATTGGGTGACTGACTTGGCAACTCAAGAATTTACAATTTTCTTGCTTTAAAAACTCCTTTGTTGCTTTAGCAGTATGTTTGGGATCATTGTCTTGCCGTAGAATGAACCGCCGGCCAATGAGTTTTGAGGCATTTGTTTGAACTTGAGCAGATAGGATGTGTCTATACACTTCAGAATTCATTATGCTACTTCCATCAGCAGTTGTATCATCAATGAAGATAAGTGAGCCAGTACCTTCAGCAGCCATACATGCCCAGGCCATAACACCCCCACCACTGTGTTTCACAGATGAGGAGCTGGCCTACTGAAACCTCAATCACCTGGCCAAGCTTGCTTCCCAATACAAGGTCCAGTTGGACCCTTCCCTGATACATACGGTTCCAAAAAGCCCTCTTGGATGCACCAAACAAAATCTACCCATCTCACCTCTTGCACTAAGGAGGTCCCAGTCAATATTGGGGAAATTAAAATCCTGACTACCACAACATTGTTGCTTTTGTGTCTTCCCTTCATTTTACTACATATCTATTCCTCTAAATCCAGCTGGCCATTGAGTGCCTAAAATATAACCATCAGAGTGATAGCATCTTTTCTTATTTTTAACTTCTACCGATATTGCCTCAGAGGGTGAGCCCTCCAGCATGTCCTCTGAGTGCAGCTGTGACATTCTCCCTGATTAGAAAAGCAACTCCTCCACCTCGTTGATATCCCCTCTCTCACATCTGAAACGTCAAGACGGTGGAACATTGAGCTGCCATTCCTGTCCCTCTCAACCACGTCTCTGTAATGATCTAGTTCACCAATGTTGTGAACAGTTTCATTTAGTTTTAATAAGATGCCACGGAGTGAATGGAGTTTGTGAATGTACACAGTGCCTTCACTCATCCGTTATTTAATTGGAGGTATGTCCTGCTCATTCAGGACTGGATTTCAGGAAAATCAGTTGTTAGGGTTGCCATGAGAGAGCCGCAGGAAATGATGGTGAGGCAGAACTAGGTGCCAGAGGCTGAATTTTCAGATTATGCTGATAGATCCGTAGGGGGCGTTTACAGATACAGCTTGAACATAGGTCCTTCAGTCCAAACCAATCATTGATCACCTGTTCACACTAGTTCTATCTAATCCCACATTTGCATCCACTCCCTACACACTAGGGACAATTTCTTGGATGCCAATTAACCTACAAACCCACGCGTCTTTGCAATGTTGGAAGAAACCAGAGGACCTGGAAGAAACCCATTCAGTCACAGGGAGAACGAGCAAACTCCACACCGTCAGAACCCGAGGTCAGGATCGAACCTGGGTCTCTGATGCTGTGAAGCAGTAGCTTTACCAGCTGAACCATCGTGCCACCCTTGCCGGGTGAAACAATAGAAGTAACGGGAACTCTAACTAATTATTGGTTATGCAGAAGCCATTGTCTTTAGTTTTTACTCAGTTTTCTAACTAATTGTTTCATATAAACCATCTTGTATTCTTCCTCTGCCTACTACTGAAGTACCCAATGACATGAAGAAATAGCATTTTATATCCAAATCAGTGTGGTGCACAACTTGCAGGAGTGTCTGTAGGTGGTGGTGTTCCCATGCCACTACTTATGCCTCTTGGTGGGAGAGTTT
Organism: Okamejei kenojei; assembly: GCA_035221665.1. Taxonomy (NCBI): domain Eukaryota; kingdom Metazoa; phylum Chordata; class Chondrichthyes; order Rajiformes; family Rajidae; genus Okamejei; species Okamejei kenojei. The sequence goes on from CM069174.1 coordinate 6,092,048, forward strand.
AGTTCAGAGATACAGCGCCGAAACAGGCCCTTTGGCCAAACGAGTCCGCGCCAATCAGCGATCCCCGCACACTAACACTATCCTACTCATGAGAGACAATTTACAATTTTGCCAAGCCAATTGCCCTACAAACCTGTACGTCTTTGGAGTGTGGGAGGAAACCAGGAGAACGTACAAACTCCATATAGACAGGGCCTGTATTCAGGACCGGACCCAGGTCTCTGGCGCTGTGAGGCAGCAATTCTATCGCTGTGCCATCGTGCTGCCCTGAGAGGATGTGAATTTGGAAGGTGCTGACAGCAGAGGCAAGACAAGTACAGGTAGGTTAACGTGAGGGGGAACGTATTCAATAGGAACCTTAGGGGTAACTATTTCACACAAAGGGAGGTGGATGTATGGAACGAGCTGCCGGAAGAGGTAGTTGAGGCCGTAGTTGAGGCCGGTACTATCGCAACATTTAAGAAACATTTAGATAGGTACATGGATAGGACAGGTTTCGAGGGATATGAACCAAACGCAGGCAGGTGAGAGTACAGTAGATGTGACATATTGGTCGGTGTGGGCAAATACAATATCAGAGGTTCAAGTTTATAGCCTTTGAGTTTGAAGAGTTGGAACATTTTCACTCAGCTGATGCAGGAATTGAAACGAGGCGAAGAGGCAGACAAAGAAACGGAATTAAATCATTAATTAAAAAGCTCTCTAGATTTCAGTTCCCCCATAATTTTATCTTACTCTCAACCAGCCAACTGATTCATCTGGATAATAACATCAATAAAAGCCCATTTGTTATCCATTTGAAATAATTAAAAAAACTTGAATTATTTCAATGTTTTACATAGTTTTATGTTTAGAGATATAGTATGGAAAGAGGCCCTTCGGCCCACGCCAACCATCGATCTCCTGTTCATACTAGTTCTGCGTTATCCCACTTTCTCATCCACTCCCTACACACTAGGGGGCAATTTACAGAGCCAATTAACCTACAAACCCGCAAGTCTTTGACATTAAAAAAGTAATGATAACAATTTTAAACAATAGCAGATTAACCTGGATCTCTCAACACCAACCACAAAATGTGTAGGGGGTGATAGATGGAAGATTAAATATTTTTCTCGTCAATGGGGACTGAAAGTTCCCATGATCATTTTTATTCACTAAAGTGACGAGTATAAGGTAATCTTACCTGTAGATGCAGTGGCGACTTTTCCAAGTTAAGTGACCAGACCCCAGTAGCAAAGCACAGTACGTATCCCATTACAAGCAATGAAACAATGTTGGTGATGTTCTCAAATGCTGTAGGGGGAAGAAACGTTATTTACAGCACAGCCACAGGAAGGGCATGTGCCTGTGCAAAGTGTTCAGCCCAGTCTCCTGCATGTGTAATGCATTCTAGACAAATAAACACAATAGTGCGGCTAGTTTTAGCTATAAATCAGATTCTTGGACCTTCATCAACTCAAACACACAGAGAAATTACTGTGCAGATTATTTGTCAACTGTAAGAGGAAGTGGAAAAAAGCCACGAGACATGGGCTATTGTAAAGGGAAGCCGATGAACTTTATAGAAACTCTCCTGCAGGAGGACCATGGAGACCAGAACCCTGCAAATTACTGAAGCCCAAGCATAACGTAGCAAAATTGTGTAAAATTAGGATGCAGATGTGCCTGTTACAACTTCTATCGTTTGTCGACTTTCTACTGTAATTGACCCGAAATATTGTTTCCCTTGCCACAGTTGTTGTCCAACTTGCTGAGTGTTACATAGAAACATAGAAAATAGGTGCAGGAGGAGGCCATTCTGCCCTTCGAGCCAGCACTGCCATTCAATGTGATCATGGCTGATCATCCACAATCAGTAACCCGTGCCTGCCTTCTCCCCATACCCCTTGATTCCGCGAGTCCCAAGAGCTCTATCTAACTCTCTTTTACCCAGTGAGTGAATCCACTGGCTTCTGTGGCAAAGAATTCCACAAATTCACAACTCTCTGGCTGAAAATGTTTCTCATCTCAGTCTTAAATCGCCCACCCCTTTATTCTTAGACTATGGCGCCTGGTTCTTGACCCCCAACATTGGGAACATTTTTCCTGCATCTAGCTTGTCCAGTCCTTTTATAATTTTATATGTTTCTATAAAATTCGCTCTCATCCTTCTAAATTCCAGTGAATACAAGCCCAGTCTTTCCAATCTTTCCACATATGACGGTCCCGCCATCCCAGGGATTAACCTTGCGAACCTACACTGCACTCCCTCAATAGCACGGATGTCCTTCCTCAAATTAGGACACCAAAACTGCAGACAATACTCCAGGTGTGGTCTCACCAGGGCCCTGTACAACTGCAGAAGGACCTCTTTACTTTTATACTCAAATCCTCTTGTTATGAAGGCCAACATGCCATTAGCTTTTTTCACTGCCTGCTGTACCTGCATGTTTACTTTCAGTGACTGGCACAGGGGGAGTTGAGGTGCTGAGCCACCGGGAGATCAGGTTGGTTATCGCGAACCGAGCGGAGGTATTGGGCGAAGCGATCGCTAAGCCTATGCTTGGTCTCACTGATGTAGAGCAGCGGATGCAATAGCTGAGGTTTGAGGAGGTGCAGGTGAACCTCTGCCGCACCTGGAAAGACTGCTTGGGTCCTTGAATGGAGTCAAGGGGGGAGGTAAAGCGACAAGTGTAGCATTTCCTGCAGTTGCAAGGGAAAATGCCAGAAGAGCGGGTGGTTTGGGTGGGAAGGGATGAATTGACCAGGGAGATACGGAGGGAGCGGTCTCTACGGAACGCCGACAGGGGAGGAGATGGGAAGATGTGGCCAGTGGTGGGATCCGGTTGGTAGACAAAGCTGGAGAAAATCAGCGGGTGAGGCAGCATCTATGGAGCGAAGGAATAGGTGACGTTTCGGGTCGAGACCCTTCTTCAGACTGATGTCGGGGGGGGAAAAAGAAAGGAAGAGGCGGAGACAGTGGGCTGTGCGGGAGCTGGGAAGAGGAGGGGAAGGAGGGAGAAAGCAAGGACTACCTGAAATTGGAGAAGCCAATGTTCATACCGCTGGGGTGTAAACTACCCAAGCGAAATATGAGGTGCTGTTCCTCCAATTTGCGGTGGGCCTCACTCTGGCCATGGAGGAGGCTCAGGACAGAAAGGTCGGATTCGGAATGGGAGGGGGAATTGAAGTGCTGAGCCACGGGGAGATCAGGTTAGTTATTGCGAACTGAATGGAGGTGTTGTACGAAGCGATCACCAAGCCTGCACTTTGATCATACGCTGAATAATCAAAGCAGATTTTTGCTTACAAGTGGAAAGAAATAATAAAAATTGCATTCATTGCAAAGTGTAAAAAGAGACGAGATAATTTTGCTACATGTCATTGTGGTAGATATCATGTCTTGATTGGTGAATATGTGTAGTTTGTGACTTTATTTGAAGCAGAAATAATATGTGAATGCTTCATTAAGCATAATTCCGACTGGTATCTATGCACTTCGTTCGAGCACATTATCGCACGCGTCATGCAAGCCGTCTTACATGACCACCTGAACTGTCATTTGGCAACCTAAAAAGCTGCCAAGGTTGCCCGGCTGACAACAGAGAAAAAAAAGTTAAGCGAGAGCCCTGACAAGGACACCCAGGTCGCGTTGCACTTCCCTTTTTCCTAATTTGACACCATTGAGATAATAATCTGCCTCCTTGTTCTTGCCGCCAAAGTGGATAACCTCACATTTGTCTATATTATACTGCATCTGCCATGCATCTGCCCATTCACTCAACCTGTCCAGGTCACCCTGCAACCTCCTAGCATCCTCTTCGCAGTTCACACTGCCACCCAGCTTCGTGTCATCTGCAAATCTGCGAGTGTTACCTTTAATTCCATCATAAATCATTTTGTTCCTAATGTATGAGACAGTGGCTCGGGCATGCTCCCCTCCTCCTGGAATCAACATTTGCGCTCCATTTCATCTATGCTTACCTTGTCCATATGCAGAAAGTCCATTTTGCTCCACAACTTGGGAGTCTGGTAAAGGGGCCTCAGGTGGCGTAGTTTAGTTTAGATTAGAGATACAGCGTGGAACAGGCCCTTCGGCCAAGTCCACGCCGACCATCGATCACCATTCAGTAGCATTTTGGTTATGGTTTAGAATTGTCTAAACTGAGGTATAATCAGGAAAATTATATTCTGCAATTAAATATTTTTGAAGTCAAGTCTACCAAATTACATGACTATAAGTGTGGACTATCTTAGATGGGGCATCTTGGTCGGATAGACAAGGTGTGCCAAAGAGCCTGTTTCCGTGATCTATGACACTTGTTCTACGATCGTGCAGTCCCTACACACAAGGGACAATTTAGTGCGGCCAATTACCCTACAAACCCGCACTTCTTTGGGATCTGGGAGGAAACTTGAGCACCCTGAGGAAACCCACATGGTTACGTGCAAACTCCACGCCGACAGCACCCGAGGTCAGGATCAAACCTGGGTCTGTGGCTCTGTGAGGGAGCGGCTCTACCAGCTCCTCCACTGTGCTGTCCATAAATGTCCCTTCCCTGAAACACACGCGATACCCAGCAGAGCTGGGGGCAGATCCTTGCCAGCTGTAAAAGCGGCCATTGAATTTAATAGCTTTCCAATGTTCCAGTTGTTAATAGACGGTTAAATGCTATTCAAATTGAAGTACAATAAAACACTGATACTCCACGATCCGATTGTTCAGAAATCCCGACGATCAGCATCTGGCTCAGCGGCTGCTGATTCAGTCACTTGGCTGATTTCTTCTACTATGGAAAATGGCTGTTTTTCACTCATTACGAACTCACTGGGCTGTTTCCTGGAAGGTTTATTATATTACTCCATAACATTTGTTTTAAAGTGCGTGAAAAGTATGTTGGAGTATTAATTGAAGACCATCCAATAGTGCAGAAGATTTACCAGTCTAGACTATTGGATGGTTTTAATTGTTTGTGTTCTGTGTATTTTTAGTAACTTTAAAAGCTTTATTTTTAAACTTTGAACTTTTAACAGTAAAACTCAAATGTGAATTAACGTCATTTTACTGTAAGTAACTACTGTAAGGGTGGCAACGTGGTAGAGTCGCTGCCTCACAGCACCAGAGACTCGGCTTCCATCCTGACTACGGGTGCTGTCTGTACGGAGTTTGTACGTTCTCCCAGTGACCTGTGTGGGTTTTCTGCAGGAGCTCCGGTTTCCTACCACACTCCAAAGACGTACACTAAACTCAAACTCAGATAGAGGTTAACCGACTTGAGCACCTCAGATTTGGATGAACCATGAGATCCACTCCCTGAAGACTATGTGTTCCAGTCAGATAAATGCTAGCATCAAATTCTTTGGCACGCAGTTCTTGACACACCGACTGAAGAAGGCTGTGATGGCAGTGATGCCGAGTCCTTGAACACACGGACCAGTCCACCAACTCAAAGCAGTCACGTAGGAGCTCATCTACTTCCTCAGACCGGCACTGTACGATTTCCTGTACTGGATTCTCACGCTTCAGTTTCTGCTTGCAAGCAGGGAGAAGAATTTCCAACACCTCCTCACTGTGATGGAAGGCAAAAGTCTTATCTCTTCCCTTTGTTCTTCTCCCGCGGTCCAGCAATCCGACTGCAGCATCGAGGCGACTGGGGCTCATAATGTTAAAGCCCCCGGCGGGCGATGGTAAGTCCCGCGGCCGTTTAAGCCGCGCGGGGCGATGTTAGGCCCCGCTCCGAGTCATTTAAACCCCGCGATTCCGGCGGGAGAAGTAGCCGTTGCGGGAGCTCCGAAAAGCGGTCTCCCATCAGGGACCTGCGAACTCCCGATGTTCCTGTCCACCAGGCCTGCGGCCGGAGCCTCCGAAGGTCCGAAGTCGGGTTGCAGCCGCGTACCACCACAGCTCTCCCCGCTCCGGAGTCAGCCAGCTCCGTGATGGAAAGTCCGCAGGCTCTGTGACTGGAGCCCTCAGGTTGGAGGCCGCTGGCTCCACGATGTTAGGCCAAACGACATCGGAGACCCGACAGGGAAAAAGTCGGGCCCCCGCATAGGGAAGAGATTAAACAGTTTCCTCCACCCCCCACATATACACAGCTAAAAAATAATAAAAACTAGAATCAAAAACATACATTTAACGGGACACACATTTTAAAAATTGACGGACTGCAGTCGAGCCGCTGCCGTTAGGCGCCGCCACACTTAGTACGAGTAGCGGCCGCTGCACCATTGCGGAACTCCTCTAGTCACTGGCTGCAACCAGAAAAAGCCCCCTTTATTGCCACTCTTTTCCTTCTGCCTTTGAGCCAGCTTTCCATCTATGCTCATATCTTCCCTCTGATACCAAAGTGCTCTCATCTTCCTTAGCAGCCTCATGTGCGGCACCTTATCAAAGGCCTGAAAATGCAGGTGTAATATGACTTTTGGTAAATTGTTGCATTGTAGTACCTGGCACTGGTGTTTAGCCATGGAGATATGTAACCAAGGTGCATTGGAACACAGAAGCACGCCCTTTGGTCCACCAAGTCCATTAACCCCTCACCCGCCCTTTAGACTCATCCTATTTTACTCTCCGCACATTCCCATTAACTTCTCCCAGATTCTACCACCCATCCATGCAATTGGGGCAATTTATAGAATGATTTATTGTCACGTGTACTTGGTACAGTGAGATTCTTTGTTTGCATACAGTATAGGTTTGCAAGAGTCGTGAAGTAAAGGGCACCGACAAAGTTACTAAAGGATTCAATATAGTCCTTCTTCCCCAATACCCTTTCGCCCTGCAGTCCCTCTTTGTTCTTGGCACACCCCCTCCTCCCCACGCGGGTTCCTCTTTGTTCTTGGCAGCCCCTCCATGCCAGGTCCTTCTTGTTCTCGGCACTCCCCCCACACCGGGTCCTCCTTGTGCCTGGTGGCTCTCCGACGGTCTTCCACTCTCACCGACATGGTCCAACGTGGCTGTGCAGCGCTCACCGGGAGCTCCTTTCTGCCCTGGTACAGCGCTCGCCGGGCACTCTCGACCAGCAGAGGTCAATTAACCTACAAACCCGCACGTCTTTAGGACGTGGGATGAAACCGGAGCACCCGGAGGCCTCCACTCATCATGGACGGCCTGTACCCCACAATTCGCTGCAACACAGGGGCGGCACGGCGGCAGAGTTGCTGTCTTACAGCGCCAGAGCCCCGGCTTCGATCCTGACTACATAGAAACATAGACAATAGGTGCAGGAGTAGGCCATTCGGCCCTTCGAGCCTGCACCGCCATTCAATATGATCATGGCTGATCATCCCCAATCAGTATCCCGTACCTGCCTTCTCTCCATACCCCCTAATCCCCTTAGCCACAAGGGCCACATCTAACTCCCTCTTAAATATAGCCAATGAACTGGCCTCAACTACCTTCTGTGGCAGAGAATTCCAGAGACTCACCACTCTCTGTGTAAAGAATGTTTTCCTCATCTCGGTCCTAAAGGAATTCCCCCTTATCCTTAGACTGTGACCCCTTGTTCTGGACTCCCCCAACATCGGGAACAATCTTCCTGCATCTAGCTTGTCCAACCCCTTAAGACGTTTGTAAGTTTCTATAAGATCCCCCCTCAATCTTCTAAATTCCAGTGAGTACAAGCCGAGTCTATCCAGTCTTTCTTCATGTGAAAGTCCCGACATCCCAGGAATCAGTCTGGTGAACCTTCTCTGAACCCCCTCTATGGCAAGAATGTCTTTCCTCTGATTTGGAGACCAAAACTGTACACAATACTCCAGGTGTGGTCTTACCAAAACCCTGAACAACTGCAGTAGAACCTCCCTGCTCCTATACTCAAATCCTTTTGCTATGAATGCCAACATACCATTCGCTTTCTTCACTGCCTGCTGCACCTGCATGCCTACTTTCAATGACTGGTGTACCATGACACCCAGGTCTCGTTGCATCTCCCCTTTTCCTAATCTGCCACCATTCAGATAATAGTCTACCCTCATGTTTTTGCCACCAAAGTGGATAACCTCACATTTATCCACATTATACTGCATCTGCCGTGCATCTGCCCATTCACTCAGCCTATCCAATCACTACAGGTGCTATCTGTACGGAGTTTGTACGTTCTCCCCGTGACCTGTGTGGATTTTCTCTGGATGCTCCGGTTTCCTCCAACACTCCAAAGACATGCGGGTTTGTAGGTTAATTAGCTTCTGTAAAAATTGTTCTTTTTTTTTTTTGACGGAAGCCTGAATGTATGAATGGATGAAGAATTATAGACAATAGATCATAAATATATCTCCATTGAAGAATATCTTGTTTAATACTCCACTCAATTAGTTTATCTCTCTTTTTTTTTTTTCTTTTCTTTTTCCCTTTTTTATTTCCTACTGCTATAAAATAAAAAAGAAAATTATAGAAGTACAAATAAGATTGATTGTTAATTTTAAAAATATTAAGAATGTATGTGACGTTAATATTTTCTTTTGCTTTAATTGGATTTTATATTTCTTCTTAATATGTAATTACTTCTAATAAAAATATCTTACAAAAAAAAATAAAAAATTGTAAATTGTCCCTGGTCGGCACGGATTGGGTGGGCCGAAGGGCCTGTTTCCGCGCTGTAGCTCTAAACTAGACATAATGGAGCCGTTGCCATAGCGCTATTTCCAGTGATGTCATAAGTGGCAGTTGCCGTGGGTACACCTAGCCTTTTGCTCATTTTGGCTGGCGTGCTGGAGCAGAGTGGGCGTAGATCTTTTACATCGCAACAGGCACGATAAATAGATCCACTTGAAAGCACTTTCTTCTTCACCATGAGAGCCAAGGTAAAACTGCGCCAAATACAATGGAGTCACGCAAGCTTCATAGATAGCGAACTGCGATTCAATGGGATGAATGCAAACTAAATGGGATTCAGGCAGATAAATGGGAAACCAATGGAAGGTCAATGGGATAAAGCAGAGAACAACAGGGACTCTGGGTAGTTATGTCTAGATCAGTGCGGGTTCAATGTTTACAGGATATGGGCAGAAACTGGAGCACCAGGGAGCTGGGGGGGGGGGGGGGGGGGGGGGGGCGGTTGTGGGGAACACACACACACACGGTTAGTTCAGTTTATTGTCATAAGTACCGAGTAATCAAGACAATACATGATTACAATCGCGCCATTCGCAATGTACAGATGCATGATAAGGGAATAGCGTTTAGTACAAAGTAAAGCCAGTGAAGTCCGATCAAGGATAGTCTAAGGATCCTCGGTGAGGTAGATAGTAGTTCAGGACTGTTCTCTGGTTGCGGTAGGATGGTTCAGTTGCTTGTTAACAGCTAGGAAGCTCAATATAATTATGGAGCGAGTCAGAACAGGACCTAGAGTGGAGATTTTTGATTGGAGAAAGGCTAACTTTGAGGGAATGCGTGAGGATTTTAAAGGAGTGAATTGGGACACTTTGTTTCATGGGAAGGATGTAGAAGAGAAATGGAGGACATTTAAAGGGGAAATTGTAAGAGTACAGAATCTTTATGTCCCTGTTAGGTTGAAAGGAAATAGTAAAAATTGGAAAGAGCCATGGTTTTCAAGGGAAATTAGACACTTGTTTCGAAAAAAGAGAGATATCTACAATAATTATAGGAGGCATGGAGTAAATGAGGTGCTAGAGGAGTATAAAGAATGTAAAAAGAATCTTAAGAAAGAAATTAGGAAGGCTAAAAGAAGATATGAGGTTGCTTTGGCAAGAAAGGTGAAAGTAAATCCAAAGGGTTTCTACAGCTATATTAATAGCAAAAGGATAACGAGGGATAAAATTGGACCATTAGAGAACCAGAATGGACAGCTATCTGCAGAGCCAAAAGAGATGGGGGAGATATTGAACAATTTATTTTCTTCGGTATTCACCAAGGAGAAGGATATTGAACTCTGTGAGGTAAGGGAAAAAAGTAGAGTAGCTATGGAAACTATGAGATTCAAAGAGGAGGAAGTACTGACACTTTTGAAAAATATAAAGGTGGATAAGTCTCCAGGTCCTGACAGGATATTCCCTAGGACATTGAGGGAAGTTAGTGTAGAAATAGTAGGGAGCTATGACAGAAATATTTCAAATGTCATTAGAAACGGGAATAGTGCCGGAGGATTGGCGTACTGCGCATGTTGTTCCATTGTTTAAAAAGGGTTCAAAGAATAAACCTAGCAATTATAGACCTATTAGTTTGACGTCAGTGGTGGGCAAATTAATGGAAAGGATACTTAGAGATAATATATATAAGCATCTGGATAAACAGGGTCTGATCAGGAACAGTCAACATGGATTTGTGCCTGGAAGGTCATGTTTGACAAACCTTCTTGAATTTTTTGAAGCGGTAACTAGGGAAATTGATGAGGATAAAGCAGTGGATGTTGTCTATATGGATTTCACTAAGGCCTTTGACAAGATTCCCCATGGAAGGTTGGTTCAGAAGGTTCAATCTTTGGGTGTTAATGGCGGAGTAGCAAGATGGATTCAACAGTGGCTGAATGGGAGATGTCAGAGAGTAATGGTGGATGGCTGTTTGTCAGGTTGGAAGCCGGTGACCAGTGGGGTGCCTCAGGGATCTGTGTTGGGTCCACTGTTGTTTGTCATGTACATCAATGATCTGGATGATGGGGTGGAAAATTGGATAAGTAAGTATGCAGATGATACTAAGATAGGTGGTATTGTGGATAATGAAGTAGATTTTCAAAGTCTACAGAGAGATTTGGGCCATTTGGAAAAGTGGGCTGAAAGATGGCAGATGGAGTTTAATGCTGATAAGTGTGAAGTGCTACATCTTAGCAGGACAAATCAAAATAGGACGTACATGGTAAATGGTAGGGAATTGAGGAATGCTGTGGAACAGAGGGATCTAGGAATAACTGTGCATAGTTCCCTGAAGGTGGAATCGCATGTAGATAGGGTGGTTAAAAAAAGCCTTTGGTGTGCTGGCCTTTATAAATCAGAGCATTGAATATAGGAGTAGGGAAGTAATGTTAAAATTGTACAAGGCATTGGTAAGACCAATTCTGGAGTATGGTGTACAATTTTGGTCGCCTAGTTATAGGAAGGATGTCAACAAAATAGAGAGTACAGAGGAGATTTACTAGAATGTTGCCAGGGTTCCAGCAACTATGTTACAGAGAAAGGTTGAACAAGTTAGGTCTTTATTCTTTGGAGCGCAGAAGGTTAAGGGGGGACTTGATTGAGGTCTTTAAAATGATGAAAGGGATAGACAGAGTTGACGTGGATAAGCCTTTCCCATTGAGGGTAGGGAAGATTCAAACAAGAGGACATGACATGAGAATTAAGGGACAGAAGTTTAGGGGTAACGTGAGGGGGAACTTCTTTACTCAGAGGGTGGTGGCTGTGTGGAATGAGCTTCCAGCAGAGGTGGTGGAGGCAGGATCGATTTTAACATTTAAAAGTAAAGTGGATAGGTATATGGACGTGAAGGGAATGGAGGGGTATGGTCTGAGTGCAGGTAGATGGGACTAGGGGAAAACAAATGGTCGGCACGGACTGGAAGGGCCGAGAGGGCCTGTCTCCGTGCTGTAATTGTTATATGGTTATATTGTTATATGGTTAAGAAACTGTCCCCGAATCTGGAGGTGTGCGTTTTCACACTTGTATACCTTTTGCCCGATGGGAGAGGGGAGAAGAGGGAGTGGCCGGGGTGCGAGAAAAGCCGTTGGTGATATTGACTCCCAGTTATTTGAAGTTCGTAACTATCTCTACTTCGGCACCATCAATGCAAACTGGGGTATGCGTCCCGCTATGCTTCCTGAAGTCGATCACTATTTCCTTTGTCTTGCAGACATTGAGAGAAAGGTTGTTGTCTCAACACCAGGACACGAGGTTCTCAATCTCCTTCCTGTACTCCGACTCACGATATCATTATTTGATATCCAGCCACAGGGAAAACATGTAAACTCCACAAAGGCAGCACTGTAGGTCAGGAGTAAATCCGTTGCACCATTGTGAAGCAGTCTTCATTCTAGGTTCTGGTTCAAAAGATCATAAGACATAGGAGCAGAATTAGGCCATTCGGCCCATCAAATTTATTCCACCATTCAATCACGGCTGATCTGTTTTTCCCTCTCAACCCCATTCTCTTGCCTTCTCCCCATGACACTCCTTCTAATCAAGAACCTATCAATCACTGCTTTAAAGATAGTCAAATACTCGGCCTCCACAGCTGTCTGTGGCAATGAATTCCATAGATTCCCCACCCTCTGGCTAAAGAAATTCCTCCTCATCTCCTTTTGAAAGGTACATCCTTTAATTCTGAGGCTATGGCCTCTGATCCTAGACTCTCCCATTAATGGAAACATCCTCTCCACATCCACTCTATCCACTACCCGGGAATTCCATTTCACATCCAGGAATTGTAGGAGTGTGAGGTGGGGGAGAGAAAACTCGTTCAACGTACAATGCTAATCTTTCCTTTTCCTTTACAGTGGAGGAAGAAGCGCATGCGCAGGTATGTCTCAGCACAGCTAATTCCCCTCTAACTTCAAATTAAGTTGAAAATTAGCTACCTTCATATGTGCATTAAGTTATAGGAGTAGAATTAAGCCATTTGGCCCATCAATCTACTCTGCCATTCAATCTTTCCCTCTCAACCTTATTCTCCTGCCTTCTCCCCGTAACCCCTGACACCCGCACTAATCAAGAATCTGTCAATCTCTGGGGTAAAAATACCCAATTCATTGGCCTCCACAGCTATCTATGGCAATGAAATCCACAGATTCACCACACCACAAAATAAATTCCTACTCATCTCCTTTCTAAAGGTACATCCTTTTATTCTGAGGCTATGTCCTCTAGTCCTAGACCCTCCTACCATTGGAAACATCTTCAGTAAGCTTCAATGAGGTCCCCCCCCTCCTCCTCCCAATTTCCAGCGAGTACAGGCCTAGTGCTGCCAAACGCTCATCATACAGTGCCCTCCATAATGTTTGGGACAAAGACCCATCATTTATTTATTTGCCTCTGTACTCCACAATTTGAGATTCGTAATAGAAAAAAAAAAATCACACGTGGTTAAAGTACACAGGCTTTGTCCTGGCCCTCGTCTCTACCAGCTTTCTTCCACCCCCATACAATTAGTCTGAGGAAGGCTCCCGACCCAAAACATAACCTATACATTTTCTTCAGAGATGCTGCCCGACCCACTGAATTACCCCAGAACTTTTTTCAAGGGAAACAGCTATATGGGGACCATCACCACCCGAGGGGAACACTAACCCATCCTGCATTGGAATTATAAATCCTGGAACTCCCTCCCCAATAGCTTTGTGGGAGCACCTTCGCCAGAAGGACTGGAGTGATTCAAGGTGGCAGCCCACCCCACCTTCTCAGGCAATTAGGGATGGGCCATAAATGTTGGACTTGCCGAGGTATACCTACATCCAAAGAAAATATCTTGTTTTTAATGATGTGATGAAAAACAGAGGAATCGAATGGAGTTGTGAATCTGAGGGTTTACGGTGGAAAAATCAAATATGGGAAACATGGAAGAGCTGGCGATTGGAAAGGCAGAAGGGTAATAATTTGTGTAGGAAGGAACTGCAGATGCTGGTTTAAACCGAAGATAGACACAAAATGCTGGAGTAAATCAGGAAGGCAGCATCTCTGGGTAGAAGGAATGGGTGACGTTTTAGGTCGAGATCCTTGTTCAGTAATAATGTTAGCACTGGCTGTTGGAAGCTTTGCATAACAATAGCTAGAGTCAAGAGAGTTTAATAGTAATATACAATTCTTACTTCCTGCACCTTTGCAGGCATGTTAATGCAACAACAAATAAATATACAATAATGAATACTATCATAAATTATCATTTATACAAGGCAACCACAACACAATAGTGCAAATCAAAGTACACAGTGCAACCTATTAAAAAGTCCATTGTGATTTGGTGCTGAGGTAAGGTTATGGTTAGAAGTGTGCAGTGTGATTCAAGACCCTGATGGGTGATTTGAATATAATAAAATATGATGAAAATCAAGAGGCTCGTGGTTAATGGGAACAAAATAAGATGATTTTTTTTAAACTGCAGATGCTGGAAATCTGAAACTAAAGCAGAGAATGCTGGAAACACTCAGCAGTTTGGGCAACCTCTGTGGAGTGAGAAAAACAGTCAACGTTTCATGTCCGACCTGGAAAAGATAGTGCAATCGGTTCAAGTTAACACGGTGAAACTTACTTGTAGTTCGCTCTTTCCTAGTCTAACAAAGGGTCACAGATACGACATATTGCCTATTTCTCTCTCGACTTAGGCGGTCTGTCCTGAGTGTTTCCAGCATTTTCTGGTATTGTTACTAAGGTAAAATAGCAGAAAGCCAGAATCAAGAGGTTTGTCATATGCCCCAAAACTCAACGATAAAATCCTCACTTGTAGCATCATAACAGGTCTGTAAATACTTCTGGACTAAAACGTTTTAACAGGAAATTTTAAGTGTCCTTTAAATGTGAGTTTGTGTTACTGTAGTGATTTTGCCACTGCCATGTCTACTTTTTCAATATGTAATAATCAATTTCTTGTTACAGGTTGAAACGCAAGAGACGAAAGATGAGGCAAAGGTCCCAATAACTTCATGTAGAGTTACTGTTGATCTTTGTACTGTCAAATTGCAAAACAAAGAAGAATTGTAATAAGTCTTGTTTGCTTGGGGCACAACCATCAATGTCCAAACACTATATTCGTCACATTTGTTTTATCTTCTTGAACTCAAGAATGAAGTTGCACTGGACATTGTATGTTGAAGCAGTAACTCTGTAATAAATGTTTTTTTTCTTGTTTACCATGAGTTAGCAAGGCTAATAATTGTACAATGTTAGAATAACGAATCTCATGGGTCCAAACAACACTTGACCAAGGAAATGGTGTTTGGTCTTCATTCGGCTGTTGTGGGAGAAGTAAAACACCAGTAACAAAGACAGGAAGGGACAAAAAAAAGCTAAGTTTCTCCGCAGTCCATGCACACAAATTCATCGTTTAAAACCTGCGAGGATGGAGAAAACAAGTGTGACTGACCTACTGAAATGTGAACCACTGTACAGCCACGCCCTTGGGGCCAGGAGATCCGACCGCCCTCTGCCCAGGGTGACCCAGCATCACGATGCCTCACTTTCGTTGAGGTGATCCTCCACCGTGATGGCCACACATCGATTTCGGAATATTTCATTACCTCCCGTTATTCACACCCCATTCATTCTCACCCTTTGGCGGTCTTCTACGCCTCTCTTCGCTATCCTCTTCATAGAGAACCCATTGATTCGCGAGCGAGCCGTTGCCGCGCGGACTTGCGGCCGCGCGGCGGCGCTGCAAGGTGCCGATATCCCGCCCTGCCGCGCGGCGGCGCTGCCGGCTGCCGTGGCCCTGCTCCGAACGCCTGGTTGAAGATGGCGGTGCGGAAGAAAGATGGAGGCCCAAATGTGAAGTACTTCGAGTCCTCGGACACGGTGTCGCAGTTCGACAACGTGCGGGTGTGGCTGGGGAAGAATTACAAAAAGGTAAAGGGGCGTGGGGAATGGCGTTCAGCTGTGGGCGGCGGATGGTGCAATTAAAAACGGAGCGCTGGGCCTGATGGGCTTTCTTATTTTGAAAGCTCGACTTATTATTGTTATTAAAATGAGAGGGAATGGAGAGCGAGGGCCTGGCCATTCCCAGCTTCAACCGATGTGAGGCATCGTGCGGTCAGTGCGCCTCCGGGGACGGTAGGCACCGTCAGGGCGGAGGCGCGGTCGGGTCGGGTCACCTGGCCCCGGAGGGAGGAGGAGGACGCCCTGAGGCAATTGTGCCCAGCCTGGCACCGGCCACCCCCCACCACCACCACCAAACCTGAACAATTAAACTATCTTCAGTTGGATATTGGCAACTTGTGGGAAGAGAATGACACAATGCTGGCAATCTGACACAAAAAAACAAGATGCTACAAACTCTCAACAGGTCAGGAAGCATCTGGACAGAGCGAGAAAGAGAAAAGAACATCCTTCATCAGAATGTTTAAGAAGGAACTGCAGATGCTGGAAAATCGAAGGCAGACAAAAATGCTGGAGAAACTCAGCGGGTGCAGCAGCATCTATGGAGCGAAGGAAATAGGCGACGTTTCGGGACAAAACCCTTCTTCAGACAGTCTGAAGAAGGGTTTCGGCCCTTAACGTTGCCTACTTCCTTTGCTCCATAGATGCTGCTGCACCCGCTGAGTTTCTCCAGCATTTGTGTGTACCATCCTTCATCACAATATTGCCAATTTCTTGGGTTGGGTGATGGAGATAGAGATAAACGTTGGAGCCACTATGATGAGAGTCCCACGAGAGAGAGAGTGGGACCCCTCAAGAATCAAAGCGGTCACCTCTGTGTGGAGCAACAGGAGATGTGCAAGGTCCTCAATGAGTATTTCTCCTCTGTATTTATCGAGGAGAAAGACAGGAGGACGGAGGAACTTGGGGCAGTCAATAGAAATGTCTTGAGAGCAGTCAGTGTTGAGGTTGAAGAGGTGCCGAAGGGACTACCATGTATGAAGGTGATCAAATCTCCAGGGCCTGATCAGATATTTCCGTGGAAACAGAAAATAGGTGCAGGATGAGGCCATTTGACCCTTCGAGCCAGCACTGCCATTCAATATGATCATGGCTGATCTTCCAAAATCAGTACCGTGTTCTGGCTTTTTCTCCATATCCCTTGATTCCCTTAGCCCTCAGAGCTAAATCTAACTTTTGAAAACATCCAGTGAATTGGCCTCCACTGTCTTCTGTGGCAGAGAATTCCACAGATTCATAATTCTCTGGGTATAAAAGGTTTTTCCTCATCTCAGTCCTAAATGGCCTACCCTTTATTCTTAAACTGTGACCCCTGGTTCTCGACTCCCCCAACATCGGGAACATATTTCCTGCATCTACCCTGTCCAATCCTCTAAGAATATTATATGTTTTTACAAGATCCCCTCTCATCCTTCTACTATCCTGGGAATTAACCCGGTGAACCTATGATGCACTCCCTCAATAGCAATAATGTCCTTCCTCAAATTAGGAGACCAAAATTGCACACACTACTCCAGGTGTTGTCTCACCAGGGCCCTGTGCAACTGCAATAGGACCTCCTTGCTCCAAAACTCAAATCCTCTCACAATGAAGGCCAACATGCTATTGGCTTTTTTCTCTGCCTGCTGTATCTGCATGCATACTTTCAGAGACTGATGTACAAGCACACCCAGGACTCGTTGCACCTCCCCTTCTCCTAACCTGACATGATTCGGATAATAATCTGCCTTCCTGTTCTTGCCACCAAAGTGGATAACCTCACATTTATCCACATTGTACTGCATCTGCCATGCTTCTCCCCACTCACCCAACCTATCCAAGTCATCCTGCAACCTCAAAGCATCCTCTTCGCAGCTCATACTTCCACCCAGCTTTGTGTCATCCGCAAACTTCGAGATGTTACATCTAATTCCATCTAAAACGTTAATATATATTGTAAACAACTGGGGTCCTAGCACTGAGCCTTGCGGCACCCCACTAGTCACCACCTGCCATTCTGAAAAGGACCCGTTAATTCCCGACTCTTTGCTTCCTGCCTGCCAACCAGTTCTCTATCCATGTCAATACCCTAGCCCCAATACCATGTGCTCTAATTTTGCACACTAATCTCTTGTGTGGGACCTTGTAAAGGCTTTTTGAAAGTCCAGATGCACCACATCCACTGGCTCTCCCTTATCCATTCTACTTGTTACAGTCTCAAAAAATTCCAAAAGATTAGTCGAGCATGATTTTCCTTCATAAATCCATGCTGACTGACCGATCCTGTCACAGATCCGATTGTGGGAAACCAGAGAGGAAATTGCGGGAGCCCTGGTTGAAATTTACGAGTCGTCTTTAAATACAGGAGAGGTGCCGGAAGACTGGAGGGTGGCAAATGTTGTGTCTCTATTCAAGAAGGGCTGCAGGGAAAATGCTGGGAACTGTAGGCCAGTGAGCTTAACATCTGTAATTGGAAAGTTACTGGAGAGTATTCTGAGGTTATAGGTTATTCAGCCATTTAGATGGACAATGGCTGATTAGGGCTAGTCAGCATGGTTTTGGACGTGGGAGGTCGTGTGTCACAAATCTGATTGAGTTTTTTGAAGAAGTGTCCGAAAAGGTTGACGAGGGCAGAGCTGTAGATGTATATATGGACTTCAGCAAGGCGTTCGACAAGGTTCCGCATGGTAGGCTGCCCTGGAAGGTTAGATCCCATGGGATCCAAGGAGAGATAGCTGAATGGACGGCAAATTGGCTCCATGGAAGGAAGCAGAGGGTGATGGTGGAAGGTTGCTTCTCGAGCTGGAGGCCTGTGACTAGTGGTGTGCCTCAGGGTTCGGTGCTGGGCCCATTACCATTTGTCATCTACATCAATGATCTGAAAGAGAACATACATGGGAAGATTAGCAAGTTGATACAAAAGTGGGTGGTTTTGCAGATAGTGAAGATGGTTGTGAAAAATTGCAGCAGGACCTTGATCGATTGGCCAGGTGGGCTGAGGAACGGTTGATGGAATTTAATGTAGAGAAATGTGAGGTGTTGCATTTTGGGATGTCGAACAAGGGCAGGACCTACACAGTGAATGGTAGGGCTCTGGGGAGTGTTGTAGAGCAAAGGGATCTAGGAGTACAGGTGCATGGTTCCTTGAAGGTCGAGTTGCAGGTAGATAAGGTGGTCAAAAAGGCTTTGGGTACATTGGCCTTCATCAGCCAGAGTATTGAGTAGAGAAGTTGTGAGGTCATGTTGCAGTTGTATAAGACGTTAGTGAGGCCACATTTAGAGTATTGTGTTCAGTTCTGGGCACTATGTTACAGGAAAGATATCAAGCTGAAAATGGTACAGAGAACATTTTTGAGGATGTTGCCAGGACTAGAGGGCGTGAGCTACAGGGAGAGGTTGAGTAGGCTGGGACTCCTTGGCGCGCAGTAGGATGAGGGGTATCGTGTAGAGGTGTATAAAATCATGAGAGGAATAGATCAAGTAGATGCACAGTTTCTTGTCTAGATTAGGTGAATTGAGGACCAGAGGACATAGGTTTAAGGTGAAGAGGAAAATATTTAATATGAATCTGAGGGATAACTTTTTCCACACAAATGGTGTATGGAATAAGCTGCCAGAGGTAGTTGAGGCATGGACTATCCCAACATTTAAGAAACAGTTAGACTGGTACATGGATAGGACAAGTTTGGATGGATATGGACCAAACGTGGGCAGGTGGGACTAGTGTAGCTGGGACATTTTGGCCGGTATGGGCAGGTTGGGCAGAATGGCCTGTTTCCATACTGTGTCACTCTATGACTAATTGGACACATGGGTGCCATCCCTGTTAAATGACCTTGCCCCCCAAACTGAGATATAAGAAACTGCTGATGCTGGAATGCAGGGCTGGGTGCTGGAAAAGGGAGGCGGGGGTGGAACCAAGGCCTGGCAAATAATAGGTGGAACGATTGACACAAAAAGCTGGAGTAACTCAGATGGTCAGACAGCATCTCTGGAGAAATGGAATGGGTGATGTTTCGGGTTGAGACCCTTTTTCAGATTCTTAAGTGTTGACCCAAAACTTCACCTATTCCTTTTCTCCTGATATGCTGTTTGGCCCGCTGAGTTACTTCAGCGTTATGTCTATCTTCAGTTTAAACCAGCATCTGCAGTTCCTTCCTACACAAATGATAGGTGGATACAAGTGAAGGAGTTTTAATTGACAGATGGGTGGAGTATGCGACCAAGGCTAGAGATGAGACAAAGGGTCTCTGATAAGAAGAGGAGTGAAATGTAAAGCAAAAGGGAGGAATATAGGTATGGAGAGACCAGGTCTGCTGAATCTCCCGGTTGTTAACCATTTTAATTGCTATTTCCACACTTCTGATCTATGTTAGCTTCAGCAAGGAACTGTTTACATTTTGTCCTGAGTTCAGTATGTTTTTAGTATGAAGCTAAGCTAGCAACAGAATCAAAATTAGATTCAAGTAGACAAAAAGTATTAATCGACAAAGTAACCAGTTAAAAAAAATAAACAAACTGTCAAGCAAGTAAAAAGCTCATTTGGTTGAATGAATAAAACGAGCCTGGATAGGGATGACAGGACGTGCTGCAGATACAAGTTGTAGGAGATGAGTGAGATTCCCAGCAACCACCGCTGCAGTGTCCACATCATGAGGAGCTTCGCTTCTGTGATGCTGAGTTGCGCGTTGAGGGCACGGGACCCAGAGTCTCGTAACTATTAAAATGTACTCCATTTGTACATTGGTTTGCACGGATTCTGTTTCGCGAATATTGCTTTTAGCTGTCATGGTATCTCCTCCTAAAGCCGACGTGGTAATGGAGAATTTTTTACATATTACGGTAGAGTTTTTCCTCGTGAATCCAGCCATTTGAAAATTTGTTTAATTATTTCCCCACTTTTTTTAGTAAAAAACATCACCAAATCAGACAATGTTTAAAAATCATACTGCTACTGACGTCACAGTGCCTTTGCTCGAGCCCCAGCCCCGCCCCCCCACTTCTGTGTTGAAGCACGTGATCAACATGGCGGCCATTGCGCCCTGCTCTACCCACAACCTGCCCCAAAACCCAGGTATTAAACATCTCTCTCACACACACACACACACACACACACACGCCGCCGCAGAAGAACGCGGTGCGTCCATCCCTTGCGCTCGGTCCCGCCCACAACCGTCTTAATCAGAGCCGATAATAAATGTCTTCTCTCTTTCTCACACACACACACGCACATGTGTAAACACCAACCACTGTACTGGCGTCACAGTCACAGCGCCAAACCACCCCATCCCTCGCTCCTCCCCCCGCCCCCTCCCATCCCACTCTCTCTCCCCTTCCCCCCTCTCCTCTCCCTCCCCACTCTCTCCCCCCCCCCTCCCCATCCCCCTCTCCCTCCTCCTCTCCCTCCTCCTCTCCCTCCTCCTCTCCCTCCTCCCTTCCCTCCCCCTACTCCTCCCTCCCCCTCCCCCCCTCTCCCATCCCCCCTTACCCCTCTCTCCCCCATCCCCTCTCTCCCCCATCCTCTCCCCCCCCCCCCGTCTCCCCCTCCCCCCCGCCTCCCCCTCCCCCCCTCTCACCCCCCTCTACCCCTCCCTCCCCCAGTGTGTGTGGGGGGTGATTAGTGTGTGTGAAGCCGGAGCCTTCCCACCCCCCCCGGCAACTGCACGTTGAGGGGATGGGACCCAACAGGTGCCCCTTGGTCTAATAATCTATAAAGTCTGTTGGCAGCATGAAGGTAGGTGGCAAGATACGTTTTAAGGATGCAGTTGAGTTAAGTGAATGGGCAAAAAAGATGACTGGTGGAGTGTAATGAGGGGAGGTGTTTTCCATTTTGATAGAAAGAATGGAAAAGCAAAATATTATTTAAATGGCACAAGTCCATTAAATGTTGGTGTTAAACGAGATCTGGATGCCCTAGCACGAGAAACACAGCAAGTTTTTGTCCTGAAACATTATCTCTCATTTTCGGTCTGATCAGTCCAGATTGTCTTTTAAACTGTTAGTGGCACAATGAAAGGTTACTTTGGACTGTATGACGACAGCTGTGTACATCTGTGGTATGATTCATGGTTTTTATACTGTGCCTACAGTATGCTCAGGCTGTAGCACAATTATGGGTGAAGCTTTGCCAGCCATAACAATCATGAGCGAGATCTTCCCAAGTTTGTGACTCATTGGTAACTTGGAGGCAGTCCTTGAAATATTCTTGTGAGGCACGGTGGCACAGCGGTAGAGCTGCTGCCTTACCCCGCCAGAGACCCGAGTTCGATCCTGACTATGGGTGCTGTCTGTACGGAGTTTGTATGTTTTCTCTGGGATCTCCGGTTTCCTCCCACTCTCCAAGATTTATAGGTTAATTAGCTACGGTAAAATTTTAAATTGTCTCTAGTACAATACGATACGATGAAAC
Organism: Okamejei kenojei; assembly: GCA_035221665.1. Classification (NCBI taxonomy): domain Eukaryota; kingdom Metazoa; phylum Chordata; class Chondrichthyes; order Rajiformes; family Rajidae; genus Okamejei; species Okamejei kenojei. Next base: position 6,113,946 of record CM069174.1, read on the forward strand.
TTTATTCATCCCCGGAGGGAAATTGGTCTGCCAACACAACACACAACAAGGTACACGAAAACTTGAAATTAAAATGAAACAAAGTGCAAATAAACAGAAAAGACAAGCGACTGCTGTCTGGCTGCCATGTGCACAGAGCCTTCACCGGAACAAACAAAGAAACATAGACTTATCCCCTGGGCAGAGGATTGTAAATTAGAGTGCCCCCGTCCCCCGTCCCCCACACCAGGTCCCCCTTTGTTCTCCCACCGTCCTTCACGGAAGTCCCCCCCCTTGCCGTGTCCTCCATTGTTCTTCATTGCATTGTTCTTCGTAGTGTGTAGGATAGTGTTAGTGTGCGGGGATCGCTGGTTGGCATGGATTCGGGTGGGTCAGTTTAGGAGGCAAACTGCCAGGACTACATTGCAATAAATAGGCAGGTCGAGAATAGTGGTCAGGATTCACCCACACTTAATTCATCCTCCTGCTTGGTCCTTCCTTTGTTTACTTCTGTTTCCGTGCTGTATCTCTAAACTAAACTAAACTAAAATTCTTCCGAACCCCCTGAGAGAAACTGTTCTCCTTTTGGTCACCAATGAAGATCTTTGGCATTTGCTCATCTGGGAACAGGCACATAGGGTCATGGGTGAGCTGTAGAGACTTGGATCTCAAATTTAGGAGGCAAACTTCCAGGACTGCATTGCAATAACTAGGCAGGTCGAGAATAGTGGTCAGGATTCACCCACACTTAATTCATCCTCCTGCTTGTTCCTTCCTTTGTTTGCTTCTGTCTTTTAATTCCATTAGTTAATTGGTGACATCTGCTCGAATACGGGAAGCCATTTCTGCTCTCAGGTGCATGCGCATCAGCCACATTTCCCTTCCCATCATTTTCTCTGTACCCCTGTAACTTATTTTCCTTCTCCCCTCAATCCTCCTTTGATTCTTTTTGCTATTGATCTACACAAACGATAATTTGCAGTACATGAACATTTTTCATCTGTGGGAGGAAATAGGCGCACCCTGGAGAATCCCATCTGGCCACTGAGAGGACATTCATACTCCACATACCAAGGTTGATGGAGCTCAAGTTCAAGTGAGTTTATTGCCATGTGTCCCTTATAGGACAATGAAATTATTGCTTTGCTTCAGCACAACAGAAAATAGTAGGCATTGACTACAAAAGTGCTGTGAGGCAGCAACTCTAGCCATTCGTCACTGTGCTAAGGCAGACATTCCAAGCTTTTTGTGTTCCATTGAGGTTTTTTTCTGTTCCTGCATTATTCACTTTAATAATATTTCAAATAAAAATTATTCCTAACTCACACTTTGATCTTCCTACTTCACTGTTTTTGGAATATCAGATCTGGTCACCTTAAACAAAGTTCCTCAAAGCTTCCTGTACATTACAAGCATTTCCGATAGGCATGTTTTAGAAGTGAAGCCTGTAGAATGTTTCTTTCAGGGCAAGAATGTTTCTTTCAGGGCAATGTGCTGATTTTATTTTGGAAGAATGTCAGCACAAGAATGTTAGCACCCCAGTCTGTGTCTTTCATGAGAAAGACACCCAACAAAGCTACGGAAGGGCCTAATGAACCATCGTGGCCTAAACATCCATCAGGCGAGAATGAAATGCTTGGAGAAGGAGAAAGAGGTGCAGCGCAAAGGCCTTGAACCTGGTGAGACGCAGGAGGAGCCCGGCCGGGAATCACCCCACAGAGTCCAGTTCCTCCATGCACTAGTCTCCCAACCCCTGCAGAGTAGTTATTAAGATGGTTGATCCGTGGGTGGTTGCTGCTGGGATGCAAGTCAGGGCCTGATCAACCCCGGCTGGGCCGCCTGGGTGAGGGTGTCTGATGTTGTGAGACCCGAAACACCCGATGACCCCAGGTCACATCACTGAGGATACGTCCCAGCTCATCTAGAAGATGTATATTTTTCACATGTAATGTTTTTAAAAAAGAGATTTATAAAATCAGACACCATAAATCCATTTACCTTCCCAGTGGAGCTTTACTTTTTACAGTAGTATCATCTATGATTTATTTCTGTATTGTCCAGGTTAGGGAGGCTCTGGACTCGACTTGTGCATTTAGCAAATCAAGCTTTAAATATAAATGATTGTGATGCCAACATTTTATTGTTGAGCCATATGAACTGTTTCTGCATTGCTCTCTGATGGTTATTTTTTACAGTACATCCAAGCAGAGCCACCAACTAACAAGTCTCTCTCTAGCCTGGTTGTTCAGCTGCTGCAGTTCCAAGAAGAGGTGTTTGGGAAACATGTAAGCAATGCACCACTCACCAAATTGCCAGTAAGTACAACCGGTAAAATCTAGGTATGCATTCATTAATACTGGTTTAACATAGGAGCACTAATAAACAATTCAGATATCTAGCATTTCCACCATACAATTAGATCATGGCTGATCTCCATCTGCCAGTTTCACTCCTGTAACCCCCGCTCCTCGCCTCCTCTTACTCAACAAAAGTCTTTTAGTCTCAATGATGATGTTTTCCAAGCACGACCGTTTTTTTTGGAAGAGGGTTCAAAATTTCAGCTACACCTTTACGTGATGGAATATCCCCTCACATTGTTCCTGAACGGTCTGGCTGTTATTATTACGGTTAATATTACGGTTATGCTCCATAATTCCATATTCCCCATATCAGAAGAAAAGGTTCCACTCTGATCAAATCCTTTAATCATATTAAATATTTTGGTAAACAACGCCTTAATCCTCAATTTAAAAGAACACATAAAAACTGTTGTCTAACTTCAACTACTCAGATACTTACAAAATAGGCGAGGCTCATTTCCACTGAAAGCATTTGCAATCAACAGGGTCCATAGACTGTGCAGAACTTTATGATGAAATTTAGCACCTTGATTCTACAACATGTCTGTCCATTGTTGGGGAGCATCTCAATTGAACTTGATCTATGGAGCTTTGTTCACTGGTCGTTTTGTGTCTGGAGTAGGGATTCTAATTGTACTAAGAGTGAGATCAGCAAAATCTTTTTCACCCAGAGAGTTGTGTATCTGTGGAATTCTCTGCCACAGAAGGCAGTGGAGGCCAATTCGCTAGATGTATTAAATATAGAGGTAGATATAGCTCTTAGAGCTAACAGAATCAAGGGATATGGGGGAAAAAGAAGGAACGGGGTACTGATTCTGGATGACCAGCCTTGATATTGAATGGCAGTGCTGGCTCGAAGGACCGAATGGCCTACTCCTGCGCCTACTTTCCATGTTTCTATGTTTAAGAGTCTGTTCTTTCATATAATGTTTATTATACTGATACACCAAATTTATTAAAGCATTATTTCAACATTATTTCAACACAACAATGCTAATCTTTAAACCTCCCCGAAGCTACCAATTTATTCCAAATTTCTACATTGTTCCAATCCAGCTGCTTACCATTAAAATATGTCAGCCCTATTTTTGTTTTAAAGTTGGGTCCACTATGTTCTTGGTATAAGTAATAAACAAAAGATTACTATTCTTCTGGAGGGAGTAAACAGAAGAATAAAACTGGTGCCTGAAAGAAGAAAAAAGAATAAGGGATACAATATACAATGCACCTAAGGAATAATAGAACTGTACAGCACAAGTACAGGCCCTTCGGCCCATAATGTCTCTGCCAAAAATGATGCCAAGACCATCTCTTATCGACCTGTGCATGATCTATTTCCCTCCAATCCTCTCCAAAATCCTCTTAAATACCACCATCATATCTGCCTCCACCACAAAACCTGGCAGCCATTCCAGGCACACCTCCCTATACGTTAAAAAAAGTTGCCCCTCACATCTTTGCCCCCTTCACCTTAAAGCTGTGCCCTCTAGTATTTATTTTTTTCCATCCTGGGGAAAAAAGGTTCTTACTGTTGACTCTATGCCGCTCATAATTTTCGACACCTTTGTCAATGCTCCCTGCAGCCTGTGGCGTTCCAGTGAAAACAATGCAAGTTTGTCCAACCTCTCCCTGTAGTTAATACCTCCTAATCCAGACATTATTGTGATAATAATAATAATAATAACTTTATTACGGACTCAAGGTCCAGATAAGGGGCAACATTATATTAAAAATGCATTGCATATCAAATATCATAAATACATCATAATTTATATATTTTAAAACCCCACAATACTTAAGTTAAAAATCCAGAGTAAAAGATGATCAATGTCGTACAATGAGACAACGATACCAGTGTCTCCACAGCTGGGATTCGTAGCGTGTAGTGCTAACCCTTATGTTTGTCAAGGCCACAATAAGCACATTTTTAGAGTCATTTATCCTGCAAATGAATTTGTACATGTGGTGTCTTAGGATAGCTTCTAAAGTACTGACTCCTGCAGCCACAAACATATTACTGGCACTACACCATCTTGGTTGCCTTAGCAGTATTCTCATGGCATCATTATATGCCACCTTTAGTCTCTGCATACTTGTCTTTAAATAGTTCGACCACAGGTGCGCAGTGTAGAGAGGTGTGCAGTATGCTCTAAATAGCGACATCTTCACCACATCTGCACACGCACCAAATTTACGCAAGAGGATATTCGCCTGTATATACAGCATGCGTCGTTGCCTATAAATATCCTCATCATCTGTCATTTGTTCTGTAATAATATGCCCTAGATATTTTATCTTATTACAGACACTAAGATTGTTGTCAGACAATTTAAAATCAGGATATTTTAGGCTTTTATCCTCTTTGGTTCCACAGACCATAACAGCACTCTTACTATCATTATATTTAATGTCATGTTCCAAACCATACACAGAACATGCAGTAAGGAGCTGCTGGAGACCAGCGCTAGATGGACTAAAGACCACAAGATCATCTGCATACATAATATGGTTCACTAAAATATTACCAATCACGCACCCAGTGTTACAGGCTTTCAATTGTTTAGACAGATCATCAATATATAAATTAAAAAGGACTGGGGACAAAATTCCCCCTTGTATAACATCATTGCTAACCCCAAATGGGGCTGAGACCCTATTGCCCCATTTTATTTGCATAGTCTGGTGGACATACCAGTAGGCAAGAATTCTAACAATGTATTTAGGCACCCCTCTTTGACTCATTTTACCAAACAGCTTTCTGTGATTAACACGGTCAAAGGCTTTGGAAGCATCAATAAAGCACATAAGGATTGAAGAGTTTTTGCCTCTATATTTGTTTACAATCTCCTTTGGGGCATATATGCATAAGTCAGTGCCATGTTTAGCTTTAAAGCCAAACTGGTTATCTGTGGAGTTAACAAACTAATTTATTCTATCCAGCAGAACTCTTTCTAAGACTTTTGACAATATGCTGGCTAAAGCTATGGGCCAGTAATTATTTAGACTGCCTACTTTACCAGCTTTGTCCTTAATAACCGGCACTAACAGGACAGACAACATTGAGTCTGGCAACAAGCCATGAATCATAAAGCCAGTAAAACAAATAGCTAGGAGAGGAGCTATCCTCATACTCGCATACTTAAGATGTTCAGCAGAGATATTATCCAAGCCACTTGCTTTGTTGTTGGACAGCTTGTTCATGGCATGATACACCTCATGTGACATAATCACCATCGAGTCATTACTCTCAATATTGTCCACCCTATACAAGTCACCTTGGACACAGTTGAATAAAGTGCTATAGTGTTGTCGCCATAACTCCGCGATATTAGCTGTTCCGGAGATTCCATCTACAGTACATGGTAGAGATGTTTTGCAACTCTAAGAGCACTCACTTTCTTACAAAAATCTGTAGCATTGTTACTTAGCAGCTCCTTAGCCATGGAATCAGCCCTCATAGCTTGCTCATTTTTACAGATGAAGCGAACAGCATACTTATACCTTGCATTAGTGAGCTTCTTGTGCTCAAACACAGGCCCCTGTCTGGGTCTACCTGCCATAGCCCATGATAAACCTCCTCTGCACCCTTTCCAAAAGTCTCCACATCCTTCCTGTAATGGGGTGACCAGAACGCATGCAGTATTCCAAATGTGGCCTAATCAAAGTCCTAAAAAGCTGCAGCACGATCTCTTGACTCAAACAGTGCCCTCCATAATGTTTGGGACAAAAACCCATGATTTATTTATTTGCCTCTGTACTCCATAATTTGAGATTTGTAATAGAAAAAAAATCACATGTGGTTAAAGTGTACATTGTCAGATTTTATTAAAGATTTTATACATTTTGGTTTCACCATGCAGAAATTACAGCTGTGTTTATACATAGTCCCCCAATTTCAGGGCACCATAATGTTTGGGACACATGGCTTCACAGGTTTTCCTCCTTCATGCAGGTATAAGAGAGCTCTCAGCACCTAGCCTTTCCTCCAGTCTTCCCATCACCTTTGGAAACTTTTAATGCTGCTTATTGCTGTTTTTATTGCTGCTTATCAACACGACAATAGATGGTAGGCTTAGGCCATTCGGCGCTTCGAGCCAGCACATTTAATAAAATCTGACAATGTGCACTTTAACCACATGTGATTTTTTTCTATTACAAATCTCAAATTGTGGAAGACGGAGGCAAATAAATAAATGATGGGTCTTTGTCCCAAACATTATGGAGGGCACTGTATACTCAGTGCCCTGACCTACGAAGGCAAGCAGACCATATGCCTTCTTCACCACACTATCTGCTTGTGTTGCCAATTTCAGGGAGAAGTGGACTTGGACTACAAGATCCCTCTGTACATTATCCCTCTGTACATTAATGCTGTTGGGGGCCATTCCATTAATTGTATATTTTCCCCTTACATTTGACATACCAAAGTGCAACACCTCACACTTGCTTGAATTAAACTTAAGGGCCTGTCCCACTTTCACAACCGAATTCACGACCTTTTTTACTCGTGGACATTTTTCGTGGACTTTGCCCTTATAGCTATTCGTGTTCTCATCCATACTAAGTCCATTTGTACAGAAATGCAGTAGGTCTGAAGCTGAGCAAAGGAAGTAGTCAAATCATGAGGAGCACTTCAAATTTAGGGAGAATCCCATGCCTTTATTGCTCCCAGCATCAGACCATTTGACAGCATTCGCTTGCTCCAACATTTATAAGTCAACTTTCCTCTTCTACTAGTATATATTTCCTGCAAACTACAAAATATCAGAAAATATGTATCTCTATGTCAGCTCCCTGAAACATACTTGCATTTTTAAGGACATTTTTAGAGTTATATAAGTGATTTTAGCTGTGTTCTTTCATTCAGTGCCAGAACTATACTATTGCTTCTGTCTTCCAGATGAAATGCTTTCTAGATTTCAAAGCAGGTGGAGCTCTGTGCCATATTCTTGCTGCTGCTTACAAATTTAAGAGCGACCAAGGATGGTAGGTTGATTCTTTTTCCTTTCCAGAATGCGTTTTCTTTATCGAACGTACATGCTCCAGACAGTTCTGCCTAGTTGAGCTGAGTTGTACGCTGTGCAGGTCAGAATATTGAGGTAGAGACATTGTTAAGTTTTACAACTAGTCTTATGGAATGTTTCCCCAAATCAAAGCACAGAAATGTTGGGGCAAGTGTGACATTGATAGAAAGCATTTCTCACTGCCTGCGATCTTTGCTGAGTAGCATTTTGAGCGTATCCTCCTTTTATATAGTAAAGGATTATCCATGGAGCCTCCTGCCCTCATTACCATATGAATTGAAATGTTCAGGCTTCAGAATTATATACAAAGTACCGGACACTTGATCGTGCTGGAACAGCCATCTCAATGCCATTATCCGATCTGCAGGCTATACTTCATGATAATTCCAGTGAATCTGTTCTTGTTTGTGACGTATTCTGCTTGATTTTGTGTCACTGTCTATCTGAGCACAAAAACTGAGAATAGAAAATAATAGTTTCTCACTGTACTTTATTGTCTAAAACGCTCTATAACATACTATCCCTGAATCCCAGACACTTAAACAGCTCATGGGGCTAGGAGGGTCCAGGAACATCTGCTTCCTCAATGATTACTGGACTCAGCATGCAAGGCTGATGTTCAAAAATGCTGCAAATGGTCCATCTCATCTCCCTCCTGAGATCCCTGGTATTTCAGAAACCAGTCGTCATCCACTTCCATTCAATCCATGTGAATTCAAGGATCATGTGAGAGCACTGGGTACAGCAAAGGCAATATCCTAGCTGTGGTGCTGAAGACCTGTGATCCAGAACTAGCCACACCTCTAGCCAAGCTGTTGAAGTAACATTGTCTACCAATAATGTTGAAAATTGCCGAGATACAGTGCCCTCCATAATGTTTGGGACAAAGACCCATCATTTACTTATTTGCCTCTGTACTCCACAATTTGAGATTTGTTATAGAAAAAAATCACATGTGGTTAAAGTGCACATTGTCAGATTTTAATAAAGGCCATTTTTATACATTTTGGTTTGCAAGACCTTTTTCCAGAACTGTGGTTGCTAGGGTGAGGCCAGGGTTGCCCAGATAATCCTTGTTATTTATAGTTTGGTTGAAAGATTCATGATGGTTTGACACAGTTAAACTTTTCACCTTTGTTTTTAGGCGACGCTTTGATTTTCAGAACCCCTCCCGCATGGACCGCAATGTTGAAATGTTTATGACAATCGAAAAGACTCTGGTTCAGGTAAAATGATTATTGTGTGAGGTGGAACTTCTACATGAAGTGAGCTTCATATTTACTGTTTGTATCTTGCAATAAGAGGGAATGCATTTGGCCATTGCCATCCAAATCCAGTCATTCAATCCAGCCAAATTCCACTCCCTACCATCTGGGTAGTTACAGCATATCAGACGTGGAATCAGATGCAGTGGTTTATTCCCTCTCCACATTTATACCTGCTCCACATAATCCGCTGACTTGCTCTCCGCAGATCTGCTTACTTGTGATGTCGGCCATGGATGTTAGGGAGTGTTGGCAAATGTAGTGCATTCCTCAGGGACCTCTCCTCTGATGTCCGGTGAATTCTGTTTGCTGAGACGGGTTGTATCTTACTACCAGTGCTGGTAAACAGAAATGTCTCTGTTATTAGGCAACAGAACCATCCTATCAACAACTAGAGAGTGGTCCTGAGCTATCTACCTCATTGGAGTCCCTTGGACTATCTTTGATTGGCCACAATCCAGCAGCAGCTTTGGATGGTGAAAACATAAGAAGATAGGATGCAGTAAATCAAAAGCAAATTTGATAGGCTGAATCCTACATAGAAGGTTTAATATCCATGCAAGGCTTGACCTCTGTATGTCCTTGCACTCTTTGTCATTGACAGTTTGCTTGAAGGTATCCATGTTTTGGTTATCCGCAGAAAGTCCACCCTCTTCAGGGTTTTCCACCCTTTTCAGGGTTTTGTGTCTTTTCCTCAACTCCCTGCTCATGCTTCTACTATTTGTCTTCAGTTGATGCCACCTTGCTATTGACCCGTCTGCTGAGGGAAATGGGTCCTTTCTATGCCTCTTACAATGTTATACCCATTCTATATCTTTTATCTTTTGCAGAACCACTGCCTGTCTCGGCCCAACATTTATCTAAACTCGGAAATTGAACATAAGTTGCTGAGCAAACTGAAAGACATTATTAAGAGACACCAGGTAAGATTACATGTGGTGAGAGTTGTGTGAGAAGTAGCCTGCTTGGAACATTTGCTGCACAAGTCTTAAAGCTCAGTTTGTAGCGAAAGCACTAGTTTCCATAAGATATGGGAGCAGAATTAGGCCATTCGGCCCATCGAGTCTGCTCCACCATTCAACCATTGTTGTTCTATTTTTCTCTCAACCCCATTCCCTGACCTCCCCATAACCTTACAAATCAAGAACCTATCAATCTCGGCTTTAAAAATACCCAATGACGGCCTCCGCAGCTATCTGTGGCAATTAATTCCACAGATTCACCACCCTCTGACTTAAGAAATTCCTCCTCATCTGGGGGAGGGGGGTACAGAGGGAGAGGGGCAGATGGGAGGGGGGTAGAGACCCCACGCCATCTCCCTCCTCCTCATTTCCCTCGTCCTTCTCCCATTCCCTGCAGCAGCACCTATCCAGGTCGTAGAGCAGTGCCAGGGCCTGGAACTCATCCTGGTTCTCATACTCAGCCCGGCCCTGGCTGGTCCTTGGTTCCACCGGCAGCTTCTTTCTCGACTCTTGTGACAGCCCCATGACAAGCCCTGGGCTCAGCCCTCACTCCAGCTCCAGCGCCTCTGGCCCAGGCCCGAGCGAGACTCAAGGACTGCGACTGGGACAGGCAGGGGGTCGGGGGGTGGTTTACAGAAAATGTCTACAACTTGATTGGAGTCCAACAGTGGTAAATTAAATGTACATGATTTGGAAAGGCACACACCTGTTGATATAAGGTTCCACAGTGCATGTCAGAGCAAAAACCAAGCCATGAAGACAAAGGAATTGTCCGTTGACCTCTGAGACACAGATCTGGGGAAGGATATAAAACAATTTCTGCAGCATTGCAGGTCCCAAAGAGCACAGTGGCCTCCGTCATTCTTAAATGGAAGAACTTTGGAACCACCAGGACTCTTCATAGAGCTGGCCGCCCAGCGAAACTGAGCAATCGGGGGAGAACGGCTTTTGTCAAGGAGCAAAAATGTTTAAACACCTGTTTTCGCTTTTTTATTATGGGGGATTGTGTGAATACTTTCTGAATGCATTGTAGATGGGCCAAACACAGGCAAGTGGGACCAGTGTAGATGGGGCATCTCGGTCACCATGGGAAAATTGGACCGAAGGGCCTGTTTCCTTGATGTATGACTCAATGAGATATAAAGATAAGATATTTGTTGTGAACTTGCTACCCACGTCGGAAGCTGATGTTGGAGAGCACTTTCCACTCTAGCCGGCAATAATGGCATCAGTCATATACACATGTTGTGAAGATTTTTTATTAAATTTCCATTTCCTGGTAGTTCTTGATGGTGATCCCATCTGATTCATTTTACTATGATAGTGGCCAACACTTCATGTCAGCCCATCACCCTCACAATAGAATCATGCCCTGGCTAGAATGTTGGGGGTAAACCTTTTGTTCTGCCATTTCATTCTGCCCCTATGTTGAAACTGTAGCATTCTGGTTCCTAGATTAGATATAACTTATTTTCTTTCGCTGAAGAACATTTTGGACCTCTCACTTTATGATTTATCTCTCTTGCTATATGTTAATTAAGTGTTTTCTAATAGGGTACTGTTACTGAGGACAAGTCAAATGCATCACATGTTGTTTACCCGATTCCTGGCAGTTTGGAAGATGGTGAGTTTTATGGTTTTCAATCTTAATTCTTGTATCCCCCTCAGCAGGTTACTTGAGTGATATCATTTTGCAGCCTTGGATTACATTTTAGCTATTTGTGCAATATACAAATATATGTTGATGATAGGCTTTGGTTCTGAATGCTGTTTTGTCCTGATTCAGAGTAATGTATTATACACTTATTTGGCGTCGGGCGGTGACGTCAACACGCAATGCCACGCCGGGCGGTGACATCATCGCATCAAAAAATTGAAAAAACCTCCGGGAACCTGACAAAAACCTCTGGGAACCTCCGGGAACCGCACGGAAACCTTGGGTGGGGCACAAAGTCTCCAGAGGTTTCCGTTCATGTTTCCTAAGTGGGACAGGGGCATTACACTCGGGTCTCCCATGACATATTGAGGTCATGGTGTGGTGTTGTCTCTAACTTGGTCTGCAGTAGGCGGTAGAATTTGCTCTTTGTTACTTCTTCACTGACATTAGCACTGAATCAGGGTGACGTTATTGTGTTTCCAGTGTTTCCCGTATGTCTGCTACTTTAAAAAAGGTTTTCGAAACAGTTAGAGATTGCAAATTGCATTTTATTGCTTAAAATGCACATTTCTAGCAAATTTCCATCCAGTTATCCATAAAAACACCTTTTTTGGACAACATAAATTAATCATCATTTGTAACCTCTGTGCCTCTGACATGTACCATTTCCTAGAAGAGTGGGTGCGGCCAATAATGAAGAGGGAGAAGCAGGTCCTACTACACTGGGGATATTGCCCCGACAGGTATGTATCTGCACTTTAAGTTGTATCAGATTTTAACAGTCACATCTTTTATACATACCATGTATATTAAAAAAAGTATATATCAGCTGCATGGATCGGAGACTAGATGAGTTAAAACAGCATCAAACTAAAATTTGAGATCTTAATCAAGCTTATATTCCAGGACTCATGCATTGACTGGGGTAGTGTTCATATGATGATGTGTTAAATCTAGATCCTATCTGTTTACTCGTATGCCCAATACTATAATGAGATATGAGCAACTAATTCTTCATTCTGGAAGGTTGAGATGCATAGTCATGAGTGCAGAGGAAGTGTAGCAAGGAGCTGAGGATACATCCTTGCGAGGCACTAATGTTGAAATTTTTCAGGTGGGTGTTTAGTCGCCTGTCCTTACTGTGTGTCAGGAAGTCAAGGATCCAATTGCAGAGTCTGACATGGGCCTCCTTGTTATCTAGATGTTCTAGAGATGGGTTTCGGGCCAGGGAGATGGAATCTGACGTGGTTCGGTTGTGATAGGAGGTGGATTTCAGTAGATCAAGACTGCCTGGGAGGCTGGAGTTAATGTATGATATGACTAGACTTAAATCACTTCATGATGGTGGATTCCAGAGCCACTGCACTGTAGTCATTAAGGCACGACAGCTAGTTTTTCTTTGGCACTTTGATGATAGTGGTCCTAAACCACAAATGAGTGTAGGGAGGAGTTAAAGATGTCTGCAAATACTCCTGTCACCTAGTCCGTTCACGCTCCGAAGGTGCGGCCGGGAACTCGATCTGGGCCAATCGCTTCAGGAAGGCTGATCTGACATCTGCAATGGTGACCATGGGTACAGTTGCACTTAAGGCTGTTGGGGCCATTGACGTCATTTCGTTGACCTTTTTAAAATGATCATAGAATCTATTGAGTAGGCCCATTCCTTCTCTCCAGGGATGCTGCCTGTCCTGCTGAGTTACTCCAGCCTTTTGTGTCTATCTGTAGAATGTATTGATCTGGTCAGGGAGCAATGCGTCAATGCCAGTGATATTGCCGGACTTTGCTTTGTAACCCATTATAGCATGCAAGCTATAATTGATGGGTGTCAATGTGGTTATTATGGTCGTCTAGCTTGGTTTGGTATTATCTCTTGGCATTCTTGATGTGAAGGCTGTGTCTAGATTTTGTGTGGAGGTCGGGATCATCCAACTTCAACACCATAGACTTAGACTTCTAGTTTCTTTCAATATGCACGCCACCATATGAGGACCAAATTTGTGCCAATGAATGTCAAAGAAGCCATCAAGAATGTCAAGAGTCTGAGAAACAAGCATAAAACTGTTAGAGACATCAGCCAAACCTTAGGCCTACCAAAATCAACTGTTCAACGAATCCGCATCTCCTCCTTTCACCGGTGGACCGGGCAGGAAACCGGGGAAATGACCGGGGACCCGCTGGGTGGAGGTGGTGAAATAGGCGAGCTAGGTGCTGAACATCGTGGGGAGGCCGCGGGGGACAGAGTCTCTGATAGTGGAGCAGTCGGCCCGGTAGTTGGAGGGTGTACAAAACGTGAAACCTCTGGATGCGGAGTCGCAGGACGCGGTTCCCTGACTGGAAGGAGATGTTGATGGTTGCATCTGCAAATGGCCCCGTCTGCGCTAACCAGGTAAGAGCGGGGTTCTTTGGCAGGGCTGTGGGTGTGACCCCGCCGGGCATAGCCCTTGTTGGTCTGGAGACGGACAACCTGTCCACTGGAGAGAGGTTTAAGTGGCTTACTGGACTTGTCAAAAAACGTTTTTGTGCATCGCGCTTGAATTGTAGTTGTTTCTGGACCGTGGGAGGAGAACGAACCTTTGGCTGTAAAAGCTGTTGTGGTACAGACAGGGCAGCACGGGATTGGCGAGACATCAGTCGTTATACTGTCGTTATGCTGGTTTGACATCGATCTACTCCAAACCGTCACATCTGAAGCAGTTATCCAGAAGTTGCAACACCATTTCTCCATGCACGCCTTCTATCCGACAACGGCAGCCAGTTCACCAGCCAGCTTTTCAAAAAACAAAACCCGATAAACATGAACAGAGTAGGTAAATCCCACTTCTGACACCATGTAATTAGTCTAGTCGTATACACGTCAAGATACAACACATGTTTATTAAAATTCACTTACAGCGTTGGACTGCAGGACATTACAGTGACTAGCAGCTATCCAGACTGAATTACGTAGGCAAGCTCTTGGTAATATAAATCACCTATTAGGCGGAGCAACTACTAACAAGCACTACAATTGGTTAGTAGGAAATAACCAATCTACGTCACTTATCTTCATTGATGATACAACTGCTGATGGTAGTAGCATAATGAACTCTGAAGTGTATAGACACATCCTATCTGCTCAAGTTCAACCAAATGCCTCAAAACTCATTGGCCGGTGGTTCATTCTACAGCAAGACAATGATCCCAGACATACTGCTAAAGCAACAAAGGAGTTTTTCAAAGCTAAAAAAATGTCAATTCTTCAGTGGCCAAGTCAATCACCCGATCTGAACCCAACTGAGCATGCCTTTTATATGCTGAAGAGAAAACTGAAGGGGACTAGCCCCCAAAACAAGCATAATCTAAAGACAGGCCTGGCAGGGCATCACCAGAGAAGACACACAGCAACTGGTGATGTCAATGAATCGCAGACTTCAAGCAGTCATTGCATGCAAAGGATATGCAACAAAACACTAAACATTACTACTTTAATTTACATGACATTTCTGTCCCAAACATTATGGTGCCCTGAAATGATATTAATCAGAGTAGTCAAACGTTGTTATGAGAAGTAAAATGGAGCCTGGAACTGAAATGTATTCATGCCTTAACACACTTTTGTTAACAAGTAATGGCGAAGAGGAGTATTGTTGTATTTGTCATTACTGTATGTGCACTGTTTATTGTGTAACTTAATGTCAGTCAAAGTCAGCACGGATTTATGAAGGGGAAATCCTGCTTGACTAATCTTCTGGAATTTTTTGAGGATGTGACAAGTAAAATGGATGAAGGAGAGCCAGTGGATGTAGTGTATCTGGACTTTCAGAAAGCCTTTGATAAGGTCCCACACAGGAGATTAGTGGGCAAAATTAGAGCACATGGTATTGGGGGTAGGGTATTGACATCAATAGAGAATTGGTTGGCAGACAGGAAACAAAGAGTAGGAATAAATGGGTCCCTGTCACAATGGCAGGCAGTGGCGAGTGGAGTCCGGCAAGGCTCGGTGCTGGGGCCGCAACGATTTACAATATATATTAATAATTTAGATGTTGGAATTAAAAGTAACACTAGTAAATTTGCAGATGAAACAAAGCTGGATGGTAGTGTGAACTGCGAAGAGGATGCTAGGAGGTTGCAGGGTGACTTGGACAGGTTGAGTGAGTGGGCAGATGTATGGCAGATGCAGTATAATGTAGATAAATGGGAGGCTATCCACTTTGGTGGCAAGAACAAGGAGGCAGATTATTACCACAATGGTGTCAGGTTAGGAAAAAAGGGAAGTGCAACGAGACCTGGGTGTCCTTGTACACCAGTCACTGAAAGTAAACATGCAGGTAGAGCAAGCAGTGAAGAAAGCTAATGGCATGTTGGCCTTCATAACGAGAGGACTTGAGTATAGGAGTAAAGAGGTCCTTCTGCAGTTGTATAGGGTCCTGGTGAGACCTCATCTGGAGTATTGTGTGCAGTTTTGGTCTCCTAATTTGAGGAAGGACATCCTTGCTATTGAGGCAGTGCAGCGTAGGTTCAGGAGGTTAATCCCCGGGATGGCGGGATTGTCATATGAGGAAAGATTGGAAAGACGGCTTGTATTCACTGGAATTTAGAAGGATGAGAGGGGATCTTATAGAAACATATACAATTATAAAAGGACTGGACAAGCTAGATGCGGGAAAAATATTCCCAATATTGGGGGAGTCCAGAACCAGGGGCCACAGTCTAAAAATAAAATGGAGGCCATTTTAAACTGTGATGAGAAAAAACATTTTCACCCAGAGACTTGTGAATTTGTGGAATTCTCTGCCACAGAAGGCAATGAAGGCCAATTCACTGGATTCATTTAAAAGAGAGTTTGATAGAGCTCTTGGGGCTAGTGGAATCAAGGGGTATGGGGCAGACGAGGGTTACTGATTGCAGATGATCAGCCATGATCACAATGAATGGTGGTGCTGGCTCGAAGGGCCGAATGACCTCCTCCTGCACCTATTTTCTATGTTTCTATATTATGAGGAATTCTGAAGTGACAATATCAGGGATTTTTATGACATTGACGTTCTTTTATTGTGTACCCCCAGTTACGATACATGGATTCCAGCCAGTGAAATTGAGGCACCAGTTGAGGACCCTCCACCAACTGAACGTCCCCGGAAGGTTTGCAGATCTATAACTGCTGATATGTCAAAATACATAAATTTGAATTATTTTTTTCAAGGAGAATTCAGAAGACTTGTCACGGTTTTTACCACAGCTCTATTGCTATGGTCTGTGCATTTATGTGGATAATCTAATTCAACCACTAATTGTTGATCTCCCCCCAAACAAGTTATTGACAATGGGAGACATTGAGAAACACACATTTGTAAATATATATGGCCGTAGTACATAGAGGTATCGACCAGAGAAGGGGCAGTGCTGGACCTCCTGTTAGGAAATGAGGCAGGTCAGGTGACGAAGGTATGCGTTGGTGAGCACTTTGGGACCAGTGATCACAACACCATTAGTTTCAATATAATTATGGAGAGAGTCAGAACTGGACCTAGGGTGGAGATTTTTGATTGGAGAAAGGCTAACTTTGAGGGAATGCGTAAGGATTTAAAAGGAGTGAATTGGGACACTTTGTTTTATGGGAAGAATGTAGAAGAGAAATGGAGGACTTTTAAAGGGGAAATTGTAAGAGTACAGAATCTTTATGTCCCTGTTAGGTTGAAAGGAAATAGTAAAAAATTGGAAAGAGCCATGGTTTTCAAGGGGAATTGGACACGTTTCAAAAAAAGAGAGATATCTACAATAATTATAGGAGGCATGGAGTAAATGAGGTGCTAGAGGAGTATAAGAATGTACAAAGAATCTTAAGAAAGAAATTAGGAAGGCTAAAAGAAGATATGAGGTTGCTTTGGCAAGAAAGGTGAAAGTAAATCCAAAGGATTTCTACAGCTATATTAATAGCAAAAGGATAACGAGGGATAAAATTGGACCATTAGAGAGCCAGAATGGACAGCTATCTGCAGAGCCAAAATAGATGGGGGAGATATTGAACAATTTATTTTCTTCGGTATTCACCAAGGAGAAGGATATTGAACTCTGTGAGGTAAGGGAAAAAAGTAGAGTAGCTATGGAAACTATGAGATTCAAAGAGGAGGAAGTACTGACACTTTTGAAAAATATAAAAGTGGATAAGTCTCCAGGTCCTGACAGGATATTCCCTAGGACATTGAGGGAAGTTAGTGTTGAAATAGCAGGAGCTATGACAGAAATATTTCAAATGTCATTAGAAACGGGAATAATGCCGGAGGATTGGCGTACTGCTCATGTTGTTCCATTGTTTAAAAAGGGTTCAAAGAATGAACCTAGCAATTATAGACCTGTTAGTTTGACGTCAGTGGTGGCAAATTAATGGAAAGGATACTTAGAGATAATATATATAAGCATCTGGATAAACAGGGTCTGATCAGGAACAGTCAACATGGATCTGTGCCTGGAAGGTCATGTTTGACAAACCTTGAATTTTTTGAAGCGGTTACTAGGGAAATTGATGAGGGTAAAGCAGTGGACATTGTCTATATGGATTTCAATAAGGCCTTTGACAAGGTTCCCCATGGAAGGTTGGTTAAGAAGGTTCAATCTTCTTTGCGGAGTAGCAAGATGGCTTCAACAGTGGCTGAATGGGAGATGTCAGAGAGTAATGGTGGATGGCTGTTTGTCAGGTTGGAAGCCGGTGACCAGTGGGGTGCCTCAGGGATCTGTGTTGGGTCACTGTTGTTTGTCCATGTACATCAATGATCTGGATGATGGGGTGGAAAATTGGATTAGTAAGTATTGCAGATGATACTAAGATAGGTGGTGTTGTGGATAATTAAGTAGATTTTCAAAGTCCACAGAGAGATTTGGGCCATTTGGAAAGGTGGGCTGAAAGATGGCAGCTGGAGTTTAATGCTGATAAGTGTGAATGCTACATCTTGGCAGGACAAATCAAAATAGGACGTACATGGTAAATGGTAGGGAATTGAGGAATGCTGTGGAACAGAGAGATCTAGGAATAACTGTGCATAGTTCCCTGAAGGTGGAATCGCATCTAGATAGGGTGGTAAAGAAAGAATTTGGTGTGCTGGCCTTTATAAATCAGAGCATTGAATATAGGAGTTAGGGAAGTAATGTTAAAATTGTACAAGGCATTGGTAAGACCAATTCTGGAGTATGGTGTACAATTTTGGTCGCCTAATTATAGGAAGGATGTCACAAAATAGAGAGAGTACAGAGGAGATCTACTAGAATGTTGCCTGGGTTCCAGCAACGATGTTACAGAGAAAGGTTGAACAAGTTATGTCTTTATTCTTTGGAGCACGGAAGGTTAAGGGGGGAACTTGATTGAGGTCTTTAAACTGATGAAAGGGATAGACAGAGTTGACATGGATAAGCTTTTCCCATTGAGGGTAGGGAAGATTCAAACAAGAGGGCATGACATGAGAATTAAGGGACAGAAGTTTAGGGGTAACATGAGGGGGAACGTCTTTACTCAAGAGGTTGTGGCTGTGTGGAATGAGCTTCCAGCAGAAGTGGTGGAGGCAGGATCGATTTTAACATTTAAAAGTAAAGTGGATAGGTATATGGACGGGAAGGGAATGGAGGGGTATGGTCTGAGTGCAGGTAGATGGGACTAGGGGAAAACAAATAGTCGGCACGGACTGGAAGGGCCGAGAGGGCCTGTTTCCGTGCTGTAATTGTTATATGGTTATATGGTAGAAGAGCTGCCGGGTGACTGGAGGACAAAAGATGGGGTACATTTGTTCAAGAAAGGTGGCAAGGATAAGCCGAGTAATTGCTGGCCAATGTCTAACATCACTGATAGAGACATTATTGGAAAAACACTCGGAGGGAAAGGATTAATCTGCACTTGGAGAGAAAGGATTGACAAGGTTAACAAGGATAGTAAGCATGGCTTGAAAGGGTTAGGGTCTCCTGTGTGATTAGTAGTGGAGCACAGGTTTACTTGCACCTCTTCTAACCTCATCTACTGTATCCGTTGTTCAAAGTGTAGATCCTTGTTCATCGGCGAAACCAAACGTAGACTGGACGATCGTTTTGCTGAACACGTCCCACCTAGGCCACAATGGCTAACAATGGCCTGTTTCCTTTATCATCGTTACTTTTTTGCATATCTTTCATTCATTTGTTCTATATCCCTCTACATCACCATCTATATCTCTCGTTTCCCTCTCCCCTCACTCTCAGTCTGAAGAAGGGTCTCGACCCGAAACGTTGCCTATTCCTTTTCTCCAGAGATGCTGCCGGTCCCGCTGAGTTACTTCAGCATTTTGTGTCTTATCTCTGTGTGATTAGTATGATCGTTTTTATTTTAAAGGGAACTCAGTTCATTGATGAAGGTAGTGACTTTCCCAATGGGGTCCAGGGCAATTTAGCAAACTGGATCCAACATTAGCTTGGTGATGGGAGGCAGAGGGAGATGGTCTAAGATTGATTTTGCGATTGAAATCCTATGACCAATAGTTTGCTGGTGATAGACACAAAATGCTGGAATAACTCAGCAGGATAGGCAGCATATCTGGATAGAAGGAATGGGTGCCGTTTCGGGTCAAGATCCTTCTTCAGACCTCGACCCGAAACGCCACCCATCCCTTCTATCCACAGATGCTGCCTGTCCCGCTGAGTTACTCCCCATTTTGTGTCTATCTTCAGTTTAAACCAGCATCTGCAATTCCTTCCTACACTGGGTGTGCTGTGACCCTATCTAAATGTTATGCATATTAATTATATCAATATGAATGTTGGAGGTATGATTAGTAAGTTCACAAATGACATAAAACTTGGCGATATTGTTGGTAATGAGGAGGGTAGCCTTTGTCTACAGAATAATATTGATAAATTGGTAAGATGGAGAGTGGTGGGAATGGGGTTGGGTTTGGTGACCTTGTATGGTTAGGAGTGCAGCTAGAGACAGGAACTGTGATCATGGTTGGGAGTGCAGCTGAAGCCAGAGATCGAGAATATGGTTAGGTGTGTGATTGGAGCCAATGGCGAGAAAAAAGGTTAGTTATGCAGCCAAATTTGGTAACTGGAGACTGGAATGTTGCCAGGAGTTTGAGCAAGATGGAGGGAAGTAATGGGAGCGTGTGTGTGGGTGACTTAGAGAGATGTGGATTCAAGTGCATGCGCCCACCTATTTGTGAGTAATAATACCCAGGCAATCATATCTAAAGTGCAGCACCAAGGTGCACTTACATAACGCCTTTAATTTTGGGACGTATCCCAAAACTTTTCATTGGCATGTTCAGTTTAGTTTGGTTGAGAGATACAGCATGGAAACAGACCCTTCAGCCCAGAGTCCACGCTGACCATCGATCACCCGTTCACACTTGTTCTATATTATCCCACAGAAACATAGAAAATAGGTGCAGGAGTAGGCCATTCAGCCCTTCGAGCCAGCACCACCATTCAATATGATCATGCCTGATCATCAAAAAATCAGTACCCCATTTCAGTTTTCTCCTCATGTCCCTTGATTACATTATCCCTAACAGCTTCTTCTTCTTCGTCTTTCGTGTGGCGTGCACAGCCTAAAGTTGTAGGACAACTTGTTCTATTTGATCTTCCGTTTGTGCCTGTCGAGTTGATTGCATTAGTCGAAACAGGGCGGACCACGTGAAGGTTGCAATCTTCCACCCCTCCCTAAGAGCTAAATCTAACTCTCTTGAATACTTCCAGTGAATTGGCCTCCACTGCCTTCTGAGAATTCCACAGATTCACAACCCTCTGGGTGAAAATGTCTTTCCTCATCTCAGCCCTAAATGGCCTACCCCTTATTCTTAAACTGTGACCACTGGTTCTGGACTCACCAAACATCGGGAACATTTTTCCTGCATCTAGCCTGTCCAATCCCTTAAGAATTGTATATGTTTCTATAAGATCCCCTTTGATCCTTCTAAATTCCCATGAATACAAGCCCAGTCGACCCTTTCTTTCATCATATGTCAGTCCCGCCATCCCCGGAATTAACCTGGTGAACCTACGCTGCAGTCCCTCAATAGCAAGAATGTCCTTCCTCAAATTAGGAGACCAAAACTGCACATTTTGTTGGTTCTTAAAAGAACCTTTGGTTTTGTAATCACTTCTCACGTTTATCTTTTAGCCCCCGAACCCATACAAGGAGCGCCTCTGGCGTTTCGGAGCATGCACCACGTCCATAGCTGTCACGGTCTTGCGCTTCACACGTTCCGTGTGGGTTACTGAATCTCGGATGACATTCTCAAGGAAAACCTTCAAAACTCCCCACACTTCCTCATAGATTAGGCCAGATATACGTTTGATGCCACCTCGACGAGCCAAACGATGTATGGCAGGTTTAGTGAAGCCTTGGATGATGTCACGAAGAACTTTACAGTGCCACTTTGCACCACCCTTACCCACCCCCTTCCCACCGTTTCCTGTACCTGACATGATGCCAAATCGCTGGTTCATAAGTGGGGAAAAAAATGTTACTCTCAAACTTATAGGACTGCCTAAGAAGAAGTTGATACCATGGATGACATTGATATGCCAATATCATCTATGAAGAACAATATTATCTCTGTATAAATGGGCATTGGAGGTGTTAGTTGCAGCAAAGTGTTTGAGCGGTGTGCCGCAGTCCAACTGTGAATAATATTTTTGAGAGATTGCCCCGTTAAATAGTTTATGAGCCTTCAGAGTTGGATAAACTCTGCACATTGTGAGTAAACAGTGCCTGTTGTTATTCACCCCAAATGTGGTTGAAAATATTGCTCATGACAAATTTTGGACTTGCACTACGTCACCCATTCCTTTTCTCTAGAGATGCTGCTTGAGCCGCTGAGTTACCCCAACATTTTGTGTCTATCTTCCTTATCTGTTCTCTCAGTACTGTCTGAGCTTTCAGGAAAGGATTCCTATATTCACTTGCTCTTACATTCTATACGGATTTATGGACTGATATTCAAAACCAACTACTTCCTCTTTTTCGGGTGCGGCAGCATCTATGGAGGAAAGGAAATAGACAATGTTTCGGCCCGAAACGTTGCCTATTTCCTTCGCTCCATAGATGCTGCCGCACCCGCTGAGTTTCTCCAGCAATTTTGTCCGCCTTCGATTTTCCAGCATCTGTAGTTCCTTCTTGAACACTTCCTCTTTTTCAACAGGTCCATGCTAAGTGGATAATGGATACTGACACCTTTAATGAATGGATGAATGAGGAAGATTATGAGGTGAATGATGACCGATCCCCTGTTGTACGAAGGAAACGAATTTCTGCCAAAACGTTAACGGAAGAGGTAAATGCACAGTTTTATATTTTACCTTTTAATTGATTTGAGACAAGTTTAAGTTTCATTGGAAATAGTAGCTTTGTTACATGTATGTCTTTTTAAAAAAAATGTAAATTTTTTAAAGTATGCT
Source organism: Okamejei kenojei (assembly GCA_035221665.1). NCBI lineage: Eukaryota > Metazoa > Chordata > Chondrichthyes > Rajiformes > Rajidae > Okamejei > Okamejei kenojei. The sequence continues at coordinate 6,136,590 of CM069174.1, forward strand.
CCTTTTGGTTATGTTTAAATGTGAACGTATTTTGACGAAAGTATACAGAAGTATACAGATTCTTGCCATAGAGGGGATACAGAGAAGGTTCACCAGACTGATTTAATATGAGGAAAGACTGGATAGACTCGGCTTGTACTCGCTAGAATTTAGAAGATTGAGGGAGGATCTTATAGAAACTTACAAAATTCTTAAGGGGTTGGACAGGCTAGATGCAGAAAGATTGTTCTTGATGTTGGGGAGGTCCAGAAGAAGGGGTCACAGTTTAAGGATAAGGGGGAATTCCTTTAGGATCGAGATGAGGAAAACATTTTTCACACAGAGAGTGGTGAGTCTGTGGAATTCTCTGCCATGGAAGGTAGTTGAGGCCAGTTCATTGGCTATATTTAAGAGGGAGTTAGATGTGGCCCTTGTGGCTAAAGGGATCAGGGGGTATGGAGAGAAGGCAGGTACAGGATACTGAGTTGGATGATCAGCCATGATCATATTGAATGGCGGTGCAGGCTCGAAGGGCCGAATGGCCTACTCCTGCACCTGTTTTCTATGTTTCTATGGATGTTTCAGAAAAGGCATTCGCTGTTTCCTATTTGAAAGCGATGGGGAAATAAAATCATTTAATTTAGGTAAAATCATTTGAATTTGGGTAAATTAAAAAATATAATATTTGGACAGATATATGGTTAGGAAAGGTTGCGAGGGATATCAGTCAATCGTGGGCAGATGGGACTGTCTTAGATGAATATCTTGTTCAGCATGAATTCTGGAGAGCCTGTATTCATGCAGTATATAACTATAAATGTGTACCAATTAAAAAGTTTCAAAATCAGGAAAAAGCCCCTATTCAACTCATTTTCCTAACATAATTCAGAATTCATTTATTTCTGATATCCAGGGTTTAGCATCTCCAATAAGTTTAATTTATTAACTTTTTAAATTTTGTTCTCTCTTTAGTCAAAAGATTTTTTTTTTCCTCTCAGACATTCATGAATCTTTGTAACTCCCTGCCTCAAAGCTACAGAACGTCTTTGAATTTTGTTTTTGGCAGAAATAGATAGGTTCTGGATAAGAGGTGGGGGGGGGGGAGGTTACTGCAGGTAGATGGGAATGTAAAGTTGAGGTTGCAATCAGATGAGCCATGATTTAATTAAGTATTAGTGCATGGGAACAGTGCCTTGAAGAGATTAAGAAGGGTCCCAACCCGAAATGTCACCTATCCATGTGCTCCAGAGATGTTGCCTGAAGCTGCTGAGATACTCCAGCACTTTATGCCTTTTTAATAGTACAGGCTTCAGGGGCCAATAACTTTAATCCTCTGCCTAACTTGTACATTCATCTATTTTCTGGCTGACGCAGCTTCAGTGGTCGGTATTTAGAAAGAGTTCTTGTCTGAAACTATCTAAGGTTACATTTTGGTGATTTGGTGCTTTTAGTGTAATTGAGATTTCATGGGATGTATGAAAATGAATAACCCTTTAAATATTCATTCAAAGGTGCACAGCCCTGACTCGGATAGAAGAGATAAAAAGGGAAGTGCTCATAAAAAGAGGAAACGTTCCCCCTCTCCTTCTCCGACACCTGACCCCAAGAAAAAGAATACCAAGAAAGGGTGAGGCACTTCCCTTGTTTCTCAACATTGTTTCTTTAAAATTGGGCATGTTAAGTTTTGTATCCTTCCTGCATGTATCTAGTGGGCAAAATGTGGAAAGGTATGGCAGCATTTCTATCTGCCAGGCTCCTGGACCATGGCTCATTTAATGGAAGGAATGACATTTTATTTGTTGTTAATAAAACAGATTAGGCATGTTGCAGACTGAGAGTCATACAGCTTGGAAACCGGCCTTTTATCCCAACTTGCCCAAGATGCTCCATCTAAACTAGTCCCACCTGCCTGTGTTTGGCTAAATTCTTCTAAACCTTTACCATCCTGTCCACATTTCTTTAAAATGTTGTGATAGTACATGCCTCAGCTATTCCCTCTGGCAACATACGCCCACCACCATATGTGTGAAAATGTTGCCCTTCAGGTTCCTATTAAATCGTTCACCTCTCACCTTAAACCTTTGTACTCTGGTTCTTGATTCCCCTACTCTGGGTAAAGGACTCTGTATTTACACTATCTATTCCTCTCGATCTTATACACCTCTAAAAGATCACCTCTCATCCTCCTGTGCTCCAAGGACTAACATCCTAGCTTGCCCAATCTCTCCCTAATGCTTATGCCCTTGAGTCCTGACAACATCCTTGTAAATCTACTCTGTACCCTTTCTAGCTTAACAGGCCGGAACACCCTATGACGGGGTGACCAAAACGGAACACAATACTCTAAATGTGACCTAACCAATGTCTTGTACAACTTACATTACTCAAAAGTTTACTAAGTTATGAATCACTTGAGCAATGCCATGTAATAACTACAAGTCTATGTCCTAGTTGCAATTGCCTCTTTTACATTACAATTGGAAGGCTGTATTAAATCAATAGCTTTGGGACCTGGGAGAATTAGGACATTTGAAGAAGTGTCAAGTTTTCATTCTGTGTAATGTTCTGAAAAAGATGTCTAAATCTGTCCAACCTTGCTACCCTGAGTTGCTGAAGAGGTAATTGCTGTCTTTGTATGTTATGCCTATTCTTAAAGATTACAGCAGCCTAAAGCATGGTATGTACGAAGAAAATAAGGATGTTCAATTATTATAATAGACTGCATGGAGTGAGTCTATTATAATAATTAAGGTCTCTTCAAAACAAAAAAAAATATTTTGAAAAGTGAAAGGAGTAATTAATATATTACTGGGAAAGTGTTGCGTTCAGGTTATTAATACACTGAAACAAGGAAAGGACATATGCATCCAGCACACACCCATTGCTTCTTTCCAGAGATGCTGCCTGTCCCACTGAGTTACTCCAGCATTTTGTGTCTACCTTCAATTTAAAGCAGCATTTGCAGTTCTTTCCTACACATGTCTGAGTATACCTACACTGTGTACATCACCTTCTCCCATCACAAGTCATTATTTAGTTAAAATGGAAAACCATGTAACCATGTTTTGGCAAAAATTCTTGTCCTTCAAACAACAGGTGCTTGGTCATCATTCACCATGCAATCCCCATTCATTATGTCCGTGTACCTGACAACAAAGAGAAAATATAGTTAGAGTAGCAATTCATAAACCTATAAGTAAGAGGAATTCTTTCCTGAAAGCTCGGGTACGACTGTGACAACAAGATAAGGAACCCTTTTAAGGAACATTGTATTATTCTTCCTCCCAAAATGTACCACCATGCAGAAATTGAATGATGTTGGTTGTCAAAATTATTTAACAGGCAGTAAAAATACAAGACAAACATTATGAGTGGTAAGAAATATGGGAACTAACTAAATTTCTCAAAATATTTTTGCAGGAGTGAGATCCTTTTGGTCACCATTTTGCTTTGCTACTAACCAGATGATATTTTAAATAAGATTTATATTACCACAAACACACAAAAAAATCTCAAGCAAATCTAAAATGACTCAAGATTCTCAATTCTCTTGGAAATTAGACCATTTGGAGGCATGCCTCTTCTGAAGAACTTATGGCTTGGTTTTGCTTCATTCCTGAAGTTTGCTTTGTACAAGGCTGCTTAATTTTGGGGTATTGTTGAATGTACAATGTCTGCTCACTCAAGAAAATTGAGTTCTCAACTGTTTTAGGTTTGGATTTACTATTACAAACAGATCACATATACTATACATAAAAACAATCAGGGCAAATTCAAGTACAATAGGTAGAGCACAGGGGAAGTGCAATTACTGGACAGCTACAAACCTAAAAGTGAACACTTTAATCATCTTTCTGTTTACAGATTTGGTAACAGGAATGGAATGCATATTGAAATATCAAGCCCAATTATTACTGCCAATAAACCCAATTTTATTCTCGTTATTTTGTTCCCTGGGTTGCTTATTCATTTTATGCATAATTAAAATTTGCAGTTCCATATGTTTTCACATCAAAACAGAAACTTGACAAACATAGTTTCCATCATCCACTTCATTGATGATAAAGGAGGGATGATTTTCCATTTTTTTTTTTTTCTGTCCCATGCCATTCATGCCAGCTCACTCCATCCTTTGTTGTACCCTTTTCCAGTGTTATTCCATCTGTCTATCTCTTCCACTTTGAGGTTTTCTTTGAGTATCTTTGAGTGCTGTTTTTTATTCCCTCAACATCTTTCTCCTGATGTCTGTCTGTCTTTCTTATTCTGCCTCGCTGTGCACCAAAACAGTCATCCTCCCTCCCTTCTCCCCATCCCTCCCTCCACGCCTTCTCTCTCTCCCTCCTCCCCTCCCTCCACTCCTCCCCTCCCTCTCTTTCCAACTACTTTGCTCGGTTTTTGTTGTCACTGAGGCTCATTTATTCTTCCGCATGGCCCCACTTTCGCCTAGATCAATTCTAAGACTTGATGAGAGCTGATGTATTCAGCTGAAAGGAACATTTTTATAGTGAAGCTAAAATGAAGAGTGGAATAGCATTCGAGGATAGGGAAATAACTTTGATATTTTTGCTTTGTAAGTTCAGCTGAACCCATGCCAATCAAATTCAAAGTGAAGAAATTGTGTTCTTGAAGGCAAAAAAGGTCCAGTATGTTTGAGGCAAACGAGCAAAAGATTACTATTAAAGAGGAAAATGCTGAAAATCCTCTGATGGGCAAGCCACATCTATGGAGAGAGAAGCAGTTAATATTTTAGATTGGCATAGGATAAACCAAACAATAGATGGGGTGACTGCCTTGTAAAACGTCTCCATTTGGTCTTCAAGAGTGACCCTTAGCTTCTATTTGCCTGTCACTGTAATTCTCCATCCAACTCTCACTTCACCTTCAGACATGGACACTGTTGCAATGAATCTTAACTTGATCTCAAAGGACAATATCTCGTCTATGTTCAGGCATATTGGAACTTAATATTGAATTCAACTATTTCCGATAACCATCTTTTCAATTCTGAATCAGAACTGGCCAATTCTGTTTCTGTCTATACTGATGCTGCCTGGCATGCTGAGTATTTTCCAGCATTTTCTTCTTTTACTTTCAGATTTTCAGCATCTGCAGTCTCGCTTTTGCTTTTTGATTGTGCAATTACCTCTTTTCTGGTTTAAAGTGGAAAATTCTGTGTACCTCACTCACACCGCAGCATTTCCTTGAAGCTAGGAGGGCGACAGTTTTGTCCAATTGTATGAACTATTAAGCCCAGGCTTTGAAATGGGCTGGTGCCATGTAAAATAAATGCTCAAACAAAAGCAAATGGATTTCAAGGTGAAGTATGTTATTTTTCCCAATGCTTAAATTTTGTTAAAAATCTTGCATTCAAAATTTCAATGCTGTTCATAAAATGGCAGTCAAAAGACCTTAAATTGTTTTAATATGCTTTATAGCCCTCCTTTTTGAGAATTTAACCTGGCTGAATGCCGGTGAATGAACATGAAATGACACATACCTGCAGAAAAAAATGTTGAGGTGGTTCAAAGTTACATGTCACCAATTAGCTGGAAGAAATTTCATGGACATATTTTGTGACATCAAATCAAAAGGATAAATAAATGTATATGACAACATGTGATGGGGGGAAAAAATGTTGCAGGAAGTTTCCAGTTTGTAAGATTTTGAACACATACAAGCAAATCTATCATCTTATTACTCTTGAGTGAATCAAGGATTTTGTAAGAGTAAAAATGTTAAACCCTACTGTTAGGGTTGTGATTTACCACATTGGGTGAATCACTGTGAGGGAGACAGAGTTCTGGGAGTATTGAGGTGGACGTCCCTGAAGCAGACAATTATTTTTGTATAATTTAGCAGCTGCTTGGAATAAAGGCAGACTAAATGAAGTGGGGAGTAGTATACAGCACAAAAGAGCGTATAATAGAGGCTGTGCTTCCAGGCACGGAGGGTATGTGCTCTAAAATGTTTGGCACCAGCAAGCAGGTCAGTCAGTGGGAGAACATATATATAAATAGCCAATTGGGGTGTGGTCAGGGGAAGAGAAAAAAAAAAGTCATTTTGAAAGCTGAGAAAGTGTTTGCCAAAACGCTAAGAGCAGGGCGTAGGACCAAGTTTTTTAGTTGGGATTGGCAAGAAACGTTTGTAAATGTACTAACTATAATAATAACATCGACATGAATCATCTTTTAAATTATCAGTTGATTCCCACCTTGGGTTGTGAGGGCAGCGGAACAGTGGTAAAATCTCAATCAAGTTGGATAAGACTGAAGTAAAAATGGGCAAAATGATACCACTGACATCAGCTAATGGTAGGAGGCCTGCAATTGCAACATCACAAATACACTCTGACGTAGGATTTTCCTATTCTAACGTTTATGCAAAATGTACTTCCATTGTAAACTAACATTTTTGCTTGTTTGTCATATCAAAACCATGAGACGCCTTTAGTATCAACACCTTAAAAGTGTATAATAAAAACATCTTAATTGGAGGAAACAATCTTAAATTGTCTTAAATTTTTCACTGAAAAATTCAAAAAGATCTGAATGAAGAATCAACAGCCGTTGCAAATGTAGCATCGTTGTCATTTTTTCCTCATGTTATCATTCGCCAGTGACATAATATAGAGCTGGCTAATGAAACTTGTTAAATTTTGTCACACTTTTCAACTGACATCTTGCTCTTAAACCAGTCCACATTGTATAGTTCTTGAGATAAACCACGGGATGTGTTAAAAAATTTCAGGAGTTTTGGTAGAAGAGAGGTGACGCAGGTAGTCAGGGTGGTGAAGGTGTTTGGTACACTTGCCTTCATCGTCAAGATATTGAATATAAGAGTTGGGATGTTGTGTTACAACTATACAAATGATTGGAGAGACAACACTGGAGTACTGTGTGTAGTTCTGGTTGCCCAGCTATAGGAAGGACCTTATGAAGTTTTAGTTTAATTTGGTTTAGTTTATTATTGTCACCTGTACCGACGTACAATGAAAAGCTTTTTGTTATGTGCTATCCAGTCAAGAAAAGACTATGCATAATTATAATCAAGTCGTCCCCAGTACACAGATAAAGGGTACAACATTTAGTGTAAGATAAAGTCCGATAACAGTTAATATATAGGACATATACAGGAAGAGATGTATTAGCAGAGCCATCTCCATCATCAAAGACACATACCACCCATCGCATCACATATTCTCCATCCTGCCATCTGGGAAGAGGTACAGGAGCATCAGCTGCAAAACCAGCAGGATGCTCCTCAGCTTCTTCCCGCAGGCAATTAGACTGATAATTATCTGATAGACTGATAAGACGGAAAATGTAGGGTAGCTATTGAAACTATGAGATTCAAAGAGGAGGAAGTACTGACACTTTTGAAAAATATAAAAGTGGATAAGTCTCCAGGTCCTGACAGGATATTCCCTAGGACATTGAGGGAAGTTAGTGTAGAAATAGCAGGAGCTATGACAGAAATATTTCAATTGTCATTAGAAACGGGAATAGTGCCGGAGGATTGGCGTACTGCGCGTGTTGTTCTATTGTTTAAAAAGGGTTCAAAGAATAAACCTAGCAATTATAGACCTATTAGTTTGACGTCAGTGGTGGGCAAATTAATGGAAAGGATACTTAGAGATAATATATATAAGCATCTGGATAAACAGGGTCTGATGAGGAACAGTCAACATGGATTTGTGCCTGGAAGGTCATGTTTGACAAACCTTCTTGAATTTTTTGACGCGGTAACTAGGGAAATTGATGAGGGTAAAGCAGTGGATGTTGTCTATATGGATTTCAGTAAGGCCTTTGACAAGGTTCCCCATGGAAGGTTGGTTAAGAAGGTTCAATCTTTGGGTGTTAATGGCGGAGTAGCAAGATGGCTTCAACAGTGGCTGAATGGGAGATGTCAGAGAGTAATGGTGGATGGCTGTTTGTCAGGTTGGAAGCCGGTGACCAGTGGGGTGCCTCAGGGATCTGTGTTGGGTCCACTGTTGTTTGTCATGTACATCAATGATCTGGATGATGGGGTGGAAAATTGGATAAGTAAATATGCAGATGATACTAAGATAGGTGGTGTTGTGGATAATGAAATAGATTTTCAAAGTCTACAGAGAGATTTGGGCCATTTGGAAAAGTGGGCTGAAAGATGGCAGATGGAGTTTAATGCTGTTAAGTGTGAAGTGCTACATCTTGGCAGGACAAATCAAAATAGGACGTACATGGTAAATGGTAGGGAATTGAGGAATGCTGTGGAACAGAGGGATCTAGGAATAACTGTGCATAGTTCCCTGAAGGTGGAATCGCATGTAGATAGGGTGGTAAAGAAAGCCTTTGGTGTGCTGGCCTTTATAAATCAGAGCATTGAATATAGGAGTAGGGAAGTAATGTTAAAATTGTACAAGGCATTGGTAAGACCAATTCTGGAGTATGGTGTACAATTTTGGTCACCTAATTATAGGAAGGATGTCAACAAAATAGAGAGAGTACAGAGGAGATTTATTAGAATGTTGCCAGGGTTCCAGCAACTATGTTACAGAGAAAAGTTGAACAAGTTAGGTCTTTATTCTTTGGAGCGCAGAAGGTTAAGGGGGACTTGATTGAGGTCTTTAAAATGATGAAAGGGATAGACAGAGTTGACGTGGATACGTTTTTCCCATTGAGGGTAGGGAAGATTCAAACAAGAGGGCATGACATGAGAATTAAGGGACAGAAGTTTAGGGGTAACGTGAGGGGGAACTTCTTTACTCAGAGGGTGGTGGCTGTGTGGAATGAGCTTCCAGCAGAAGTGGTGGAGGCAGGATCGATTTTAACATTTAAAAGTAAAGTGGATAGGTATATGGACGTGAAGGGAATGGAGGGGTATGGTCTGAGTGCAGGTAGATGGGACTAGGGGAAAACAAATTGGTCGGCACGGACTGGAAGGGCCGAGAGGGCCTGTTTCCGTGCTGTAATTGTTATATGGTTATATGGTTAAACCATGCTATAATGCATCCCGATAAAATGCTTTCTATGGCACATCTGTGGAAGTTGGTAAATGTTGTTGTGGACATGTCGAACTTCCTAAGCCTTCTAAGGAAGTAGAGAAGTTGGTGTGCTTTCTTGGCCAACGCTTCGATGTGGCTGGTCCGGGACAAATTGCTGGTGATATTTATTCCTGATAACTTTGAAGCTTTCGGCAATCTCCACTTCGGCTCCATCAATGTATACCAGGCTGTGTTTACCGCTTCCTTTCCTGAAGTCGGTCAACAGCTCCTTTCTCTTGCTGATGTTGAGGGAGAGGTTGGACTGTTATTTGGCTGCACAGCCACGAGTGTATAGGGAGTATAGTAGCGGGCTGAGAATGCATCCTGCGGAAGATCAGTGTTGAGGATTAGTGTAGAGGATGGTTTGTCACCTATCCTCACTGATTGTGGTCTCGTCATTAGGGAGATGCTGGCCTTGAGTTTTAAAAATATGCTGTATAGGCTGGTACTGTTTTCACTGGAATATTGGAGGTTGAGAGTTGACTTTAAATAAAGTGGTGTGGATAAAGTGGATGGTCACAGGCATTTACCCAGGATAGGGGGTTTAAAACTAGAAGGTGTAGGTTTGAAATAAGATGGGAAAGATTTTAAAAAGGTAATGATGGGCAACTTTTTCACACTGGATGGTGGATATATACAGTGGCTTGCAAAAGTTTTCATACCCCTTGAACTTTTCCACATTTTGGGGTACGTGACAAAATGTGGAAAAGTTCAAGGGGTATGAATACTTTTGCAAGCCACTGTAGAATCGGAGAAAGCTGCACAGGGCAGTACGATGGTTACATGTGAAAGGCACAACTGGAAAGGAACCCCTGAGAGAGTGATCATAATATGATGGAAATCAACCTGCAGTTTGTCATGTCAGCGCTGCTAATGTATTCACAGCATCCATTCTCAGGCATGCTGTTTCCAGGTAGTATTGGCAGCACTCATGATGCTCATTAGACAATCATACAGAAAGAACAAACAAGGTGACTAGGGGATACAATTAGAGTTTTAACATGTAGTGAAAATCATATTTCATGCTCCCAGCCTGTTAGTTGCTCATCGGCCCATTCTTTGGAAAGTGAACAAAGATGTCACACACGTGACCAGATGTCATCACAAAGTGATACATTGAAAAATTATTGTAAGAGATTAATCTTATTCATTACTATTTTCCCACCTACAGAACTATAATGCATGTCTGCTAATGATACAAACATTCTAGCTTTTTAAAATTCAGTTTGTAAAAAGCTTCTGTGTGGTGTCACACACGTGACCAGTCATTTGACCTCTCACACTAAACAAACATTGTCAGCATAAAAACATATTAAAATTTCACTTGTTAAACCGAAATAAAAATATGACTCATATAGGTAGACAAAAGTGCTGGAGAAACTCAGCGGGAGCAGCGGTATCTATGGAGCGAAGGAGTGAATCATATATGCAGTACAAAACAATGTACCTTTTAATGCTTTCAGATTTAGAAGAGATGTATTCCACAATTTTTCATCTTTCTGGTCACACACGTGACGAAGAATGGGCCATTACAGCTTATGACGCAATATGTTGACGGCAAACAATACAATCCCTTTATAAGTGGGAAGGGAGATCAGCATCAATTTTTTGCCGAAGGCTTGGAATACTTTGAAAACTGCAGTAATTTATGTAATGCCTTGCAATCTAAACTGATGTGCGCAAAACAGACAGGGTGGGGCGGGTGTACCAATCACAGCCAGTCGCTAAAGCAAGCCGCTAGCTCAGCTTTTCGAAGTTGGACATCAAAGCAGGTCGCATGGTGCAGCAGCAACCGACAGTTCAAGTCTTGAAATCCGGCGCAATGATTGACCTTGCAGCTTTTTCCTTTGTTGAATGGGTGATTTCATTTCAGGAGCACATCCATGAGATTGCACATGGTAAAACAGTCAGCCTATTTGCATGATTTTAATATCAATAGTGTTTCTGCCAAGATTGAAAATTCTTAAGAAACTATTGCAGGAGACAATAGGGTTCAATTCAAATATTATGTCGGTCCAAAAACTGAATTCCTGCATATGCTGAATCCCAAAATATTTTGCTTTTTTTTAAACGTTGAGAGTATTTTTATTCACATGTTGTGAACCTGAGCACTTTGTCAGCTATCAGCAGATTTGTTTCAAATTTAACAGAGCACTTTCTTCTCTTGTGTGTCTGCTCCTCTCTCATACTCTCTTCCCAGGCACATTGTTTCCTTTCTTGCTTTTTCAGTTCCCCCTCCTCTCTCGCTCATTCTCTTTGTTTTACTTTCTCCCTCTCTCTCCCCCTTCCTCTCTTGTGTTCTGAATTTCTCTCATTAAAACAATTCAACTACAGAAAATGTCTTGGTGGCAAAGGCAGGCCACTACAGTTGATCACAATTTCAGATAAAGGGTTGAAAATAATGATTTTTGAGGAATCGCAAAGTCACATTTAAAAAGCAACAAAAACTCTCCTTACCCATAATATCAAGTGGGTCATCATAGAATATCAAGGAATATAAAATTTGGGATGATTTAGGTTTTCCTTTCTGAGTTTATATTTGTATTTGAAACTGAAAAGTGTTGCCAAAAAGTATTGCTTTATCCTTGCTGCAAACCCAAATAATAGTTCAGGTCTTGGTGCATTCATGTTATTGTTTTTCCATTATTTATTTTAGATGCGCATAAATAGAAGAAAAAATACTACTGTATCTGCTTTTACTATTTCTAATGCATGGCAAAATATCTAAGCACTAGGCAGTAGAAACATATCAATGCTACACTTGCATGGAGCCCAATAATCTTTGGGAGGGAAGGCACGCTGAGGGGGAAAATGCAAATGCAGGAAAATTCCAATACTTAAGCTTCGGGTTTTTGAAAGAGATGGGTCTATGGCGACAACACTTTTTGAAACGATTGAACTAGGAGGTTGTGGGTAACTTTCTGGGTAAGTTGAAAACTATCCTTGTGTTTGTGATACTTCAGATCTTTGGGTTACCAGGAAACAAGATGGTGACCAAACATAATATGCCAAGGCTCCATTTGCTGTGGTGTTTCTAGTTCCATTTGTGGTAACATGCATCTCTCGTATGTTATTTGCGTCTCTGCTTACCACCTAGTCTTTCATAGGAATTATGTACAAATGTTGCTGCCATTTAATCTATTTTTAAGAATGAATATTTAAGTGAATTAGATGCTCATTTGAAATATACATGTGTGCGATGCTTTCAATTTATAAGGATGCATCCCAGAGTTATACAGTTAGATTCCAAGAGTGACCTTTTTGCCCTGGGCCTCCTCCATTACCAGAGTGAGGCCACATGCTAACTGGAGGAATTGCACCTCGTATTCTGCTGGATAGCTTACAAACCAATCATATGAACGGTGAATTCTCAAATTTTAGGTAATCTCGCAATTTCCACCCCCTCTCCCCTTTGCCTCACCTGGACACGCAGCTATTTTTCCACCTTCCCCTCCTCCTAGATTCTTTCCTCTGCCGTCACAATTCGCAACTCTTCAACTCCTCTGTCTCACACCTTCTGCTTTAATCTATTGTAAAAGTTCACTTAAAAAGATAGACAAAGTACAAATTCTTAAGACCATACAAAGCTTTAATTTAACGTCTGACGTGTGTGGACCTCGAGACCCACAGGCAACAGTTTTACGTCTGAATCTGCAGCAGCACACACAAAGAAATACCCAGAAAACCCAAGCTTATATACGTACAGACATAAAACCAATTGCATGATGTAATGTACAAAAACCATCATCCATCTCCAAATATGGAGTTGTTTTTCACTCTTTGCCAAAACCAGTCATCCCAATGGCATCCTCTGGCCCCTTCTTATCTGATTAACCTCTTCAACTTACATTAAAAAACTTTGTAAGAGAGCTGTGAACTATTCAACTTAAGTTTAAAAAAAACCCTTGTCATGATGGGAGTTGTCCAAATCCCATCATGCATTTCAATTGGCTTTTTACAACAGGAAAGCTTAAATATGACAACAATCAATTAATAACTAACTCTTTCACTATGTCCTTTGTTTCAACCATCTGCCCATCGAAATCCCCCGTCGCCTGTGTCTACCTATCACCTGCCACACTTTGTCCTGCCTCTCCACTCTCTGAGCTTTCTCTCTCCTCCCCAACCCCCATCACTGTAAATCAGTCTGAAGAAGGGTCCCGATCAGAAATGTCACCTGCCCATGTTCTCTAGAGATCCTGCTTGACCCGCTAAGTTACTCCAGTATTTTGTGCCGCCTTCTGCCCATGTTGTGCATAAGAACTCGTATGTCATTCCATGGCTCAACTATCTGTTTATAGTTTACAATAATTACAACCTCAAGTCCTCAGCCACTTTAATCTCAAATGTAATTAGGTTACTTCCACCACCATTTAGACAGAGCTCCAGATCCCCACTACTCATTGGGATAAATATCTATTTCCATAATTCTCCTCTAATCTTTTGACCAAGTGCAAATCTATATCCGCTGTTCTTAACCTTACCGCAAAGGGAATTGTCCTTTCCTTCCACCCTTTATAAATCTCTTGTAATTTTATATAGCTCAAGTAAATCTCTATCATAAACCACACCAACTTCACCAACCTCTCCTCATATCCTGGCTACATTCATGTAAATCTCCACTGTGGCCTCCGTCACTATTACGTCCTACCTGTAATATGGTGGACAGAATTGAACACAACACTCAAGCTATGGCTTAACTTATGTTCTTTAAGATCCTTCATGATCTCCCTACTCCTGTAATCTATACATCAGACAATAAAGGCAAGTATCTAGTGTGCCTTCTTGGCATCTTATTTACAGTTTAATAAAGCAAATCTATCGAAAACCATTCTGAGATTCTTCCATGTGATTCTTCCAATGCGTTTTTCCATGGGAAGGAGTCCTCGCCCCCCCAATGATGACCCCTTCTCCCGTCTCCAACAGACCCCTCCCCCCCCCCCCATGGCCATCTACCGGCTTTAGACCTTTTTATTTTAAACTGCTGGCGGAACATCAACCGCCTCAACTTCTCCACTCCCCTGTCTCACTCTAACCTCTCCCTCCCTGAATGTACAGCCCTCCACTCACTCTGCAACAACCCAGACTGGGTGATGAAACCTGCCGACAGGGCAGGTGCCGTGGTAGTCAGGCGTGCTGATCTCTACAAGGCTGAGGCCAGGCGCCAACTCTCAGACACCTCCTCCTACTTATCCTTGGACCATGACCCCACAGACGAGCACCAGGCCACTATCTCTAGCACTATCACTGACTTCATCACTTCCGGCTCCCTGCCCTCCCAGGCCTCCAACCTCATCGTTCCCCAGCCCCGCACGGTTCTACCTTCTCCCCAAAATCCACAAACTTGACTGTCCTGGCAGAACCATTGTTTTTGCCTGTTCGTGTCCCACCAAACTTATTTCCATATACCTCGACCCCATCCTATCCCCCCTGGTTAAATCCCTCCCTACCTATGTTCAAGACACCACACATGCTCTTCGTTTACTCCATGACTTCCGTTTTCCAGGCCCCCATTCCCTCATCTTCACAATGGATGTCCAGTCACTCTACACCTCCATCCCCCACCAGGAGGGTCTTAAAGCCCTCCGTTTCTTCCTCAACCGCAGAACCAAACAATCCCCGTCTACTGATACTCTCCTCCGCCTAGAGGAGCTGGTTCTTACCCATAACAACTTTTCGTTTGACTCCTCCCATTTCCTCCAAATACAAGGCGTAGCTATTGGCATGCGCATGGGCCCAAGCAATGCCTGCCTCTTTGTAGGGTACGTCAAACAATCCTTGTTCGAGTCGTACCAGGGCCCTAACCCCAAACTCTACCTCCGCTACATCGACGACTGCATTGGTGCTACCTCCTGCACCAACACACAACTCACTGACTTCATCCATTTCCCCACTAACTTCCATCCGGCACTCAAATACACCTGGACCATTTCCGACACTTCCCTGCCATTTCTAGACCTCACTATCTCCATCGCAGCTGATGGACTACTGACTGACATCCACTATAAACCCACTGACTCCCATGGCTATCTGGACTACACTTCTTCCCACCCTGCTTCCTGTAAGGACTCTATCCCCTACTCCCAATTCCTCCGTCTATGCCTCATCTGCACCCAGGATGTGGTATTCCACACCAGGGCATCGGAGATGTCCTCATTCTTCAGGGAACGGGGGTTCCCCTCTTCTACTATATATGAGGCTCTCACCAGGGTCTCTTCTATACCCCGTAACTCTGCTCTCACTCCCAATCCCCCCACTCGTAACAAGGGCAGAGTCCCCCTTGTCCTCACCTTCCACCCTACCAGCCGTCACATACAACAAATAATCCTCCAACATTTTCGCCACCTCCAACGGGATCCCACCACTGGCCACATCTTCCCATCTCCTCCCCTGTCTGCTTTCCACAGAGACCACTCCCTCCGTAACTCAATTTGTCCCTTCCAATCCAAACCACCCATTCTCCTGGCACTTTCCCTTGCAACCTCAGGAAATGCTACACTTGTCGCTTTACCTCCCCCCTTGACTCCATTCAAGGACCCAAGCAGTCTTACCAGGTACGGCAGAGGTTCACCTGCGCCTCCTCTAACCTCATCTATTGCATCCACTGCTCTAGGTGTCAGGTGCTCTACATCGGTGAGACCAAGCATAGGCTTGGCGATCGTTTCGCCGAACACCTCCGCTCGGTTCGCAATAACCAACCCGATCTCCCGGTGGCTCAGCACTTCAACTCCCCCTCCCATTCCGAATCCGACCTTTCTGTACTGGGCCTCCACCACGGCCAGAGTGAACTAAGCACCCCTTCCGAATCAATACATGTGTGCCCTAAATCCATCCTGTACCATTAATATCACTGTACTCTCAGTCCCTCTATTATGTTAACATATTCTCAATGAGGTTAGATTGTGTTTAATTTATCTCTTTGCTCTGGTTGAGTCAATTCCAATCAATGTGGAAAATTTGAAAATTAATTTACAATGGGCAATTGCCATTATTTACTGTGCTAATTAACCATTATCTTTCTGTTAAGCACTGTAAAATGTAGAAACATAGAAACATAGAAATTAGGTGCAGGAGTAGGCCATTCAGCCCTTCGAGCCTGTAATGCTTAAATATAGCCAATGAACTGGCCTCAACTACCCTCTGTGGCAGAGAGTTGACTCACCACTCTCTGTGTGAAGAAAGTCTTTCTCATCTCGGTCTTAAAGGATTTCCCCCTTATCCTTAAGCTGTGACCCCTTGTCCTGGAGTTCCCCAACATCGGGAACAATCTTCCTGCATTTAGCCTGTCCAACCCCTTAAGAATTTTGTAAGTTTCTATAAGATCCCCTCTTAATCTCCTAAATTCCAGAGAGTATAAACCGAGTCTATCCAGTCTTTCTTCATAAGACAGTCCTGACTCCCAGGAATCAGTCTGGTGAACCTTCTCTGCACTCCCTCTATGGCAATAATGTCCTTCCTCAGATTTGGAGACCAAAACTGCACGCAATACTCCAGGTGTGGTCTCACCAAGACCCTGTACAACTGAAGTAGAACCTCCCTGCTCCTGTACTCAAATCCAATCCACATGCATACTAACTGTTCTTCTGTTAGATTCATTTTGTAAGAGTTATAATTGCAAGAACAGATGGATACATCTGGTGTCTGGCAAAGTTTATTTTGTTGTTTTAAAATACATCAATAGAGTCTATTATCATTATTTTCCTTCAAATTATTTTAGCTGTCCAATAAACATTGGAAGGTTTTACTGCGCCACCTTTCTCACTTTTGTAGCATGGAAAAGGGACAATAAATTGCAATGTTAAATGCAAAAAGTAACTATTCTGCAGTTGCACTTGGTCTCTAAAATACAGTATTTCCCTTAGATCATTAAGCCCTTTTGATTGTGCAGAAACCTTTGTTATTAATTGCTTTACCATTAAGTAGATATATTGTGAACTGTCGTTCATTGAATTTGATTTGCTTTTGTTTCCGATGGAATTAGAAATTGGACTTAGCATTTTTCAAATACATATACTAGTTCACCCATATACTCTATATAAATATATGCTTCAAATACATTTTCTTTCTAATCTATTTCCAAATTTAGTTAACTAATTAACCCAAAACTCCTCCACCAACATGTTATTAGTTTTATAATAAAAACGGAAAATGTTAGATGTTAGCCATCCAGGACATCAGAACAGTCCTGATGAAAGATTGGCTATATTTCCTAAGTAAGTAAGTTTAAGTAAGTAAGTTTATTGGCCAAGTATTCACATACAAGGAATTTGCCTTGGTGCTCCACCCACAAGTAACAACTTGTGGCACAAGTAATCCCCATTGGTTACAATCTATGATTCCTTAACCCTTCTGATGCTTTCTAATTTCTTTGTTACTACGATATACTCTCTTTTGAACCTCATCTGTAGAACTAAACCTTCGGATGCATTTCCTACCCTCTCAGTTCCAACTCTTGAACCTGTCTATCACCATGTTTCTTAGTTGCCAACAATATCACTAGTATTAGCATTTAGGAATCCCTCTAACTTGCTGCTTCACTTCTGTATAAAAAATTAAACCTGACATTTAAATACATTATGGAGACACAAGAGACTACAGACAAAAAAAATGCCGCTGGAGGGGCTCAACGGGTCAAGCAGCATCAGTGGAATCAGAACGATAGTTGACGTTTCCAGTTGAGAGCCTGCATTGAGACCCTGCACTTAAATACTTTCTGTATCTTCAGATATATTATGTTTTCCTTGCTCTTTCTGTTGTTAATTTTACATTCCGTTCAGTCTATCCCCACATTGCTCTGTGTACTCTCTCTGCCAATACATAGGTACCAAGCCACATTACTAAACTATATTTTTGTCCCAGAATCATCCCATTGACAGAGATATAAAACTATCCCTTGTACAACGCCAGTAAATGTGAGCTTACCAACCCCAGGATTATGTGCATTAATCTATTAAACCAAGTCTGAAAAACTATCTTTACACATTGGGCTGATTTCTAGATGTTTTGTACCCATTCCTTTGTTACATAGGGTTGGGGTTTAATGATTTCTATTTAGCTTGGACAAAAATCCCAATGGACCCAGCCTTGGAACTCCATGCCAAGTTATAGCAGGAAACTAAATGAAGTACACCCTGTCTGCAATACCATGCCAACATTTAATTTACACAAGCAGCGCAACTTTCTCAGCTCCAACTAAGTTGACTTCAAATGTCATCTACAAAGTGTATCATTTGAATTTGGAGTTGCTTCAACTTACTGAAAATTTGAATATATGGCTAAAGAACACATGCTTGATGAATTTGAAATCATTGTCATTTCCATGTGTATTCATGACAAAACTAGAATTCTGATATTTAGTTCTTTACGTTTTAAAATTAACCAAGGTTTTGAGGCACTGAGCAGAGTGCAGGGTCTACTGGTGCGGTTAGACAATGAGCTCCTCTTGTTCCATCGGCACCTTTTGCTTCTGTAGTCTATATTAACTTAATAATAACCACATTGACATAGAAACATAGAAAATAGGTGCAGGAGGAGGCCATTCGGCCCTTTGAGCCAGCACCGCCATTCATTGTGATCATGGCTGATCGTCCCCTATCAATAACCCGTGCCTGCCTTCTCCCCATATCCCTTGATTCCACTAGCCCCTAGAGCTCTATCTAACACTCTCTTAAATCCATCCAGTGATTTGGCCTCCACTGCCCTCTGTGGCAGGGAATTCCATAAATTCACAACTCTCTGGGTGAAAACATTTTTTCTCACCTCAGTCTTAAATGACCTCCCCTTTATTCAAAGACTGTGGCCCCTGGTTCTGGACTCGCCCAACATTGGGAACATTTTTCCTGCATCTAGCTTGTCCAGTCCTTTTATAATTTTATATGTTTCTATAAGATATCCCCTCATCCTTCTAAACTCCATTGAATACAAGCCTAGTCTTTTCAATCTTTCCTCATATGACAGTCCCGCCATCCCAGGGATCAATCTCGTGGGAACTTGCAAAGAACTTGGCATAACTTCACAACTGCACATCTGTATCCAAATGGCATCACAACAAAGTGACAGAATTGTTTTGTCTGATCACAAACCTGTCCTCAGATTTGTTTCAGCTGATGTTGGTCATTGGGTAATACTGCCTTACCTGTTGCCAGCAATTCCTATTGTGATTGGGAACAAAATCATCTGGATCATTACTGCATGAGATTGACTGAACATAAAATGCACAAGACTTTGACATGGTGCCTCTTGGTATCTGGAGCAATTTTGATATGATTTTCCACATTGCGTAAATGTAGCTAAACAGTGATAGAATGTGACTTCATAAAGAAAGAGTTAGAATGTTGTACTCTTGAGCGGATGACCGCATTGCACCTTGTTTTAAGACGCAGTCCTGCCACACCATATGCCAAGTCAAAGCGAGGACATCGAGAGGAGGACCAAGAGGATCTGACCAAGGACATGGATGAACCTTCTCCTGTCCCCAACGTAGAAGAGGTCACACTACCGAAAAGTGGTAATAAGTTTTTCTCGTTTAATGCTTTCTTATTGATCGATTGATTTTTTTTTCATGCTACTGTACACACTAATTCAATTGATAGTAGATAGTCACTGCTCCAAGTTTATTTTATTTGCATTGTCCTAAAAGTAAGCCACTACTTCTGAAGTCCAAGTTGGATTTAGTTCCAAATACCAAAGCTGAAAGGCTGGCATTCACTTTGAAAGCACTGCCCAAGAATCGCTCAAATTGACTTTAGGCTGTATCTCTGCTCCACTGTCCTAGAGACACAGAGTGAAGGATCATAATTGTTTATTTTCAAATTTGCACTGTAAACTTTAACAACCCAACCCTTTGTATATTGTCTTGTTACTGCTGATTTTTCACTCTGTTTTGCTGTCGTTTTCAGCTTCTTTACAGATATGTCACATTATGCATCAAACTACTGAATTTGGAAAAGTATTTCTGATTTTTTGAGTCTGCATATGCGATGAGAATATTTTTGGGGTTGCTAAAAGGATTTCCAAGGTTTTACAACCACTAACTATATTTTCCTGATCCTTGGTTGAAATGTATGCATGGCCAGTGATCCAGTGACATCCTATTTAGTCAGAAACTGCTTGTAACCAAACTAATGACCCACAGGACAATGCCAGTATCACTGAATGCAACAGGTCAAACAATGAAGCTCGGCAATTAACATCAGCAAAGAAACAAAATGCTGGCGGAATTCAGTGGGTCAGGCAGCATCTATGGAGCGAAATGGACAGACGACGTTTCAAGTTGGGGGCCCTAACAGCAGCATTATATTTAGAATCATACAGCATGGAAACAGGCCCTTCAGCCCAACGTCCCCAAGCCGAACAACACGCCCCATCTACACTAGTCCCACCTGCCTGCATTTGATTCATATCCCTCTTAACCTGTCCTATCCATGTATCAATGTTTCATAAACATTGGGATAGTACCTGCCTCAACTACCTCCTCTGGCAGCTTGTTCCATACAGCCACCACCCTTTGTCTAAAAAAGGGTTTCAAAGCTTTCTGTCTCAAGTGAGGAGTGACAGTGGAGCCTAAAGTCCATCCTTCAATTTTGATTAAGTGTACAGACATGCTTCCAATCCAGAACTTGTCTGTACATTTTTAATGAACTGTTACATGGCAACTGAATTTTTGCTTTTATTAGGTCATAACCAGGACATTAAATCAGTATTGGATTTTCCCTCGGAGCTATTGTTGTGGTTCCGGCTTTTCAGATTTTCCTGCACAGTATCCCAGTCACAGATTGGACATTCGCCCTTTCAGAGTTGCCCATTTACAGATGAGGGAAACTATTGTATGGTGCCCCAGTCACTTAATGGACAGGGTCCCAATAGGCCCCAGTCTCAATCAATTCTTCCAGGACTTAATGTATCTCAAAGGGACATAATTAGACCACAGTCCTATTTACATCCAAGCACTATTCCTCATTTGGAGCAAGGGTTTTCTCTCGTCAAATAGAGTAAAGATAAAGCCCATAAATATGATTTTTTTTGTTAATTAATCCAAAATAAAATTCAAGCAAACCTTTATCCAGAGAATGGTAAGAACATAGTCATGACTGCATTAAATCTGTATTCCAGGCAAAGAGCTAGATAAAAATATTAAGGAAAATATTTATAGATAATACGAGAATAAAATGTCAAAGTATATCATAAGAGTGGAGCCTCACACACTGGTTATTATGTATGAATCCATTCATCTATAGTAAAGAGATAAAGATTGATAAGAAGTATTCACACAGGCGAATCAAAGAAAAATGGTAAGACAAAGATTGATTATGTGTATCATTGAATGGATATAAAATGCTTTGGAATTGATCCCCAGTCGATGGCACTGAATGCATTGTGTAATAGCAACAGCAAGTTGCACTCTGCTTCAAATTCTCAGTTTTGTATAGAATTGTCTGAATCCTGGATAAACGGTTCGGCTTAATACGGACAGAAGAATATGCTTGTCCCAGCTCAGTAACTTTGATTAGGAACAGTAAAAGTAATGATTGAAGAAAGATTGGCTTCCACTGACCTGAGGCCCTGCCTGGCCACAAGTTTTGCGGGATGCTTTACGATTGTGAGTGAACAGGTAAACCAGCGACTTGCCTTCCAGAGTAACAGACAGGATAGTTCGAATGGCATCTTGAAATCTAATGGTTTGTATCTGTGGTAACTGCAACAGAGCCCTTGAATATATAGAAAGCAAACACAGTTAAGACTTTGTCTTAGTTAATGATGCTAAGACTCTCAGGTCCACTGTTTGTACTGCAATAACGACTTGCGTACCCATGAGTGAGGGATTCTGAGACCTTGTTATGGCACGGAGGTTTGTGTTTGAATAGATCTGTAGTCAATCTGAACACTCTGCCTCCAATCTGAACAGAAGTTCAGCTGGGTGGCTAGGGTGTTGCCAATCTGCCCATTCCCGCTGGTAGCAGGAGAAACTCATCAATACATTTATGTGCTCCTCCTGAAAAATGAACATGCTATTCCTCAGGCAGAAACAAGACCACCTGAGTCTGCAGTGCACAGAGCTGGTAAAAATGTAACCCTTCAAAAAAAGTAGTATAGAAGAAAGAACCTTTATAGGCAGTATAGAAGAAATAACCTTTACATGATAAAGCTACATTGAACATTAGAGAATAATGCAGAGTATCTCACTTTAAACATAGGCAATATATTGTTGGAAGAGTCTGCCATGTGAATTGTTTCACTGACCTGCTGTTTACCCATCTGCCAATCAATTCCCTCTCACCTCTATTCACCTATCACTTGCCAGGCTTTGTCCCTACTATAATCAGTCTGAATAAGGGTCCTGACCCGAAATGTCATCTGTCCATTCCTTCCATAGATGCTGCCTGACCTGCTGGTTCCACCCCACACTTTGTATTTTATTCAAGATTCCAGCTTCTGCAGTTCCTTGTGTCTCCATGCTGTTTCCTACTGCACATTGAAGATCCTGTGAAATGATTATAATAGAGAGGTTATAAGAGCGTTCACCCAAAACTCATAATAAACAAAAAAGAACCATTACCTAGTATTTATCTCATTGCTATATATTGGATCATGCAATGCGCAAAATGGCTGCTGCTTTTGCCGACAAAGGAGGCGTGACTACACTGAAAAAGTACTTAATTGTTTGTGATGTTCTGAACAAAATCATGAAAGGGACTTTATAAATGGATTATAAATTATAAATGGAAGTTGTTTAATGATATAGACACATGGCATTCTATGAAATGTTACGGTGAGTAGTTCTGCACTTTTATTCATAGTATAAAGAAAACTAATAAAAGTACATGAAAGAATAAGGAATGGAGTGAGAGTTCATACAGGTTTTTTACAAGCTTTAGAACTGCTTCTTGGTAGCATATTGTGCACATGTAATATTCATCCTCTTGTTGGTAATATTCATCGATAATTAATGAATAACTTTTTTGATGTCAATATCAGGCACGCGGAAAATCACCATTGCCATTGCTACAGCTCCGTCTCGGACATACTTTAAAATTTACCATTGCAATCCAAACATAGAACTCTTTGAGCGCGCAAAATGTCTGCTCAGCAAAGTTCTTATTGTTAACCTGGACTTCCAAAATAAAATGCATGGCTGTGCTCAGCAGGACATGTACAGCAGTTGGATTTTGAATGGATCAATTTGGGGAAAAAAATTCACCTACTTGGGCACTAAATGAAAATCAAATCAATTTACTGCTCCAGTTTCGTACTCAAACACGAACATTATTCATGTATTTGAAGAACCAATTCTCATCCCAGAGTAATAGGGGATTGCAAGCATTCTGAAAGATTTAGGCCTGTTAACCATCCTTGGAGGTTGTGCAGAGACTGAAAGAATTCTATGAAAGCAAAATAATTGCGCAAAATTATTCGCACTTGCAAAATTCATAGCCGTGACTACTTCAAAAGTATTTCATTGGATGTTGATCACAATTCACATACTTTTGTAGTGAGATGGTTCCTTTTAGGATGTTGATGTATGGATATATGCACTTGGTTCCTCGTGTAATACTCTGCCTCCCTCTGCAGTGTTTCTTTATAATAGTATTGAATGTAATGCAACACCAGCATGTCAAAATAGAGCATCTTTGACCACAGAGAACAGTGCTGTTCCTCGTCTGTCTGTCTATTTATTTATTTATTTATTTATTTATTTTATTGGATGCAATTGTACAAAAAAACTTGACAATTTTTACAGCTCTGGCACAGCTTCAATTTTAACATTTTTTCAAACAGAACATTAAATTAAAAGAGAAAAAGGAAAGAAAGAAGAAAAAAGAGGATATATATATATATATATATATATATGTTCCTGGTTTAAATAATTGTTGGAGTCTTAATTTTAGCACTGCGAACTTTGCAGTGCCAATTCTGAAAGAATGTATTGACACAATATGCTGGAGCATTTTAAAGCATTGCACACACTTGATTAATTTTAGAAACCAAAGTTGAGACCACTCCGTGAACATTAACAATTTATATAACTCCAACTTCAGTGCATCTGTTGGGTGCATCACTTGTGTAAAACTGTTCTGGAAGTTTAGAAACCAAAGGCAAAGCAGTGTGTAACCAGCTGACTTGGCTGACCCTTTATTCAACATGTTCAGGCAGGAAAGAAGCCTGAGGGAGAGTTAAACGGTCATTACAACTGTTTCATCATTACTTCCTGGCCAATTCTCAATCAAACTCTGATAGTACAGGTAGTTCTGCTATAGTGTGATAGCTGTATTCCTAACAAACCTCATTATAGAAAATTGCATTAAAAAATCAATTGTGTCAATGGAGAATATAGGGTTTGGGGCTAGAGAGTTTCAGACTCACAAAAACAAAGTTGTTTTGCCTCAGGATTTTCAACATTTTTCATAGCTATAAATTTATTTATGTTACTGCAAGCTACAAAGCACTAAGTGCAGCATGTTACAGTGTTTAATAGAGTATCGTTGCACAAGTGTCAAAGGAAGCGATCGCTTGTGAATTGCTACGGCCACATGCGGTAAAATTAGCAGCCTGTGTTCTTAAGAGACATTGGTGTCTGATTACTGCGGCACGGTTACGTGGAAACACCCTGCTTGTCAATTTCCAAAGTAACATTTAAGCGATTCCCTAGTTTCTGAATTAAATCGCATTATAACCAATTTGGCCCGCACAATTCAAATAATGCTCCCTAATTCATCAGAGGAGTGATATCAAGTTAGTGTTATGGAAACGTGCTTGACAGCAGAACTGCCTGTATGTTACACTGTTTAATAGAGTACCTTTCTGAAGAAGGGTCTCGACCCGAAACGTCGCCTATCTCCTTCGCTCCTTAGATGCTGCTGCACCCGCTGAGTTTCTCCAGCTTTTTGTGTACCTGTCAATAGAAGAGATTGCTTGTCAATTTCAATGGCTACATGCAGTTAAAGTAGCAGCTGGGTTCTTAAGAAACAATGTTGTCTGAGTACTGCAGGGAAATTACATGGAAATATTTTTTTTTCCCTAACCGGTTTCAATCCTAGACAGCTTTTTTTTCTGTTTGTCGATTTCCAAAATAACTTAAGTGCTTGTCTAGTTTCTGATCAAAATCACATTATGGCCCGCTTAATATGGATAATGTTCCCTTATTCATCGCTCGTGTTATGGAAACGCGTGTAATTGTAGAACTACCTGTATTTACAGAGCTGCACCGCCATTCAATATGATCATGGCTGATCATCCAACTCAGTATCCCGTACCTGCCTTCTCTCCATACCCTCTGATCCCCTTAGCCACAAGGGCCACATCCAACTCACTCTTAAATATAGCCAATGAACTGGCCTCAACTACCCTCTGTGGCAGAGAGTTCCAGAGACTCACCACTCTCTGTGTGAAAAAAGTCTTTCTCATCTCGGTCTTAAAGGATTTCCCCCTTATCCTTAAGCTGTGACCCCTTGTCCTGGACTTCCCCAACATCGGGAACAATCTTCCTGCATCTAGCCTGTCCAACCCCTTAAGAATTTTGTAAGTTTCTATAAGATCCCCTCTCAATCTCCTAAATTCCAGAGAGTATAAACCGAGTCTATCCAGTCTTTCTTCATAAGACAGTCCTGACATCCCAGGAATCAGTCTGGTGAACCTTCTCTGCACTCCCTCTATGGCAATAATGTCCTTCCTCAGATTTGAAGACACATTAACTACCATCTTAATTCTCTGTATCATATGCCATAAGATAGGTAACCAGTCTTTCAAATAAAACATCTGTTTGAAATACGCTGATACATATAATCCTTCCCAAAGATGTATTCAAGAGAGAGTTAGACATAGCTCTTGGGGCTAACAGAGTCAAGGGATATGGGGAGAAAGCAGGAACACGGTACTGATTTTGGATGATTATCCATGATCATATTGAATGGCAGAACAGGCTCAAAGGGACGAATGGCCTACATCTGCACATATTTGCTATGTTTAATATGCTATGAAAAGACCAAAATCACTCCACAGATAAACCATGTCTCATAATGCCCACCAGTAACACATTGAGCATTCCTCACAATGTGTCAGACAGGTTGGCAGGACTCCAAATTAGAATTCAGCGTTGTGTTCAAATGTAGATGGTTGCTTCCAGAACAGATCCAGAGAAAAAAGGCAGCTCACCACCACCATCTCAGGATAATTAGGGATGAACAATAATAAATGGTGATCTTCTGGTAATGAATAAAGAGAGTACAAAAGGAATGAAGCTCATTCAGTATCTGTAATCTTGGATGAGGTTCCTTTGAAATGTGCAATGTTCATTTGTGTTATCTGCTGTGTGATCATCTCATAGAATGGTCTTTGTGAATGTTTATAATTGGTAGTGTTTGTAATGTAAAATTTTGTCTTTTAGTGAATACAAAGAAAGATTCTGAATCGGCTCCAGTGAAAGGTGGAACTATGACTGATCTAGGTAAGGAATAATATGTGTGTATTTATCCATACCTCTCCCTCTCCACCTCACTATGCTTACCTCTATCTTTGTCACAATCTATTACTCACGTCCTTTTCCCGTTATATTCATACTCTCCTATTCCACCCCTTGAACCATTTCATTTAAACTGGCAACTGAAGCTTCCCAGAATGGCTGGAAGACCAAGATTTTCCCTGTCGAAGTGGGATGCAGGGGATTTGTTGCTACATCTGTGACCAGGCTATTAAAGAAAATGGGGGTGAGGGGTCGCTCCCTCCAACAAGCAATCAAATCATTATCGAATTCTGCAGAAAAAAGCAGCAATTGCATTTGGATCAAAAGGAGAGACAACACTTGGGCTGCAAGATGAAGACAGGAGGGTACAGAATTGAGGGGGGTGTAACTGGGACGCCAGGTATCACCGTTGAGCCCTCTGAAGATGTTGTAGGCTTATCAATGAAACGTCAAAGAAGGAGGGTACCCACCTGATGACCCCGATGACGTACCTACCCTACCTTTCACCACCTCAATCCCATTGCAAATAGCAAGAGTGCAACCTATTACAGGGACTGAAACATCAAGCCCTATTAGCTCTACTATTGGAAACAATATTATCCTGATATCCTGGCAAATGTTGATACCTCAATATAACTCCATATTTGGCACCCAATTGTTTTTGAGTGATTTGCTTCGTGATTTTCTAGGGATTGTGTGTATAAAATAAAAGTGCTGAATTGTTGGTCGATTTTAGTTTAAGCATGGATCAGAGTCTTACAGAGCATGCATAAATTACTAGATTGAAAATAACATACAGGCAACATTTTCCACACCTTTACTATACAACAGTAGCCACCAATTTTTTAAAACCAATCACTCTTGACAAGCAAAGCCTCATTATCCAATTGCAGGGCATTGCAACACACAGTGGCACTGCTTGCTTGGGTTTTAATCTCATGAATCTTTATGCCAAAGATAGACGCAAAATATCTGAGTAACTCAGCGGGCCAGGCATCATCTCTGGATACCAGAGACAGATTGACTGTTTTGACCCTGAAGATGGTTTATTCAGGATACTGAAATGCACCAGCCAGTATGTCTCTGGTAATGAAGATAATGTGTGCAGGGTCTCGTATTTTAGACTATTAAATGGGCGTCACAATGGATCGCGCGTTGGTGTGGACTCGGTGGGCTGGAGGGCTCGTTTCTCTATGTATCGCACTGTATCTCTAAACTAAACTAAATAAATAGATGCATAAGAAATTACCTTTTAAATCCAACTAAAATGGGTGGCATAGTTGTGCAACAGTAGTGATGCTGCCTCAGTGCCAGAGACCCGGGCTTGATCCTGACTATGGGCGCTGTCTATACGGAGTTTGCACTTTCTCCCTATGACCATGTAGGTTTTCTCCAAGCGCTCCCGATTTCCTCCCACATTCCAAAGATGTACATGTTAGTAGGTTAATTGGCTTCAGTAAAATTGTAAAATATTGTCCCAAGTGTGTAGCATGGTGTTAGTGTATGGGGAGATCGCTGAAAGGCACGGATTCGGTGGGCTGAAGGGCCTGTTTCTGCGCTGTATCTCTAAAGTCTAAAGTGTAATTAGAAATATGAACATATGAATAAACATACCATGACAAGGTGACGTAGTACAAGGAGTTGTCTTTTGAGCTACCATAGAACGTACAACACAAAAAATTCATCTGGCACAGCAGTTTATGCTCACATACGAAGTTATTGAGGAAGTTTACTTCAGAGGTAGTTAATGCAGTTGTGAATGATCTTTAAAAATGACCTTGTTTCTGGAGCAGCACTAATAGGCTGGAAGACAGAAAATGTAGCATCACTATTTAAAAAAGGTTGTTTAGAGATTGGAAACAGCCCCTTCCGCCCACAAAGTCCACGCTGGCCATCAATCACCAGCCATCAACACTGGTTCTATGCTATCCTGCTTTCTCAAAAACTCTTCACACTTTTTACAGAGGCCAATTAACTGACAAGGTAGAGTTAAAATGGGGGACCAAAGGTAACCAAATGTCAGTTGTTGGAAAAAATATGACTAGGGTGTAATATTCATGATTTGGTAACAAGGCACCTTAAAACAAAAATAGGCAGAATAGCATGGTTTAAAGAAAGAAAAATCATGTTTGTCCAATTTATTAGGAGTTTGAGGATACAGGGGTTGTACAGTTATCCATGTGAGCAAAGCTTCACTCCTCATATGTCCAAGAGGTAAACCAGTATTTTCAAATACACCTGTAATTTCAAAAGCATTTGATAAGGTGGTTATATGAGGTAAGGTTCCATTCTGTTAATGTGAACACGTTAGCAGGGATCGGAGCTGGCCCCCCATTATTCACAGTAATTAGAAACATACAGTTTGTTAATAACGCGTGTTGTGTTTCTGGGAGTTTCACAGGGATAAGTGTCCTTAGACCAGTTTATTACAGCATTTGTATTTTACTCTACTGTTGGTCAATGGATGACAAATCTTAATAGTTTAAAAATTACATCTTAATTTCTAGCATTCACTGTAGCTAAACCTGTTCAGGGAATGATTCTAGTAAGACCCCTCTAATACAACATTAGAATTGACCGATGGCTAATCTCCTGAACCTGCCAGGGGACACCAATTGACAATACTGTACTATGCCCATCAAGGAAAGAGACCCATTTACAAGGGAATGGTCTAGTGGTCCTTGTGGCAGCCTACCCAGTGTGTCATGAAATCTGTAAGGCTGACTTTGGAACATCTGTAGATCATTATACAGTTATCCATGTGTTACAAAGCCTCACAACCTCACATGTCCAACCTGTGAACCTTGTGCTCTGGCAGTCCACCTAGTCTGCGCTCTTGAAGGGTGTAGAAGATGATCTTTACTATAATGAGTACCCAACCAGGTTGTTAATCTGAAAATTGAAAACATTCAGGGGGCTAATCGATTGTTCAGTTCACTGCACAGCATAACATCATTTTCTTCCTTTCAGCCAAGATTAACAGAAGAAGGAGAGAAGCTACTTATATTTTTAATTGCATGGCATTATTTATAATACAGCTTCAAGGATTCCAAACAGATAAGCATTTTTGACATCTGCTTTCTTTTCCAGATGAGCAAGAGGATGATAGTCTGGAAACTACAGGCAAGGTAAGAGTGCTGTTCACTTATCATTCATGTGCACTCAGTCATTTCACTTGTTAGTTCTGAGGGTGTAGGTTTTCCGCCATGGTACTTTTGCTTGAAGAATCCCATCTTGAAAGATCTTACCAAAACCGCACTTTACTGAAGATATGTGGCAGGGTGCAGCATGAGCCACAGGTCACGTACTAAATTATTGAGAAAGGAAAAGTCTAAAATTGCACTGAATGATCGAGAAGAGAACCAGTGTCACCTGAGAAGATAGTTATTCCCTCTGTATAACCAGCTGGCCAAGGGCAATCCATGGCCGATTCAGTCGTGGCTATTGGACCAGTTGTGCAGTTCATACTCTGCTTGAATCCAGCTCCAGCTTCCCGGACTCCATGCCTGGTTGGGTGAGAATTAGGACCACTTCATTGTCCTGTCATACAGATTAATTTCGGTTGAGGCTAGCTTTCTCGCAACTATTTAAAAACATACAGCTACTGGGAGAGTGTGAAGCAAGCCTCTACATTAGTCTAGTCTGATGACAAGGAAAGCATCTCTGAGACTCCACCTGACCCGCTGAGTTACTCCAGCACTGTTTTTTTTACTTGCTATATTAGTATGGGCAAAAAAAAGTGCCCATGGTGTATGATTGAGTGTGCAATGGGTCCTTCATGTATACAGATAAAGAATCTAATACCTTTTAGAGGCCCCACTGCAATAATTTTGAATATTCAACCACATTGACATGCAGCCTAACACATCCTTTAAAATAACCCACAAGGCAGGTCTCTAAAATATGCTCTCTTGAAAATGGCGCTGAGACAGCAGTCCACATGTTCAGACCAAGCAGTGCACGATTGAACTAAGTTGCCCGTTGAGACGGATGCCTAGATGGGCAAGCTGAAATGGAGGGTAGGGCAGGTGGCCACAATGTTGAAATGTGTGAGCTCGTAGTATCAAAGTGACGCGAACAAAGGAGTATCCATGTTGTTCTGTTGTCTACCTCGTGGTATATGCTGACATTGTAGCTATTTTGTACCAGTGAAACTTAGTATAAGCCATGGGGAGTAATATTCTTGATAGAAGCTATGGGTGAGCCACATTGTATTATATCTGTGTTGCCCACAGAATGATACTGCTCAAAGCTTTCCCACATTATTCGGTAATAATTGGGTTGGGCAATTCTAATTTCCCAGTTGTTTTAGCTATAACTCCATTTGTGTAAAATGCTGTCGCTGATGATAATATATTTACAGTGCCCTCCATAATGTTTGGGACAAAGACCCATCATTTATATATTTGCCTCTGTGCTCCACAATTTGAGATTTGTAATAGAAAAAAATCACATGTGGTTAAAGTGCACATTGTCAGATTTTATTAAAGGCCATTTTTATACATTTTGGTTTCACCTTGTGGAAATTACAGCAGTGTTTATACATGGTCCCCCAATTACAGGGCACCATCATGTTTGGGACACATGGCTTCACAGGCATTGCTCGGGTATGTTTAATTGCCTCCTTAATGCAGGTATAAGAGAGCTCTCAGCACCTAATCTTTCCTTCAGTCTTTCCATCAACTTTGGTCCTCATGTTGATAAACAGCAATAAAAGTTTCCAAAGTTGTGCCAATGAAAGTCAAAGAAGCCATTATCAGCATGAGAAACAAGAATAAAACTGTTAGAGACATCAGCCAAACCTTAGGCTTACCAAAATCAACTGTTAGGAACATCATTAAGAAGAAAGAGAACACTGGTGAGGTTACTAATCGCAAAGGGACTGGCAGGCCAAGGAAGACCTCTGCAGCTGATGACAGAAGAATTCTCTCTATAATAAAGAAAAATCCCCAAACACCTGTCTGACAGATCAGAAACACTCTTCAGGAGTCAGGTGTGGATTTGTCAATGACCACTGTCTGCAGAAGACTTCATGAACAGAAATACAGAGGCTACACTGCAAGATGCAAACCTCTGGTTAGCTGCGAAAATAGGATGGCCAGGTGACGGATTACCAAAACGTACTTAAAAGAGCAACCACAGTTCTGGAAAAAGGTCTTGTGGACAGATGAGACGAAGATTAACTTATGGTGGCAAGAGTGATGGCAAGAGCAAATTATGAAGGAGAGAAGGAATTGCCCAAGATCCGAAGCATACCACCTCATCTGTGAATCACGGTGGTGGGGGTGTTATGACCTCTGCAGACCCACAAGACCCTATGGAGAGAAGAGGACAGTCATACTCGTTTCTAGTGACCGCCGATGATGATAATGGCTTGGGCATGTATGGCTGCGGAAGGTACTGGCTCACTTATCTTCATTGATGATACAACTGCTGATGGTAGGAGCATAATGAATTCTGAAGTATATATACACATCCCATCTGCTCAAGTTCAAACAAATGCCTCAAAACATATTGGCCAGCGGTTCATTCTACAGCAAGACAATGATCCCAAACATACTGCTAAAGCAACAAAGGAGTTTTGCAAAGTTAGAAAATGGTCAATTCTTGAGTGGTCAAGTCAATCGCCCAATCTGAACCCAATTGAGCATGCCTTTTATATGCTGAAGAGAAAACTGGGGACTAGCCCCCAAAACAAACATACGCTAAAGATGGCTGCAATACAAGCCTTGCAGAGCATCACCAGAGAAGACAGCCAGCAACTGGTGATGTCCACGAATCGGAGACTTCAAGCAGTCATTGCATGCAAAGAATATGCAACAAAATACTAAACACGACTACTTTCATTTACATGGCATTAATGTGTCCCAAACATTATGGTGCCCTGAAATGGGGAGGCTATGTATAAACACTGCTGTAATTTCTACATGGTGAAACCGAAATGTATAAAAATGGCCTTTATTAAAATCTGACAATGTGCACTTTAACCACATGTGATTTCTATTACAAATCTCAAATTGTGGAGTACAGAGGCAAATAAATAAATGATGGGTCTTTGTCCCAAACATTATGGGGGGGCACTGTATCAATGGTGTAAAAATATGTAAGAGGTGAGGACTTTGCCAACAGTGTTGAAGGTGAATTGTGCTTTCCTGCTCCAGGATGAGGAAGATGTTTCCGCTGGGAACAAAGGGGAACAGACAAAAAATCCTGAGCTGCATGAAGACAATGTTACAGAGCAGACTCACCATATCATCATACCCAGCTATGCAGCGTGGTTTGACTACAACAGGTATACCCGAGGCAGTCCGTGCTTTAACATTGTCATGTGGAGACTGGTATATGTTTAGGAAGGATCTGCAGATGCTCGTTTAAACCGAAGATCGACACAAAAAGCTGGAGCAACTCAGCTTGAAACACAAACCATCTCTGGGGAGAAGGAATGGGTGACATTTCCCAATACGCTGCTTGTCTCGCTGAGTTACTCCAGCTCGTGTCTATGACTGGTATATGTTATTGTGATGAATAATAATGTAACATGGGTGTCATGGTAAACCAGTCATTGAAAGTAGCATGCAGGTGCAGCAGGCAGTGAAGAAAGCGAATGGTATGTTAGCATTCATAGCAAAAGGATTTGAGTATAGGAGCAGGGAGGTTCTACTGCAGTTGTACAGGGTCTTGGTGAGACCACACCTGGAGTATTCCGTACAGTTTTGGTCTCCTAATCTGAGGAAAGACATTCTTGCCATAGAGGGAGTACAGAGAAGGTTCACCAGACTGATTCCTGGGATGTCAGGACTTTCATATGAAGAAAGACTGGATAGACTCGGCGTGTACTCACTAGAATTTGGAAGATTGGGGGGGGGGGGGGATCTTATAGAAGCTTACAAAATTCTTAAGGGGTTGGACAGGCTAGATGCAGGAAGATTGTTCCCAACGTTGGAGAAGTCCAGAACAAGGGGCCACAGTTTAAGGATAAGGGGGAAGTCTTTTAGGACTGAGATGAAAAAAAAAATTTTTCACACAGAGAGTGGTGAGTCTGTGGAATTCTCTGCCACAGAAGGTAGTTGAGGCCAGTTAATTGGCTATATCTAAGAGGGAGTTAGATGTGGCCCTTGTGGCTAAAGGGATCGGGGATATGGGGAGAAGGCAGGTTACAGGATACTGAAGTTGGATGATCAGCCAAGATCATATTGAATGGCGGTGCAGGCTCGAAGGGCCGAATGGCCTACTCCTCCTATTTTCTATGTTTCTTTGTAAATATATTACTTTTCTATTGGATGTTCATTTTACTGTGCATGAGATGCTATGACTAGGGGTTTCCGTGTTTCCAAGATACTGAGTTTTATAAGGACTGCAGAATGTGTTCTCTTCACATTGAATTTTAATTTGAAATATTTCCTTGGCCTGATGGAGCTAAAGACAACCTTCAGTGCTGAAGTAGATAACACTGGTAAAAGAAGTCAAATAGCCTCCTCGCAAACTACATACGTAATTCTACGATATGTACAGACTTCCTGGGTTACAAATGACCTGACTTACAGAAATCTGACTTTACGCAAATTCTCAATTTTTAAGGTATTTTTCAAGCTGCAAATATTTAACTGTCTGGAGGTATTCATTAATAGCGGAGATGCAGTGTCTATTCCATTGATTTAATTATGGGTAGTGTGAAGGTAATTATTCCAGAAATTAAAGGATAGTGTCGGCAGAACAATGCACAATAGAAAATAGTCATTTCTGACTGACAAAGAAGTCGGCTTACAGACGGTTCTCAGGAACGGAACCCATTTGTAACCCGGGGAACTACCTATATTCTTACCCAAGAATCAAGGTATTCTATCTTAAGAACGTAAGAGATAGGAGTAGGTCAGAGAGCATCAGCATTTTTCTATTCAATATTTTACACCCGGGGAAGATCAATGGGGTAGCTTTGACATAACCTGCTCAGCAGGAATCTGATGCGATGGGATCAGATAATCTGCCTGTTGTACGTCTGCCTGTTTTTACTTACTATTGAAGTGAATGGAAAACATTTCAAAATAACAGGTAGTCAATTTGTTTTTTCTGTCGGCAGATTATATTAAAATCCAGTTCCACCTCTGATCCCGCATTTCTTTTATCCTAAACGTTGCTTGACGGAGGACAAGAAAAAAAGTAGTTGTGCTAGGGGAAGG
Source organism: Okamejei kenojei (assembly GCA_035221665.1). Taxonomy (NCBI): domain Eukaryota; kingdom Metazoa; phylum Chordata; class Chondrichthyes; order Rajiformes; family Rajidae; genus Okamejei; species Okamejei kenojei. The sequence continues at coordinate 6,171,223 of CM069174.1, forward strand.
GTTAGATACTGTACTTAACCATGGGAATTTCGTATGTTTTTTTAGTTAACTTTTGAATAGGTCAAAACTACAACATTTTAGATTACCAGAGTGCAAATTTAATAATTACAGAGATAGTATTAATGCAAACTCTGGTAATCTAAAGTTGAAATGTTATTTCTCATCAGACATAAAAAGGAATCCATATAATGTAGTTTTAATCAAGGTAAGATTATCTTGCGTGCGGCAGCATCTATGGAGCGAAGGAAATAGGCAACGTTTCGGCCCGAAACGTTGCCTATTTCCTTCGCTCCATAGATGCTGCCGCACCTGCTGAGTTTCTCCAGCACTTTTGTCTACCTTCGATTCTCCAGCATCTGCAGTTGCTTCTTAAACAAGATTACCTTGGGGCTTCCTTTTAGAGTCACATCTGTATACCTCTTTGAGAAGCCTGACTGTATAAAGTGGTAGTCAACAATTGCAACAATACTTTTATTATTATTATTATTATTATTATTATTATTATTATTATTATTATTATTATTATTGCCAACAGTGTCCATGCAATTGAGCGCCGAGCTCTCCCAGAATTCTTCAATGGAAAAAATAAATCCAAAACCCCGGAGATGTGAGTATTTAGTTAATACATAAATTGTTTTCTTGAAAGTAAAAAATAATATTGGCTCAGGTTGGTTCCCAGGCCTGCAAAATATTTAAGGATTTTGAATAGTATGAGCAATGATGCATGTATAAAGTCAAATGAAGTACTGGCAGTTCACCAGTTTGTGACCACCCCATTTCAGATGGTCAACCCATGAAGCTCACAGACAGCTGCATAAAGTTAATTAGATTCTGCTGTATCTGTGTTTTTCATAATTACAGCAATGGCAAGAAATGAGCATATTCAGATATCAGATATCAGAAGTCCTCATGAACAGAAATCCAAAGTGCAGAATTGGTTCTTTGCTGAATATCATGACCGGTTATTGAAAACTTTAACCCGCATAATTCTGTTGCTTTGGAAGTTGCATCATGTCAGAGCAGATAATGTAACGTGGTACAGTGGCACAGCACTTAGTACCCCAGGCTCGATCCTGACCCTGGGAGTTCTGTGCATAGAATTTAGACATTCTCCTCGTGACCATGTTGATTTCCCTCAGTGCATCAGTTTCTTCCCACATCCCAAACATATGTTGGTGGGTTAATTGCCTACTGAGTTGATAGGCCATTTTCAGAGAGAATACATTGCGGTGAAAGGAAATGGGCGGACTGGCCTCACTTTGTGTGGTAATGTATAAGTTTGAATTGAACAAATATCATAACAGGAACATAACAATGAACACAATCCTCAGTCACAGATAATATTTCGAAGTGTTAGTTGCTTGTTCAGGATTGAGAACAAGCCAACACCAATTACCGACACCTTACATTCCACAGTAATATCATGTCAGCACAGTAAAGTGGTTCGAATCTCACATCATTAAATTCAGTGAATCTGGTAATTTGTGATCCTTCTTGATAAGAAGACTGTCAATGACCGAATGCTGCCAGATTGGTAGCTCCGACTAGTCTATTAATGTGTTACACCTGTCAACGGGCTTAAACTGGAGTTCACCTGTAATGTACTTGAAAGTCATCTTGCACGCCACTCAGTTGGAAAATAATTGCAACCAAAGCAAGAAATATAGCAATTCAAGGAAATGGCACTGCTTGGTATAGGTAGCGATGGACATTAAATACAAATGTTTTAATTTCCAAAGGACTTTCCGGCAGGATCATTGTTTCCTGCAACACCTGTCTTTCAGGTGTAAATCTCCCCCAAATGACATCAACATACAGAATGTGCCTCCTTGCTCATCTAAGAAAACAAAACGGATCTGAAAGCATGGTATTTCAAAGGCCAGCACTCGAGCTGCATTCCCCATTGGAATCTGAAACCTCGGGTGCAGCCTCAAGTGTGCTTGGACTGCATTGCATGCAGAGGTGATGTCAGGGTCACGGCCACAAGGCCATTGCAGGGTCCTGCTGCTGCTGATATCTGCCACCGTTTCAGGGTATTCTGTTCACTGCTGATTTCAGGAAGTCCCCAAACCCCACACTTCCTGGACTATTATATTCTGCACTCTGAACCCACTGTTATCTATCTCAAAAGGAAGTATTAGCATTATACCTTGGCTGAAAATGTTGTTTATTTGGGCTAATTAATAATAAACAAAGCTCAGTATGGAGAAGTACATATTGCAGCTAAATTCTAAGGGGCCTGGCGTAGTTTGGTTTATCATTGTCGTGTATACTAAGATACAGTAAAATCCTATTGTGGGATTTTCTTATGAAATAGGAGAAGGCCATTTTGTTCTAATGATTCCATGCCAACTCACAGAATAATCCCATTCCCCACTAGTTTTCTCTGTAACCTATTCTCTCATATTCCCATCAACTGCCCCCAGAGTCTACAGGGCCTGTCCGACCAGCATGCGATTGCATGCATCTAGCGCTACCAAACGTGGTCGCTTGAGGCGTACGGCTGCGCGGGGCCGGTTCCACTTCGAACCGCGGAGGCGTATGGAGTTGTGCGGGGCTGATCCCGACATCATACTCACCAATCAGCTGGGCAGGAGGCGGGCCGAGGCGCACGGCGTTGGGCGGTGACGTCATCACACAACGGCACGCCGGGCGGTGACGTCATCGCGTAACGCCACGCGCTAGGCGTACGCCGTCAAGAAGCTGCGTACGCCCTCAATGTGCCTACGGGCCGACAGGCCGTTGGCGCGCGGAATTTTTGAACAGTGCAGGATTTTCGGATGTCGGGACCAGCCCCGCACAACTCCATACGCCCCCGCCGATCAAAGTGGGACAGGCCCCGCGCGGCCGTACGCCTCAAGCGACCACATTTGGTCGCGCTAGACGCATGCAATCGCATGCTGGTCGGACAGACCCTTAATACTCATATGCTCACTAGAGGCAATTCATAGCAGCCAATTAACCTACCAATCCGTACGTCTTTGGTATGTGGGAGGAAACCAAAGTATCTGGGGAAATCCACATCATCACAGACCTGACCAATGAAGAAGTTGAGCTACATCCAGGAAGATTAGTTAATTTCCTGATGTGTGAGAGAGGAGTTCATATGGCAAGGGCTCTAGGCTTCATAACTAAATCCATACAACCTGTAGAGGACATGTTGAGGTGTTGTTGAGTGCCCTGTGCATGTTGATAGTGAAGTACTGGGACAGATGTGGTCAGTTTTATTAAGATTTTTCAATGATAATGTTATGTCAATATTAATGGTTCAACTATCTTTTTAATCCTATTCTTCCCCAGTTACCTTGCCTATCGTAATTTCATGATTGACACGTACCGTCTGAATCCACAGGAGTACCTCACGTCAACAGCATGTCGTCGGAATCTGGCAGGAGATGTCTGTGCAATAATGAGGTATGTAATAAACACAAACTGTTAACATTTACTTAAAGATCTTCATAAACCCCAGAAAGCACAACCCTAATTCTACCTCGGCAATAGAAGTCTACAGAGCACCTCTTGCACTCCAATGGACATTATCTTAGAAACATAGAAACATAGAAATTAGGTGCAGGAGCAGGCCATTCGGCCCTTCGAGCCTGCACCGCCATTCAATATGATCATGGCTGATCATCCAACTCAGTATCCCGTACCTGCCTTCTCTCCATACCCCCTGATCCCTTCAGCCACAAGGGCCACATCCAACTCCCTCTTAAATATGGCCAACAAACTGGCCTCAACTACCTTCTGTGGCAGAGAATTCCACAGATTCACCACTCTCTGTGTAAAAAACGATTTTCTCATCTCGGTCCTAAAAGACTTCCCCCTTATCCTTAAACTGTGACCCCTTGTCCTGGACTCCCCCAACATCGGGAACAATCTTCCTGCATCTAGCCTGTCCAACCCCTTAAGAATTTTGTAAGTCTCTATGAGATCACCCCTCAATCTTCTAAATTCCAGCGAGTACAAGCCAAGTCTATCCAGTCTTTCTTCATATGGAAGTCCTGCCATCCCAGGAATCAGTCTGGTGAACCTTCTCTGTACTCCCTCTATGGCAAGAATGTTTTTCCTCAGATTAGGAGACCAAAACTGCATGCAATACTCCAGGTGTGGCCTCACCAAGACCCTGTACAACTGCAGTAGAACCTCCCTGCTCTTGTACTCAAATCCTTTTGCTATGAATACCAACATACCATTCGCTCTCTTCACAGCCTGCTGCACCTGCATGCCTACTTTCAATGACTGGTGTACCATGACACCTAGGTCTCGCTGCATCTCCCCATTTCCTAATCGGTCACCATTCAAATAATAGTCTTATTGTGTATTTTTGAATAAATTATTAATTTTGGGGTTTTTTTTAACAGTGTTGTATAATTTGTGTAATTTATGTATAATTTATGTTTCTCTGTGTTGTCCAAGCCAATATCCCTTGTGATGCCACTGCAGGCACGATGTTTATTGTACCTGTACCTCACCATACTTGTGCATATGACAATAAACTCGACTTAATAGTGACTGCAAAACTAACATTTTGCTATTAAGAACCATCTTCATGTCCTACTGGTTCAGTCCAAAACTAGGGTCTTAAACTGTAGCAAAGGAAATTGTGAAGCTAAAGGGAAAGTTAGGTGTGCTTGATTGTGCAAGCCAATTGAAAGTTTGGTGGACAGTATGGCTAGGATTTTGAAGAAATAATGCATTATTTGCTTATTTGCCTCTTGCTTGAAAATATTGAAAGTCTCTGCTTTTACTGGCCTTTTGTTGACTTTCAAAGGCTGACAGCCTTCTGCGAGAAGAAAATTCACCTCATCTCGATCTTAAATGAGCAGCCCCGGGCAGCACGGTGGCCCAGCGGTAGAGTTGCTGCCTTACAGCGCTTGCAGCGCCGGGGACCCGCGTTCAATCCCGACTACGGGTGCTGTCTGTACGGAGTTTGTATGTTCTCCACGTGACCGCATGGGTCCAAGATCTTCGGTTTCCTCCCACACTCCAATGACGGACAGGTTTGTCGGTTAATTGGCTTGGTATAAATGTAAAATTGTCCCTAGTGTGTGTAGGATAGTGTTAGTGTGCAGGTATCGCTGGTCGGCGCGAACTTGGTGGGCTGAAGGGCCTGTTTCCGCGCTGTATCTCTCAACAAAACTAAACTAAACCCTCTTTCTAAAAAAACTAATTGATAGTTCTAAATTCTCCCACCAGAAGGTGGCACAGTGGCGCAGCTGTAGAGTTCTTGCCTTACATCGCCAGAGACCTGGGTTTGATTCTGGGTGCTCTCTGTACTGAATTTGTACGTTCTCCCCGTGACCACGTGGGTTGTCTCCGGGTGCTCCAGTTTCCTCCCCCATTCAGTGCCGAGGAGGAGGAGGAGGATTTCCAGGAATGTATACGGGATGGGTTTTTAAACCAATATGTAGAGGAACCGACTAGAGGGCAGGTCATCCTAGACTGGGTATTGTGTAATGAGGAAGGATTAGTTAATGGTCTTGTTGTGCAAGGCCCCTTGGGCAACAGTGACCATAATATGGTGGAATTCTGCATTAGGATGGAGAGTGACATGGTTAATTCAGAGACTGGGGTACTGAACTTGAATAAAGGAGACTTTGAAGGTATGAGACTGGAATTGACTAGGATAGAGTGATAAGGCTAAATGCTGTTAAATATATAAAATATATATTTTGGATTCCTGGACTAGGTTATAACTTTGAGACAAGCCTAGGCTTGCCCCAGGTTGCTGTGTATTGAGATAATGACTTTGAAATGCGTCTACCAATTGATGAGAGAGAGAAGCCCAGACTAGTCCCAGTGAGGGGTATTGGCAAATTATACTTAAAGGGTTGACAGTGGAGATGCAATGGCAAAGATTTAAAGACCTCATGGAATTTAAATGTGTGGCTCGCCGATCGTTTCGCTGAACACCTCCGCTCAGTCCGCCTTAACCTACCTGATCTCCCGGTTGCTCAGCACGTCAACTCCCCTCCCATTCCCAATCTGACATTTCTGTCCTGGGCCTCCTCCATTGGCAGAGTGAGGCCCAGCACAAACTGGAAGAACAGCACCTTATATTTCACGTGGGTAGTTTACACCCCAGCGGTATGAACATTGACTTATCTAACTTCAGATAGCCCTTGCTTTCCCTCTCGCTCCATCCCCTTTCCCAGTTCTCCCACTAGTCTTACTGTCTCCACCTACATTCTATCTTTGTCCCGCCCACTCCCCTGACATCAGTCTGAAGAAGGGGTTTGACCCGAGACCTCGCCAATTTCTTCTCTCTCGAGATGATGCCTCACCCGCTGAGTTACACCAGCATTATCTGAATGGTGTCAGATTAGGAGAAGGGGAGGTGGAACAAGACCTGGATGTGCTTGTACATCAGTCACTGAAAGTAAGCATGCAGATACAGCAGGCAGCGAAGAAAGCCATTGGCCTTCATTGCGAGAGGATTTGAATTTAGGAGCAAAGAGGTCCTACTGCTGTTGTACAGGACCCTGGTAAGACCGCACCAGGAGTAGTGTGTGCAACATTGGTCTCCTAATTTGAGGAAAGATATTCTTGTTATTGTGGGAGTGCAGCGTAGGTTCACCAGGTTAATTCCCGGGGTGGCGGGACTGACGTATAACGAAAGAATGGGTCGACTGGGCTTGTATTCGCAAGAATTTAAAAGGATGATTGGGGATCTTATAGAAACATAAAATTCTTAGAGGATTGGATAGGGTAGATGCAGGAAAAGTGTTCCCGATGTTGGGGGAGTCCAGAACCAGGGGTCACAGTTTAAGAATAAGGGGTAGGCCATTTAGGGCCGAGATGAGGAAAAACTTTTTCACCCAGAGAGTTGTGAATCTGTGGAATTCTCTGCCACAGAAGGCAGTGGAGGCCAATTCACTGGATGATGTCAAAGAGAGAGTTAGATTTAGCTCTTGGGGCTAAGGGAATCAAGGGATATGGGGAAAAAGCCGGAACAGGGTACTGATTTTGGATGATCAGCCATGATCCCAATGAATGGCAGTGCTGGCTTGAATGGACTGCTCCTGCACCTATTTTCTATGCTTCTATCCCAAAAACGTACACGTTTGTAGGTTAATTGGCTTCTAATTGAAGGGCCTGTTTTCACGCTGTATCTCCAAACTAAATTAAACTAAACTGTCAAGACCATTCAGGAACTAATTGAAATCTATTTTATAACTAATTACAACAATACTTACATTATTATTTTGCATATTAATAATGGAAGTAAATGTGTTTTGATTACATTCTTGTTGTAGTTTTGTTTTTTGATGTTGTAAGCTTCAGAAAACATGCTGGCACAGGCCACATGTCCGCTGCCGCACTTGTCATTTGTGGCCATGCTCGCTTGAATGTATTACAGCTAAATCTGGAAGGGAAATCTTCCTTGGGTGGACAATCTTGGAGGAAAATGAATAGGCTGTGAGTGACAGATCAAAGCTGCATCAAACTGTGTGGAACTGAAGCACACAAGCGCTGGGTATCATGATAATAGACAATAGGTGCAGGAGTAGGCCATTTGGCCCTTCGAGCCAGCACCGCCATTCAATGTGATCATGGCTGATCATCCCCAATCAGTGCCCAGTTCCTGCCTTCTCCCCATATTCCCTGACTCCGCTATTTTTAAGACCCTATCTAGCTCTCTCTTGAAAGCATCCAGAGAACCTGCCTCCACCGCCCTCTGAGGCAGAGAATTCCATATGAGCTGAGGTTTTACCTGCCCTCGGTGTTGCAAAGGAGCAGTCTAGCCTTGTTGCCTCGTACTGATCCATTTAGTTGGACATTGCTGCGCTATCTGTCCTTCATGGAAAAGTTCTTCCAAGAAATAACCTTTGACCACAAGTCAAAGATGCCCTACAGATCCTGTGGGAGAAGGACACGATGGATCCTGTGGGATGTGTTAACCCCTGTTTAATCAAGCTGACAGCCCTTACCTCTGGCAAATGAACTCTCATCAGCTGTCACAGCACCTCTGTGAGTCCAGTCAACTGCATATACTGTGACAGTGTCTTCATGTGCACTCATCCGCACTGATTGCATGATCGACTCCTCCAATTAATTCCTTCTTAAACTATTCAATGGCTTGTTATAAGCACCAGCTGGTGGCTGGGATGTGCAAGACTGATACAGATTGATAAATGTAGATGTTTTTTTCTGTTCTTGGCATCTATAATTTGTAACGTTTACACAAAAGTGTGATCGTAGCACAAATAAGTGACATTCTATAGATATGTGTGCATAAGTATGTTTTCATAAGTATGAAAATGCAAAGCAAAATGGGTGCATATAATATTAAGCAGCACTTTCCCTGCTGAGACCTGAAATTCTTCCCTTCCTTAGTCAAGCTTTCTCTATCCTATTTCTCCAAATTACCCGGCACAGTGTTACAGGAGATCTACTTTCTTATACTTTTTATTTTTACACTAACTGCTTTCCAGACTTGGTTGTTTGTCTGCAGGGTACTCTGTTGCTTGCACAAAGATACATACTAAATCAATAAATCCAGCTTGATTTTAATATTTCTTGGTTGTCTGCAGGGTACATGCTTTTCTTGAGCAATGGGGACTTATTAATTACCAGGTGGATGCAGAGAGTCGACCAACACCAATGGGTCCTCCCCCAACATCGCATTTCCATGTACTGGCAGATACACCTTCTGGACTGGTGCCTCTTCAGCCCAAAGCACCACAGGTCAGTCTTTCTCGGCAGAAAAGTCTCCATGACGTATCAAATGAAGGACTAAATAGTATATTTTGATTACAAGTTATAGGAGTAGAATTAGGTCATTCGGCCCATCGAGTCTACTCCGCCATTCAATCATGGCAGATCTCCAAATCCAATTTTCCTGCCTTCTCCCCATAACCCTTAACACCCATTCTAATCAAGAATTTGTCTATCTCTGCCTTAAAAATATCCACTGATTAGCCTCCACAGCCCTCTGTGGCAATGAGTTCCACAGATTAACTACCCTCTGACTAAAGAAGTTCCTCCTCACCTCCTTTCTAAAAGAATGCCCTTTAATTCTAAGGCTGTGACCTCTGGTCCTAGACTCTTTCACCAGTGGAAACATCCTTTCCACATCCACTCTATCGATTCCTTTCATTATTCTGTATGTTTCATTGAGGTCCCCTCTCAACCTTCTAAACTCCAGCGAGAACAGGCCCAGTGCTGTCAAACGTTCATCATATGCTAACCCACTCTTCCTGAGATCATTTTTGTAAACCTCCTCTGGACCCTCTCCAGAGCCAGCACATCCTTCCTCAGATATGGGGGCCAAATTTGCTCACAGTACTCCAAATGCAGCCTGACTAAAGTTGGTTACCTTTAGACTCCTCTGGTGGCATTCTGAAAGGGTTTGGAATTGGATCAAAATGTATTCTTGTTATAAACATTTTAACGCAAGTGAGACGAAGAAAAGATTTTGAAATTTGCACTAATATATTAAATATTTGGCAGACATCTGCATCCCAGCAAATGCTTAATTTCCCTGATAAGAACAAAGAGAAGGCTCCTGATATGCAGAACTTTGGACTACGTACAGATATGTATGCAAAGAAAAATATTCCTAAGGTAAGCCATTGTTTCAAGCGGATCGAAGTCTCAGATTGATGTCATATAATTGGTTTGTGACTTACCGTATTTCCCGGCAATGAAGACGCTATTTTTTTACCCAAAAATAAGGCACGAAAATTTACCTGCGTCTTGGAGGCCGACAGTTAGGTTGTTAGCCAAGAAAGATAGACTCGGCTATCCCTCAGTCTTCAGTACAGCAACATCACAAACGGGGGGGGGGAAGAGTTCCTTTCACAGCGTGTGGGGAGTCTGGCCCGGGTCAGCATGGCCTACGTGTCACAGGCAGACTTGGGGCATGCAAGCCGACCTGGGCGGGACAGCCAGACCCGGGGCTCACAGGCCACCTGGGAACTGCAGCCAGCCCCGGGGCAAGCAGGCGATGTTGCCGACCCCTCGACTAAACCAAACCCTTGATCCTGTACCGCCATCGTTTTTTCAAAATTTAGCAACTTAAATTGGGGGTGCGTCTTCGACGCAGGTGCGCCTTCATTGCCAGGAAATACGGTAATCAACTTGATATACTAGAGGGAAGGAAAGAGGAAATAATAACCGTAATTAAGCTCATGTGAAGCTAATTATTTCTTCTTATAAATGAGTTGAATTGATTCTTCAGTTAAATTTCGTTTAATGGAAGAACCTTTAGATGGGGCGTGAGTGAAAGAGTATTATCTTTTTTTTCAAAAGTGGATATATATTTGGTATGTAGCTCATGGGTGTGTTTTTGTGCTGCCTTCCACTGTACAATTCATAGAATTGTTCGTTTTCAGACACTTGCTATTTTGTCTGCAGTGTCTGCCTTTTGGAAGACTGCAGGAGTAGGCCATTCGGCCCTTCGAGCCAGCATCGCCATTCAATGTGATCATGGCTGTTCATCCCCAATCAGTACCCCGTTCCTGCCTTCTCCCCATATCCCCTGACTCCGCTATCTTTAATAGCCCTATCAAGCTCTATCTTGAAAGTATCCAGAGAACTGGCCTCCACCGCCCTCTGAGGCAGAGAATTCCACAGACTCACAACTCTCTGCGTGAAAAAGTGTTTCCTCATCTCCGTTCGAAATGGCTTACACCTTATTCTTAAACTGTGGCCCCTGGTTCTGGACTCCCCCAACATTGGGAACATGTTTCCTGCCTCTAGCGTGTCCAAACCCTTAATATGTTTCAATAAGATATCCTCTCATCCTTCTGAACTCCAGAGTGTACAAGCCCAACTGCTCCATTCTCTCAGCATATGACAGTCACGCCATCCCGGGAATTAACCTTGTAAACCTACGCTGCACTCCCTCAATAGCAAGAATGTCCTTCCTCAAATTAGGGGACCAAAACTGCACACAATACTCTAGGTGTGGTCTCACTAGGGCTCTGTAGAACTGCAGAAGGACACTGACCCTGCTCATGTTTTGCAAAAGATTTTCTCAAGTTTTACCCAACATTTCTCTTTCAACAACACTGCCAAAAACAAACCACCTAGTCAAGATTACCAAATCAGGTGGCATCTGCAGAGAGAGAAGCAGAGCTATTTTGAGATTGATGACCTTTAATCAGAACGCGGGACAGATGGCAGGTATGGGGTGCTGAATAAAACAGTTGGAGAGATAGTGGGGATTGGGTGAAGGAAGTGAATATGGAGACCAAGAGAAATTGAATGACGCATGTTTTTCCCTTCTCCAGAGTAAAGCAGCTGCTAGCGCTACCCGAGAGTGGACTGAGCAGGAGACGCTTTTACTACTTGAGGTAAGCACGTGGAATTCTAATTCAGGGTAGACAAAAGTGCTGGAGAAACTCAGCGGCTGCAACAGCATCTATGGAGCGAAGGAAATAGGCAACGTTTCGGGATGAAACGTTGCCTATTTCCCTCGCTCTATATATGCTGCTGCACCCGCTAAGTTTCTCCAGCACTTTTGCCTACCTTTGATTTTCCAGCATCTGCAGTTCCTTCTTAAACAAAGTGTTTGGGGTTCCGCAGCTTAATACTGGGATGTGTGCACCTCTCTCTCTCCTCTTCCACACATGGCTGACAGTTTAGCTTCAGTCACGGAAGGCAGATGTTGGAAGGGAGAGGGGGAAACAAGCTATCCGCTCCCTGTGTGACTTGCTTCCTTCTCCAACTCAATCCCCCCTCCATAACAGAAACAAAACCACTGGCACAGTGTAATAACCGAGGGTCTTTGGAGGAAAAGAGTCTGGGTTGAAATGGAAGCAGCATTTCTCCTTCCACTTGAATATTCTTGCTTTAAACAGTTATTGTCGTGGTTAGAAGGAAGGCGGGGGCTTGTTTTTTTTGTGTGGTGGGGATGGAACACAACGTGTAAGAAATCTGCAATCTGAGAGAGATAGATCGCTGGTACTTGTGAAATAAATCTGAAGGGTTTCGTGCCCGAAACGTTACCTATTTCCTTCGCCCCATAGATGCTGCTGCACCCGCTGAGTTTCTCCAGCACTTTTGTCTACCTTCGATTTTCCAGCATCTGCAGTTCCTTCTTAAAGGAATTCTAATTCAGGGCAGTCAATACTAGCCAACCTAAAAACAGCAGAAGTTCTGAAGAAGGCTTCCGACCCAACACGTCACTTATCCTTGCTCTCCAGAAATGCTGCTGAAGATCTCCAGAGATGCAGAAATGCTATATGGACTGAGCAGTCCACTCAGTCCATAAAGCAATTCTGCATTAGGACGGCATTTTCTATCCTCTGCTTTCTTTCTGTTTATCTATTTATGGCTGACCACATTAATAGTGACACTGCCCTCCCATTCCTGCTCAGTGTGACGTCAAAAGAACAACTTCCATCTTGTGGCCAATGGTACAATGACAATAAAATATTGATGATTAATCAGAGCACCCATTCCCTCAATCCGAAAGGTACAAACTCAAAATTTCTCAATTCTATTTAGTAGAACATTTTTAACTGGAATGTAACAGCCCAGGCAGTGATTGTGGCTGGTAGGGGTGCTGAATTGTAAACTGTGTTCAATAAGAGAGTTCGGTATTCCGACTGCGCATGCTCAGGTCATAGGTCACTCGCGATAAACATTCTCGGCAGCTGTGCTGCTGCAGGGAAACAGACCTGCGTTTCATCCGTAGCCAGGATCGAACCCGGGTCTCCAGCGCTGCGAGCGCTGTTCAATTGCTACTGGACCGTCCACGTCCTCTCACGAGTGTCCCATCCCTGTCTAGGGGAGGCCGTGATGTCCGGGGTTGACCCTGGACTGATGGGACGCCGGCCCGGAGCAGTGACGGCCCAGGCTTACAGCTATCTCTCCTTTAGAAACATAGAAACATAGAAATTAGGTGCAGGAGCAGGCCATTCGGCCCTTCGAGCCTGCACCGCCATTCAATATGATCATGGCTGATCATCCAACTCAGTATCCTGTACCTGCCTTCTCTCCATACTCCCTGATCCCTTCAGCCACAAGGGCCACATCCAACTCCCTCTTAAATATGGCCAACGAACTGGCCTCAACTACCTTCTGTGGCAGAGAATTCCACAGATTCACCACTCTCTGTGTGAAAAACGATTTTCTCATCTCGGTCCTAAAAGACTTCCCCCTTATCCTTAAATTGTGACCCCTTGTCCTGGACTTCCCCAACATCGGGAACAATCTTCCTGCATCTAGCCTGTCCAACCCCTTAAGAATTTTGTAAGTCTCTATGAGATCACCCCTCAATCTTCTAAATTCCAGCGAGTACAAGCCATGTCTATCCAGTCTTTCTTCATATGGAAGTCGTGCCATCCCAGGAATCAGTCTGGTGAACCTTCTCTGTACTCCCTCTATGGCAAGAATGTCTTTCCTCAGATTAGGAGACCAAAACTGTACGCAATACTCCAGGTGCGGCCTCACCAAGACCCTGTACAACTGCAGTAGAACCTCCCTGCTCTTGTACTTTGATCCCATGAGATAGGAGTTGAACTGTTTTGACCTTTTAAACTTGTGACTGGTTCACTTCTGTTTCCATTTCCCCCCACAGGCACTAGAGATGTACAAGGATGATTGGAACAAAGTCTCAGAACATGTAGGCAGTCGCACACAGGATGAATGCATCTTGCATTTTTTGCGTTTACCCATAGAAGATCCCTACCTTGAAGACTCGGAGGCTTCACTAGGTCCATTGGCTTATCAGCCAATTCCATTCAGCCAGTCTGGTAATCCTGTCATGAGCACTGTGGCATTCCTGGCATCGGTTGTTGATCCTCGTGTAGCATCAGCAGCTGCAAAATCTGCATTAGGTAAGGTGATTTCAATGCCACATATTGGTTTGAAAAATCAGTTGGGCCATATTGACTAAACTACCCACAGGAAGCTCATAGATATTATGGATGGGCTGAACTGATCGATGTATATATTCTATACAGAGGAGTTATGAATATGGAGAGGACCAAACTGTTCAGAATATACCCCACAATTGCATATAAGTCAATTACAGGTATTATAAATGAGGCTGTGTTACTCATAATTTTACTGGAGAGTTTTGGTTATTATGCATAGGGATGCTGGCACTGAAATGTATTTAGTGATGTTCTTGATATTCTAAATAGATGTGCAGATTGGAGCACATGCAAGAGAATTATAGGTATTGCAGGTTGGGATGCATTGAGAAGATTACATACTGGAGCTGTTTATAACCTGTAACACTGGGTGCGTGATTGGTAATATTTTAGTGAACCATATTATGTATGCAGATGATCTTGTGGTCTTTAGTTCATCTAGCGCTGGTCTCCAGCAGCTCCTTACTGTATGTTCCGTGTATGGTTTGGAACATGACATTAAATATAATGCTAGTAAGAGTGCTGTTATGGTCTGTAGAACCAAAGAGGATAAAAGCCTAAAATATCCTGATTTTTAATTGTCTGACAACAATCTTAGTGTCTGTAATAAGATAAAATATCTAGGGCATATTATTACAGAACAAATGACAGATGATGGGGATATTTATAGGCAACGACGCATGCTGTATATACAGGCGAATATCCTCTTGCGTAAATTTGGTGCGTGTGCAGATGTGGTGAAGATGTCGCTATTTAGAGCATACTGCACACCTCTCTACACTGCGCACCTGTGGTCGAACTATTTAAAGACAAGTATGCAGAGACTAAAGGTGGCATATAACGATGCCATGAGAACACTGCTAAGGCAACCAAGATGGTGTAGGGCCAGTAATATGTTTGTGGCTGCAGCAGTCAGTACTTTAGAAGCTATCCTAAGACACCACATGTATAAATTCATTTGCCGGATAAATGACTCTAAAAATTTGCTTATTGTGGCCTTGACAAACATAAGGGTTAGCACTACACGCTACGAATCCCAGTTGTGGAGACACTGGTATCGTTGTCTCGTTGTATGACATTGATCATTTTTTACTCTGGATTTTTAACTTAAGTATTGTGGGTTTTTTTTAAATATATAAATTATGGTGTTTTTATGTGATTTACCATGATTTTATATATATTTATGATATTTGGTATGCAATGCATTTTTTAATGTAATGTTGCCCCTTGTCTGGACCTTGAGTCCGTAATAAAGTTTTTTTTTTTTAATAGAACCATTAAGTGAACAGTATCTGGAAGTAGAATTGTATTTGTCACTGGGGAATGGTATCAGGGTGTGTTCTCATATTTTCTACCACTGATTGGTCTGGCATTTAGCAGCACAAGGTGATTGATCTGTGTCGCAACATTTTTTTGTCGCCTCTGGATTTTGAAATGTTCAAAATCTTTCGACGACCCTGATACGTCAGTCAATGACGCTGGCAGTCGCCGAAAAAAATTGCCAAGTGGGACAGGCCCTTAAGAGTTTCTTCGCAAATGCTGAAGGGGGGGGGGAAGAGAACATTTTTAATCTGGTAGGGGGATCTCTTTGAAGGTGGCAGAAATTGCAGAGAATGATCTGTTAAAAGCGGAGGCTGCTTGGGTACAAGGTGAAGATTGAAGGAACTCTATCCTTGTTCTGTCCCAGAGGAGAGGGGGGGTGCAAGCAAAGGTACGGAAATGGATGAGATGCGATCACTAACTATCCACATGTCAACTCTCAAACTGCTCTTGCTCTGTCTGTGGTAGAATCTGCGGTTCCCACATTCTCCTCATCAGTCACCTCCGAACAGGAGTGGAAACAAGTCACCCTCGATCCCGAGGGACTGGCTAAGAAGGAGATTAGGTGCAGTGAGTCCCAGCAGCAATAAAAAATCATGAACCATTGGCCATAAATCAATATGGAAAGTCCATATTGTCCATGAGGAGAATAGTAACCCCAGCGATTAAAAGGACATAGTACCAAAGTAAAATCCTTGACATCAAGGGGGCACAGTGGCATAAGGTCGGCTATGGGTCCTGTCTGTATGGAGTTTGTACGTGGGTTGAGTTTTCTCTGGGGGCTCTGTTTTCCACCCACATTCCAAAGATATGCTGGTTTGTAGGTTAATTGGCTTTGGTAAAATTGTAAGTTGTCCCTAGTGTTAGTGATCGTTGATCGGCGCTGGCTCGGTGGACCGAAGGACATGTTTCCCATTTGGAAATGGGCAGAAAGTAGAGGAGCAGATATTATTCAGAACCAGTAGATCAGAATTAGGAGCATGGTAGGAACCCGCAGAAATAAATCAGAGCTTGATTAAAAATGCCCAGCAGGGGGATAAAAATGTGAGGACGCAAGTGCACTCTTATTTGAAGAGTAGAGCAGCCAGGGAAATGGTGATGATTTTGTAAATGTACTTAAAAGGATGAAAAGCAGCAGTTTGAACCTAGAAAAAGTTGTTTCTGGCTATGGCTTTCACAGTAAAATAAAGCTGTGAAGCTAGTATCTACCGGGTAGGAAAAGCTACAGTGCCCTCCATAATGTTTGGGACATAGACCCATCATTTATTTATTTGCCTCTGTACTCCACAATTTGAGATTTGTAATAGAAAAAAAAATCACGTGGTTAAAGTGCACATTGTCAGATTTTATTAAAGGGTATTTTTTACATTTTGGTTTCACCATGTAGAAATTACAGCTGTGTTCATACATAGTCCCCCTGTCCCCGTCCCCCCCCTCCCCCCATTTCAGGGCACCATAATGTCAAATTGTGGAGTACAGAGGCAAATAAATAAATGATGAGTCTTTGTCCCAAACATTATGGACGGCACTGTATATTACATTTGGACATAGAATTGTCCAGCACAGGAACAGGCCTTTCAGCCCATATGTTTGTGCCAACCATGATGCCATTTGACATAATCCCATCCGCCTATACATGATTTGTGTCCCTGTAACTTAAGTTATTTTTTTCCCCAGTATTAGGATCAGGGCAACTTCAGCAGTGAAAAAGGGAAGTCACCGTCCTGATCTGTATCTTGTAGATGGTGGAAAAGTATTGGGGTGTCAGGACATGAGTCACTCAGAGCAGGATACCCAGCCTCTGACCTGCTGTTCTTGCCACGGTATGTTTGTGGCCGGTCCATTTGAGTTTCTGGTCAATGGTTACGCTCAAATTGTAGATGGCGAGAGACTTGGTTATGGTAATGCCTGTGATCAGACTCTTTTGCTGGTCGTTGTCTGGCATTTTTGAGGCAGAAATGTTATTCATAGAAACATAGAAACATAGAAAATAGGTGCAGGAGTAGGCCGTTCAACCCTTCGAGCCTGCACCGCCATTCAGTATGATCATGGCTGATCATCCAACTCGGTATATCGTGTTGCTACTTGCGAGCAAAGCACCAAGGCAAATTCCTTGTATGTATGTATGTATACATACTTGGCTAATAAAATTTATTCAATTCAATTTATTATTTATTTTTGTGAAATGAAAGATGATTGCTAATGAGATGCTTCTCGATTTCCTGAATTATTCAGCGTGTAATCCCATGACTAAACCCAGCTCATCAAAGAGAGCATGGAGTATATATGTCTCAGCATTTCTCCCATTTTAAGTATTGGCACTTGCTTTGCAGAGGAGTTCTCAAAGATGAAGGAGGAAGTCCCCTCTGCTCTGGTGGAAGCTCATGTAAAGAAAGTAGAAGATGCTGCTAAAGTTACTGGGAAGGCAGATCCAACATTCGGTCTGGAGAGCAGCGGAATTGCAGGAACTACCCAAGATGAACCAGAGAAGTTGGGTAAGTTATCAAGTTAAATGCAGCAGACATTGCACTGTTAATGTCTGCCTTTGTCAAGAACTAATACCAAGGTAGACTTGGCATAGGTTTTATCGTTGTAAACTTCACTGGGATTGACTTCTTGTCTAAGAATGAATTCAAGTAGGGGTGTTTTATAAGTTTCAGTGTTAATGTTCTGTCCCAACTTCATAACGTTCAGATTGCCGTAGTCCTTGGATGTTTCTCACTTTCATACTTGGCCACCCATCATAGGGCGTTTATACCTCCAATTTAAATATCCTGTTTGAATTTGTGGAAATGGAGCTTAAATGACCACTAGTGAGACCAGTTACAGGAATGCACCTTGGCAACCGTTGCTCGGTTGCAGCTCCTGGCTCTTAGTCAGATGGTGCTCGTATAAGTACAACTCTAGATCTTGAGTGCATAATCCTTGCTGTCACTCCTGCGGAGTACTAAAAGGAAATTCCTTCCATCTGAAGAAACAATACAGGAACTATAAATGGGACAGGAATTAAAACATTCAATGATTCAAATAATTTCTCATTTTTAACACTATTCTGAAAGTCGGCGCTGTGTATGAAAATACACTACCACAATATCCTAAAATGCATTTCATTCAATGAAAGACTTTGAAATGCGATATATATAACCACAGCAGCCAACTTGCTCCCACTGCAAGCTCCTATAGACAGCAATATGATCATGATCGGAAAATCTCTTTTCAGAAATATTGATTGAGGGATAAGTATTGTCCAGTGCACCAGCAATATTTCCTCTGATCGGCTTTGAAGTAGTGCCTTGGGAGGTTTTATATCTGAAAGATGACGCCATGCAACAAAGTAGCACTTCCTCAGTATAGCTCTGAGGTGATTTAGAGCCCAAGAACATTCTGACTCCGGTGAGAGTCCAGCCAACTGGCCACGTGTTAATGTGTTTGAAGGAACTGCAGATGCTGGTTTAAACCAAAGATAGACACAAAAATCTCAGTGGGACAGGCAGCATCTCTGGAGAGAAGGAATGGGTGACGTTTCGGGTCAAGACCCTTCTTCAGATGTGTTAATCTTCACGTATGAAATATTTCCGTCACCCAGGAGGTGGATCAGTCCACTGCAGGTAGCTCTGTACAGTTCATGGTGCCATTTTGTATTCATTCATAAGAAACTCTAGCAATTTTATACTGTGTTTTAGGCAGACTTCAGAATATTTAACATGATATTATTTTACTTGCTGTGTCTCAGAGGAAGGCAGTGATGAAATTAAGTCAGATGCCCAATCAGCAGACGATAAAAAAGAATCAAAGGTAATATTTCACTTTTCCGCTATTCAGTTTTCTTTCTCACGACTGTGCTCCACTACCTCTTCATGTAACTGATTAATCACTTGCATTTTCTTGACTGTCATAGCATTGATTTAACCATATCTTTGTCAATAGACAATAGGTGCAGGAATAGGCCATTCGGCCCTTTGAACCAGCACCGCCATTCACTGTGGTCCACAATCAGTACCCCGTTCCTGCCTTCCCCCCATATCCATTGACTCCGCTATCTTTAAGAGCTCTATCTAACTCTCTCTTGAAAGCATCCAGAGAATCGGTCTCCACTGCCTGCTGAGGCAGAAAATTCCACAGGTTCACAACTCTCTGGATGAAAAAGTTTTTCCTCATCTCTGTTCTAAATGGCCTGCCCCTTATTCTTAAACTGTGGCCCCTGGTTCTACACTCCCCCAACATCGGGAACATGTTTCCTGCCTCTAGCGTGTCCTATCCCGTAATAATCTTATATGTATCTATAAGATCTCCTCTCATCTAAATTCCAGAGTATACAAGCCCAGTCACTCCAATCTTTCAACATATGACAGTCAAGCCATTAGGCCATTGGCCTCATTAGGTTGGGACTACTGGGAATTTGTTAATTGCACACACAGTTCCAACTGTTTACTTTAGAGATACAGCTAGGAAGCAGGCCCTTCAGCCCACTGAATCCACACCGACCATCGATCACCTGTTTACACTAGTTCGCTGCTATCCCACTTCTTCATCCACTCCTTATACACTAGGGGCAATTTTCATAATCCAACTAACCTACAAACCTGCAGGTCTTTGGGATGTGGGAGGAAACCGGAGCACCCAGAGAAAACTCACATGTCCGCAGGGAGAACGTGCAAACTCCACACACAGCACCTGCGGTCAGGATCGAACCCAGGCCTCTGGTGCTGTGAGGCAGCGGCTCTCAGCTGGGCCACTGTGCCACCCTCTCTTTTTATGTTCAAATTCCAAATGGCACATATATAACATTGGTTACTCGCATACGTGTCTGCCATAAATATCATCCTCAACCAAGCAGATGGTAATGCATCTTATTTCCACATCAGCCAGCCTGTGGAGATGAGTATTGATCATTAAGGAGCACATCAGTAGTTTTATGCTTCCGCCTACTGGGACAGATACTCAAGCTTGAGCTGCTTTCACTTCACTACATTCATTTAATAGGAGAAACGTCCTTTTATATCTGCTCTGGAATAGTTCTGGAGAGAACCAAGGTAACAAACTTCTTGACTCAAACAGTGCAGAAGGTTTTGCCATGGTTATAAATTCAGTATAAGTAAGTAAGTAAGTAAGTTTATTGGCCAAGTATTCACATACAAGGAATTTGCCTTGGTGCTCCACCCACAAGTAACAACATGACATACAGTGACAGTTACAAATTACTCGGAAAACACTAAACATTAATAATAATAAAACATGAATGATAAAACACCATTGATCAAGCATGTGAACCAACAAAATACCGGATCAAAAATACCAGATCAAAGTATGGCACACTTCACAATGGGAAACTGCAGTGAACTCCAATATATTTTGTCATTTCTGAACTGGTGATCTGGACAAGAATTGTACCAAACTTTTCATTTCAAATGTCCAAGTCTGTGTGAGCATCAGATAGAATTATTCCATGGAATTAGCAAGACCAAGAGTATTCTGAAAGAGGGGAAGACATGAGAAAGAATAACAATAACATGAGAAAAAATAAAATCATTCCATTTATCCTCCCTTCACATCATCAACCCCAACTTCCCACCCCAGGAGGAAAAAACAGTGTTTTGCCTGTTCTCTAATGAGAATGTCAGCAGAATTGGCCTTCATCTTCTGTAATCCATAACAAATATGGATTAAGATATATATATATCTTAACAAACTGTGACTTTAGAGTTGTTTGCATTGACATACATTGCATCATTGTTTCTGCACACCCAAACACCAGCAAATGAATATATTCTAGTTTTGCCTGTTACTTTTTCCAGTGCCTACTAATTATGTAGCTGATTTGTTCCAAGGACAAGGAGATAGCAGGAGAAGATGAAAATAAAGAGAAACAACCTGACACTTCCAAAAAGGAGGAAGAAAAAGGAAAAGAATGTGAACCAGAGAAAGAAAATGAAAAGGCTGAGGTAGAAGTAGGTAGGTTATTTTTTAACAAATGCCCATTGCAATCCTTTTTCTCCTGAGTTTTGAAGTGTCTTTCAAATTCATATGCCCTTTGCTCTCTTTATTTGAATCCCTCGAATCAGGTTTCTGACTCTGCCATGTGGCTGAAATGGTTCTTATTAACATAATTACTGGTGTTCCAAGTCATTGTGACTAAGACCATCTCTCCCTGCTTGTTCATTTTGCTCTGTCGGTAGCCTTTGACACAGCTGACCGTACCATCCTTCTCCAACATCATTGGGCATTTGGGTGACATCTCACTCGCCTGGTTCTCATCTTATCTGCTGAGTTGAAGATAGTGAATCTTTTGCCAATACTTCTGCCCCTGCAATGATATCTTTGCTGTACCAAAGATTGTCCCTCCACTTATCCCACACCGACCCATTTCTCATCAACATGCTGTCCCTTTGAAACATCATCTGAAAATATAGCATTAACTTCCACAAGTATATTAACAACATGCAGCCCGACCTCAGATGTAGACGGACAAAGGGATCTTGGAGTAAAAATGTACTAGTCACTAATAATTATACCACCAGTCCATAAAATAGGCAAATCAAGCACTAGGGTTTATTTCTCGGATAGAATTGAAAAGTAGGTCAGTCCACACTTTACACAGTTCTAGTTGCTATGTTATAAAAGGTATATAAAGGCACTGAAGAAACTGAACTGAACAGAGAAGACATAAGGATAACATGAAGGTCTACATTTTGGAAATGGGTGAACAGACTAGTGAAAGTCAAATAGTGAAAGGCCTGGATAGAGTGAATGTGGAGAGGATGTTTCCACTAGTGGGAGAGTCTAGGACCAGAGGACACAGCCTCAGAATAAAAAGACATACCTTTAGAAAATAGATGAGAAGGAATTTGTTTAGTCAGAGGATGATGAATCTGTGGAATTCATTGCCACAGACGACTGTGGAGGCCAAGTCAATAGATATTTTTAAGGCGGAGATTGACAAATTTTGATCAGTAAGGGTGTCGAGGGTTATGGGACGAAGGCATATGAGGTTGAGAGAGAAAGATAGATTAACCATGATTGAATTGTGGAGTAATTGATGGGCCGAATGGCCTTATTCTGCTCCTAGAACATGAATTTATGAACTTATGAGACTCTTCTCTTGAGGGAAGACCACTGAGGGGTGATCTATCGGGTTTTTAGAATTTTGAGGGGTGTTTCTACGTGGGGAAAAGCAAAACCAAGGCGATCAATATAGGAGAGGCACTAAGTAATTCAATAAGGAATTTGGAAGAAACAAGTGGCGAGCAGGTGAAACCCATTCCCACAAAAAGTGGTTGAAGCAAATGGTTTAGTTGCATGCTTGGGCAGGCTACATAAGCACATGACGGAGAAGGGGACAAAGTTCCCGCTGATAGATGTAGGTGAGGAAAGGCAGAAGTGCTAAATGCTAAGATGGAGGAGCTGAATGGTCTTCTGTACCATATGTGCAGTGAAATCCTATATCACCCCAAAATGAGCTTGGGATCATTACCAAGACTACCTATTTCCAGCTACGTGACATAACCTAGCCCTTGCCTCTACTCGACTCCTGTTAAAGACCCCATCCTTTCCTTTGCAGTTCTAACTGACATGAGCCGGATCTTCAGGACAGCAGATAATTTTAAAACAATTTCAACAAAGAGTCACACAGAGTGCTGGAGTAACTCAGTGGGTCAGGCAGCATCTGTGGAGAACATGGATAGGTGACGTTTCGTGTTGTAACCCTTCAACGGAATTGATCATCGGGATATACCAAAAGAATATCCAAGGTTTTGTCATCTTCCTTGTTAATTCCAGCAGACGCAGAGAGAGAGAAAGAAAATAAAGAATTCCAGGACGAAGGAGCAAAGAAGGACGGAGAATCAGAAGCAGATAAGAAAACTAAATTGGAACGGGATGTTGGTGAAGGGAACTTGTCAACAGCAGCAGCAGCGGCACTGGCTGCAGCTGCGGTCAAAGCAAAGGTGAGTTGAGTTCATGTAAGATCGCTAGACTTGGAGTGCACTATCTATTCAAGGTGTGTTTGGTGTATGGCACAACAGGATAGAAATTCGATGCAGAGTACAGCTTTTTGTGCGCTACAATTCCACAGTTGTGTGTAATTATGATTGCTGCGTTTAGTGTATTGGGGTACAGTACAAAGAAAGCTTTTGCTGCATGCTAAATAGTCAGTGGAAAGACAATCGAGCCACCCACAGTGTGCAGATACACGATAAAGGGAATACTGTTTGTTGCGTGATAAAGTCCACCTCCAGTTTAAATTCCATTTGGAATATTTTAGAGGATCAGGAAACCAGTAACCAAGAAAGTCTGATTAAAGATAGTCAAGGATCTCCAGTGAGGTAGATGATAGCTCAGGACCGGTCTCTAGTTGGTGCTAGGATGGTTCAGTTGCTGATAACAGCTGGGAAGAAACTGTCCCTGAATCTGGAGGTGTGTGTTTTCACACTTCTGTACCTCTTGCCCGATTTGGAAAGGGGAGAAGCGGGAGTGGAGGAATGGAGAGGAGGAATGGGTGATGTTTCGGGTTGAAACCCTTCTTCAGGTTTAAACTACAGTTTTTTCCTCCACACTAAGGACCTTGACAGCTGAAGACACAAGTAGTAGGTAGTAGGTCAATGAAAGCCCTGGACGCAGCAGGGCCCAGTGCAGGAGGAATGTAAAGATCTCCAAGGGTTGTAGATCTGAAGTCAACGGGGGAATATGTATAGAAGGACAATAACTAAATTTAAAATGTTGCCTGGGCAAGAAACACTATCAGTCATTCAATACGGGTATTTGTTTTGTTGTTCGGATGAGGCTGGCTGCATTCATTGCCCATCCAATGTTGGTTTGAAAGTTTGATGTTTGACTAGATGCAGATAGAATGGTAAGGGTTAGTTTGGTGCTAGATGCAAAGTATCTCAGAATTGAATTCTATTTTTACAGCACCTTGCTGCAGTAGAGGAGCGGAAAATCAAATCACTGGTTGCCCTGCTTGTTGAAACGCAGATGAAGAAACTTGAAATCAAACTCCGACATTTTGAAGAACTTGAGACCATAATGGACAGGGAACGAGAGGCTGTAAGTAGCAGTGCGGTGTTCTTACGGTTTGAGCAGTCCTTATGTTTACCATGTTAGTTGGATGTGTGTCGAGAATTTACATTTTAGGTTCTCTTTTAAATGTAACAGTTGGAGTACCAGAGACAACAGCTTCTCTCAGACAGACAGGCCTTCCACATGGAGCAGCTGAAGTATGCTGAGATGAGGGCTCGGCAGCAGCACTTTCAACAAATGCATCAACAGCAGCAACAACAACATCAACTCCCGTCGGGGCCTCAGGCCAGCCAGCAGCCTGCTGTCATTCCTGCATCTGTGCAACCCGTGCCACCTGCTGCAATTCAGCAGGGAACTCTGAGCCAAGCTTCAGGAGATTCCATAGCACAATCCATTCCACAGCCACAGCAAACACCACCAACGCAGCCGCCGCAGCAGCAGCAGCAGCAGCAGCAGCAGCAGGCTCAACCTCCGGTTCTTCCCCACGGTAAGTGAAAGAGACAAAGGAATTTGCCACTGATATCAAACGTGTGTTTGCCAGCCGTGCATCTGAGATCTAAGTGTGGGGGAAGTCCCAATTTGCGACATTTGAAAGTGGTGAAAGTCACATTGCGCAAATCCTTCCAGATTTCCAATCGCAGATCGGATTGGGGCCCTGGTGCAATGTCCCAGTGACAGATAAGGCAGGCTGCTTGAACGGACTATTAGTTGCACTTTAGATCATAACTTGCTTCAGTGTCCCATCCACACATTGACTGGAGGCCTTGTTCAGTGTCCCAGTCACACATGAGATGGGCATGGTGTCATGTCCCATCCCAGATTAAGCAGCAGCTTGGTTCAGTGACCAGGTCGCAGATTAGAAAGGGTCTTTGTGAAGTAGTCCACTCACCAATTGGATGGGTTCTTTGTCCAATGTCCACACCAAACATTGGGTATGCTGATGTGCAGGATACTTGCACAGTGTGCCATTCGGAGATTGGACATAACCCTTGTCTAGTCTCCTAATTTTCAGTGGGCAATGTCCTAGTCATAGACTAAAATCATAGTGTTATACAGCAACTTGTGTAACACTTTGGCCTAACTTGTCCAAGATGCCTTCCTGAGTCCATTTGCCTGCATTTGGTCCATATCCCTCTAAACCTTGCCGATCCATGTACCTGCCTAAATATCCTTCATCCTTCATGCCTCATCTGGCAGCTCGGTCCATATAACCACCATCCTCTTTGTGGAAAACGCTACCTGTCAGTTCTCTTTTAAATCTTTCCCCGCATGCCTTCGATCTATGCCCTCTAGTTTTAGACTCCCCAACCCTGGGAGATTCTAAAACGAGAGCTATTTAAAATAAGAATTTAAATAGAGAGCTGAGGTTGACAGTGATTTAAGGTGAGAGGGGAATTATTTAAAAGGGAGCTGGGTGCAATACAACAGGACCTTTGTTACTCCCAGTTCTAGATTAGATAGTTCTTCAACAATTCCGAGTTGTCCCTTGAACACAGAAGATAGAAATAAAATGCTGGAGTAACTCAGCAGGACAGGCAGCATCTCTGGATCGAACGAATGGGTGATGTTTTGGGTCGAGACCCTTCTCTTCAGACCAGCATCTGCAGTTCCTTCCGACACATCCATTAGACATATCATAGAAACATAGAAAATAGGTGCAGGAGGAGACCATTCGGCCCTTCGAGCCAGCAGCGCCATTCATTGTGATCATGGCTGATCATCCCCTATCAATAACCCATGCCTGGCTTCTCCCCATATCCGTTGACTCCACTAGCCCCTAGAGCTCTATCTAACTCTCTCTTAAATCCATCCAGTGACTTGGCCTCCACTGCCCTCTGTGGCAGGGAATTCCATAAATCCACAACTCTCTGGGTGAAAAAAATTTTTCTCGCCTCCGTCTTAAATGACCTCCCCTTTATTCTAAGACCGTGGCCCCTGGTTCTGGACTCACCCAACATTGGGAACAATATCCTTGTTGCACTCCCCGTTACTAGTTTGGCAGGACCCAGAAATGGTGTACCAGTGGGCATGCAAATTGTGATTAAAACTTATTCTCCAATTTTACAATGAATTCTAGTTTCATATTTAACAACATTTATAACCAATATTTTTTTATTTAACTCTAGGTTGATTTTTAAAGACTTGTATTCTAATTTATCAGCTATGTACTTAAAGTGACATTTGTAAATAATCTGTGCTGATTTGCGGTGAACAGATAATTTAAATTGATTTTACATTTGCAGGTCAGCCTCCATTTCCAGGTCAACAAACTCCAAACCAACTGATGCCCAGTAACATGCCTGTTGGCATGCCTACGAACATGTCTGGTAATATGGCTGCTGGTATACCTTGTGTGGTACCAGCCAATGTTGCATGTAGCATGGGTAGCACCATCACAGAAAACATCCCAGTTAATCTTCCTACTTGCATGCCAAACCCAGTGCATGATAATATGTCCAGTAGCATGTCTGCGGTTGTTCCTGACAACATTGGTACAGGGTTGCCAGGAAATGTGCCTGTAGATCTGCCTGATTCTTTACATCCTAACATACCAGGAAACATCAACACAGGCTCCATGTCTCTTGCATCCACACCAGGGTCGGCAGCAGCTCAAAGCCCTGCTATTGTAGCTGCCACAAGCCCACTGACAGGTGAGAAGTGATGCTTGGCATTTTAATTTTATGATTTTCTTACTCTAATGTATCCCAAGGAATGGGTTTTATTCAACGTAAAAAAAAAAGTTGATTGAAGTTAGTTTCGTCGAAAACATTTTTGGAAAATTGCACAGACAATATAACAGTTTGAAATGTAAATAAATATTGGGCGCTTTTGATATATGATATTTAGGACAATGAGTTATCACATTGTCCATTGTGCCTGCTTTGTCCTTATAAGTAGCAGAAATGGCTGGCTTGGAAGTTGTTGTCACGGTGGCCTGGGCAAGTAACCGTGGTGCATTTTGTAAATACGGGGTGGCACGGTGGTTAAATTACAGATGATTAACTCGGAGATACAGACTGTAACAATCCAAAGATATGAGTTCCGCTCCCACCTTGTCTTCTGTGGAAACTCAATTAATAATAAATTCACTGAATATATTCAGGCTCGAAGGGCCAAATGGCCTCCTGCATCTATTTTCTATAATGTGAACTTAAAAAAAATATGCATTTCAATTGTTAGAAACCCACCTGATTCACTAATGTTTAGAAGAGGAAATCTGCCTCCCCTCTCCAATTTGGCCTGTGATTCCAGACCTGCAGCAAAGTGGTTGATTGGTAATTGCTTTCTGAAATGGTGCCAGTGTGGAAGTGCCCAACATTGGAGGGCATAGCTATAAGGTGAGAGGGGGAAAGCTTCATGGAGATGTGGAGGGCGTTTTTTTTACACGTTTTTAGTTGTGGTGGCCTGGAGCGCATTGCCAGGGGTTGTGGTGGAGGCAAATATGAGGCTTGGAAGTGCAGGAATAGAGGGATATGGATCAAGTACAGGCAGTTGAGGTCAGTTTAACGGCATCTTGTTCGCTACGAACATTGTGGGCTGAAGGAGCCCCGAGTAATTTAAATTCATGGTTAGATTTGAGCTCAAATCTCTGGATTTTTATTCCAGGCCACTGGATGACGAGCGAAAAGCCACATCTTTTGACAAGTTGCAATATCAAATTGATCTCGAGATTAAATGGGGAAATGTATGGGAACACAGGACGAGGAAACGCTAAGAATTTGTACATTCAACAACAGTCAATATTTTAGCCTTGCATATTAAAATTTAAAACAAAAAACTTTTTTAAAACTTCGGTGTGACAACAGCGATTTGACACAAATTTACAAACTTGTAAATAGGGATGAAATTCCCTAAAAATGTTAAGCTTTTTTGCATTAGGGTAAGAATTTCCAATTGCATACTATCCCATAATTACTGCTTCGCAAGCCTCTGGTCCTAAAACACTAATTTTAAATATGTGATTATCATTTCTTCAGATAAATAGGACGTACATGGTAAATGGTAGGGAATTGAGGAATGCTGTGGAACAGAGAGATCTAGGAATAACTGTGCATAGTTCCCTGAAGGTGGAATCGCATGTAGATAGGGTGGTAAAGAAAGCCTTTGGTGTGCTGGCCTTTATAAATCAGAGCATTGAATATAGGAGTAGGGAAGTAATGTTAAAATTGTACAAGGCATTGGTAAGACCAATTCTGGAGTATGGTGTACAATTTTGGTCGCCTAATTATAGGAAGGATGTCAACAAAATAGAGAGAGTACTGAGGAGATTTACTAGAATGTTGCCTGGGTTCCAGCAACTATGTTACAGAGAAAGGTTGAACAAGTTAGGTCTTTATTCTTTGGAGCGCAGAAGGTTAAGGGGGGACTTGATTGAGGTCTTTAAAATTATGAAAGGGATAGACAGAGTTGACGTGGATAAGCTTTTCCCATTGAGGGTAGTGAAGATTCAAACAAGAGGGCATGACATGAGAATTAAGGGACAGAAGTTTAGGGGTAACGTGAGGGGGAACTTCTTTACTCAGAGGGTGGCGGCTGTGTGGAATGAGCTTCCAGCAGAAGTGGTGGAGGCAGGATCGATTTTAACATTTAAAAGTAAAGTGGATAGGTATATGGACGGGAAGGGAATGGAGGGGTATGGTCTGAGTGCAGGTAGATGGGACTAGGGGAAAACAAATGGTCGGCACGAACTGGAAGGGCCGAGAGGGCCTGTTTCCGTGCTGCAATTGTTATATGGTTAAATATTTTTAATTATAATGGATTTTCAATGATTTTTACATTTCAAGCAGGATTTGCTATTTCACGTTCTGTAAGATTATTCATGTTTTATTTCATGTTCTGTAAGATTATTAAAACATCGGCTGCAAATTGTGCTTTTTGCTTCGTGGTTTGCTGATGATAAGAATTCTTTAATATGATTAGTTGCTTTACCAAGTTGGAGACCTCATTTATTGCTGGATGGTAGGAATCACTTAGAATTGATATCTGACAGGAGTTAACTCTGCATAAGTTGGGGGTTCTCACCAAAGAAATCACTTGATACTTGGGGACTGATCTTTTCAAGGTCAACAGTGATTCTGTTCACTTTATTGCTGACTGGAAAATCCAGCCTGTATTGGTTTAATGTAACCGTTGGAGATGTTCAATTCTAAAGTAATGCTGTGAGAAGACCATTTCCAACTTAATTTGTTTAGTTCCGAATATCCTATTAAGGGAATATAACTGGCTCTACGTGAAGCTGCATTCTGCTCCGCCAGTCCATTTCTTTAAAAATATGTTGATTTTTTTTTTTTTCAGAGCAAGGAGCTTCAATGCAGACAGAGGTGATGACTACCCCAGCAGCACCGGTCCCTCCGTCACAGTGATGTGAAACATTTGAGCAGGACAAAGCATTCTACCTGGAATGAATTTCTCAAGTGTGAGGAGCAGTTTGAGTGGCTGTGCTGCGATATTCTCTTTCTCGAGTTTAATTTGGTTAAAAATAGCAATTCTGATCATTAATGGAAGTGATTCTGATGTCAGTATTGTTAGAGGTAATGTGTGCACGGAAAAGTGACCATATTACATAGACCAATGTAAAACATATTGTATAATCTTGCTATATTGTTGATGCATACACACCACCTGTACTGTCACTTTGAACAGCATCTGACAAATTTTGAGAGTCACTAGTTTTTATTGCAAATATACCAAACTGTCAAACAGAAGATTTGGGCGAGCATGCCCATATTCCTTGTTCAATGAATGGTTGACTGTTGCTATTTACTTTGTTTTGTCGTTTGTGAAATATCTTTTTGTGCCAATTTGGGGGGGGGGGGGGAATTTCACGTTGAGAATATAATAGCCAGCTGTGGAATATTTTTATTTAGTTCTTGCTTTACAATCAGCAGCTTGCTTATTAGGTATTTCTGTCCCTGGTCCTTATTCATTTAATAAGTGTGCTAATATAGACAGGCTGGGCTAAGCCACGTTGGAAACCTGTTTTGTCCATTTGAACATACTTCAAGGCTTTGTCTTTCGTTTTGATTCAAAATCACACAGCAAGTTTTGAAATCATTGTGGTAGAGTGTGAGGTTAAGGATGGGTTTTAGGCTTTAAGCATCTCATTCCAGTCCTGTTTCCATGCCTTGCGACTTAAGAAGGATAATTTAGCTTCTTTTGATATTAAATGACTGAATGTATCAGTGTTTCGTTTTTGATAACAATTATTTCAGTAGTAAAGAATTCTAGATTGTTACATGTGCCATTAGGATCCTCTGGCAGACGGCAGCATTGCTTCACACTAATGCCTCATCATTTTCTTCCTCATAAAGATAAATAGAACCCGGACTTTGAAACGTAATTGTCAGGAGAACACCCATGAAAATCTTCCGAGGCCCTTGCCTTGTCACTCCATCATTGAGTGTCCTAAACACCAGTCGGAGCACAGGTCAAGGCAAATCATTACCTCTCTTTCAGGTTATTGAGCATTTTCTACTTTAGCAGCTTTAGTAGCTTCCTGAAAGCTGTGCGATTTGGAGCAGCAAAGGATGCAAACAGCCTCCTGATGTCGCAGCATTTGTTTTGTGTCTTGAGTAAAGGTTGGGATTGGTTGTTCAATTCTGGTTAAGTTAGTGTTGGCAAACGTGAAAGAACTTGCTGCTTCCACATTAAGAACAAGCCCAATTCCGCTCATTACTGGTTGATGGGATCTTGTGGGCTTTCTATTGCAGGTATCATTTCATTAATTGTTGAGGAGAGGGGTTACTGAGTCGGTCATCATTCAAATCCTGCGTTTGGATTGCAAGCAGTATTGAAGCTAATCCTTTAAGGAGTGCCATAAAGCAATATCCCATTAGTACTTGGGTCTCACTTTGTACTAATATTTTCTCAAAATGCAGTTACGTGACTGTCTCACACTCCACCGCCACTGCTCATACTGGGCAGATTATATGATTAGTGCTCCAAGATTCCTTGTCATTTTGTGTGGAATGTTTTTTGACAAGGAAAAAACTTTAATATGGTTTTCTTTCAGTTTTGTTTTTGAAACAATATTTGACGTCATGCTGGACTCGTTTTGTATGCTCCTCTGACATGACATGATTGTTAATGGTTTGAACCCGTACGGATGCATCCAATAACGTTCCCCCATTATAAATATGCAAGCATTTGTACTCACACAAAGGTGTACAAAAATGCACATGGTGGCACACACTCACTTGCAGCAAACACACAAAGGGCAAACGCAAGGATGCACATGCATGCCCACAGACAGACAAATGCAGTTTAAAAAGTATATATTTTTATAGGTTAGAACATTTGCTTGCGATTCTGTAAGTGCAGCTCTCCATTTTTATTTGTTTTCTGGAATAGGTAGTTCTTTGCTTGTAAAAAACATGATAATTCCCCTGTTGGACGCAGTTACTGAAGCATATCATCAATCCTGCCCAATCCTTTGAGATGTTATTGGCATTGTTATGGTAGAACTGTTAGGATTGCAGTGAATGCACAAGAACGAGAACGACTTGGCATACCTTGGCCAATATTCACTCAATTGCTGAATGTTCTACTTGTACAAGTGAAGGATGTTAACCTGCGGGGTGAATTGCCTGCCCCACTGTGAAAAGGAGTAAATATCTTATAATAGATTTCAGCCCCTTCCAGCACTGATTTTTCCACTGGATATGTTTTAATTGCTCTACTGGATAGTCTCAGTAATACTAATAGTAATTTCCAGTCTGGTGCCAGATATTCGATAAATGAAAGCCCTCAGCCGCCATGTGCGTCTGGTCTGTTTTTAATTCTAAAGTTAGAGCTGTAGGAAAATAGAAAGTATTCTGAGAGTTGGGAAGACGCCACAATCTGTGTTACCCACTGAGTGTGGGCAGGAAATGCTGGGAATATGAGCAGGTTTACATGTAAGAACTTTAGGAATCAACTGGAGCCGTCATCGGTGACTTTGCTTCTCTTTGTTTCTTGCTGTCCAGTTAGAAGCAAATATGAAATGATGTGTTGTACCCCCCCCCCCCCCCCCCCCAAGCACTGAAAGCCAGCTCATCTTATTCTATTCATCCCATTACTGAAAATACTTTGCAAATCCAAAAATCCTGGAATTTCAAAAAGCGAATCAATAGGGATGAAACCGCCAATGGTCAGGGCTTCCCTCTGCAGCTGATGGGGCTAGAAACTTGTCATGTCCAATATACAGGCAACGGAATGCATTTTGGACAGTCTTATCTCCTCCATCAAGGTAGTCTTGTTCTTTATCCTTTTTTCAGTTAATAATATCAAGCAACTTTAGTTGCAACTGTAAAATGACTATTGCTGGACAGTAAGCAAAGTCCTATTTTTCCAAATGTGGAGTAATTTCCACAGTAACATCGCCTGATGGTAACTTTCACCATCAACTTTCAGTAATAAACCATTGTGTTTCCTAATTAATCTCTTCCTCCCATTGTAATGATCAATGTGCCTGTTGACTGAATAATCGATGTCAGTCTTCAATCATGACCTCAATCAGTTGTGTAAGGGAAGACATTCTGAAGGTCTACCACTGTGTGCTCTGATAATTGTTGTTGTCCATATGGCCCACTCCGCACTGCCTAGCAAAAGAGCAAAGCAGTGGAAGGTGTAGCATGTTACTTTTAGCTTTTATTTCTAGTCAGTTGATGGCCCTCTTCTACATGCCTAATTTGACCGGTACACTTAGTAGAACAATAGCAAAAATCATGAAGACTGGAGATCTAAATTGAAAGCAGAAAGTACTGAAAAAAAAATCAGCAAGTCAAGCAGCATCTGTGTTAATGTCTTGGGATCAGAATGGTTTGACCTAAAGTATTAACAGTTACTCTCCACAGAGGCCGCCTTAACTGCTCAATATTTCCAGCACAGTCTGTTTTTGTTTCAGATGGTGGCGCACTTAATTTGAGTTTGATGATTG
Source organism: Okamejei kenojei (assembly GCA_035221665.1). NCBI lineage: Eukaryota > Metazoa > Chordata > Chondrichthyes > Rajiformes > Rajidae > Okamejei > Okamejei kenojei. Next base: position 6,204,307 of record CM069174.1, read on the forward strand.
TGAACTGATCTCACCCCTGGCGTGAGCATAGAAGTCTTGGTTGATATTCTATTGGCGTATGGAAGGAATAGGGGGGGGGCTTCCCACTTATTCTGCACTTTATGTTGCTGCGCAGTGCCAGACTTGAACCAAGCTCAACAGGGTCATCTTTCCCCGCTGATTCTGCCAAGCCCCATTCCCTTGGCTGTAGTTACGCTAGATAGTAGGTAGAGTCAGTGGGAATCTCATTCATCTATGCATGCGCGTCACTGATTCGATAATGAGGCATTTGGCTATTTTAGAAGTGAAGACGTCAGTATCTAAATGTGTCATCATGCATCTCACCCTAGTTTGGGTATTTATGCGCCCTGTGTGCAGATGGAATTTCCAATTCCAATTTTCTTTCCGCCACCAATCCCGGGTTGGGTTCTCGGCCAGTCACTTTAGCCGTCTAACCGTTTCCAGCAGGGACCTATCGAGGAAGTATGGCTCACGGCGGGCTATAGAACCCTTAGATACTCCGCAGCTATGTGTGCTCTACAATCTCAAGCACCAGCGTGCAGGAGAGCCATAGCCACCCCTGTCGGTGGGATGTAATACTCTCAGGTGGACATACAGTGCATTCAGAAAGTATTCAGACCCCTTCACTTTTCCACATTTTGCTACATTGCAGCCGTATTCTAAAATTGATTAAATTATTATTTTTTTTATCATCAATCCACGCACAATACCCCATAATAAAAAAGCGAAAACAGGTGTTTTGCAAAGTAATTAAAAATAAATAACTGAAATATCACATTTACATAAGTATTCAGACCCTTTACTCAGTACTTTGTTGAGGCACCTTTGGCAGCGATTACTGCTTCAAGTCTTCTTGGGTATGACGCTACAAGCTTGGCACACCTGTATTTGGGTAATTTCTCCCATTCCTCTCTGCAGATCCTCTCAAGCTCTGTCAGGTTGGATGGGGAGCGTCGATGCACAACTATTTTCAGATCCCTCCAGAGATATTCGATCAGGTTCAAGTCAGGGCTCTGGCTGGGCCACTCAAGGACATTCACAGACTTGTCACAAAGCCACTCCTGTGTTGTCTTGGCTGTGTACTTAGGGTCACAGTTGGAAGTTGAACCTCCACCCCAGTCTGAGGTCCTGAATGCTCTGGAGCAGGTTTTCATCAAGGATCTCTCTGTACTTTGCTCCGTTCATCTTTCCCTCGATCCTGACTAGTCTCCCAGTTCCTGCCGCTGAAAAACATCCCCACAGCATGATGCTGCCACCACCATGCTTCACCGTAGGTATGGTATTGGCCAGGTGATGAGCGGTGCCTGGTTTCCTCCAGATGTGACGCTTGCCATTCAGACCAAAGAGTTCAATCTTGGTTTCATTAGACCAGAGAATCTTGTTTAGGTGCCCTTTGGCAAACTCCAAGCAGGTTGTCATGTGCCTTTTACTGAGGAGTGGCTTCCGTCTGCCCACTCTACCATAAAGGCCTGATTGGTGGAGTGCTGTAGATATAGTTGTCCTTCTGGAAGGTTCTCCCATCTCCACAGAGGAACTCTGGAGCTCTGTCAGTGACCATCGGGTTCCTGGTCACCTCCCTGACCAAGGCCCTTCTCCCCCGATTGCTCAGTTTGGCTGGGCGGCCAGCTCTGTGAAGAGTCCTGGTGGTTGCAAAGTTCATCCATTTAGGAATGACGGAGGCCACTGTACTCTTCGGGACCTGCAATGCTGCAGAAATTGTTTTATACCCTTCCCCAGATCTGTGTCTCGACACAATCCTGTCTCAGAGGTCTACGGACAATTCCTTCGTCTTCATAGCTTGGTTTGTGCTCTGACATGCGCTGTCAACTGTGGGACCTTATATAGACAGGTGTGTGCCTTTCCAAATCATGTCCAATCAATTTAATTTACCACTGGTGGACTCCAATCAAGTTGTAGAAACATCTCAAGGATAATCAATGGAAACAGGATGAACCCAAGCTCAATTTTGAGTGTCATAGCAAAGGGTCTGAATACTTAAGTAAATGTGATATTTCAGTTATTTCTTTTTAATTACTTTGCAAACATTTCTAAACACCTGTTTTCGATTATTCATTCTGGGGTATTGTGTGTAGATTGATGTTTTAAAAAAATGAATTTAATCAATTTTAAAATAAGGCTGTAACGTTACAAAATGTGGAAAAAGTGAAGGGGTCTGAATACTTTCTGAATGCACTGTAAAAGGTCTCTTGGCACTATTTTTAAGAAAAACAGGAGAATTATGGCTCTGGTTTCTTTCCCAGTCATCCTTCGATCAAAATATATGGCCATTGTTACGTTGTTGTTAACAGGAGCTTGTGCACAGAGTAACTGCTGTGTTGCGTACAAGAGTCATATGAAGCGAAACAATAACATTCTTATTTTCTGCAGCATTACAGGCAGATTAAACGCAACAAGAACAAAAAATGCGATAAATTATCACTTATTGTAACTAGATGTTACAACGACCAAACTGCATAGAGTGAAATGTTAAATGTTTGAAATGCTCATTGGTGTGAGAGGAAAGGCAAGTCATTATATCTTACACTTTTCATCAGTGAAAATAAGAGTGAGCAAAGTGCATTACTATCATCCACTGTTTAAAATGGCTTACCCTCCCCGCTTGAACAGAATATAAATCTGTAGTTTCTCAACTGAAAGGCACCTGCGCTCGCCGAAACGTGTATAAATGCTAATTTTGGCTTTGGTAGGAAACCCTCTCTTACTGGCTTGAAGACGTAGACTTGTTTCCATTTTACTAATAAACTTTGGATTTCAAGCACAAGTACTTACTCCTCGCCCAAAACTCTGACCATGTAAGCTGATGATTCATCTTTGTAACGGTAGAGCTTGGGCAGAGCTGCCTGCTTGTAATCTCAATAGTCCCAGATGTTTCCATTGTGGGGCAGCAGTTTGGCATGTCAGTTAGTATGCAGCAGCTGCTGTTCACTTAGCAGCGCCATTGGAAAAGACTGGGGAAAACGAGTGTGTGAGATTGGAAGAGGAATGGGACACTTGTGCCCCTGTCCCACTTAGGAAACCTGAATGGGAAACCTCTGGAGACTTTGCGCCCCACCCAAGGATTCCGTGCGGTTCCCGGAGGTTCTCCAGAGGTTTCCGTTCAGGTTTCCTAAGTGCCCCTGTCCCACTTAGGAGACCTGAACGGAAACCTCTGGAGACTTTGCGCCCCACCCAAGGATTCCGGAGGTTCTCCAGAGGTTTCCGTTCAGGTTTCCTAAGTGGGACAGGGGCATTTAATGCCCCTGTCCCACTTAGGAGACCTGAACGGAAACCTCTGGAGACTTTGCGCCCCACCCAAGGTTTCCGTGCCGTTCCCGGAGGTTTTTGTCCTCCGGCAACCCCCTTCAACTAGCATCGCAACCAGCTTCGACTAAAAAAATTACCGATTTTTAAAACGGAAACCACTTTCGACCGTTAGGGAGACTGACAAAAACCTCCGGGAACCGCACGGAAACCTTGGGTGGGGCGCAAAGTCTCCAGAGGTTTCCGTTCAGGTGGGACAGGGGCATTAGTGTCACATGCTAATTTCGGAGGCCAGCTACCCTAGCTGCCCAAGTTGTTAAACAAACTGATTTCAAATGGGCTCTGAAATATCCAAATAGCACTGATGTTACTGGCAGTGATTTTACGGGGAGGGATTACTTAGCTTGGGTCTGACTTTTTATTTTTATTGTATATTTGCTCATTTCTATATTAATATTTTTCTTTTCATGTTGGAATTGCCCTTGTTTTCTGTATGTTGTCTACATCCACCTTACTGTATATTCTGTGTTCCAACACACTACAAAAAAATTATAAATACTTTTTTAGCATTGAAACAAACAAATTTTCTGATCAATTAGGACAGATGTAACTGCCATTAGAGTCACCTGTACATTCAAATCATCCGTTATGCATTCTAAAAATCACAGTATTATCTGAAAGTTGTTCAAACCTTCCAGGAATGTATAGCGGTGACGCATGAAGGAATCCATTTTTTTTAAACCATGAAAACGTGAACATGTCAATGAGTTGGTTGATCTGTTGCAATGATTTCAAGTGTTCCTTTTACTGATGTAATACATAATTAGCTGTCACCCATAAGACGTTGGCTCAAATTTGTGTGTTACTACAGTCAGATGTCAACACAAAGTACTGTATAAGACAAAAAATTGTCAAGCCCTTAAAATTAAGCTCCCTTTTTATAAATTGACAAATTTCAGTCGTAGTGTTTTGTCAAAATGTAGTTTGTAACTCTGTAGTCTGTATACCTTTCGCTATCATGAGAATCTGCTAAAGAATAAACATGTACTTATTAAATATCAGAGCAGTATTGTATTTACTTTGTCATTCATTCCCAGGTTCCAAGGAATGTTACATTGGCTCTTTTATTATGTTTGTTCTTGTCATCCCATGCACATTTCCATGAATGGTTAATGTTGTTTTCTCCCCTCCATTTGGCATGGTTTGCTGAACTGAATGTATGGAAGGAATCACTGGGTGGATTATGATTCTCTCACCTTGTAGTTCCCAGAAGTGGTCTGGTATCTTCTGCACTCCAGAACCACAAGCTGTTATACATGCAAACCTATTGCAAGTTTTAGAATAGTGTTAGGGATAAAAAGCCGTAATCTTATTAAAATGCAGTGTAGGCATAAGGGGCCAAATGGCCTAATCTGCTTTTGATTCTAAGGTTTTGCTTTAAATTCTCAGAAATTTGCTATTAAAGCACATTTGTTGCCTGGAAATTTCTCAAAATGGTGCCTGATGCACCACTCGGGTGTGGGCACGATCTTTATTAAGAAGATACAGTAAGAGTAAGGATAATAATCAAAAGACAATACACCAAATGTCCTATGTGACGAAAGGCAGTTCGACAAGTTCAAGGGAGAGTTGACGAGTTTATTCGTAACAATCAGATTTAGTTAGGCAGGATCCCTGTTGCTAGTCTACATTCCATCAAAACCTCATCCCGAGAACCATTCTGGTTAATCTCCTCTAAACCCTCTCGAATGGCTGTCCCCAGTGGTGCTGCCACATACTTTCATGCTTAACTTAACCTCATTTGGTTATTCTGATATTGTACATGAATATTCTTTTGTACTACTTTAGTTTGCATGGCAATCTTTGCACCATTCTGTTCTTGCATTCGTAGTTGCATTTATTGTGTGTTTACTGTATGAGCTTCAACTAAACTAGGAAACATTGAAGTTCAACATTGCATCCTAGAGTATATGACATAAGGAGACATAAACCTAATCTAATCTCTTCACATCCTTCCTATAATGAGGTGACAAGAAATGGACACAGTACTCCAGACCAGTGTTTTCTAAGGGTTCAGCATGACTTCCCTGCTTTTACGCTTGAAGCCTCCATTGATACAGCCCAGAATTGTATGTAAAGGACACAAAGTGCTGGAGCATGTCAGTGGGTCAAGTAGCATCTCTGGAGAACATGGCTAGGTAATATTTCATGTCGGGTCCCTTCATCAGACTAGAAGGGTTCCGACCTGAAACGTCACCTATCCATATTCTCCAGAGATACTAAAGGGGCTGTCCCACTTGGGCGACCTAATTGGCGAGTTTAGAAGAGTTTGAAAAAATGACATGTTGAAGACCTCCTTTGACTATGTGGAAGACCTCCTTCAACTATGTTGAAGACTAGCTTCGACTAACTTCGGGAAAATTGGACACCGAACAGTGGAGAGTGAAGACGACCTCCCTTCGACTACGTTGAAGACTATCTACGACTACCCTCGAATACCTACGACGACTAAACCTACGAGTAAAAAAAGTATCAATTTTTTCCATGGCGACCTTTTTTTTACTCGCGGGGCATTTTTTAACATATTGAAAAAACCGCCGCGACCTAGCTGAGGCCTCGAGTACGCGGAGACCACTCTCGAGCATGAAGGAGAGTTACGAAGACCTCCTACGACCATTAGAATGGGCTTGAACCCAAATCATCTCTTCCCAAATGCCAGCCCATTGTAATGTTATATGACTGCCTGTCAATTTTGCTTTAGGAATTAGGTGAATGCACTAAATGGGCCCGTTTTAAATGGATGAGAGTTATAGCAGTGCAGTTAATGAAACCTGATTTGAACCATTTATGTAATTCATGGATTTTCTTGTTGGAAAAATTATCCATATTCTTCCCCGACTGCCAATGTGCAAAATAAAGGAAGTACCTGATTATTCATAAAGCATCTTAAACTGACCTTTTTTACATGTATACCTTTATGTTTGGGGTGGGGGGGGGGTTACTTTTTTTTTTTGTAAAAATTTAATGTAAGTTGCAAGTTCTTGTCCAATTAACCAAAAAAAAAGAGAAAATCATGAACTAAAATGCTTCCTTCCTCTTCACTTCTTCAGCCCCACAATAATTCTGCCTCTCCAAGTATCTCCCCTAATATGTTGCAAATTCCTCTGGTGTATGCGGGCAGTTCCGTTTTTGCTGAGCCAATGCCACACATAGCCATAAAAAGTCATGAACAGTTCACAGAAAATGATCTGGTACATATTAACGCCACAAAGAGCCTGAACAGCAAAGAATGCCGGCCGTTAGCCAACTGCTCAAACAGAGCTGGCTGCTCGCTATTCATTCCAAACAACAGACGTAATAGGTTTAAAAAAAAAAAAAAAAAGTCAAATGCAGAAATTCGGATTACTGAATTACTGATAATATATTTATCCCTGTTCGTCATTTTTTGTCCGTGGTATCTCTGGAACGGATCGTGGACGTTTGCTTCCACTCCAGTTCGAAGGCGACTGATGAGGCCAACGTGGAAACTGCACACTTCAACAGGTAGGGCAAGAGGTGCTTTATGAGATGGATAGGTGAATACTTGATACTTCTGACACATTGACACAAGCTTGTACATCCAACCTGAATTTTCTTTCTACAATTAGCGGGTGGGGAGGGACTTCCAGATTTATGGGTATGTGCATTTTTTTCAGCAGGTTTTGAATACTGCCTTGAATATTTCATCTCTGTCACCTCATTTTCGGGATTATTTGTCCACGTGTAGCAAGGTAGTGAAAAGCTTTTGTTACGTGCTAACCAGTCAGCGGAAAGACAATACATCGCAATTGAGCCGTTTACAGCGTATAAGATACATGATAAGGGAATGTTTAGTGCAAGGTACAGCCACTAGAGTCTGATCAAAGATAGTCCGAGCGTCACCAATGAGGTAGATAGTAATTCAGCACTGTTCTCTAGTTGTGGTAGGATGATTCAGTTGCCTGATAACAGCTGGGAAGAAACTGTCCCCGAATCTCAGGGTGTATGTTTTTATTTGCCCGATGGTAGTGGGGAGGGGTTTAGAGTGGGAATGACCACGTGCAACTCATCCTTGATTATGCCGTTTGCCTTGCTGAGGCAGCGCGAGTAGATGGAGTCAATGAAAGGGAGGTTGGTTTGTGTTATGGTCTGGGCTGCGTCCACAATTTGCTGCAATTTCTTGCTGTAAGACCTTTGGAAAAGCGTTTCAGGAGCCTAGTGAACATAGCCTGCCCAGTGATTTCGTGGAGGTAACATTGGTAGCATCTCTCCAGTGTTTTGAGGTGTTTGCTATAAGTAGTCCAAGTCACATGATAGCACACAACCCTTAATCCCAAACAAGGGGTCTACAACAATACAATCTCAGTGCAGACCAGGTGTCCCAAACAACCTGGGGGAGGTCATCGACTCAACCTTTTTTTCCAATGGTGCGTCAATGAACACATTCTCTCATTACAATGCTGCACCTCATCTCACACAACAAGCTTCTCACTAGAGTAAGCTCACCTGACAAAGAATAATATAACCATTGACCCACTCTAGAACCTGAGAACAACAACATTCACCCAAATCTACCCCAATAGTACTAGTCAAGCTGCCTTATGCTTAATATCCACAAAACAAATAGACTAACTATATAATTCTGGCTTCATACCAAGACTCTGGAAAATTGGGAGCACTTCCTGTTTCTTTGGGGCACAGGCTTATATCGATAACATTCCCCACTACTTTCAATGCACCAGCATAACCATTAACCTACTGAGGAAGAATGTTTGAAAATGAAGACCGCAGACCTGGTACATGACTCATGGTCTACAAGGCAGCAGTGATCCCTGTCATCCTATGTTTTTGGGACTTTTGACTACAATCATATACATACACAAGTAATAGGAGACTAATAGCTCTTTGATTCTTCTTTTCCAATCATTAAAATTACAATCAATCTCTTTCAGAATCACACTTTATTCGCCAAGTATGTTTTGCAACATATACGAGAAATTTCTACTCCACCCTCCTACAGTATTGCAATCTCCCTCGATTCCCTTTGTATCCAAGAATTCTGGTAATGGGCAGAAAGTGGCATTGAAAGAGATGACGATACTGGTTGTCATCTTGCAAAATTCCACACACACTATTTTCTTTTTTCTGTTATTACTACTTTTTAAATTTCAGATTAAATTCAAACTGTTCTCTGGATCACTGGCACAGTAATTTAACTGCTGCACCATCTGAATTGGATTCTAGTCAGGGAAAAAAAAAAGCAGGCACAGCCAGAGTTAACAGTATAGATTTTATTACTTGAAAGCATAAGAAAAAACAGAAGAATTTCAGATATAAAAAAGATGTGCAGATACAATCTGAGGAATATCTAATGAGTTTGGAGCCACCTTTGCTTTTAGATCAGACAGCCAAAAATCCCTCAACATCACTCAGTATTTCTACAAGTGTGTGCGTGTCTGTGCATGTGTACACAAGGGGAAAGAGGGAGATCCACTTAAATCAAACCACATGGGACACTTATTACCAAGAGGATCCAAAAGGTTGCAGCGTAAAAAGGAATCACTTCCTCCCACTCCCCTTAGTGCACGAGAGACTACCATTCTCTATCTTATATGCATCTATGCATGTTGATAAACAAGAAAATAATTAATTTAGAGAAAAGATGTGTGTGTGTCAAGTAGAAAAAGGCACTTAAAATTCAGGTACAGGAGAACGGTCAACCACTCATCACCATTCGGACCAATTCTGTGAAGAAAATAAAGAAAACATTGAATTATTCCACCACAACAAACACGCCTAAAACCCTGCAAAATTGTATGCAAAACATGTTTGCACGCAAGCAGGAGCAAAATGAATCACATGCAAAAAAAAGTACGGAATTATCCCAATTTACTCCAACTAGTATTGAGAGTTATCAGTCATAACAGTAAATGTCTTTCCCCTTCCTACAAAATCCCCACCCCAAAGAAGAGGCAGTCAATTTTTAACTTGCATATCTACCCAAACTGGAAATATGTACAACCTAACCTTCACTTTAACATCCGGGTCCCCTCCCACTGCCCCCAGTCTAAAGAATTTCTAAGAATTTAAGCAGTCAGTCAAGAATTCAATTCTCCAGTTAGCACTACTAACTACGGTAGAAATGGGTGGCAGAAAAGAAGGTGCTGCAGCTCTAACCAGCCGGCTGACAAAGCCTTCTCGAATACAAGATTGCAGGCATGTTATCCTCACAGCAATACATTCGTTACCAAAGGAAGACCACATTAGCCATAGATTCCATTAATCTGAACTTCTGTTCAGAGGTTCTATCACAGGTGATGCAGGAATGAAGAGATAGATTTCTTCCAAAATGGACACCAGATATAATTTAGTAGTTCAGAACCTTGGAATCTGGTAGCATCTAATCCAAACCAATGTTAGACAGGATGATATTGGCGTCTTTTTTCCCCCTCCAAAATACACTTAAAATTATGCATATTCAACGCCCAAACGTTGACAGGCTGGCAGAAATTAAAAAATGATAAAAGAACCAAATGGTCTTCCTTTAGTCAACAGAAATTCAAGTATAGTCAAGAACTGGAGATATTAGCCTCCTCCCCCCCCCCCCCCCCCCAAAAAAAAAACAAAAAAAAAAAACCACACCTAGATCAAGCCACATGCAGAGCATGCTGAAAGAAAAGAAAACAGGACAAAAATTGGCAGGGGAAAAGTGTCAAGATGGCGTACCATGGCCTTGCCATTCACCCAGACATGATGTGCCTGACAAAAGCTGTTAAAGAGGAAGAAAATGTTAAACTAAAAATGTTTAAAAAGGCAGTGCAATTTGAACCAACTTTTTGACACAAGATTTACTGGGGATTTGGATCACAAACTTTCAACAAGCCAGGGTTCCAAAGAAACAATCCAGCAAGTTCGAGTTTAAGGAATCTAAAGATTTGTAAAGAAATGGGCAACTAATCACCCAAGCTTATCTTACAGCGCTTTACTATGGTCAGTGGGCATTCAGAGCTCGGTTGATAATCAGGCTCTACTCTCGTTTGCTTGAAATTTGGCTCCATTAGTCAGTAGGCGCGTGGATGACTTACATTGCGATAATGTGCCAATGGGCTCAGGGTGCCATGAAACCAAGACCAACTTGGGCAAGTGACGACATACTTACGTGGGCTTTCAACCTCCGGAACCCAGCTTCTGTTGGAGTTTTATACCTTCGCCCACAACGGCACTGGGGTTTCCAGGCACTCTGCTTCCCCTCATAACCCAAAAGATAAAGTGGTGGATTTATTGTCCACTGTCAATACTCCCGGTGTGATATTTCATCAATAGAATATTAAAATTAAGGTAGGTTGGTAGAAAACGAAGGGAGACGAGGGAAAGCAAGTTGCTGGGCAAATTAGGGAAAGCGAAGAGGGAAAAATGAGATTGTGCCACTTGGGAAACCGATATACCAGTGGTTACACTAGGACGAACTGCAGATGCTGTTTAAACAGCATGACAGAAATTGCCTGGTGTTAATCAGCATTCAACAGCATCTCTGGTGACAAGAAAAAAGGTTGATTTTTGGGGTCTTAGACCTTGCTCCTGACATGGTCTAATGAAGAAGGTTAAATGGCCTCCATCACCAATATAAAAGGCGAAGGGAAAAGTATCTATTTTTATGGAATAATAGATTTTATGTTACCGCTGAATTATAGAATATTGCGGGGGATGCTCATAGAACTTACAAAATTCTTAAGGGTTAGACAGCTAGAGGCAGAGGGAGGGAAGATTGTTCCGATGTTGGGGAAGTCCAGGACATAGGGGCAAAGTTAAGGATAATGGGAGTCTTTACGACGAGAATGAGAAAATTGGTGGTTTCACACAGAGAGTGGTGAATCTGTGGAAGTCTCTGCCACAAAGGTAGTCCAGGCCAGTTCTTGCTATATTTAAGGATTAGATGGGCTGAGGAATCGATAGGGTATGGAGAGAAGGCAGGAACAGATACCTGAGTTTGATGATCACCATGATCCATATTGAATGGCGTGCAGGCTCGAAGGCCAATGCCTACTCTGCACCATGTTCTAAGTGACGAGTCTTTTCTATGTTTAGACATAAATAAATAAAATAGCTAGGTTTTCCTCTGAAATAATTGGTAACTGGGGACGTGTAGAACAGGTCACAGAGAAAAAAAAAATCCGCTAACTTCCATGTAAATGTGATATCTAATGTACCCCACACAGGAATGGGTACTAGGATATATCAGGAGAAGGCAGGACATTTCTCTAGAATGGAACAAAGTTTTTAAAAAAACTAAGCATATTTGTCGTATTCATTGCCTGCACAGAAACTTATCACTAGAAGGTGTACTTTCAAGTCCATGCTCCTTCCTATCCATTACAACCTGCTGACACCCACCCCATTCTTTCATGGCACAATAGGGCTGACTATTTTTTTTGTCCCTACATAGAGCGAGCAATTGCGAAATGGATCGTCCGCTGTGAAATTTGTCAATGTAACATTTTTCGACAGATCAGGAGGCCAGAGATGGATTCCAAGGACAGGATATCATTTAATTGGGGGTGATGAGGAAATGATATCTTCACTGGGGATCAATCTTCCCACCTAAATCAAAACAACCATTTATACATGTCCTCAACTTCCTGCACTTGAGTGGTCAGTGTGGAGGCAGATAGACCAACAACCCTCTTCCTTTTCCACTTTCGCCCTCGCGTAGCTGCCAAATTCCACTCCCTCTCCCAGTCCCCAAAAAATTTATATGTAACCAATGCTTTGCCAAGTTTTTTCAGCATCAACCCAATTGTTGCAATCCACAATGGTAAAAATGTTAAGAAACACAGCCCAACAAATTAATCGTCCAGCCAAATGGGGCAAGTGCCCATTCATTACTTATCGACCGCAACTGTGCATCGCACTACCCTCGTAGTTGATGCAGCCATTTGCATCCTCGTGTCCTGCGAGCAGAGTCTCCACTTCTTCCTCATTCATTTCTCACCTAGAGGAAAAAAGAAAAAAAGCAGTTATCAAAAAGATAAAGAGGCGCATTGTGGCGCAGTGGTAGAGTTGCTGCCTTAAGTGCTAAAAGACCCGGGTTCAATCCTACATCTGGTGCTGCCTGTACGTGTCGTCACCGGTGACCAACGGGATTTCTTCTGGCCGCTCGCACATTCCAAGGGCATACAGGTTTTAGCTGATTGCTTTTGCTAAAATTGTAAATTGTCCCCTGGCCAGTAACAAAATAGGTCAGAGCCGTTTGGCCCCGAGCCTGCACTGCCATTCAATGTGATCAAGGCTGATCACTGATCATCCACAAGCATAACCCGGCCTGCCGATCCCATCCCCTGGATTCCGCTAGCCATAGAGTCTCTAACTAATTCTCTTTTAATTCATCCAGTGAAGTGGTCCTCTACTGCCTTCTGTGGCAGAGAATCCACAAATTCACAACTCTCTGGGTGCAAAAATTCTCACCGCCAGTTTTAAATGGACCTCCCCTTTATTCTTAGAACTGTGCCCCTGGTTCTGGACTTCCCCCCATCATTGGTAACATTTTTCGTGCATCTAGCTTTTCAGTCCTTTTATAATTGAATTTTCCTAAAATCCCCCCCTCATCCGTCTAAATTACCAGTGAAATACAGCCCATCCTTTCGGTCCAAATCGTCTCCACTATAGACAGTCCCCCATTCCTGGGATTAACCTAGGTACCTAACGCGGCACGCCTCAACAGCAAGGATGTCCTTCCTCAAAGTAGGAGATCAAAACGGCCCACAATACTCCGATTGAAACAAACCCCGCTAGGCGGAGGGACAATGGCTTAAACACCGACACCCAGGATGTACAGTGCGCTCTGCGTAGATCAAACCACGCAAGCTGCAGCCCGGATGGAGTGCCAGTAGGGTACTAAAGGTACTTGTGCGTGCAGCGCAGAGGTATTCACCAGGATCTTTAATAACCTGTCTCTTTCTCTGGCAACAGTCCCCAAGGTGCCGATACACGCGACCATAGTGCCGTGCCGAAAAGTCTAAAGTCACCAACTGAATGACTACTCGCCCCGGTTGCCCTAACTCCAAAACAAATGGAAGGTGCTTTGAAAGGCTGTCCTCTCTCACCGCAATCAAAATCCAGCATCCCGGATAATTGGACTTCTCATCATTCATACACAAAGAGAATCAACAGGAACCCCATCTCTATGAGATAGGGATAGCTAACGGACCCAGCTGGAAAGACAGGCACCTACTGAGGATGCTCTTCATTGACTACATGCTCTGCAGTCATTACTCATTCCCCACCTAGCTTCACCACCAAACCCACCAGCTACCCTCACTCACGGAAATGCGACGTGGAATCCTGAACTTTCTGACGGAGCGACCGCAGCAGTTGACGGGGGCTCGCACCTGGCCCCACTATCACCCTGAGCACCGGCACACACAGGTCGGGGTACGGAGCCCCATGCTCTAACTCCCGCTCACTCACGACTGTGTCCTGCATCGACTACAACTCCATTGTCAAGTGTAGTCAGACACTCAACGGTGATCGGGCTGATCACCAACGTATGAAACAATCTACAGAGCGAGGTGCAGAACTGGCGGCTGTCCACACCCGGTAACAACGTCACTAAACACCTCCAAGTCAAGGAGCGATTAATCGATTCAGAGGTCACAGAAGGGAATACACCCAATCTCCATCTACGGAAAGTGTGGGAAGTGTCCAGCTTCAAGTTTCTGGCACTCACATCTCAGAGGACCGCACATGGCCTTCAACACCACTGCGCTGGTCAAAAAGGCACAGCAACGACTGGTCTTCCTAGAACATTGAAACGGTCTGGTCTGCCCCAACACTGCTTGACGACCTTCTACCCTGCTGCCACCAGAGCAATACTAAACTATGGCATCTCTTGGGGGTAGCTCAGCTGCACGGAGCGAGAGAGAGCTCTTCAGCGCGTTGTACCCAGAGCGCAAAAGATATTGGGAAACCGTTACCAGCCTGGAGGGCATCACCACACACGGTGCCCCAGGACGGGGGCCACAGCATTCATAAAGACGCCTCTCACCCTTGTAATGGACTTTCTGAACCACGCCTTCCGTCAACGTTACAAGGCCTTCTACCCCGCACCACCATGCTCAGGAACACTGTCATTCCCAGACTTTTTTAAATAGCGGCTTGAACCGGCCCTGCTGAGTGACCACCCCACCCCCAAACTATTGCCCCTTCTCTCACACATTAGTCTGTGTTTAATTTTACTGTCCTAATGTTCGTTTTACAAACCCTTGTTCTCGGGGTAAATTAAACCTAAATTTTATTTATTCATTAAGTTAATCTAAGTTAAGGCTTGCAAAACCTCAATAATGTTACTTGGTAATTTGCAGAACAAATACACCAGCGAATATAAAGATAAATCGGTGAAATTGAACGAGTTTTCATGAAAATAAATTTCATGGGTTAAAAGATATGGAAAAAAAAAAAAAAATCTGCGAAAATCACACATTAAACATGTACAACCCAAACCTGCAATAAACATTTCTGTATACCAAAAGAAAGACAGGGTTCTGGATCAAAAATCACTCCACATTCTCTACTGTTCACTAATCTTACCCTACGTAAATTTACTGTGGCAGATGTCCTGGGCAATAAACTATTAAAAGTTCGCTACAGTCATGAGCTATCTGCACAAAAGAAACAAGACGCTACTATCCAACAATGACAGAGTAGCTCTATCACATTCCGAATTCTTTATTCTTACAGTCAAAATTATTAAAATATCAGATTTGGTTCATGTTAAAAACTTCACAGATATTGTTTAAGGGCCAAAAAGAAAAAACTTACCTGGAAATATACAAAAAGATTCAATAGCGAGGGGGGTATAATGCAAGAAGAATATTGAATTTTAAGGGTACAAAGATTCCGCCAACCACAAAAGCATTTTGCATTCGGTCTGTGGAGGTTGAAAGTGAGTTAAAGCAATGTCCAAACATTGAACCAGTTCATAATGACAGACAAAAAACTTTTTTTTCGACAAGTTACAGGATGAAGGGATGGGTGACAAACAGGGGTAAAGGTTATTTATTTATTATTTATGATGTTTTTGTTACTTCATACATATTACTTGAATGTTTTATCATTGTGTGTGTGCGTATATATGTCAGTATGGCATCTTCATTGGTCAGGGGACATCTTACTGAAATTGTATCTCAAATGAATAATGTAGCTAATTTAGATACATATGGTACAATTGTGGTTACATAATACAATACTATTATACATTACAGTAATATATTATTCTTATTAATAAGCAGTTAGATAATGATGAGAATCATTATTACAATTAAATATTCATATGGAAGAAGGGTGAGGGAGAAGGGGTGAATCAAATAAGTTATCTGCTTCTCAATTCTTTTCGGCTTAAAGAAAAGAGTGTTGGCCATTTAAATTTGCGTCTACTTTTTTCATTGCTTTGCAAATATTGCCTGGAATGTCCAATGTTTACTAGTTCGATTGTTGTTTGTGTTTATTTATTTATTCCATTTATGTCTTTACTTGTTTCGAACAAAGAAACAAATAAATAAAACAAATATGTTATGACACGGATGGAATATGCAAACCAAATCTCGTTGCAACTTATGTGTAATGACAATAAAATTAGATTATTAGATATGGTCCCATACCATGCCCTGTATGGGATCGGTTTGTCGACATGGACCCGGTGGCTGTTCCACAACGCTGTATCTCTGCACTAAACTAAGCAGCGTAACAAACATCTATCAAATCTTTGGTTGGGGCGCAGTAACATATTGTGGCCCTTGCATCTCAAAACTACCGAATTAATAAATATATCTGGGACTGGATATGAGAACAAATGATGCCGAGATGAGCTTACATAACCAACCATCCAATAAGGAATAGGACTAGGTGGAGATTTAGCATCCGCCCCATCCAGGCTACACCGCCATTCACTCATTGCTGATCTAATCTCTCCCTCCCTAACTCGTTCTCACTGCTTCTCCCCATAAACTAACGACACCTACTAATCAGAATCTGACGTATCTCTCCGTAAAAATAGCTGCCGATTTGGCCCTACACAGCCGTGCTAGGCCAATAATTCCACAGATTCACCACCCAACTAAAAGAATTTTCTCCTCATCTCCCTCCGAAAAAACGTCCTTTATCTTGATGGCTATAACTCTAGTTCTAACTCCCCACTAATGAAAATCCTCTCCACATCCACTCTATTCCCCCCCCCCAAGCCTTTTCATTCTCCAACCTCCAGCAGACTACAGCCCAGTGCCGTCAAACCTCATCATATGTTACCTTAGTCTAAATGTTCTGGCCGTAAGAGGAATAAGAAGTACCGTCCCACGGAATCAGGTATAGATCTTGGGAAGAATGAATAATGAATGATTTTGACAAAAACGCTTGCAGTGTTGTGACAGAAATTTTGAAACCTCGGTTTAGACAGGAATTGTAGAGAGGTGATGCCTGCGAGAGTATGGAACCCACTGTTAAAGTATCAGCGATAGGTGGGAGAAAAAATCAGCACTGAACATTCCCACCTCGTCGGTAAATGAAGAGCAAACAGATTAAAGCTCTGTCAATGCAATCATAAAAAGCACTTATTCCCAACAGCATGGTGTGTTCTTCCTCGCATTCCCCAAAAGAAACCTGTTCAAAAGGTAGACACGAATCTGGAGGTAACTCAGTCAGTTCAGTCTGAAAGAAGGGTCCGCAACCCAAATGTCACCCATTCCATTCTCTCCAGAGCTCTGCGTGTCGCGCTGAGTTACTCCACATTTGTGGTCTATCATTCCGCTTTAAACCAGCATCGCAGTTTCCTTCCTACAAAGCAAACAAGTCATATTTAGGTAAATATGTGACTTGTACGCCGAGCTTGACTCAGTTTGAAGTTGCTCAGTGAAAAGATACCAATTGACTGGATCCTGCCCTTCATCCTCAGTTATAATAAAAAAAATGATTGCCAAGTTAGTTTCCCAACCTCTCGAGAGATGTTTAGACAATTCCCCACCCCCCAATATTTCATCCTCGCAATTGCCCCCACCGACCCACAACAGAAGTCACATTAACCAAGCATTACCGAGAGTGACCACAACATGGCGCAGTTCCGCACCCATGACTTGCCATTTCCTTCCGACTATCAAAGACTTTCGCAGACCCTCTTACAAAAGCCTCAAACGTTCCTGGTTTCCCTTGTTTCTTGCTATGTCTTAATTTTGAAGAATTGCTCAATATCCAAGTTTTTCATAATTCACTATCTGTAAAGTTAGAGCAAAGGATACTTAATCATAGAAAAATAGTGGCAGGAGCTGCCATTCGGCCCATCGAGCCTCACCCCATGCAATTATGATCATGCCGATCATCCAACCAGTATCCAGTAACCCGCCCTCTCCTCCCATACCCCCCTGATCCCTTTAAGCCACAAGGCCACATCCAACTCCTCTTAAAATATAGCCATATGAATGCCTCAACTACCTTCTGTGGCAGAGAATTCCACAGATTCACCACTCTCGTGTGAAAAATGATTTTCTCATCTCGTTCCTAAAATACTCCCCTTATCCTTAAACGGTGACCATCCCATCTTTGTTCATCTTCTCTACTTTACTTTTTACACAAAATTCGATGGGCTACGCGGGGCATGGTAACCGGTGCGAAGCATGTTGGAGCATGGTCCAAATCTTCGGTTACCCAATCATTTAGCAAAACAATGAAATGCACATGGCAGAACAAAAAAACTCAAGTAAACACTGTTCAAAAAGCCATCATATAAATAAGTTAACAAAGTTGCGAGAGAGATCTTCTCATGTTAGCATTTTTTACTCGAAGTGGGGTTCAACTGACTCCTGCTTAATATTTAAAAATTATTCAAATCTTACTCTTTCCTCCGCCACCCCCCATGAACAACATCGACCCTTACCTTCGGCGTTGGATTCCCACGGACTTTCAAGACTTCAAGCAGTGCATGATGCTGACCATGGGCACGCAGCAGATCCGCTTATTTGGTTGAAAGCCAATCTATCCCTCCCAATCCGGTCATAAGGCAGAAGGAGCCTCTTGAATTCTGAAAAGAAAAATGGATCCTCATAAGGAAGTAGAACATTGAAGAAAGCATTTTTTAATTCACCTACAACGTTTTATTTATGAAGAGGTTTAGAAGAGTAATTTTAAAACACTAAAGCCGAAATCAACTCATACTTCTATAAATGTATAGACATATATGGGTAAAGCATGGAATGTGGAGTAGGTCACTGCTCTTTGGAGGATAACAACATCAGAGACTTCTTGGTAGGTGAAACAATCTACTTATTACAATTTAAAGCAACAGTTCCATGATCCAAGTGGTTGCGGGTTATTTAACTAAGTAAGCTCTTTCATTAGGCGAGACACAGCAACTCAAATAAAACTAATTGCCCACATTCCCAACTGCAGTGGGAAGGCTGGGTGGCTTCACAGATTCTGCTCTTTGGTTGTGTAGTATTGAGGATAGAGACAAAAATGGGGAGACAAGGAGAATTCCTTGATCCAGGTGCCTTTTGAACGCTACAGTTGGATCTGTACAAACTGTACGCATATACCTCAGCTCTCTCTTCATTTTAGATTGTGCCATCTCCTTAGTCCCTTCTCATTCTTCCAGCCATAAAGGTTAATGGTACTTTAATGTTACATGTGCTACAGTGAAATCTTTTTTGCATATAGTTCAGTAAAAGTATTACTGTACACTAGCACATTTTAGATGCAGTACAAACGACTAGGAAATGGACCACGAGCGCCAGGTCTGCGCCATTTTGAATCCAAGTTGTTAGATGTGCAGATTAAAATGCTTATATAAAATGTAACAAATCCTTTTTTTCAGGACTAAATATCATCTGCCACCTCGTCACCCATCCCACTAGCCTGTTTAATTTAGTGATATAGCGCTGAAACAGACCCTGCGGCCCACCGAATCCGCACCAACCAGCGATTCCTGCACATTAACGCAAGCTTACACACACTAGGGACAATTTACTTCTACCGAGTATACATAACCCAAGCCCATTAACCTACAACAGACTGTATCGTCTTTGGAGCATGGAAAACCAGCATCCTGCAATTCGTTTTTATTACATTTATAGGGATCGGTACAGTCTAGGTACATTGTCCATCATAAATTCATAGAAAACGGTGCAAAGTGGGCCATTCAGCCCGTCGAGCCACACCACAGACACATAGAAAATATGCATGAGGAGCCATATTCGCCCTTCAAACCCAGCACGCACCATTCATGTGATCATCCACAATCAAGTACCCCCACCCGCGTTCCTGCCTTACCGTCCTACGCTCGCCCTCTGTCACCATCACTCTCTCCCTCCTCCCCATATCCCTTGATTCCGCTATCCCAAAGAGCTCTATCTAACTATCATTTGAATGCATTTTGAGGCAGGGAATTCCACAAATCACAACGCTCCTGGGGTGGAAAAAGTTGTTCCTCATCCAGTTCTAAGGCCTACCCCATGAAGAGAGAAGGGGAAACCAAACCTTTCAATACGAGCTGCGGACGTTCTTTCTATCCATGCGTTTTAAAAAAACAATCTTTAACAACAGGGCCGTGATGGAGTCACTTGGACTACAGTGCTGTCTGTCATGTTATACGTTTTTCCCTTTACCGCGTGATTCTCCTGGGGCTCCATGATAGCTCCCACACTCCAAAGCATACAGATAATTGGCTTCAGTAAGTTGTAAAAAAAAATTGTCCCAGTGTGGGTAGTTAGTGTAAGGGTGATCGCTGTTGGCAACAGTCTTGGTGGGCGTAAGGACCGGTTCCGCTGTACCGCTAAAGTCAACGCACGAGTTCTACAATCTCCCTCAGCAACCTGAAATACACCCATATGAGCGAGTTGATTTAGCCATCAATTAACCAGCTTTATGCAGAATCTTTTTTAGGATCACCTAGAAGGCTTGACTTAGTGAAGCCGATAAATGCTCATTTTAATACCTCAGCCATGGCCTCTCCGCACAATTAGGCTTCCTTCGTGCCTGTTGAATTATCATCACCCTCCATTTCAGGGGGGGCCGACCCTTTTTTTCCATCCTATAGAATACTTTTGGATTCCTTTTTGCTTGCTGCAGGTCAATGCTTTGTACTCTTATTTCCATTTTCACTTCCTGTATTCAAACTAGTTCGCCCTCAGTGTAAACAACGGAATCTAAACCAAAAACAAATAGCCTAATTTTAACTATTATTTTGGTCAAGTTTGGTTTCCCCTTTCCTCTCTCATGGAAATGTACTTTGACTGCATCAGAACTCCTTATAATGCTATAATGTAATAAAAAGGAACTGCAGATGCTGGTTTATACCAAAAATCTAACAAATTGCCGAGCAATTCAGCAGGCAGCAGTATCTCTGACACGAAAATGGATAGTGTTGATGGTCGTCGGAAAGCACACACCAAAAGGGGCCAACTTCCAGGTTCTCCACAATGCTGCCTGACCCACGAGTTACGCCAGCACTCTGTGAACGTCACCATCCATGTACTCCACAGATGCTGCTGACCCCTGAGTTACTCAGCACTCTGTGAAACGTCACTATCCATGTTCTCCATAGATCTGCATGAGCCCTCTGAGTTACTACTCCACACTCGGAAACGGCACCTGCCATGTTCTCCAACAGATGCTGCCTGACCCCTGAGTTAACTCGCGTCACTCTCTGGAAAGCGTCACCTATCCATGGTATCTCCACAATGCTGCCTTCCCGCGTGAGTTACTCCACACTCTGTGAAACGCACCGAATCCATTTCTCACACAGATGCTGCCTGACTTGTTGATTAACCCCAGCTTTTTTGTAGTCTCCCTGCTGACTGCATCTGCAGTCTCTTGCATCTCTCTAATCAATATCGTCATTCTCCCCTTTTCTGAACATAAGAATATTTAGATCCAAATTTTGTCCTTATTGGAAAAAAGCAGGTTCTTTACTGCAACAACTTCATAATCCCATATGGTCAATTTGCAACTGAAGCTCACCGTTTGTGAGTACGCCTTACACGTAACAAACGCTTTTCGCTGTACCTCGGCACACATAACAAACTAAACACTTGTACTTATGTACAAACTAATACTTCTGGTCAAATCCAATCTACAAGATGTTTTTATTTTGAAGCATTTAATCGGATCTGTTTAAATTAGCCTGCAGTGCTTATCTCCCTGTGAATCAGTTGAAAGCTCCCAGGAGCGGAGACTGGTCACCATTTGTTGAATGGAACTTCGTCCTGAGTTGGCATGAATCTACTTGTCCAAATTAGGAAATATTGGGCAAACCAAAAAGTAAGCAGTGAAGACTGTCCCCACCCCCTCGAAAAGAAAACCTGAAAAAGTTCAATTAAAGAAGAGAAAGATGAACTGCCTTCAGCCTCGTAGGGAGAGTCCAATTGGTTTGATATAATCAAGCAGTGATTATGAATTATTAATATGTCAACGCCATGAAATGGATCCTCTTTCAAGCACTAAATTTCTCCCAGTTTAAAAAAAACATTAATAATTAAAACAGAAACAAATAGGAAAAAAAAAACTTGGTTAACCTCAGTAGGAAAAGCTTTCAAGTTTATTTGACATTGGCAAGTTCTTTCCTCCAAATCTACCTCCCTTGCAGCGTCCCGCCCAAAACCTGCAGCTCCACGGCTATCCCACTGATTTCTGCGATAAAAAGCGGAAAGAGGTGGGACGCGAGAGAGCCGAGCCCGTCCTGGTCAATTGTGAGCCCATAAAGTTGTGAAGGCGAGGACAAAGGTTGGGCGGGCGCGCTGGAAACCCGAGAACGGCTCGACCGATGAGGAAAATCGGATGGTGTTTCAGGAAGGGAAGGGAAGGGAAGGGCCAGTCGCCGCCCTGTAACGTGCGAAACGTTACAATCTTTTGCCTATAGGCGTTGAAATGCCATCATATAGGGCTTCGTAGGGAGAGCTACCAATTTAGGGAGGGTGTGGGGGATCTGAGCCGCTACAAAAACGGGCGGCTGCAGCCGGGCCTGAAACAGGGGTAGGTCGCCGCGACCAGGAGCCCACCGCGATGCTAACCAAACAGGGTAGAATGCAAACCCCAAGCGAGGCGTATTAAACAACACAGCGAGACAGAAAGAAGCTCGGGCCTCCATATCGCGGCCGGCTGAGGGGAACTTTCTCAGCTGCTTGCAAACTTCCGCAAGGAGAGCGACTCCGTTCGAGTTTCGAACTAAACAGTAGACGACACACCTAACGACCTTCAAAAATCCGAGGCGGAAAAGTTCCTTTTAATGGCAACCAAGCTAGCGCCTCAACCCGACGTTTAAAAAAAACACACACGACACAAGCGTACAAACTTACCGAGATCTGAACCTCTGTGAAATCGCACTGAGTTGGGGAAATCAAACATAACATAAATCATATAGCAATCAGTCTCAACAAGAAGGCTGAAGCGTATGACAGAGTCTGATGAGTGGAACATCACTTACCATTCTTGCTCTGGTCCCTGTGGCCCCCGCCAGCGTCCCTACTGCCTCACTTTCTTGGATTGTGGCGTGAAACATACAAAGATTGATGCTCTTGTACTCCACAATCACAAAAGCAGCTCAGCCTGTGACTTGCATTCCAGTCTCCTCAACCTCCAATCCACGCGAAGGCAGTCTGGCTATCTGTCAGTTGTTTCCACACAAAGATAGTTTCAACCCAGCCTCACTCTGCCGGGTAATGATGACCAAGAAGTCGGGCTCGGACGAGGCAACCGCAGTCTAACGCTGCACCACCATGACAACAGTTTTTGTTTCTTTTTGTTTACACATACGCTCTTCGCAGCGATTTTCACAACTAGCATGCAATGCCGCTGAACAAAAGTGGAGACTCTCGGCGTGCGGAAATTAATTTTTCAAATATATGTACGGAAAATGTTGACAATGTTAAGTGAGCCAGGCAGGCAGCAACAATGGAGAGAGAAGCAAAGTTACCACGCCTGAACCGGACAACGCAGAGGCAGAGGCAGGGAGCGTGCATTACAGACAGAACGGAGAGCGGTCCCTGCCATCGGGTAGTCACAGATAGTTGAACGTTAATCGGAAATAAACTTGCAAGCAAAACAAAGCACAGAGCGGCGTCAATTTGTACCTGGGGAGATGGGGTGCGGGTGGTTAGCTTGGCTGAACTAGCAGATAATTAAAGGTATCGCTTTAGTGTGAACGGTGTCCGGGTATGTGGATTTTTAAAAAGTAGGTCCCGGAAAGCTTTGTGAGCCAATATGTAGAGAAGTGGCTAATTTAACCGGTAGCCAGATATGTCAGTGGGAGAGCATTTGGGGGATAGTGACCATAACACTGTAAACTTCATGTTGGTAATGGAAAGGGACAAGGATGGTCCAGAAAAAAAGGTCCTGGATAGGCATAAAAACAATTTCAATATCATGCGACAGGACACGGCAAACACAAAGCATTGGTTTGCAGGTCAGTTTACATCTGACAAAATTGAGTGATTCAAAGTGAAATAATAAGAATTCAGGGCCAGCATGTTTCAATAAGGATAAAGGTACAGACAGTAAGGAACCTTGATGTTAGGGGATATTGATGGATGGCTGGATAAAAAAGAAAATAGAAGCATGGCAGATGTGGAGAACTGAAAACTGGGAAGGCCTTTCAGGAATAAAGAAAGTGTCCAGGGATAGTTAGCAAATGCATCGGGAGGGAAAAGTGGGTGTGACGTATTCCTAACAGTCAAATCGAAAGGGAATCGCAGAGCATTTTTGTATGTACATTAAAGGCAAAAGGGTAAACATAGAGAGAGCATGGTCCATTGAAGACCAAAAATGGCAATCTGCAAGTGGTGCCAGAGGATGAGGATTTAAATGAATACTTCTTATCTGTATTCATTAAGGAGAATGTCATTGTAGTGGGAGAATTCATGGAGGAGGGGCATGGAACGAGCAGATCCTATTTGGATTCTGGTCTGCATGAAATCACACAGAACATTCTTACACAAAAAAACTCTAAACATGGAAGAATATCACTCTCTAAATCTCCAAATTAATCCTACACCAGTTTCTATGTAACACTATTTTAATGTGTGCTTTCAAACATGCAAAAATGTCTAGACTCTCTTCTAGTTACTTTAAAGTGAAAAATCATCTCAATGCACTTTGTGGTGGTGATATAGAAAACTGGACACTGGGCTACATTAGGAAGCATGAGGGCAGATGAGCAAGTGCTTGGTTTTAAGGATTGCCATGTTGAAATAGAAAGATACCGAGATATAGAGTTGTGGGGAGTTTACACAGAGGTAAAATCGCAGCTAGAGAGTACTGATGTTAATGCAGACTAGGGCAAAGGAAGGTGAGATTATAGATGGGCTAATTGGAGCACCTCAAGGCTGCATGCTCAGCCCCCTGCTCTACTCGATACATGACTATTTAGCCGGACACAGTTCCAACTCCATCTTCAAATTCACAGACGACACCACCGTTGTTGGATGAATTACAGATGACGATGTGTCAGAATATAAGAGGGAGATCGATCGACTGACCACACGGTGCCAGAACAACAACCTTGCTCTCGACTTTGGAAGAGGAAGGTCAAGGATCCACAAACCAGTCTTCATCGACGGGATGGCGGTGGGGAGAGTCAAAAACTTCACATCTCTGGGCATGCATATCTCTGAAGATCTGTCCTGGACCCAGCACATTGATGCAATCATAAAGCAAGCCCATCCACGCCTCTACTTCCTGAGAAGATTGAGATTTCTTATGTCAACAAATACGCTCTTGAACTTCTACAGGCATACAGTAGAGAGCATATTGACCGGTTGCCTCACGGCCTACTTCGGCAACTCGAACGCCCAGGAACGAAGAAGACTGCAAAAAGTTAGATGTGGCCCTTGTGGCTAAAGGGATCAGGGGGTATGGAGAGAAGGCAGGTACGGGATACTGAGTTGGATGATCAGCCATGATCATACTGAATGGCGGTGCAGGCTTGAAGGGCCGAATGGCCTACTCCTGCACCTATTGTCTACGATTCTATAAGTGGGGAATACTGCCGAGTCCATCTGACCTCCCCACCATCAAAGAGATGCACAGGAGTCGCTGCCTCAGAAAGGCAGCCAGCATCATCAGAGACCCACACCACCATGGCCACACTCTTCATTTCACTTCTGCCATTGGGAAGAAGGTATAAGAGCCTGAAAACGGTAACGTCCAGGTTCAGGAACAGCTTCTTACCTACAAACATAAGGCTATTAAACATGACAACCTCCAAATAAGCTCTGAACTACATTCATATGTTTTGGGACATATGGCAATAAAACACTCTTGACTCGCTCCCCATTCCCCCACTCGCAAACAGGGCAGAGTCCCCCTGCTTTGGGGTCACCTCCTGCACCCACACACAACTGACTGACTTCATTCATTTCACCACCAACTTCCATCCGGCACTCAAATACACTTGGACCATTTCAGACACTTCCCTACCATTCCTTGACCTCACCATCTCTATTGCAGGTGATACGCTCCTGACCGACATCCACTACAAACCCACTGACTCCCACAGCTACCTGGACTACTCTTCCTCCCACCCTGCTTCCTGTAAGGACTCCATCCCCTATTCCCAATTCCTCCGTCTACGCCGCATCTGCTCCCAGGATGAGGTGTTCCACACAGGTCATCACAAATGGCCTCATTCTTCAGAGAACGGGGATTCCCCTCCCCCACCATGATTGAGGCTCGCAACCAGGGTCTCCTCCATACCCCCGCAACACTGCCCTCGCTCCCCACATTCCCCCACTCGCAAACAGGGCAGAGTCCCCCTGGTCCTCACCTTTCACCCCCACCAGCCGCAAATACAACATATAGTCCTCCGCCAGTTTCGCCAACCTCCAACGTGATCGCCCCTCCACCGCCACATCTTCCCATCTCCCCCCCTGTCTGCCTTCCGCAAAGACGCTCCCTCCGCAACTCCCTTGTCAATTCTTCCCTCCCCTCCCTCTCTACCCCTTCCCCGGGCACTTTCCCTTGCAACCGCAAGAAATGCAACACTTGTCCCTTCACCTCACCCCCTCCACTCCCTTTCAGGGACCCAAGCAGTCCTTCCAGGGTCTGACAGAGGTTCACCTGCACCTCCTCCAACCTCATCTACTGCATCCGCTGCTCCAGATGCCAGATGATCTATATCGGTGAGACCAAGCGGTGGCATGGCGATCGCTTCGCCGAAACACCTCCGCTCGGTCCGCAATAACCAACCCGACCTCCCGGTGGCTCAGCACTTCAAACTCCCCCTCCCATCCACATCCGACCTCTCGGTCTTGGGCCTCCTCCACGGCCAGAGTGAGCAACACCGCAAGCTGGAGGAACAGCACCTCATATTCCGCTTGGGGAGTCTGCATCCTTTGGAGCTTGAACATTGAATTTTCTCAATTCTGTTTAACCCCTTGCTGCCTCATCCCCTTTCCACCTCTCCCTCAGCGCCCCCGGGAACCCTGGCATTCCCTCTATCACTCTATCTCCCTCCCCCACCCGAGTCGCACCAGCTTCTCATTTTCACACCACAAACACCTTACTTTACAATGGCTTGTTCCCTTTATCATCGATACTTTTTTGCATATCTTTCATTCATTGTTCCTTATCTCTCCACATCACCGTCTATATCTCTCGTTTCCCTGATCCCTGACCAGTCTGAAGAAGGGTCTCGACCCGAAACGTCACCTATCTCCTTCGCTTCTTAGATGCTGCTGCACCCGCTGAGTTTCTCCAGCTTTTTGTGTACTCTTGACTCTTGATTGTTTATAACTCATTCCCAGGTATCTGTATATAAAACACCCAACTACAATTAGATTGAGCCTCAATATCAGTTGTTATATCAAACTATGTCTGTAATGTCAGACTGAAGGGCTCCGACCCAAAATCAGAACAGAGAATCGTGGACTCTGGGATCCCAGTGAAGACGCCACGTAACAGCTCAAGTATAGCTGACAGTGTTTTTGAGACTCAGGACAGAATGCGCCTCAGTAAAGCATTGCATGATTAACTCTGTGTGTTTGTGTGTGTGAAGGTCTAACATTTCTGCTTTTGTTATCCGCTATATCACACATGTTTAGAAGTGATAAGTTCTATTGTGCAATGATTTAAGGAACTCCTGCACACTTGTGTATAACAAGGGCAAGTTGCTAGCTCCAATACAAGAAGCGTTTTTTAATTTGGCTGTTGAGGTCTATTTATAAAATGTTCAGCGTTGGTGTACTGGGATCATCTTTTTTTTTAAACTTTGTGACTTATAAAACTAAACTGCATGTTACAAGTTTGAGGATTTGCTTGAGGTATTCACTATTGCAAAATATGGAGCTGCGGTACAGCGTCCAGATACCCATTGATAATATCCATTTCCATATCCCCACCAGCTCACTTGTTTCCAGACTGCTCACTGACATTAAGTTTTAGGTAAGCTGTCACTTTTTTTAGGTAAATACTGGGAAGATTGAGGCCATGGTCTTTGGCACGCTTCTTTCTTTTATCATTGATTCCATCACTTCAATCAGTATCCTCCTCACTGTAAGTCCTCCTTCTGCAGTTGTACAGAGCCCTAGTGAGACCACACCTGGAGTATTGTGTGCAGTTTTGGTCCCCTAATTTGAGGAAGGACATTCTTGCTATTGAGGGAGTGCAGCGTAGGTTTACAAGGTTAATTCCCGGGATGGCGGGACTGCCACATGCTGAGAGAATGGAGCGGCTGGGCTTGTCATCCTCCCATCTGGAGTTTAGAAGGATGAGAGGATATCTCATTGAAATATATAAGATTGTTAAGGGCTTGGAAACACTAGAGACAGGGAACATGGTCCCGATGTTGGGGGAGTCCAGAACCAGGGGCCATAGTTTAAGAATAAGGAGTAAGCCATTTAGAACGGAGACGAGGAAACACTTTTTCTCACAGAGAGTGGTGAGTCTGTGGAATTCTCTGCCTCAGAGGGCGGTGGAGGCAGATCCTTTGGGTGTTTTCAAGAGAGAGCTAGATAGGGCTCTTAAATATAGCAGAGTCAGGGGATATGGGGAGAAGGCAGGAACGGGGTACAGATTGGGGATGATCAGCCATGATCACATTGAATGGCGGTGCTGGCTCGAAGGGCCAAATGGCCTACTCCTGCACCTATTGTCTATTGTCTAAGGACTATTGATTTTCACTTCCATAACACTGTCACCTCAGGCCATTTCATGCTGAAAATCTCATCTCTGACTGTCACTTCAAGACTTGACTTTCCAATGTTCTTCTGGCGGCTTCTCACCTGACATTGCCTTTAAACTCTAATTTATCCAAAATTCTTCCAGGATTAAAAATGGCAATGATATAGATCTAATTCACATGGGGTAATTGATCTGAAACATTAACTGTTTCTTGCTCCAGAGATGCTACCTGACCTGCTGCACATTTCCAGTGTTTTCTGTTTTATTGTATATATTTACAGCACTTTTCACAGCCTCAGGCATTCTAATGTACTTCACGACCATTGAAGAACTAATGAGAAAATAATCTGTTTTAGAGAATTTCAGTCTTGTTCGTTTTCACATCTTGTACAACATCCCCAACAATACAGCAATAATGTTTTCTGCATCCCCAACAGTACAGCAATGATGTCAGCCTGGAATTTGCAGTAGGTCCATGCAGTAAAACCTTTTTTTAATAGTATGAAGTCTGCACGTACTTCCCATTGGGTTGGCGTGGGAGATTGCAACCTTCACGTGGTCCACCCTGTTTTTCGACGAATGCAATCAACCTGGCGTGCACAAACAGAAGATCAAACAGAACAAGTTGTCTTACAACTTTAGGCTGTGCACGCCATACGCAAGAAGAAGAGGAAGACTTCCCATGATTGGGTGACCCAATGATGGGAATTCTTCCTCTTCTTCTTGCAAGGGCAAGGACATAATTTGCAAGGACATCTTCTTGCAAGGGCAAGGACAGAGAGTAGGGCAAGGACATAATTTGTGGTCAGACCCAAATTGGGTCTGACCACACAAATTATGTCCTTGCTCTACAACACAATTCAATAATACCATAACTAGATCGTTGGCTTGCAGTGGTGGAGAGGAAAAGCTAGATAATATAAATTCAATTCCTGTGAAAATCCTAATCTTCTGTGACTTGTCGCCTTATTTTAGACCAGTGGCCTTGGCTACGGGGGGGGGGGGGGGGGGGTCATGTTGAACAGCTGTTGGCAGCTTTAGACTATTGCTGTTGTCTTAAATATTGTGGCAGGTTGGCATATCTTAAAACCCTGTCCAGTTAGTTGTGATGAAGGGTCACCGATCTGAAAACATTAATTCTGTTCTTCTCTCCACTTGGTTCTTGGACCTCCAAACTGGTGGTGGAGGGAGGACTTAAGCCAGAAAGGGTTTGTGCTAACAAATGCTAACTGATCTGCTTCTTGCCATAGAGGGAGTAGAGAAGGTTCACCAGACTGATTCCTGGGATGTCAGGACTTTCATATGAGGAAAGACTGGATAGACTTGGCTTGTACTCGCTAGAATTTAGAAGACTGAGGGGGGATCTTATAGAAACTTACAAAGTTTTTAAGGGGTTGGACAGGCTAGATGCAGGAAGATTGTTCCTGATGTTGGGGAAGTCCAGAACAAGGGGTCACAGCTTAAGGATAAGGGGGAATTCCTTTAGGACCGAGATGAGGAAAACATTTTTCATGCAGAGAGTGGTGAGTCTGTGGAATTCTCTGCCACAGAAGGTAGTTGAGGCCAGTTCATTGGCTATATTTAAGAGGGAGTTGGATGTGGCCCTTGTGGCTAAAGGGATCAGGGGGTATGGAGAGAAGGCAGGTACGGGATACTGAGTTGGATGATCAGCCGTGATCATATTGAATGGCAGTGCAGGCTCGAAGGGCCGAATGGCCTCCTCCTGCACCTATTGTCTATGTTTCTATGCTGGGTATATTTTCAACAAATTCTATTTTTTCTATGCCCACACAAATTTCTTATTTTAAAAGTGATTTGACTATTGCACAACGATTGACTGACTTTAAACTGAAGAAGGCACTTTATATCAAAGACTGCTACAGGATCTTTGCTTTATAAATTGGAGTCGCGCCCTCCCGCTCGAAAGGGATTTTTTCTCTCTCCTCTTGCATCGATGTTCCCGCGTCTGGCGGTCACGTGGCACGGGGGCAGGCAGAAGGAATCGAGCGGGAGCTGGGGCTGTCAGCGCTGGGGCTGCGGAGAATGGCGAGTGAGTACCGGCCCGTTTGGGTGGGGGGGGTGGGGGAAAGGGAGACGGGGGTGGCTCGGCTCGCCTCGCCGCGCCACGAACTCCTCAGCGGCGCCCAAATGGCTTCGGCTCTCAAAGCCGCGGGGGTTGCCGAGCAAAGTGGGCGGGGTTCTGGCAGCTCGCAGCGAGGGCGCCGGGAGACGGGAGACGCCGCGTGTGGAGCCGGGCGCTGGTCGGCTTCTCCCCGCCGGTCCCGGCGGCTGTGTGGGTCGCCGCTGGTTGTGCTCACGCCAGCGAGCCCCATCCGCCCCACGGTACTGTCGGGGCACACCTCTTGTTACTCGAGGTGGAACGTTTCGCAGTTTACTCCTCCCCGTTTGTTTGAATCTATATATAAGCGCATTTCCGGACTCCTCTTCTATAAAACACTTGATGGTCAAACCCGCACTTTCGAGAAGTATACTGTGGCCAGTTTACACATCAAGATCCCACTGGTAAAGAATGGGAAGATCTTTCAATGAGCTTGGTTGAGTGGGACATGTCAAAGAAAAGCTTGACCTCTTAAAGAAGACGTAAACATACTTATGTTTGTTCAGTGGCGTCTAAATTAAGCCAATGGATTTAGAAAGTACGAAGCAAGCAGGGAAAGACCATCTGATTAGTCCTCTAATAACTGATGCTTGTGTACCTCTCAGATGGGAAGATTACAAGCACGTTGGGATAGGAACATTTGGTTTAATTACATTTGACAGATTGACATTCTGATTTCTGCATAGAACTGTTGTTTCATATTGCGATTTTGATAAGAGTGTCACCAACGATAGTTGAGCTGTTTGAAGATAATGTAATTATTTGGATAGTTTGGAAATTATTGTTTACATTTACTCAAAATATAGTGTCCTCTATAATGTTTGGGACAAAGACCCATCATTTATTTAGTTGTACTCCAATTTGAGGTTTGTAATAGAAGAAAATCACATGTGGTTAAAGTGTGCATTGTCAGAGTTTAATAAAGGCATTTTTTATACATTTTGGTTTCACCATGTAGAAATTACAGCAGTGTTAAAACATAGGTCTCTCTCCCCCCTATTTCAGGGCACCATGATGTTTGGGACACATCTGTTTCATGTAAATGCGAGTAGTTATGTTTAGTATTTTGTAGCATATCCTTTGCATGCAATGACTGCTTGAAGTCTGCGATTCATTGACATCACCAGTTGCTGGGTGTCTTCTCTGGTGATGCTCTGCCAGGCCTGTAATGCAGCCATCTTTACCTTATGTTTGTTTTTGGGGCTAGTCCCCTTCAGTTTTCTTTTCAGCATATAGAAGGCATGCCCAATTGGGTACAGGTCGGGTGATTGACTTGGGCACTCAAGAATTGACAATTTTTTAGCTTTGAAAAACTCCTTTGTTGCTTTAGCAGTATGTTTGGGATCATTGTCTTGCTGTAGAATGAACCGCTGGCCAATGAGTTTTGAGGCAGATAGGATGTGTCTTTACACTTCAGAATTCATTATGCTACTACCATCAGCAGTTGTATCATCAATGAAGATAAGTGAGCCAGTACCTTCAGCAGCCATACATGCCCAGGCTATAACGCCCCCACCACTGTGTTTCACAGGTGAGGTGGAATGCTTTGGATCTTGGGCAGTTCCTTCTCTCCTCCATACTTTGCTCTTGCCATCACTCTGATACAAGTTAACCTTCATCTCATCTGTCCACAAGACCTTTTTCCAGAACTGTAGTTGCTCTTTTAAGTACTTCTTGGCAAACTGTAACCTGGCTATCCTATTTTTGCAGCTAACCAGTGGTTTGCATCTTGCAGTGTAGCCTCTGTATTTCTGTTCATGAAGCCTTCTGCAGACAGTGGTCATTGATAAATCCACACCTGACTCCTGAAGAGTGTTTCTGATGTGTCGGACATGTGTTTGGGGATTTTTCTTTATTATAGAGAGAATTCTTCTGTCACCAGCTGTGGAGGTCTTCCTTGGCCTGCCAGTTCATTTGCGATTAGTGAGCTCACTAGTGCTCTTTTACTTCTTAATGGTGTTCCAGACACTTCATTTTGGTGAGCCTAAGATTTGTCTGATGTCTCTAACTGTTTTATTCTTGTTTCTCAGTCTCATAATGACTTCTTTGACTTTCATTGGCACATCTTTGGTCCTCATATTGATAAACAGCAAAAAAAAGTTTCCAAGGTGATGGAAAGACTAGGTGCTGAGAGCTCTCTTATACCTGCATTAAGGAGGCATTTAAACACACCTGAGCAATTACAAACACTTGTGAAGCCATGTGTCCCAAACATTAAGGTGCCCTGAAATGGGGGGAGGGACTATGTATAAACACTGCTGTAATTTATACATGGTGAAACCAAAATGTATAAAAATACCCTTTAATAAATTCTGACAATGTGCACTGTAACCAAATGTGATTTTTTTTTTTCTATTGCAAATCTCAAATTGTGGAGTACAGAGGCAAATAAATAAATGATGGGTCTTTGTCCCAAATATTATGGAGGGCACTGTAAGATGTTCAGGGACTAAATTTGTTCTTGAAAATAAAGGAAAAACAACACACTGAAGTGAGTTGAATTGCCATACCTGACATTTATGTTGACTAAGTATGCGCTTTAAAATGTCACAAATAAACACAGATCAGTTTAAATGTCATTCTGACGAAACTCCTAAATGTTCCAGCCGACTTTAATTCCAGCAATATGAGCAGGATGCAGGGTATTCTTTATAGCTAATGGTTCAATTTCTAGCATGTTCTTTTGTTGCAAATCCCTGCCTTGATGCGGACCCTTTCATATTTAGACCCTTTATTGTTATGACATGACTGTCTCTGGCTGTATTTTTCTATTTCCACACTCTTTAGGATATCCCTGGGAATCTAGCAACTTCCAAGTGTGTGTTTTTTAAATTGTGTGTCTCTTCTGGACCCAACTACTTTTGTCTAGCATCCTTTCTACCTGATACTGGCTTTACCTTGTTTAACACTCAACGCTGCTATGTTGTCAATAAACAGACCTGCCTATATCCTTAACACTTGCACTATTACATAGCTATTTTAAGAAACTGCCTTGATGATTAACTGATACTTGGCAGTAATACACTATAATAAATTGTTGGCAACATTGCATTTAAAAGCTTACAGAATGTTCCTGGTTAGCTACCTGCACCTTTTGCCTCTGCTTGTTTGAATTGTTCTCCTATTGGGTTCCCCAAAATCTCTGTGTTTCTGTCTAGTGAGGATGTCATGTTGGTGTAAGTAGAATATTATATATTTTTATAACATTAAAAATCTTATCTATATTTCCTGTCAACCTTTTCCACTGTTCTCATATCTTCAATATGTTCTTATTTATAATGGAAACTGCTCGTCTAAACATTTCACAATGAAATTGAACTCTCGTCCCTCATCCTTCCTCCCACTTCCAGTGGTATATCGCGCTAAACCAGACTTGGTCAGTCCACATGCCTGACATTAAATTCTCAAAATAATTGCTCTACTCCAAGCTATGTCACAGCAAGGGAATTCCACCGGGTTAGAAAATAATTTAAGGGCGTTTTGTCGACCCCCTTTAAAAATGTAACATTCCCACTGGAATTCCCAGAGTGGTGTTCACTCTGAAGAGCCATCCAGGAAGAAACCTGAAGCGTACCCTGAGGCTCTACAGCCGGAGTGCACACAACATATCAAACAACCCACTCTGAGCACCACCTGGCCCAACTATAGCATTGCTGCGTGGGCCATCTTGACTACTTCAGAACCCACAGAACTGGAGTTATCCTCGACCCTGTCGTCTCACCTTAGTAGGAAGACCCAACTGCCATTGGCTGGATGATGTTGCTACAGCATCAAAGTTATCTTGGGATTTTCCATTTATAAATTTGGATAAAGGGATGTCTTCTAAGAATGCAAACTTACAAAAATTCCTGCCTTTAAAATTGATATTGAATTGCATCTACATGGTTTGAGCCAATTATTCCCTAACCTTTGATCTTCTTCAACTGAAAGCTATATTTTGCCTTTATTCTATCACACCATAGGAAATTGTTTGAATTAAAATGATATTAAAGATAGAATCAAAAAATCCTATGTACAAAACATCTTGCATTTAAAATACCGAATGTACTTGGGCCCCTCTTAATTTGTTTTTGGGATGTGGGTAAGTAAGCATTTGTACTTTTGTAAACAATCTAGCATGTTCACAAATTCAATTTCATACTTTTCCAACAGTGGAATTTGAACAAGTGGCCTGTGCTGCGAGAATGTAGTGTGTGTGATCTGAGTGTATTTGAGCCTTCAAATTCTCTCAGAATTGATTTCTGTTTGTAGTTGAGAACTGGACGCAATAATTAGAAAGTGCAAATGATCCTGAGGAAGAATCTTAGTTTAATGTTCAGTTTTTCCTGTTCAGTCGTTTCTGGGTTTTTAATATTCTTGTTTATCTACTGGTTTAATCA
Organism: Okamejei kenojei; assembly: GCA_035221665.1. Lineage (NCBI taxonomy): Eukaryota > Metazoa > Chordata > Chondrichthyes > Rajiformes > Rajidae > Okamejei > Okamejei kenojei. The sequence goes on from CM069174.1 coordinate 6,239,230, forward strand.
TTGGAAACTATTGGGAGATTATCGGGTTTGGGAAAGGGTAGTTGGTTAGGAATGACCCATTCAGCACACCACCGTTTGTTGGCCTGGACTAAAACTAAGGAAAGACACAAAATGCTGGAGTAACTCAGCGGGTCAGGCAGCTTCCCTGGAGAACATGGACAGGTGACATTTTGGGCCAGGACTCTTCATCAGATGTCTGAAGAAGGGTCTCAACCCGAAACATCGTCCATTCCTTCTCTCCAGAGATGTTGCCTCACCCGCTGAGTTACTCCAGCATTTTGTGTCGACCTTCAATTTAAACCAGCATCTGCAGTTCTTTTTTACACAGGAACTAAGGAAAGTTCCTCAGTAGTTGCAGTTGGTAATGATATTATATAGCTTCTGGGTCTGTGGCCTCGTTTCACTGCATGTTAATGATTTGGATATAAGTCAACGTGTCAAGACTATACCAAGGATAGTGATTAAATGAGGGAATGTCAAGTGGTCAGATGGAATTCACTGTAAATGAACGTGAGTTAATGCTTTTTTAAATTTCCATGGATGTACTCTATTTGGAAGTGGTTACAATGTTGTGTATGAAGAGAGATTTTGGGGGGGGGGGAGGTGGGGGAACCAGATCACAGAAAGCAAAATTTTGGGTTAATAAGATTGTGTTTAATTAATAAAAACACACAAATGGAGTTGAGACCATAAGAAATGGGATCAGAGGAGGCTGTTCCTCAGGGCTACTCCTTCAAGGCTAATTCAATTTTCCTCGGGTCCACATTCCCGCACCCTCCCTGTAATATTTGATTTCCTAACTGACTAAAGATTTTCTCAACTTAGAATATATTTAAATATTGGCCTCCACATCTTTCTGGGATACGGATTTCCAAATATTCTCAACCCTTTGTGAGGAGAATTTTTTTTTCCTTACCTCCGTCCTACATGTTACCATTTAATCTGAAACTGCTGCAATGGGAAAAATCCTCCCAGCATTTACTCTGTCAAGTTCCCTATGTTTCCTGTTTCAATGAGGTCAGCTCTCATTGTTCTAAACTCCAGTGGTATAGACCCCTGTTCAACCTGTGGGAGTGAGGGTATGTTTGGTAAATATTGGCCAAGCTCTGGCTTTCTGCTGAATGGAAAGTTGGACCATTTCAGTAAAGTGAGGGGTGCTGTCAACTAATATTGAGGGCACAAATGGAAGATTTGGAATGGAAGACCACCAGATCCCAGGCTGTGTACGATTTCCTTACAAAATCCTCTAGTTCTCACCCTTTTTTCCTCACTCTAGTATCGCCAGCAAGATAAGAATTTAATGCTCACCCCTAAGGTGATGGTGAGCTGTTGCCTTCGAATGCAGGTGATGGTACTACACAGTGCTGCACGCTAAGGAGTTCCAGATTATGACTTTTGACACAGTGGTGATCATGGGTTCCAAGACTGGATGTTGTCTGAAAATAGACATAAAAGCTGGAGTAACTCAGCGAGACAGGCAGCATATTTGGAGAGAAGGAATGGGTGACGTTTCGGGTCGAGACCCATGGAGTTTGGAGATGGTGTGAAGGAAATGTGATGACTCTGCTCTTCTAGGTGGTTATTGTATGGCACTAATGTTCCTTGCCACTTTTCAGTTCATGTCAGAATGTTGTTTAGACCTTGTTGCATTCCGGGGCTCTGTTTGGCGCTCAGTGATATGACAAAAAGTGTATCAAATTGGCAGAAGGTTGGATTCTGTGACATTGGAAATCTCAGGAGGAGGCCAAGATGGATCTTTCAACTCTTCTGGTAGTTGCGAATAATTTGGGTTTTCTTTTGCACTTATTTGCCAGACTACTCTGCCGTTAAATATTGGAATGTTCTTCGAATCGTTAGCTCCACTGATTTACTTAAGCTTTGTCCTCCATTCACGACTGGTGGGGTCACACTACAGATCTTCGAGCTGATATATTAATTGTGAAGTTGCTTTGTTCTGTATACTGTTTCCACTGTTTAGTACAAAAAGGTGTTGAACCCTGCTTTCCTCCCTTTTTCTCTTCTCCATTCTCAGAATTTAACATTCTTGGATCAATAGAACAGCACAGGAACATGCCCATCGTCCCACAATGTCCGTGCCGAACATGATGGCAAGTTAAACTAATCTCCTTTGCCTGCATGTGATGCATATCTCTCCACCCTGCATATCCATGTGCCTATCCAAAAACCGATTAAATGTCACTGTAGTATCTGCCCCCAACACCCACCCAAGCAGCACATTTGCAAACCTCAGTCCATGTGCCCTGGAACACATTCCCAATAATCTCCCCTTTCCTAAAAATTTAACTTCCTTCCCAAATATCATTAGATTCTAGGATCTGACTCCCAGTGACCCCAGAACGGTTTTTAGTTTAGGTGGAGCTCTTGGAATCTCCATTTAATTTTTGAGAACTTTCCAAACTCCATCTTGCTGCTTAGAAATGACCAAATCACCTCTAATGATGATATCAATTCCCGGGTAATATTACTTCTGTTCTTATTAAACTTTGTTACATGCGTGTTTCTCCGTATAACATTTCCATTGACGCAATTCTCTCCTTGTTGAATCACAGCGATGTCTATGTCACGTGTTAACTTTTTTTCATCTGGTTTTATTTTCAATAGATCTTTTGAACCTGGAAAAGAAGTTAGCAGAATACAAATGTGATACCAATAAGGCCATTCGGCTGAAGTTAGGTATGTGCTTCAAAAACACTGTTATCTAGCGATGTGCATGCTGTCTCCATTGGTGGAGGAGAGGCAAAAGCAAAGGAAATATGTTGAAAACACAAAATGCAAAACAGCAGGACAGGCAGCATCTGTAGCAAGAGAAATTGAGTTAATGTTTCAAATTAAAAATGGAGAGTGTTTCCGGCATATTTGTTTTTAAAGAAAAATCAGATATCCACCATCTGTAGCGTAGGATTTTATTTTCATTTTCTGGGGACTGCTATTGACTTCAACTGAGCTGTGTTGGTTGAATTAGGAATAGAATTGGGTGGGAAAATGGTAGTGCACTGCTGATCTGTTTATGATGGTATCCAGGGCAAACCTTATTGCCATAGAACATAGTTTCTAACAAGTCCTGAGATTCACAATTTCTCTACCTATTGTAGTTCTAATATAACTATCAGGTATTAATAAATTCAGGTCAGTGTGTCTTCCTCCAAAGCAGAGAGTCTGCTTGATTTTTTTTTTTTCCCCTGTTAACAGTTCGATTTGCTGAAGACCTGGAGGATGAGACAACAAGCTTCAATCCGTTGTACAGTCACCAAGTATTCGGAGATGAGTATGTGCCATGTTTAATCAGTAACATTGAATCCATCAAACATGTGTTTTTTTTAATGTCTAACGTGCAAGCTGCAGCAAGATAGGCTGGTTTTGAAGTTGCGTCCAGAATTGGCCGATCTTGGTTGTTTTATGTTCCTTCGGTTCGAGTTTGCATGATTTAGTACTATATCAGCTGCTGATTGGTTGGCAGTGCTGTTGTCTGTACAGCCTTAATATTTTGTGTAGTGTTTAATTGGCTATAAGTGTTTTGTAGCATCCTGCAACCATGGAGTTTGCTACACAGTTGCAAGTCTTAATCTTCTCACGCTTGTACCTAACTACTGATTGAATTAATGAATAGTTTATAGCAGTACAATTTGCATTGATTTGCAAACGGATCAACATTAAATGTGTGACTTTAAAGACTGGTGTGTGCAAAAGGGGTTTTGATTTATGTAGCTATTCATTTGCTATAGGTTTGGGTCAGTGGTAAATCAAATAACCAAGGCAGTAGACAAGGTTTTAAACTAAATATTGGGATGGTGGGGGGGGGGGGGGGGGGGTGGAATTGAGAAAATTAGTTGGTAGGTGTGGGCAAGTTGGGCTGAAAGGCTTGTTTCCATGCTGTATGACTATTTAAAAAGTGTGATGTAGTGATATGGTTGATTGCAAGCAGGGTGTGACAGTAAAGGTAAAACTTCCGGAGTAAATAGGATCAAAGTGGCAAAAGGTGGCAGATTGGTAATCTCAGAGTAAAGTATCCTCTGACGAAGAGTGATCATAATGTGATTTTAAAAAATCCATTCTGGTTGAAAGTAACAAATGTAAGTGTAAAACGTGGATAGAGACAATTACACCGGCATGGGGGACAAATTGACTGAAGTAGATTGAGAGATTGTATTAAGTAGATAAGCAGCGACAGACATTTAAGAAATACTTCATAATTTCCAATGAATGTGCATTTGAAGAATGCAGTTGTTGAGAAATGGACTCCTCGTGAGAAACGATTCATCCATGGCTACATAAAACACAAAATAGTGATAGATTTCAACCTTAAGCTCTTCATTTGAACAAACTATTGTCGGCCTGAAGTAGAGGAAGATTTTAGAAACCAGCAAAGGATGAGTAAAAACTGATATGAATGCAAACCAGCAAGTGTATAAGATTGTCCGTATGTAAAGAAGAGAGCAACAAAATTAAATATTAGTTGTTTTAGAAACTGTCCAGAAGGATTAACAATGGCGAATCAAAAACTGGTAGAGATATTAACCATATTTTGTAAATCTTCAGAACAGAAAACAAGAAAAGTATCCCTAGAGGGAGTGGGGAATTTTAAACAGTTGTATTGCTAAAGTAGAGTCATACAGCATAGAAAAAGGCCCTTCTGCCCAAATTGTCCATGCCAACCAAAATGCCCTATCTATACCAGTCCCACCCTCCCAGGTTGGCCCACACCCCTCTATCCATGTACCTGTCCAAATGTATTTTAAATGTTGTTCTAGTACCTGCATCAACGTTCCATATTACCACTGCCCTTTGTGTGGAAAACTTTGCCCCATCGGGTTCGTATTAAATCTTTCCCCTCTCACCTTAAATCTATGTCCTCTGTTTCTTAATTCCCCTGCTCTTGGTAAAAGACTGTGTGCATCTTATTCACATCATGATCTTATACGCCTCTATAAGATCATCCCTTATCCTCATGTGCTCCAAGGAATAGTCCCAGCCAGCCCAACCGCTCCCTATTGCTTAACCCCAAGTTCTGGTAACGTCCGTATAAATTGTCTCTGCACTCTTTCCAGCTTAACAACATCAGTACTTGCAAACTATTCCTAATTCCATTTTTAAGACCCTTTTGTACATTTGAAAACCATAGATTGCATTTAATATTTTCTGTTCTGTTTCTAAAATTTTTACATGGGATTGCACGCACTGCTTTCAGTAATGTTGGTCAAAGATGGAAAATTGGTTATGTTATCAAATCAGCGCTGATCATGGGATGTTTGCTATCCACCCGAGTAAGCATGTTTGGCTCTTCAATTTCACATCTGCTAAAGGGTTGTATGAGCACACCTTCACTGCTGCACTTGAATAGCAACCCAGAATATGGACTGTAGTCATGCAGTAAGGTTTCAGCCCATAACCGTGCCGAGGTGATAATGCTACTGATTGAATCAAGGTCTTATTATTCTATGTCTGAGGTCCTGTTTTTATTGCCTCCTTTTTAGGATGCAAAGCCCAAGTCTTTCCAGCTTCTCGTAACTCAATTCACCTGACCTTTGGGATTGGTCTTGTATATATCTTCCACCTTGCTTCCGATGCTTGACCAATATTTTATCTTTGACAATACAGTATCTTTTCACCAATACTCATAATCTCATACAATTTCCATATTGTAGCGTTTGATCATGGCTCCTAATTTGTGTTCTACAATAATTCAGCATTGTGTGTAGATCTCTAGAATAGCTATAGTGTATGGCATTAAGTGATAAGTTTTTCATTGAAAATGTCAATCATCGTGCAAAGTGATCATAGAGGCAGGTTCAATGAAATTTGCTCTGCATCGTCTGACAATTTATGTAGATGGTTTATGACATAAACCAGTCAGTTTTAAAGTTTTGCAATATTTCAATAATTTGGCACTGTAAATATTAAGTTGCATTCTAACACCATTGCTCTCGCCCAGTTTTCAGAACTGCTTAACTACTGAGTGACCACACAAGCGCAATGCATAATTTGAAGAGATCTTCATGTTAATGGAACCTCTTCTAGTGCAAGTGCTTTCACAGTGCAATTTGCATCCCTTTTATACTGGGATGGTTTTGGAAGCATTTGCATCGCCATTTCCTATAAAGTCGCAAGCGCAGCTTTTCATTATGCTGCAATTTTTCCATGCACCGATTATCACACTGCTGTTTTAAGAGCTTGCTGTGCGCAAATTAACTGCTGCATTTCCTACATTACAACAGTGACTGCAGTTCAAAAATACTTCACTGGTTGTATAGCACTTTGGAACATCTTGCAATTGTGAATGGCGCTATGAAAGAAAGCAAGTTTTATTTTTCAATGGACCAGTAATAGCAAAAATACACTGCTGAGCTGTGTCGGCAAGCTAACGTCATGGCAATACATCTGCAACAAAAGAACTGTGTGTGACAAAATGTTTCCGAGTATTGTGCTCATTTGAAATTTTCTAAATGAGCCTGGATTAAAATAAAGAGAAACCTAACCTGCAGATTCTCTACCAACATGTGGTTATTTCTGCTTTGCCTGCAGAGAATCAGTATTTGGCTACAAGGACCTTGAAATCCAATTGTACTACACTACCTGCAGCCTCACTACATTCTTCAATATCAAATACTCCAGCAAAGTTATAGAAAAATATGACAACGTAGAGGTAGGCTATTAAACTGTATCGGTTGCTTGTCTTCACTAGGTCTTGCTAATGCTAAGTAGTGTGGAGATTAATCTCTCCAATGTGATACAGCAGCCGCTCCTAAAAGCATTAAGGTAATGCATTAGTTCATTGACTTTGCCTTGCGATACCCTGCTGGTAATAGAGATTGCAGTCTGATTCAGTGTTCTGAAGTAAGGAGGCAAGTTTTGACAGACTTTCTGGTCCAAGTTATTGTCCCGTGAAGATCGCTTTGGATTGTGATGTACTATTCTATGTTTATTTTGTTTTGTCTCGCCCTTGTTTGCATTCTCCAATGGTCCTTTGTCTGGGCTTGTACAATAGGAGCAGCCAAGTATTTGGAGGCCTGCTGATGTTTCTGATACTGAACCACAGCAGGAGTTGCCACTTACAAGAAAGACTGGGTAGAGATTTCCAAATCCAGTCGGGTTTATTGTCATTTGCACGAGTCCAATGAGGTACAGATGCAATGAAAATTGTGCTTGCAACAGCACCGGAGGCACATACTCGGACAAACCCCAAAAACATAATTATGCATAAATTCTGCAAAATTATAAAAGATAAAGACAGAGTGCAAGACGATTAGAAAAACGAGTAGTCCAAGAGGTGGTCCTTAGTGTTCCATTGCCAAGTTATGCAGGTTGGTTCAAGGACCTGATGGTTGTAGGAACGTAACTGCACTGTTTGGAACCAAGGGAAACCAAAAATAAGACTGTGCTTGATGCGATTGTTTCACCAGCCTTCCACTCCTGTATTTATAGCAGATATTTCATCATTTTTTAAATATAACCAAGGAAATGCGTGCATATAGAATCATCTTTGGAGAGCCATGTCATTGATTAAATTACTTTTCACTGAACTAATAAAGCTCTTTGTAATTGTGTTTTTAATAACCGCAAATGTTCATCTTGCATCCGTCAGATCCTAGTGAGTAAGAGGAAACTCTTACAATTGTTCTGACCGAAAAGCATTCCTTTTGCCCAACTGAACATTAAGACATTAGAACATTAGGAGGCATTGATGTTCTTGTTCCCGTTGACTTCAATGGTTGATATGAAAATATTGGCAAGATTTATTTATGTACAGATGAACAAGTGATCTGTTACTCAGCTGTATTGAAATAATGTTGAGCTGTGGGAGCAATACGAATCCTCAGTATGCAGAAATAGAAGAATGATGGAGGGAGGGTAAGAGATGAAACAAACTGCTTCCATTGTACATAAAGCTCTGTAGTTTATTTTAAACAATTTTTTCCTATCTAGGTTGATAATATTGAAAGTAAACTGTTAGAATATATCCCAACTGGTTACTGCAGCAACCTTGATGAATTTATTGTGCAACTGGAAAAGGATGCATCCTTCAGACCGTTTGGATCACTTATTCACTCGTACACCATGTATGATGAAAAGGAAGGACTGGAGTTAAACTATGAGATTTACAAGGTGAGTGGATAAATACAGTGATATGGATTTCTAATGGCTTTAACGATGCCTGAGTGATTCTTTGCCTATTTGAACGTGTGACCCCCCCCCCCCACCCCCCCCCCACCCCCCATTTCGTACAAGAGTCTCTAAACTGAAAATCAATACTGGCTTTAATTTTATTTATTTATTTTTTTACTGAGACATCAATTTTGGATGTTTTTCATGGCAACAATTTCTATGGTCAGTTCCCTCCTGTTTATAATAGTGCAGGTAATTGTCACTAGCATCCTATTGTGTCCAAGCCCTAACACTTCCACAGACTCTACAGCTACTATCAGCAGTGATGAGCTGAGGCATGGTTGTGGTTAGTATTAATGAGATGAAAAATGGGTGGCTTCAGTGATGACACAAGAACATAACAACAGTAGAACACGGGAACAGCACATAATGGTTGTGCATGGCGCAAAATTCGTATGCCTATCGAAATGCCTCTTGCACCTGCATGTAATAGTCCAAATGCGGCCAAACTTGCATTTTGTTTGTGGTTCATCCTGACACGTACTCAATGCCCCAAGCGAAAAGGCCTGCATCACTTTTGCCATGCTATCTATTTGTGCTATCACTTTCTGGGAACTATGGACATGGACCCCAAGATCCCTCTGCCTATCAATACTCTTAAGGGTCCTGCCTATTACCGTATACTTGTTACCCTTATCTTTCCTCCTGGAACATGCCAGTCCTAATTTCTGATCAGCTAGTCTTTAAACGCCACCCGCATGTCGAATGTGGACTTGCCAAATAAAGCTGCTCCAAATCTTCTACTTCTAGCTCCTGCCTAGAAAAGTTGTAATTTGCTTCTCCCCTATCTAGCACTAAGCTTATCCTTATTCAATACCGTCTTAAAACCTAAGGAGCTGTGATCATGTACCCAAAGTGCTGGCCTACTGAAACCTCAATCACCAGGCCAAGCTTGCTTCCCAATACAAGGTCCAGTTGGACCCTTCCCTGGTACATACAGTTCCAAAAAGCCCTCTTGGATGCACCAAACAAAATCTGCCCATCTCACCTCTTGCACTAAGGAGGTTCCAGTCAATATTGGGGAAATTAAAATCCTGACTACCACAACGTTGTTGCTTTTGTGTCTTCCCTTCATTTTACTACATATCTATTCCTCTAAATCCAGCTGGTCATTGAGAGCCTAAAATATAACCACCAGAGTGATAGCATCTTTTATTTTTAACTTCTACCGATATTGCCTCAGAGGGTGAGCCCTCCAGCATGTCCTCTGAGTGCAGCTGTGACATTCTCCCTGATTAGAAAAGCAACTCCTCCACCTCGTTGATATCCCCTCTCTCACATCTGAAACGTCAAGACGGTGGAACATTGAGCTGCCATTCCTGTCCCTCTCAACCACGTCTCTGTAATGATCTCGTTCACCAATGTTGTGAACAGTTTCATTTAGTTTTAATAAGATGCCACGGAGTGAATGGAGTTTGTGAATGTACACAGTGCCTTCACTCATCCGTTATTTAATTGGAGGTATGTCCTGCTCATTCAGGACTGGATTTCAGGAAAATCAGTTGTTAGGGTTGCCATGAGAGAGCCGCAGGAAATGATGGTGAGGCAGAGCTAGGTGCAAGCAGCTGAATTTTCAGATTATGCTGATAGATCCGTAGGGGGCGTTTACAGATACAGCTTGAACATAGGCCCTTCAGCCGAAACCAATCATTGATCACCTGTTCACACTAGTTCTATTTAATCCCGCATTTGCATCCACTCCCTACACACTAGGGACATTTTCTTGGATGCCAATTAACCTACAAACCCACGCGTCTTTGCAATGTTGGAAGAAACCAGAGGACCTGGAAGAAACCCATTCAGTCACCGGGAGAACGTGCAAACTCCACACCGTCAGAACCCGAGGTCAGGATTGAACCCGGGTCTCTAATGCTGTGAAGCAGTAGCTTTACCAGCTGAACCATCGTGCCACCCTTGCCGGGTGAAACAATAGAAGTAACGGGAACTCTAACTAATTATTGGTTGTGCAGAAGCCATTGTCTTTAGTTTTTACTCAGTTTTCTAACTAATTGTTTCATATAAACCATCTTGTATTCTTCCTCTGCCTACTACAGAAGTACCCAATGACATGAAGAAACAGCATTTTATATCCAAATCAGAGTGGTGCACAACTTGCAGGAGTGTCTGTAGGTGGTGGTGTTCCCATGCCACTACTTATGCCTCTTGGTGGGAGAGTTTAGTTCAGAGATACAGCGCCGAAACAGGCCCTTTGGCCAAACGAGTCCGCGCCAATCAGCGATCCCCGCACATTAACACTATCCTACTCATGAGAGACAATTTACAATTTTGCCAAGCCAATTGCCCTACAAACCTGTACGTCTTTGGAGTGTGGGAGGAAACCAGGAGAACGTACAAACTCCATAAAGACAGGGCCCGTAGTCAGAGCTGAACCCAGGTCTCTGGCGCTGTGAGGCAGCAATTCTATCGCTGTGCCATCGTGTTGCCCTGAGAGGATGTGAATTTGGAAGGTGCTGGCAGCAGAGGCAAGACAAGTAACTGCAGTGGAGTTTGTAGATGATGCATACTGCAGCCACTGTGTGCACAGGTAGTGAATGTTTAGGTTGGTGGATGGAGCTGCACACAAAGCAAGTAACGAGTTTGCCACCACATTCCTGACGTGCCATGTAGATGGTGGAAAGGCCTCAGAACGTCAGGAGATGAGTCGCTTGCCACTGGATACATTTATGTAGCTGGCTCATTTGAGTTTCTGGTTGATCATGACCCCAGTGCATTGGTAGTGAGCATCTCAGTGATGGTGATGTCATTGAACTTCAAGGACAGGACGTAGACTCTCATATTGGAGATGATCATCGCTCAGTACTTTAGTAGCACAAATGTTACTTGTCACTTATCAGATCATGTCTGAATGTTGTCTCGCTCTTGCTGCATGCACTTAGGTCAGTTAATTTGCTGAGGAGTTGTGAATGGAATTGACCATTGTACGATCATCAGCAAAGCAGACAAACCTTATGATGAAAGGAAGGTCATTGACCAAGCAGGTGAAGATGGTTGGGCCAAGGGCACTGCCCTGAAGAACTATTGCAGTGACCTTCTGGGCCTGCAATTATTGACTGCTATCAAATCCAACCATTTCTGATGTTCATCGACTGATGCCAACCATTGGAACTGTTTCTTTTCCCTTTGATGCCAAATGACTTCAGTTTTCCCAGGTTTTCTTGATGCCACATTTAGTTAACTCTTTTGTTAACATCGGGGGCAGTTATTCTCACCTCGCTTCTGGAATTCAACTATCTGGTCCATGCTTGGACTAAAGCTCAAAGTCAAAGTCAAGAGAGTTTATTGTCATGTGTCCCTGACAGGACAATGAAATTCTTGCCTTGGTTCGGCACAACAGAACATAGTAGGCATTGACTACAAAACAGATCAGTGTGTCCATATACCATTATATAAATAAACACACTCACTCACTCACTCACTCACTCACTCACTCACTCACTCACTCACTCTCTCTAATAAAGTGCAAATAACAAAGGGGTATTAATGTTCAGAGTTTTGTCCGAGCCAAGTTTAATAGCCTGATGGCTGTGGGGAAGTAGCTATTCGTAGCTGTGTGGGGAGTACGCAGTATATGGAGGAAGTAGCTGTGATAAGATGTGAACCCAAGCGGTCCCAGCAAAATGCAAACTGGGCATAGATTATTGGTGAGTGAGTATCAATTAATATCATTATTGACAACATCTTCCATCATTTTGCGAGCAGACTGGTTGGGAGGTAATTAACTAGATTGGATGTGTCATTTTGTAAACTGAGCAAAGGTGAGCAGTTTCCCCACAGGGGTAGATGCTGGTGTTGCAACTGTCCTAGAACAGTTTGGCTAAAGGTGCAGCTAGTTAGGAACCATCTATTTTCAGTGCTGGGGCTGCAATATCTGTGCCCGTAGCCTTTGCTGTGTACGGTGCTCTCAGCTGTTTATATATTATGGAGTGATTCAAATTGGCTGAAGACAGGATTCTGTGAAAGTGGAGATCTCAGGAGGAAGGCTAGATAAATAATCGACTAGACGCATCTGGGTGCAACTTCTTTTGCCTTGTCTTCAGCACTTGCAAGCTGGGCTATTCTATTGAGACTGCCAACTGCTGTTAGCTGCTTAACTGCCCTCTACTGTTCAAGTCAGCACACAGTAGTAGGGTTGATTTGTAGCTTGGCTGGTCGCTCAGTTGGCCTGTGTATGCTCCTTCTGTTCTGCATTCATGTTGTTCTATGTAGTAACTTCACTTTATCTCCAGGCACATGTTTTGCAACTGCTGACAAGCTCTTCTGCACTCCGTATCAAATCAAGGGTGGTCCTCTGGCCTGATTATAATGGTAGAGTAAGAAATATGCCAAGCCAGAAAGTCACACAGTCAGCTGTCTACAGTGCTACATGAATACTCAATTTTAAGTTGTCAACATCTCTGTAGTCTCTGCTTTAGCTGGAAATAATACCACCCAGCACAAAAAGAATGTAGACAAAAGTGCTGGAGAAACTCAGCGGGTGCGGCAGGATCTATGGAGTGAAGGAATTGGCAACATTTTGGGCCAAAACCCTTCTTCAGAGTGATGCGGGGGGGGGGGGGGGGGGCGGGAAGAAACCCACGTTGCCCATTTCCTTCGCTCCATAGATGCTGCCGCACCCACTCAGTTTCTCCAGCACTTTTGTCTACCTTCGATTTTCCAGCGTGTATCCTTTATGTGAACATGAACTGTTATTATACGGTTACTCTTCCCGTTTCTGTCATGCTGTCAGCCATAAAAGTCACTGGGAATCTTTGGTGGGTCTGTCCTGTCTGTGGGGCAAGATACTCCCAAAGATGTTAATGGGCAGATCTGTGTGGGTATCATTCAACTGCAGATGCTGGTTAATGCACAAAAATACATAAAGTGCTGGAGTAACTCAGCAGTTCAGGCAGCGTCTCTGGAGAACATGAATAGGTGACATTTCAGGTTGAGTCTGAAAAAGGGTTTTGACCTGAAACGTCACCTATCCATGTTATCCAGGGATGCTGCCTGACCTGCTGGGTTACACCAGCACTCTGTGTCATTTTGTTTCTGGTAACTCCTTGGCAGAGTCGGGTTCATAAACTCGAATTCTAATCCCAAGATTTGAGGACAGAATTGAGGTTGCTACTCCTGATGCCTCACTGTTATACAGTGCATCCAGAAAGTATTCAGACCCCTTCACTGTTTCCACATGTTACGTTACAGCCTTATCTTAAAATGGATTAAATTCATTTTTTTAAACCATCAAACCTGCACACAATACCCCAGAATGAAGAAGCAAAAATGGGTGTTTAGAAATGTTTGCAAAGTAATTAAAAAGAAATAACTGAAATATCATATTTACATAGGTATTCAGACCCTTTGCTGTGACACTCAAAATTGAGCTTGGGTTCATCCTCTTTCCATTGATTATCCTTGAGATGTTTCTACAACTTGATTGGAGTCCACCAGTGGTAAATTAAATTGATTGGACATGATTTGGAAAGGCACACACCTGTCTATATAAGGTCCCGACAGTTGACAGTGCATGTCAGAGCAAAAACCACGCCATGAAGACGAATGAATTGTCCGTACACCTCCGAGGCAGGATTGTGTCGAGACACAGATCTGGGGAAGGGTATAAAACAATTTCTGCAGCATTGCAGGTCCCGAAGAGCACAGTGGCCTCCGTCATTCTTAAAGGGAAGAACTTTGCAACCACCAGGACTCTTCATAGGGTACACAAAAATATCGGAAGAAGGGTCTCGACCCGAAACGTCGCCTATCGGAAGAAGGGTCTCGACCCGAAACGTCACCTATCTCCTTCGCTCCTTAGATGCTGCTGCACCCGCTGAGTTTCTCCAGCTTTTTGTGTACCCTCGATTCTCCAGCATCTGCAGTTCCTTCTTTAACACTAGGACTCTTCATAGAGCTGGCCGCCCGGCCAAACTGAGCAATCGGGGGAGAAGGGCCTTGGTCAGGGAGGTGACCAAGAACCTGATGGTCACTCTGACAGAGCTCCAGAGTTCCTCTGTGGAGATGGAAGAACCTTCCAGAAGGACAACTATATCTGCAGCACTCCACCAATCAGGCCTTTATGGTAGAGTGGGCAGACGGAAGCCACTCCTCAGTAAAAGGCACATGACAACCTGCTTGGTGTTTCTCTGGTCTGATGAAACCAAGACTGAACTCTTTGGCCTGAATGTGAAGCGTCACATCTGGAGGAAACCAGGCACTGCTCATCACCTGGCCAATGCCATACCTACAGTGAAGCATGATGGTGGCAGCATCATGCTGTGGGGATGTTTTTCAGCGGCAGGAACTGGGAGACTAGTCAGGATCGAGGGAAAGATGAATGGAGCAAAGTACAGAGAGAACCTTGATGAAAACCTGCTCCAGAGAGTTCAGGATCTCAGACTGGGGCGGAGGTTCAACTTCCAACTGTGACCCTAAGCACACAGCCAAGACAACGTAGGAGTGGCTTTGTGACAAGTCTGTGAATGTCCTTGAGTGGCCCAGCCAGAGCCCGGACTAGAATCCGATCGAATATCTCTGGAGGGACCTGAAAATAGCTGTGCATTGACACTCCCCATCCAACCTGACAGAGCTTGAGAGGATCTGCAGAGAGGAATGGGAGAAATTACCCAAATACAGGTGTGCCAAGCTTGTAGCTTCATACCCAAGAAGACTTGAGGCTGTAATCGCTGCCAAAGGTGCCTCAACTTAGTACTGAATAAAGGGTCTGAATACTTATGTGAATGTGATATTTCAGTTATTTTTAATTACTTTGCAAACATTTCTAAACACCTGTTTTTGCTTTTTTATTTTGGGGTATTGTGTGTAGATTGATTTAAAAAAAAAGAATTGAATCCATTTTAGAATAAGGCTGTAACGTAACAAAATGTGGAAAAAGTGAAGAGGTCTGAATGCACAGTATGTTATCTGGGCATTGTATTGTTGCTGTTTCTGGAAGCTTGCTATGCACAGATTAGTTGCTGCATTTCCTCACATGCTGCAGAAGAACTTCAAGTTACACTGTTTGAGGACATTCCTGAGACATTCCTGACCTTTGATGTAGATGGGTTGGTGGAATTTCAGATAGTGAGGAAACTGTCAAACTATACAGTGGGGTGTAGGATCAGTTACAGAAATGTTCTTTTCAGTCCAGTTTATTGTCACGTGTACAGCGAAAAGCTTTTGATACGGCAGATGAAATTTAACCTGCGCAAGCGTGAGATGTTACACTTTAGGAGGTTGAATGCAAGGGGAAAGTATGTAATTCATGGCAAGATCTTGAACAGTATTGATCTACTGAGGATCTTGGGATCCAAGTCCATAGCACCCTGAAAGTGGCAACACAAGTGGATATAATGGTAAAGAAGGCGTATATTATGCTTGCCTTCATCTGTCGGGGCATTGAGTATAAGAGTCGGGAAGTCAAATTGCAGCACAAAAGAATTTTGGTCTGACCGCATTTGGATGTTTTATGCAGTTTTGGTTGCCCCATTGAAGGAAGGATGTGGAGGTTTTGGAGAGGGTGCAGAAGATATTTAACCAGAATGTTGCCTGTATTAGAGGGTATTCGCTATGAGGGGTGGTTGAACAAACTTAGATTGTTTTATCTTGAGCGTCAGTGGTTGAAGGGAGACCTGATGGAAGTATGTAAAATTATGAGAGACAAAATGAGGGTAAATGAGTTGAACTTGGCATCTTGTTCGCCAGGGACATTATGGGCCAAAGGGCCTGTTCCTGTGCCGTACTGTTCTAAGTTCTTATTGTTTTGTATGTGTCCATGTCAAAACTGGTGCATGTGTCAATGGCTCATCCTGCCAAAGCTTTATGCAATCTCACTGCCTTTAAGTGGTTAGCATACTGGAGGATGGGGATTTATAGGCTGCAACGGTTGTTGTACTGAAATTGTGAAGAAACTGCACGTTAAATTCTTCCAACACGCACTCGACCTTCAGCTATTGAGACATAAAATGGCCTCGTAAATTATCATTCTCGTGCCTGTATACTTGCAGTTCATGACTACAGTGCTTTCAGGCGAAAGATGATGTGCATTATAAAAACGATGGCCAGAAATGATGGGTCTTTTACTCTGTAAGAAGGCCATCCATCCTTGCTCTTTGAGCACTAAAATAGCCACAATTTTAAGTGCATTTTCCAAATCTCTAGGAGCAGCATCGTAACAGCACTGTTGAACTATTGGCCTCCACTGCCTTCTGAGTCCGAGAATTCCACAGATTCACAACTATCTGGGTGAAAAGCTTTTTCTTCATCTCAGTCCTAAATGGCCTTATTCTGAAACTGTGACCCCTGGTTCTGGACTCCTCCAAGATGGGGAACTTTTTTCCTGCATCTAGTCTGTCCAATCCTTTAAGAATTGTATATGTTTCTATAAGATCCCCACTCATCCTGAATTCCATTGAAGCCCAGGCGGCCCATTCTTTCATTATACATGGAATACTGCCGAGGGCAGGATTATATTCCACTTTCTTGGTTCCTTGTTGTGTGATTTAATATCCTAACAGTATTCATTGTCTCTGGGCACCTCGTGTGATAAATGGATGTGATGTTGGAAGATGGCGGATGTCCATACATATGATGATCATACCCAGCTAGACTTTTATCGTAAGGAGTGATACAGAGAATCAACAAAAGAATATTCTAAAGAAGTACATCCAACTCTTGCATCAATATGCTGACACACTGGGCAGCTTGTTGCAGACATTTGCTTCCTCCTGCACAGAGGAGTGGAACCTGAACTGTCGCTTCATTCTCCCTCCAACAACTTTTGGATGGGTGCCTGCTGTGTAGTCAGCATTAAACATTTTCATTTACCTTGCCTGTCTCCTGTATGATTGTCCAGAGCCCCTTCTCCTGTGTGAACACTCCCAGTTTATTCTACCTCTCCTGCTAACCCAGGGGCTAATCCCGCCTCTGTTTAGTTTCCCTCTGCGTCTTTCCAGTACCTCGGTGATCTCTTGTGGCAAAGACCTTGGAACTGTACCCTGCAGTTCGGATATGACTGGACTGGGTAAGGTAGGACACTGTAAAGTCACTGAGATTTACCCTATCCTTGATTATCGAGCTGTCTACCTCGTTGCTCGCACTACTGTCCACACGTCTGAAGACTTTAGGTTTTATCAGTCGTTATCCATAATCAATTTTCAGTATTGTCCTGTTGAGCAAGCTTGTACCATCATTGATTTAATATCTATTCCAATTCTAGGGCTGTCTTTGTAAAGACGAACCTGTGGTGATTTTTTTTTAATTTTATTTTTTTTAATCAACTGCATTGTACAGGTCCTCAATTGTACTCGAGGGCACATTGACCATCTAATCGAAGCATCACTGGATGAGTTGGATTGCGGTTTAATAATAATACTTATCTTTTGTACAGACTGATATTACCTGTCCAGGATTCAAAGAATACCATGAGAGACTGCAGACCTTTCTGATCTGGTTCATTGAAACAGCAAGTTTCATTGATGTGGATGATGACAAATGGCAGTTTTTTCTTGTGTAAGTACACATCTGATGCATGGCGGAGAGGTATTTTTATTTATGGCCCCTGAGTAATACCATTATCTAAATTTAAAATGCCCTCGGGATAATCAGTTATGGCCACAGTTATCTGCTGATTTAAGTAAATCAAAAAAACTGCAGGTACTTGGTCTGAAACAAAATAGAAAATGCTGGAAATAGCCAGCAGGTCAGGAACATCTGTGGAAAGAGAAGCAGTTAATGTTTCCAGTTCAAGATTCTTCGTCAGAACTGGAAAAGGGAGGCATCACATTAGCTTTCAATGTGTGCTGACGCAAACCATCTGTTAGTAAAGCAGAAATTGAGCCACAATAGAGACAGTAGAATAAAAATAGTCACTAATAACAATGTGTGGTCCATCTCCACAAAAAGAGGAAACAAGGCCACAAAGGAAGTAATGTTCATTCTTCATTCTACATTTGAGGACGGGAATGGATTGAGTGGGCACCAACTCCATATGAGATCCTGAGAGTGAGTGAAAATGTTAAAGCTATTGTAATTTTTGTTGTTTCTTTCTCCATTTCTATTTTATGCAGGTTTGAACGGTATCTTGAAGATGGTTCCCCACGATTTGCAACTGTGGGTTACATGACTGTGTATAATTTCTATGCATACCCTGACAAAATGAGACCTCGAATTGGGTAGGTCATTTGGTGCAATATTCCTTGCAGAAGTAAATGTTAAGCAAATTTCAAATTGAGAAGTCTCAAATTATCCTGAAGGATGTGGTCATTATGGTGTGGGCAGTTACAATGGAGTAATTATTTTCCTTTCCATCAACAGCTTGTATTTGCCTGTATAGGAGATGCTGTATAAGCATCCTAAAGGGCCTGTCCCACTGTACGAGGTAATTCAAGAGCTCTCCCGAGTTTCCCCTGATTCGAACTCGGAGAAGTACGGTAATAGCCGTTCGTAGGTACTCTGGGGTCTCGTGGACATTCTTCACAGTGCTGAAAAAACGTCACGAGTTACCGCACTTCCCGAGTACCTGCCGTTAGCATTACGAGCCGCTACGAGACATCCACGAGCTCCGACGTAGCCGCTACGTGCATTCTACAGACGTACCACGAGTTTGATTTTTTTTTTCAACTCGGGAGAACTCTTGAATTACCTCATACAGTGGGACTGGCCCTTAAGGAGCCTCGGAGAGACGCAATTAGATAACAATGGAGATTTAGACTAGAGAGGAAACATAAGGATGTGTGACTGAAAGATGAAAGATATGTTCTAAGGAGAGAGAGAAGTAGAGAAGCAGCTGTTTAGTGAGGGAATTCTAAAGCATTGAGAGTTTTTTTTGATAAAAGACGTGAGTGATAGCAGTGTGGTGATGAGAGGAGAAATGCACACACAGGAAAAATGGCATGTTTAGGGTGGGAGGAGAATGCTGGAGGTTACAAAGAGAGCATGAACAGAGGGCTGCAAGTTGCGAAAAGAGCACCAACAAAGGCTAGCGATTTTAACACAGATGCCAATTGGAAGGTATTGGGACACTGGTAGAAGAGAGGTTGTGCGTTACCTTCATCTTCAGGATGCTTTTGAAATAGTTTAGGCAAAAGAGTGTAGCCCCACTAAATCTGGACAATACTGAAATTGGCAGAGCAAACAAAATGTTCTCGGCTGTGGCTGAGGTGTCAGTCGAGAGGCTGCATTAGATGACGGGGTCAAGACAGTAGTTGTGAGTATTAGTTGGATATTTTATAAAGAGGAAAATCATGTTTGTAAAATGAGAGCTAGTGAAGGTGGAGCAAAAGAAAAAAAGATTGAAATTGCCAAAAGTGAGGAGGGACTGGAGGCCAAGATTGAGGGAGAGGAGGAGATGCAGGTTGGAAATTCAGAGCTTTTGACGGGAGATGTATTTAACAGAGAAGCAGGATGGAACAAAATGTTCCAGTGAGGAGAAACGGCAACCGCGTTTGATATTGGGTGATGTCAACATTGCAGGCCTTGGGCTTGGAGGGTTGGTTCAAAGTAGATACAGCTAGAGGAATTAGGGGGAAGGATAACACTAATTTTATGTCTGAGACATGATGTTGATGTCATTTTACTCTTACAAGTTATGAACAGTAGGGGCTGCCTTCATTAGTGGATGAGTAAAATGGAGGGTGATGTGAAGAGACAGTATTAATCTGCTGCAGTGTCCAGGAGTTGGTTAAATAATGGACCAAGGGAGAGAAAAATAAACTGTCTGTGAGGACTAAAGGGAAATAAAAATTGACTGGGATGGGTTAAGAGACCAACAGCTAAAATTACACACTCGAAAGCATGCATGCTAATACAAATGGACAGTAACTTCTATTTATTCTTGTTTTGTTTCCTCTTCAAGCCAAATGCTGGTGCTGCCTCCATTCCAAGGTGAAGGACATGGTGCACAACTGATGGAGACAGTCCAGAGGTTTTACACAACTAAGCCATCCATATTGGATATTACAGGTCAGTCTCTTCACTGCGTTTAAGAAGGAACTGCAGATGCCGGAAAATCGACGGTAGACAAAAATGCTGGAAAAACTCAACGGGTGCAGCAGCATCTATGGAGCGAAGGAAATGGGCAACGTTTCGGCCCGAAACGTTGCCCATTTCCTTCGCTCCATAGATGCTGCTGCACCCGCTGAGTTTCTCCAGCATTTTTGTGTACCAGTCTCTTCACTGCAATATATTTAGAAGTTTTTTATTTTGAGAGAATAGTATGAGTCGTGCAATGTGGTAAAAGGACAAATTAAAACCAAGAGAACTTGCTGTCCAAAGGCTGATAAATGAATCTGTACATCCTGCCTCCCTCAGCTGTTAAATATCATAATCTTTCAGTGGCCAGTGAGGTGGTTTCGTCGGGCAGATGGTTTAAATCTGTATTTTTTTTTTTAGTCCACTTGCCGTTAGTGTTAATCTGTGGCTCTGCCATCATTGACCTGCTGTTTTTCAGATTTGAAACGAGAGAGAGCAGATTGAACCTCTATTCTGCTCCCAGCCATATAAGCCACGTTGACGTCTTCAGTGGGTCTGTCCTGTCTGTGGGATAAAATAGTCCCCAAGATGTTAATGGGCAGATCTGAATGGGTATGATTCAATAGATTGAACCTTACCGTACTTGTTACCGGTAACTCTCAGCAGAGTCTGAATCATAGATTTGAGTTCCATTCCCAAGACTTGAGGACAGAATTGAAATTGTTGCTCCGGTGCAGTACTGAACGTTATTGGTATATAATATCTGGACATTGTACTGCTGTTTCTGGACACTTACTTGACACAGAGCAGTTTCTGCATTTCCTTCCATTGCAACAGTAGGTATGCTGCTGAAGCACTTCAAGTTGCAACGTTCTTTGTGGTAAACCAGCATCTTCAGTTCCTCCTTTCTACTTCTTTGTGGATCTGACATGGACATTACAAGCTGACGCACTGGTGAGTAAGGCAAGGCAGCGCCTTCACCACCTCGGGCAGCTGAGGAAATTCAGAGTGTCTCTGAGGATCCTCCAGTGCTTCTACTCAGCGGCTGTGGGAAGCATCTTGTCTGGAAACATCACAATTTGGTTTGGGAACTGCTCTGCCCAGGACAGGATGGCTCTGCAGAGAGTAGTGCATTCGGCCGAACGCACTATGGGAGCTACACTGCCCCCCCCCCCCCCCCCCTCTGCAGGAACTATACATCCGAAAGTGCAACTCCAGAGCCAACAAGATCATGGGAGACCCCTACCACCCCAGCAACGGACTGTTCCAGCTGCTGTGGTCAGGCAAGCGCCTCCGTTGCCATGCTGTGAGAATGGAGAGGATGAGAAGGAGTTTCTTCCCAGAGGCCATTGGGACTGTAAACTCCTATCTCACCAGGGACTAACTTGCTGTACCAATTTACTGTTGTGTGGTGTCTTTTTAAATCACTGTTTCTTTTTGTTTCTCCCACATATATGTGTAATTCCATTCTGTTTTGTAGTCTTTCCGCGAGCATTGCCACTTTTCATTTCACTGCACTTCTTGTATGCGTATGTGATGAATAAACGCGACTTGACATCCTGAGAACAAAAGAAGCAGGCAAAATGCAAGCTGTTTCATTTACTTAAGGCTCTGTAATGCATTTTGCAAATGATATGTTCTGCAGACTTGGAGTGGTGGCTGGTAGAGTGAATGAATATTTTGGGTCATGGGCAGGGTGCCAATGAATCAAATTAGAGTCACAGAGTGATACAGCGTGGAAACAGGCCCGTCAGCCCAACTTGCCCACACCGGCCAACAATGTCCCAGCTACACTAGTCCCACTTGCCTGCGTTTGGTCCATATCCCTCTAAAGCTGTCCTATCCATGTACCTGTCTAACTGTTTCTTAAACGTTGGGATAGTCCCAGCCTCAACTACCTCCTCTGGCAGCTCGTTCCATACACCCACCACCCTTTGTCGGAAAAGGTTACCCCTCGGATTCCTATTAATCCTTTTCCCCTTGAACCTATGTCCTCTGTTCTTTGATTCCCCTACTCTGGGCAAGAGACTGTGCATCTACCCAATCTATTCCTCGTATAATTTTGTTATTGCTTTGTCATAGATGTTGTTGAACTGCTTGAGTGTTGAAGCTCCTGAGATTTGTGGTTGATAGAGAAGTTGGGAAATGAGATACTTTCCACAGAATACCCAGACTGTCACTTGCTCTTGTAGTCATAGATTTTATGTGGCAATGTGGTTACATTTCTGGTCATTAGTGACACCCAAGATATTGATGGTGGACTATTTAGTGATAATAACACTCGGAAATGAATGTTACTTGGCACTTATTAGTGGGCACTGCTTCATTATCTGACAAATTCCAAATAAAGATGTATGCTGCAATCCTTGTTTACCAATGGAGCAGAGTGTATTCTATACAAGTCAGCAATTTTCTTAACATTGAGGGTAAATTTTCCTGAACAAGGAGTTTGATGATGGATTGCTTCGATCAAATGGTTTTTTTTCATGCCGTCATTTTGTTTGCAGTCATTTCTGTCCCAAATCCTACATTGTTTTTAACGGGTGTTTATTTTGGAATTTCAGCTGAAGAGCCATCTGAGGACTTTGTGAAATTGCGCGATTTTGTTCTTGCCAAACTTTGCCAGGAGCTTCATGCCTTTGCACCTGAAAAACTCGGGAAAGGATTCAGTGCAGAAATGGTGGAAGAGGCCAGAAGAACCTGGAAAATAAATAAGGTATTTGTGGTTTACTGTTTGTTGTGACTCGCTTCTTCAGACTGCTGAAGCATACACATTCATTATCTCGAAGATAGACACATAAAGTTCCCGATGTTGGGGGAGTCCAGAACCAGGGGCCACAGTTTAAGAATAAGGAGTAAGCCATTTAGAACGGAGACGAGGAAACACTTTTTCTCACAGAGAGTGGTGAGTCTATGGAATTCTCAGCCTCGGAGGGCGGTGGAGGCCGGTTCTCTGGATGCTTTCAAGAGAGCTAGATAGGACTCTTAAAAATAGCGGAGTCAGGGGACATGGGGAGAAGGCAGGAACGGGGTACTGATTGGGGATGATCAGCCATGATCACATTGAATGGTGGTGCTGGCGCGAAGGGCCGAATGGCCTACTCCTGCACCTATTGTCTATTGTCTAAAGCTGGAGTAACTCAGCGGGTCAGACGGCATCTGTTAAAGAAAACTTTAAACACAAATATTGGAAAAGACAATCAAGACTTTATTCAAGAGCGCCAAATACAGTGATCACTGGGAGCAATCTAGCAGATTGCTCAATGAACAAAGATTCATCTACTCCATATTTACAGACTTTTTGATGTTCTGTTTTCCATAGCAAGCACCTTAGAGGTTTTCCTTCTTCCAAATGATCTTGTAACAAATATACATCGAGCACCTCCGAAAGACACAGCAGAGTAAACACAGCCCAATTCCACGCCGTTACAGATAAGCAAATGTCCTGTTACCCATTTGACCTTATTTTATTGTTTTATGATTGACATTTGCCCTTTGACAACAGAGAACAGAATCTGACTAAAGTAAACTGCAGTGAGTGTCAGCTACGAGTGCTCAGTTTCAACCTTCTTTGAAGCACAGAATTATTATAATGCATGAAGAGGACTTTAAACATTTTAAGCACTCCACCTATCCCATTCCGTCTTCTTGAAGCTTTGCAATTTATGTTTGTCACATCTCTGGAGAAAAAGAATAGGTGGGTTTTGGGTCGAGACCCTTAGAGACACAGAGTGATACAGTGTGGAAACAGGCTCTTCGACCCAACTCGCCCACACCGGCCAACATGTCCCAGTTACACTAGTCCCACTTGCCTGTGCTTGGTCCATATCCCTCCAAACCTGTCCTATCCATTTACCTGTCTAACTGTTTCTGAAACGATGGGATAGTCCCAGCCTCAACTACCTCCTCTGGCTGAAGAAGGGTTTCGGCCCGAAAGAGCAGTGGGCATGCTGCCTTTTCTTTTCTGAGGCATGATTGAATGCATCCTTAATTTGTTCTCTCCGCGCCTGATAATCTCCTCTTGTGACATAGCTTGGGGTTGATTTTATTGTTTCTGGTGCTGGGCATGAGAGTGATGCTGCCTTCTCAATGGAGCCAGCTGAATGTAAATAGAGCTTCATTGCTGGGAATGTTGGCTTGGAAGAGAACACTAACATTGGTTCACTTATCCATCGAGTGAATTTGAAGGATTTTGCAGTGACATAGTTAGTGGTATTATCTCATACCTTGAGGTGACTGCTGCAGGTGATCTGGGTGTTGGCTGCATGCAAGATGATAATGATCACTACTGTCCAGTAAACCATGAGTCTGTGTCGTAGAACATGAAATCGGGTTCTTTGGCCCATCTTGTGCATGCCAGTTTGCATACTGGGTTAGAGAGTCTCCATTTGGGTTTACCCAGTAAACCCTTCCTATCCATATATCTGTCCAAATGTCTTTTAACATTTGTAATTGTATGTGCTACTCTAGCTACTGGAGTCGGAAGGAAATTTAACTCTGCATTTTATTAATATTTGGAAAACTTTTCAGCATCACTCCAGAAGGGTATACGAGATTCTACGGCTGCGAGTGACCAACATGAGTGATGCAGTGCAAAGCAGCGAGTACCGGTTGGATGTGAAACGCAGACTTGCCATTCCTTTTAAGGTATTTAGGACAATATTTCTCGTCCCTGGATTGCTGTTAGAGAGAGTTGAGCTGAAGCGGAACGGGTGGTGTGGTGGTAGTGTGTGGATAGGGCAAAGTAGGCCTAAGTACCCACACACACATAATACAGGATAACAGTGAAAGGTTGCCTTTGCTTGCTCCAATGCTGTTTGCCATTGATACCATCACCGCATCATTTTGTTGCTTTTAAAATACTTTAGTCAGGCAACTATAATCAGCAGCCTTTCTCAAATCTTGGTTAGGCAACTTCGGGAACCCAAGTTTCCCTCAAACTTGGAAATTTTGAGGGGAAACTTGGAAATTATTCACGTCTTTCAAATCTAGAACACTCTCCCAACAACATTGTGGAGGCACCTTCAACAGAAGGACTGCAATGATTCAAGAAGGTGGCTCATCTTCTCGAGTAGTCAGGATGGGGAATAAACTCTCGCCCATTATCAATGATTTCAAAAAATTTCTAAATACCTAGAAGATTTACCTGAACCTGGGGAAAAAACTCGTGGGGAAAAACTCGTCACTCATCTCTCCGCTGCCATCAGGTAGAAGGTACAGGAGCCTGAAATCTGCAACATCCAGGTTCAGGAACAGCTACTTCCCCACAGCAAGCAAGAATTTCATTGTCCTATCTGGGACACATGACAATTGACTTGACTTATGGCAATGATTTTACTGAACTATAGGATCTGATTTTACAATGTCTGTGTTGCACGACCAGTACTGTAACCAGTTAATTACAACACCCATTTATTGCTTGTCTCAGAGGTCAAGAGTTGAATAGATTGTTCCTATTTGTTTTGAGAAATCTTCTAAAGTAATGATTTGTATGATTCATTTGTTTATTTGTTCCAAACAAGTAAAGACATAAATAGGAATAAATAACAACAACAAAATCGAAATAGTCAAACAATTGGACATTCCAGGCAATATTTGCAAAGCAACGAAAAGTATAACGCAAAATTTAAATGTCCAACACTTTTTCTTTACAAGCTCGAAAAGGAGTGAGAAGAAGAATAACTTATTTAATCTCACCCCTTCTCCCTAAACCCTTCTTCCATATTTAATAATTAATTAATAATAATAATTATCACCATTATTAATAACATTGCTTATAATGATAACATTAATGATAATGTATCAATAGTAATGTAATATGTAACACAATATACAATATGTAATCTACAATAGCTAATTATTCATTTGAGATACAATTTAACCGTAGATGTACCCCAGACAATTATTAGAGATGCATACAGACATATATATATACAACTGATAAACGCATTCAAGTAATATGTATGAAGTAACCAAAAAACATAAATAAATAATAAATAAATAAACATTAACCCCTGTTTGTCAACCATCCCCTTCATCCCTGTACCTTGTGAAAACAAGTTTGTTGTGTGTCATTTTGAACTGGTTCATGTTAGGACATTGCTTTAACTCCACATTCAAACTGTTCCACAATCCCACTCCACAGACTGAAATGCAAAAAGCTTTTCTGGTTGTGCGGACTCTTTGTACCTTAAAATTAAATATTCTTCTTAAATTATAACCCCCCACTCGCTCATTGAATAATTTTTGTATATTTCCAGGCAAGTTTTTATTTTTGGCCCTAAACATTATCTGTGCTGTTTTAAATGCAACCAAATCTGCTAATTTTAATAATTTTGACTGTAAGAATAATGAATTAGTGTGATCCAGATACCTGACATTGTGAATAGTGCGTATTCTTTTTTTGCAGAATAGTTAATGAATGTAGCGAACTTTTATAGTTATTGCCCCAGACCTCTGCACAGTAATTTAAGTAGGGTATGATTGTAACACATCCAGACGTTTCACCTACACCCAGTTTTCTCCTCTAATGTTGGTGTTGAGTTTGTCCTGCAGTCTTATTTCAATCTAAAGTTATTCTGTTACTCTGTCCATCATTCTCACTGTGATCTTTCCTCTGAATGCTTCTATAGACCGCATAGTGACTATTCGCTGTGGCAAAACTTTGTTTCCCCAACCATGTAGTATGACCCAAAGGAAAGGGAGAAAATGATGTCATTCCTATTGCTGTATCTTATTCGGGGACTGAAGTACAGTGACATTTTATAGTTTTTTAAAACTTTCTTGTTTCATTTTCTCAGAAAAATAAGAAAGAAGCAACGCGTCTTTCTCGCTTGATGCCTGAAGATTGGCTTGCACAACAGGCAGAGATGAGTTTGAGCCAAGAGCAGGAGTATTTGGAAGAGACCTACCAGAGCACCGTGGAACAGTACCGACGTATCCTGGAGCGCTTGGCACGCATCTAATTATTTTGTAATTCTTTCCCTTGTCTGTGTAAGAGTCTAATTAGTTGACTTATGGTTAATAACGTGGCTGCATTGTAGTCTGTGGTCAAGAGACTCTTGCCAATCACAATCAGTAAGTGGCTTTCCATTGAAATTGAAGCACTTGAATCAATGTGAAGCCTTTCTCTGTTACAGTGTATACTTTGCTTAAAATGATCAGACATCAGTACAAACATTAATATCTTTTTAAAATGTGTATATAGAAGCACTGTACTATATTTTTAGAAACATATTTACTGTTTTACTTCTGGAATGTCGAGCTGCAATGAATGATTTTGGTGGGAGACAAAGGCTAGTGGACTCTCTGAAGATGTTCACTTTAGCAGAGAAAGGCACTGTCCTGTCCACCAGCTATGCTTTTTTGGCATTAGATAAAAGCATAAAAAAAAGTTTCCGTTTGTCTGATTTGATTTCTTTTTGGAACCTGAGAGTTCTGCAATCAGTTATGCCTTAGTTTTGAATCACTATTTACTTCTGACAAAGATTAATATACTGAATACTTTCTTATCCAGGTAAAAATAAAAATATATTGAAGGGTGATACAGCCCTCACAGCGGGCATTGCTGGTACAATCACTAATACTGGAACGCTGCCACCAATGAATAGTGTGTAAAGTAATAATAGATGCAGAGTTTTTTTTTAATCTTCACCCATCTGGTGAGACTGGTATTTGCACTCCATTGGCCTTTAGCCTTTGGACATTAATTCAACCTATATTGTGGAATAAAGCGCCCTGTGTATCTGCATGGTGGTATATGACTACTGTGTAAAATGAGTTTCAATATTCAGTCTGGTCAGAAGTGCATCTGGTATATGTCACATTGTAGCAGTGTTGAAAAGGCCCAGATAGCATCCCGAAAGTTGTACTTGTCTGTATCTACCCTGGGAGTTTTTGCTAGTGTATATGAGATGTACAGAATTCTATTTCCACCACCAACAGCTCTCACTTTGGATAGAAGAATGCTCACTTGATGAACTTGCAGGGATATCTGCTCTTTTGCTTCTGTCTTGCTTTAATCATGAAGCTTACTGACCAGCTTTTGTTCCATATCTCATGCATGCATGAGCCAAGCTCTTAAACAAGCTGCTGTGAAGGTACTTTTGCATCGTCGAGGGGCCTTTGATGCAAGTCTCAAATCTTAACATTGGAATTCTGGACTCTTGTTGTAGCAGTAATAGTTTCAGCAGCATCTCGTAAATAAGCACATTGCAGTGCTTCATAATTAACATTTAATTTTCTCTCATCTTTTCAAGCAGACAAGAACAACAAGTTTTTTTTTTACAGTATATTAACAATCCTTCAGTAACCTTATGAGCAATAGATTCATTTATGCAAAAAAGTGCAGTTGTATGACTGAATGTGATTAAAGTTATTGCCTGGAAATTGGATTTCAACCTTCTTTGCTGTGCTAAACAACTGCTGATGCCCAATTGAAAGCCCCATTTAAAAAAAATGTGACATTGGCCAAATGTATGTTAAATATTGCACTATTGTGTTTGCACATGCATCATGCAGTCACAGTTGTGTAGTTCGTGTTGGCATCTATTGGAAAGTTTGCAACTACTGCACTGATCACTGGGAAGTATAAATGCTCCCCATGGCAGCCACAAAACTAGTTGGTAAAAGGCTAACACTGGGGTGAAGGAAAATACAGGGAAAATGTGTGTGTGTGTCAGTTCTAATGTGCATGGTTTCAAAAAAGCTGCAATCAGTAATGTGGCTATCAGATGCTTTACTCATAAGGTCGGTGGATGTAAGATTTGACAGAAGTGCCCTGACCAATTTCTATACGGGAGTGATCACTGATGCAATCTAATCTTTATAAAAATCAGTTTTCCACATGATTTGTGTGTGAAAAGTGCCCACTAAAGCATCCGTGTATTTGTAAGGCCAGGTATTCTGTATCAATATGAAACGTAGGAGGTGCCTTTTCTTAATCAGTACCTACTGGATGCAGACTTCACGTTAAATTCCAGTTTTCATTTTGGATGTTTGGATTCAAGTTCCCCAGTGGCATGGTGATACTTGAGTTTAAGAGCCTGAGTTACCAGTCTAAAACTTTAGCTGCTCATCCAGTGACCTTATTCACAGAACTACCCTATGTTATAAGATTAGTCCAGCTGGGAATCCATTATTTATTTTTTAAAAAACAGGATCTAACATGCAAGCAGAAAGGGAACAACTGGTATAATTGAATGGTTCAATAGTGGTTCAATTGTCACATATGCAACTGCACAGTGAAATTATTTTTGCATATATTCCACATTTTTCATGGCATTATTCAAAGTCCGGCCAGCCCGCATACTCTATGCACTGAAGCGGTTCCCACTGACATCCCTTGGTTTGGATAGAGTGGATGTGGAGAGGATGTTTCCACTAATGGGGGAGTCAAGGACCAGAGGTCCTAGCTTCAGAATTAAAGGATGTTCCTTTAGGAAAGAGAGGTGGAGGAATTTCTTTAGTCAGAGGGTGGTGAATCTGTGGAATTCTTTGCCACAGACAGCTGTGGAGGCCAAGTAACCAAGTAAGGTTATTTTTAAGGTAGATGGATAGATTCGTGATTAGTATGGGTGTCGGGGGTTATGGGGAGAAGGCAGGAGAATGGGGTTAGAGGGGAGAGATAGATCAGCCATGATTGAATGGTGGAGTAGACTTGATGGGCCGAATGGCCTAATTCTGCTCCTATCACATGACCTTATGATCCCTTTCCCTGCCTGGCCATCTTTGTGTCCAGGGGATTTCCTGCAGCCGTCCTTTTGAAGGCGCTAGAGGCATTAATTACCCCGGTTCACCGTCCTACCAACACTTGGTCCTCGTATCTGACGTCTCCAGCTCCCTGGATGGGTCCTGCCGACTGCCGAGCCGTCTTACAGGTAGCTCTGAGAAGATTGCTTTCTTCTTTAACTGTCTTTCCTGCTATCATAGTTGACCGGGCCCTTAACCACTATTTCCCACAAGTTTGCTCTCCTTCCCTTCCCCTCCTTGGTGCAGCATGGAGACGGTTCTTCTGTCTTCACTTTCCACCCCACCAGCGTCCACATTCAATAGAACATCCACAATTTTAACCTACTTCATTTAGATTCCACCACCAGATATATTTTCCCTTTTCCTCCGTGTTGAGCATTCCAAAGGTATTTAGGACTGGTCTGCTCATCTACCCCCACCAGGCGGGTTCCTGGTTCCAGGGCGGTCGAGCCTGGCCTTCTGAAGGGTATAGCTGTGGCTCGTCGAGATCCTTCTAGGGTCTGGGGTAGTTCACGGCGGCCAATTGACCTACACCTTCCGATGTGAGAGGAAAGCAGGCAGCCAGAGGAAACCCCCTCGGTCATAGGGATAATAACGCGCAAACTCTGCACAGACAGCACCCGAGGTGAGAAGCGAGCATTAGCCTCCTGGAGCAGTGAGGCAGCTGCTCCACTGTGTTGCCCGATATATTAAACGGTGTTTAAGCAGGAACTGCAGATGTTGGAAAATCGAAGGTAGACAAAAGTGCTGGAGAAACTCAGCGGGTGCAGCAGCATCTATGGAGCGAAGGAAATGGGCAATGTTTTGGGAAACTTTGCCTATTTCCTTCGCTCCATCGATGCTGCTGCACCCGCTGAGTTTCTCCAGCATATTAAACAGAGGGCTTGTTCAGGCTATGCCTGTGCCTTTAAAGCCCAAAGCAAGAATCATAGCTCAGACTCGAACCACTTGGTGACCCTGCGGTCAGGTGGAATCAGCCAAGCTCATTGAACATGGAGATGATCTGGCAGCTCAGAGCAATGGATGGCTGGTGCCTCCCCGCTGGAAGAACTGACACCGGGGTCGGGCGCTTCCTCCTCGGACCCGCTGCTCGGCGGCGGCCGACTAGGATTCCAGAGCACCGCCAATGCCTTACATCAGCTCCTGATCTCCCGTCGCCTGTCCGGATAACGTGACCGACGTTGGCTGAGCTGAAGATGGGATCCAGCCACTCTCACAAAACGCCGGTGGTACGACGAGGACGGTAAGAACACTCAGTTCACTCAACGCAAACTTTAAGTCATTTGTTCCGTGCGCCCGCGGAAATCCCCGCTCCCATCCATCCCAACCACGGCGCAATAGTCTAATGTGTAGGGAGTCTGAAGGAGGGTCTTCTATCCAGAGGTGCTGCCTGTCCCAGTGAACTATTCCAACATTTTGTGCCTATCTTCGGTACAAAAGTGCAAGGTGCCTTAAACTATCTGAAACGGAACCCACCAAATGCCCTTCAGCAAGCAATAAGGCCATGTGAGGTTGTGGTTGAGAGTTTGAGAGGAATTGTAAGCAGCGAGGGGGAAGGTGAAAAACAAAATGCTGGAGAATATCAGCGCAGGGACGTGCGGTCAGTGGGGGGGGGCAGAGCCTCACCTGTCATACTGCTAATGAAAACAGCTGTTAAAAGTAAAGAAACATAATAATAAAATAAAATAAAGATTTTTCCACTGATCTGTGTTATAAATGTCATTTCTATATGAATCTAATCATTTTTATAGTCAAAATTGCCAAATGTGCACAGCTCCGCTGGAAATACATGGAGAGATGAGAGGTGAGGCAGCGGCGAGCTGAGCCTCCCTTCTGATTGCGCAACCCTTTAGAAACTGCATGGAGCGCAGGCAATAAGCGAGTGCCTGTTACTATCTCTATGTATGTCACCAATGTAATGTTTGTAAACCCCTTCATTACATGTCCTCACCTTCCATAGTCCAGGTAACTTATTTCACATATAAATATATTCAATTCGTGCTCACTGGCCTCATCATAAAACTGCAATGGAAAAAGCACCAGGGGAGGCAGCGATCCCATCTGCCTCACTGAGGGGGCGTGTCTTGAGCCCAGTGGAGGGAGAGTGAGCATCAATTACGTAGGCTTACGTAATTGAAGCTACCTCACTCTCCCTCCACGTTAGCTAGCTTTAGCAGCGGCGGCGCGGACTGGTAGGTTGATTTGTAGCGGCCGATTCGGAGGCTCTGGGCCGCTGAGAGCTCGCAATTGGGCCCCACGCTGGAGTAATCTACTCTTGGCTCAGGACCCTGACATCTACTCCCGCCGCCGGCCCTCTCCCTCCCTTCTTTCCTTCTCTTCCCTCCCTCCCTTCCCTCCATCCGTCCCTCCTTCCTCGCTCTCTTTTCCATTCTCTCCTTCCCTCCCTTCTTTCTCTCCTTCCCTCCCTCCCTTATTTCTCCCCTCCCTTCTCTCCTTTCCTCCCAGACACATCACGCACACATCATGCACAGACAGCTAACACACACGCAACTAAGTTAGGATGGGGTAGAAGCCAGTGCCTCCCCAGCCATTTACCTCACCGTTACTGTATCAGCGGGTCAGGCGACACATCTGTGAAGAGAGGACAGATTATGTTTAATAGAAACATAGAAAATAGGTGCAGGAGCAGGCCATTCGGCCCTTCGAGCCTGCACCGCCATTCAATATGATCATGGCTGATCATCTAACTCAATATCCTGTACCTGCCTTCTCTCCATACCCCCCTGATCCCTTTAGCCACAAGGGCCACATCTAACTCCCTCTTCAATATAGCCAATGAACTGGCCTCAACTACCTTCTGTGACAGAGAATTCCACAGATTCACCACTCTCTGTGTGAAAAATGTTTTTCTCATCTCGGTCCTAAAAGACTTCCCCCTTACCCTTAAACGGTGTACCCTCGATTCTCCAGCATTTGCAGTTCCTTCTTTAACCCTTAAACTGTGACCCCTTGTTCTGGACTTCCCCAACATCGGGAACAATCTTCCTGCATCTAGCCTGCCCAGCCCACTAAGAATTTTGTAAGTTTCTTAAGAATTTTGAAAGTTCCTCAAGAATCTTGTAAGTTCAGGATCAGATCACGAAGAAGGTAATTTCAACAATTCCCCAAATAAACCGAACAGTAAGAACATTTATGTAGGAAGCAACTGCGGATGCTGGTTTACACCGAAGTTAGACACAAAAAGCTGGAGCAACTCAGCCGTCGAGAATGTTCAACTCCAGTGACCTATGACCAGAGCATGCGCAGTTGAAATACCGAACTCGCTTGTGTTCTGTTAACCCTTGCTGTCTCCTCCCCTTCCCACCTCTCCCTCAGCCCTCGGGCCCTGGCATTCCCTCCCTCTCTATCTCCCTCCCCCACCCTAGTCGCACTAGCTTCTCATTTTCACACCACAAACAGCTTACAATGGCTTGTTCCCTTTATCACCGATACTTTTTTGCATATCTTTCATTCATTGTTCTTTATCTCTCCACATCACCGTCTATATCTCTCGTTTCCCTGATCCCTGACCAGTCTGAAGAAGGGTCTCGACCCGAAACGTCGCCTATCTCCTTCGCTCCTTAGATGCTGCTGCACCCGCTGAGTTTCTCCAGCCTTTTGTGTGCCCCCCTCGCTTGTGCACAAGGCGGGATTTCCCTGTCCAGTTTGGTGCGTGTGTCTCTGCCGTCGCCGGGTGGCGGCGGCGGCTGCAGTTGGTGCAGCGGCCGCTGGGCGGCAGCGCAGAGCCTCGCCTCGGGGCCGCCTTCACCGCACTTCCTCCAACCTCTCCTCCCCTCTCAACGCAACTCAACGCAACTCAACTCAACCCGCGCTGCCCTTTCAGCCACCGCACCTCCCGCGTTTTCACTCCGACCCGACGAGGTAAAACCACGGTTTCGTTTTGGGGCGAATGGCTGAACGGAGTTGACCCCGCGTCTTCCGAGAAGCTTTACAAATGGCATCGGCGCGCTTTCTCCTCAAAGTCCTGGACGAGCTGAGCGCGGGGGACCTGAAGCAATTCGCCTTCTTGCTGGAGACCGGCGCGGAGTGGGCGGCGATCCCCCGCGGCCGGCTGGAGGGCAAAACACGCGAGGAGATGGCGCTGTTGCTGCAGAGTCACTACGCGCACCAGGCGCTGGATGTCACCAGGAAGATCCTCCTGGAAGTGCCCAGGCGCGACCTGGCGGAGAAGATGCTCGCGGGCGGAGAGGAGGACGGAGCCCGAGGGAGTTGGCGGGGTGAGAGTCGCGCAAGGGGGCGACAGAAATGCCCCCATGGAGCTCAGGCGAGAATGAGGGAGCTGGTCAGGATCGACCTTCGGACGAGCACGTTGTAAACCAATTGAGATTCCCTTGAATGTCATGTATTTTTGTGTTTTGTGACTGTTGGCGGATCAATTTCCCTCATGGGATAGATAAAGTTCTGTCGTATCGTGGATCCACAACCATAGCCCGCCTCCCCTTACGATTTTACTCAAAAATGCTGGGGAAACTCAGCGGGTGCAGCAGCATCTATGGAGCGAAGGCGTCCTTCGCTCCATAGATGCTGCTGCAGCCGCTGAGTTTCCCCAGCATTTTTGAGTGAAATCGATTCTCCAGCTTCTGCAGTTCCTTAAACACCTCCCCTTACGATTATGTCTCCCACTCTCCCCCATTCATTTCACATTGGCACTGGTGAGCAAAACAGCGTCTGAGCAAGGGTCTGGGGCCAGAAACGTCACCTATTTATTCCTTTGCTCCAGAGATGCTGCCTGACTCCAGCTTTTTGTGCCTTTCTTAGGTTGGAAACAACATCCTTGCTCTCTCACTCCGGAATGATTAGTTAAAAAACTGTTTATGCTCTTGGTTCATCCAACTCAACGGAGAAACCACGAGTCTCTGGAGCTGTGACACCTGTAGTACATTCTTTTGAACCCTAATGAATACAAACCTAGTCAACTCAATGGCTCCTCATGCAGTAGTCCCACCAACCCATCTCAGGAACCTTCACTGCACTCCCCCTTGAGTAGAGACCAAAACGACTCCAGTTATGGTCTCATTACTGACCTGTATAATTGTAGTAAGACAACAGTCCTCCTATATTCGACACCTCATGCAATGCAGGCCAACACACCCGATCTTTCAATTTCGGATCATTTACAGTTGTTTTTTGGGTCTCACAGGCCATTTGCATGTTTCATTAACACTTTGATGCAAGTGGTTCAAAATGGTTATCGTTAAGCTATCACTTTAGAACATGTTAGCACCTGACGTATAGTTCTGGAAATTCCCAAGCTGGAATCCTGGATTTGATTTGTCCCCAAGTTCTCATAACTTGTTTCTTTACGTAGCAGAGAGAAAAAGGGAGCGTCCTCAAGGCCAGGACTGTGCTGGAACCGTGTGCGATCAGTTGGAGAGTGAGAAGCTCACTCCAAAGAAAAGCAGTATGTTGGCATATTTACATATTCCGTTAAAGTATTCAAGGAATTTTTCAAGATATTGAAATTAGAGAGGGAACAATGACATTATTGCAATGATGTACCATCAAAAACCCTATTATCTCCGCTATTATCTCCATCCTAACGTCTTCCTGCATGGAACAATGCATTTCACAACGCATCTATTGCATGAAGGGTCCTGGGGTTAATTGAATTCTCCCTTCCTGCACACCCTGATACAGTGGGATGTGCACCGGTCACTGTACGTAATTCTCAGCTAGGCCTCAGAATGTGCCCCATTTCTCTGGGAGAAGGGTTCTGCTTGTGAGCGACAGTGAGAGTTCTTTTGAAGGCAGCTTGCTTGCTCCTCAGGACACCATCACCAACTTGCCTTCACCCTGTGGGCGCCTCAGAGGGTAAGGCCAGCACAGAGCTGCCGTATCAAGGCCCTGGTTGTCAGTGGTGATGTCTCTGTATGTGCAGTTATCTCATAAGGAGCCAACCTATAACCAACAGCTAGCAAGTGGCTATCCTGACATTGAATTCTACACCGCAAATTGGAGGAACAGCACCTCATATTCCGCTTGGGGAGTCTGCATCCTCTTGGCTTGAACATTGAATTCTCCACCAAGGACTGATTAATATCCTGTTCCCTTGTTGAACCCCAAACTCAGAATACAGTACATATGACAATCAGCAGGGTTTTTTTAACTGTGAAGAGCAACACCATCAAACCCAATCATCCATACTTGTGGATTTTCCACCAGGAGGGATGGATATTAGGCAGCTCTGTGGACTATTTAAGCACGGACTGGAAGGGCCGAGAGGGCCTGTTTCCGTGCTGTAATTGTTATATAGGCAGCTCTGTGGAGTATTTAAGCTTTGATTCCTCTGCTCAAGAGGGCATCAGAGAGGCCAGGAGCCAAGTTTTAATTCGATATCTCATTCCTTGCAGGAGAGATTGCAAAGACACTGACAGACAAACAACTGATGGTCTTGGCTTCACAGATGGGTCACAATTGGAAGCAAATTGGGATCCAATTCCTGAAGCTGAAAAGCTACGAAATCGAGCGGTGTGCGGGAGAGTCATGTTCTGTCATGCAAATCTTTAACATGTTACAATTCTGGAGGGATCGGGAAAAGAAGGAGGCCACTGCTAAGCAACTGCACTCTATTCTTGCGAGCAGAGATTGTCCCATCAGTTCAGAATGCATTGATTGGCTTCTTGAAGAAAATGAGTGATCAGAAACAGAAGATTATGGTTTTCTTTTAAATTGGAAATTGA
The DNA here is from genome assembly GCA_035221665.1 of Okamejei kenojei. Lineage (NCBI taxonomy): Eukaryota > Metazoa > Chordata > Chondrichthyes > Rajiformes > Rajidae > Okamejei > Okamejei kenojei. The sequence continues at coordinate 6,275,829 of CM069174.1, forward strand.
GACTGTCAAAGATTATTATTTTGATAAAAAATAAAAGTTCATAAACACAGTGTGTAGTGCTTTATTTAAAACTATTTTTAAAGTGACTTTCGCAATCATTCCTGTTCTCTCTTGATGGAAAAGTGCTATAAAGTCTAGAAAGTTTGAATAAAAAACTATGTACAGACTCTCGAACTCAGATCTGACTCTCACGTCAGAATCACCTTAAAACAGGGTAGAAACAGGGGTGGAAGATTGCAACCTTCACGTGGTCCGCCCTGTTTCGACTAATGCAATCAACTTGACGCGCACAAACGGAAGATCAAATAGAACAAGTTGTCCAACGACTTTAGGCTGTGCACGCCACACGAAAGAAGGAGAAGGGTAGAAACAACGAACTGTAGACGCTGGTTTGCACAAAAACATAGTGAGAGGAGTCGCGTTTAGGAGCAAGGAGGTTCCCACTGCAAGTCACGTCAAGTCAGGTTTATTCGTCACATACGCATACGAGACGTGCAGTGAAATGAAAAGTGGCAATGCTTGTGGATTGTGCAAAAAAACTACAAAACAGAATGGGACAGAATCACATATTCACATATTACATATTTGTGGGAGGAAAAAAAAGAAAAATCAGCAATTTTAAAAAGACACCACACAACAGTAAATTGGTTCAGTAAAGTTAGTCCCTGGTGAGTTGGAAGTTTACAGTCCTAATGGCCTCTGGGAAGAAACTCTTTCTCATCCTCTCCGTTCTCACAGCATGGCAACGGAGGCGTTTGCCTGACCATAGCAGGCTGGAACAGTCCGTTGCTGGGGTGGAAGGGGTCCCCCATGATTCTTGCTGGCTCTGGAGTTGCACCTCCTGATGTATAGTTCCTGCAGGGGGGGGGGGGGGGGGGGGTGCGAGTGTAGTTCCCATGGTGCATTCGGCCGAACGCACTACTCTCTGCAGAGCTTTCTTGTCCTGGGCAGAGCTGTTCCCAAACCAAATTATGATGTTTCCGGCTTTCCACAGCCGCTGAGTAGAAGCACTGGCGGATCCTCGGAGACGGATTGTACAGATTGTACACTGGTGAGACCACACCTGGAGTATTGTGTGCAGTTTTGGTCTCCTAATTTGAGGAAGGACATCCTTGCTATTGAGGGAGTGCAGCGTAGGTTGACCAGGTTAATTCCCGGGATGTCGGTACTAGCATATGATGAAATAATGGATTGACTGGGCTTATATTCACTGGAATTTAGGATGAGAGGGGATCTTATAGAAACGTATAGAAATTCTTAAGGGATTGGACAGGCTAAATGCATTAAAAAGGTTCCCGATGTTGGGGAAGTGCAGAACCAGGGTTCACAGTTTAAGAATAAGGGGTAGGCCATTTAGGATGTCCCTCCTCAAATTAGGAGACCAAAACTGTACACAATACTCCAGATGTGGCCTTACCAGAGCCCTATAGGGTAAGGGGACGAGAGCTGGGAATTGAATTAAAGTCCACTTTTTGCTTGTGTCACCATTCTCTATGATTCTGTCTTAAATGTGCAGATGGTTTGGGGTGGCATGGTGGAGCAGTGGTAAAGCTGTTGCCTCACAGCGCTAGAGTCCCAGGTTCGATCCTGACTACGGGTGCTGTCTGAACGGAGTTTGTACGTTCTCCCCATGACCCACGTGGGTTTTCTCCGAGTGCTCCGGTTTCCTTCCACACTCCAAAGACGTGCAGGTTTGTAGGTTAATTGGCTTCTGTAAAATTGTCCCTAGTGTGTAGGATAGTGTTATGCCCCTGTCCCACTTAGGAAACCTGAACGGAAACCTCTGGAGACTTTGCGCCCCCCACCCAAGGTTTCCGTGCGGTTCCCGGAGGTTTTTGTCCTCCGGCAACCACCTTCAACTAGCATCGCAACCGGCTTCGACTAAAAAATGACCGATTTGTAAAACAGAAACCACTTTCGACCATTAGGGAGACTGACAAAATCCCCCGGGAACTGCACGGAAACCTTGGGCTGGGGCGCAAAGTCTCCAGAGGTTTCCGTTCAGGTTTCCTAAGTGGGACAGGGGCATTAGGGTACGGGGTAATTGCTGATCAGCGCGAGCTCGGTGGGCCGTAGGGCCTGTTTCCACACTATATCCATAAAGTGTCAAAAATTCAATTTATCTGAGGCTGTGATCATTCCATGTGACCATTGGGTGGCAGTATGGCATTAAACTCCTCTTCATCACAGCATAATGTGGTCCAATTTATATCAGGCAAAAAGTAACATAACGCCCCTTTTGCCTGACAAGTTGGAGGAAGGAAATGGAAGGTTTGCTCAAAAATGACTTTGCATTGACCTTCACATTAAACGATAGGGGCATGGGGAGTGTTGGAGAACAGAGAGATCTGGGGTGCAGGTACATAGTTCCATGGAAGTGCCAACACAGGTATATTGGGTGGTGAAGAAGACCTTTGGCCTTCATCAGTCAGAGTGCTCTGTACAGGAGTTGAGATGTCATGTTACAGCTGTACTAGATGTAGACAAGGCCACATTTAGAGTTCTGTGCACTGTTCTGGTCACCCTGCTCTAGGAAGGATACTATTAAACTGGAAAGGATGCAAGAAAAAGAGTTACAAGGATGTTACCAGGCCCGGAATGTCTGAATTAGAAAGAGAGGTGGGGTAAGCTGGGTCTTTTTTCCAATGAGTGTAGGAGGTTGAGTGGTGACCATGAAGAGGTTTATAAAATCATGAGGGGCATAAATAAGGTGAATGGTCACAGTTTTCTTCCCAGGCTAGTGGAGTCCAGAACTAGAGGGCATACGGTAGGTTTAAGGTGAGTGGGGATAGATTTAATTGGGACCTTAAGGTATTGTGTATATGGAACAAGCTGTCGGAGGAAGTGATAGAGGCAGGCACAATTATAACATTGAAAAGGCACTTGGACTGATACATTGATGAGAAAGGTTTGGGGGAAAATGGGTCAGGCCAGGCAAGTGGGATTAGAGTTTGGTAACTTTGTCGGCATGGAGGAGTTGGGCCCAAAGGCCTGTTTCCATGACTCCAGTAGAGGAAAATAATAACAGGAGGCCTTTTGGGGCTCTTCAAGCTCAGCTGTGGTCCCACCAATGCCCTGGTCCAAGATGGATGAGAGCACCGATCTCATTCCTCAAACGGTTTATCTCTCAGCCCCTCTTCCCTCCCACAGTTGTAATCTCATCCGCCCTCATCACTGGTCTCATCACTTCCTCCAGCAGCCAGTAGAAGGGCAGCACCACCTGCCATTCGTCCTGTTACGGTTCACTCCCCAACGGCCAATCAATCTTCCCTCTCTACTTTGTCCACACCTTGAATGCAATTGCCGATGTCCCGGCCCCACATGCTATCCCTCCTCCATGATCATCTCCCAGCACGGTGGCGCAGCTGCTGCCTCACAGCGCCGGAGACCCGGGTTTGATCCTGACCACGGGCGCTGTCTGTACGAAGTTTGCTCGTTGCCCCGTGACCTGCGTGGACTTTCTCCGAGATCTTCAGTTTCCTCCCACACTCCAAATACGTACAGGTGTGTATGCTAATTACATAGAAACATAGACAATAGGTGCAGGAGGAGGCCATTCGGCCCTTCGAGCCAGCACCGCCATTCATTGTGATCATGGCTGATCGTCCCCAATCAATAACCCGTGCCTGCCTTCTCCCCATATCCCTTGACTCCACTAGCCCCTAGAGCTCTATCTAACTCTCTCTTAAATCCATCCAGTGACTTGGCCTCCACTGCCCTCTGTGGCAGGGAATTCCACAAATTCACAACTCTCTGGGTGAAAAAAGTTTTTCTCACCTCAGTCTTAAATGACCTCCCCTTTATTCTAAGACTGTGGCCCCTGGTTCTGGACTCGCCCAACATTGGGAACATTTTTCCTGCATCTAGCTTGTCCAGTCCTTTTATAATTTGATATGTTTCTATAAGATCCCCACTCATCCTTCTAAACTCCTGTGAATACAAGCCTAGTCTTTTCAATCTTTCCCCATATGACAGTCCCGCCATCCCAGGGATCAGTCTCGTGAACCTACGCTGCACTGCCTCAATCACAAGGATGTCCTTCCTCAAATTAGGAGACCAAAACTGTACACAATACTCAAGATATGGTCTCACCAGAGCCCTATACAACTGCAGAAGAACCTCTTTACTCCTTTACTGAAATCCTCTTGTTATAAAGGCTAACATTCCATTAGCAATTGGCTGGGTATAAGTGTAAACTGTCCCCAGCGTGTGTACGATAGTGTTAGTGTGCGGGGATCTCTGGTCGGCCTGGACTTGGTGGGCTGATGGGCCTGTTTCCGCGCTGTATCTCTAAAACTAAACTAAACAGAAAACTGCAGGAGCATCTTCAGCTCCCTTGCCACTGCCTGATACCCGTGGGTTGAGGGCTGCTGGTGCTCCACAGTTAGGCTGGGTTTCCTGGCCAAAAGAGCTGGATTCATCCTGTAGGGGTGGAAGTGTCTCACTTGGCATCATCATCATTCCGTATGTACATTAATTTCAAATCCCCAGGGCCTCTGTCTCCTCCATACAGTATGTGAGATGTAGAGTTGGAGTAGAGTTTAGTTTAGAGATGCAGCGTAGAAGCAGGCCCTTTGGCCCACGGCTTACGCGCCAACCAACGATCCCCGCACACATTAACGCTGTCCTACACACACTAGGGACATTTTTTTTAAACATTTACCAAGCCAATTAACCTACCAACCTGTACGAGTGCGGGAGGAAACTGAAGATCTCGCAGAAAACCCACGCAGATCACGGGGAGAACATTCAAACTCTGTATAGACAAGCACCCGTAGTCGGGATCGAACCTGAGTCTCCAGTGCTGCAATCGCTGTAAGGTAGCAACTCTACCAGTGCGCCACCGTGGCCACCCTGTAGTAGAGATTTTGCGAGAGATGTAGGAGAGATGTAGAGCTGTAAAGGTGTAGAGATGTACCGATGTAGTAGAGGTGTGGAGATGTGGTGATGTAGAGGAAGAGATGAAGAGATCATAAGGTCATAAGTGAGAGGAGTAGAATTAGGCCATTCGGCCCATCAAGTCCACTCTGCCATTCAATCATGGCTGATCTATCTCTCCCTCCTAACCCCATTCCCCTGCCTTCTCCCCATAACCTCTGACACCCGTACTGATCAAGCATCTAGCTATCTCTGGCCACGAAACGAGCAGTTGTCAAGGCAAAGAAGGAGGTACTGGAAGGTCAAGGCACAAGATGTGGCTCGAGAGTATCTCAGAAGAAAAATTCCTTAATAGGAAAGGAAGCAGCACCTAGATCGTACCCACGACCAGAGTCACTTTGGCTTCACGACCCAGAGCTAGAAGCCAGTGAGTAGGCACCGAACAAAACTTCATTTCAGCAACACGGTGCTGGACCAAAGCCATACGGGCCCTCTGTCAGGGCTTGTGACAAAACTCCAATTCAGCATCCGCTTTGGGGGCCTGATATGCAGCCTCAAGCAAGCCAACATCGGCAGATGCCTGAATATCATTCTTTTGTTCCCAGCCAGGGACCAATAACCCGTCATGGGGCTCGAGACATAGCTTATCCAGATACATACTCCTCGCACACGCCTGTTTATTATCCATCTGTGTCCAACCAGGGATCTCAAAGTGAATTCTATGAATTGGTGAAGAATGAAACGAAAATCAGCGAGCTCATAGCACAACAAAATATCCTTTCCACCTTATCTCTGCCCGCAGGTGAGGGCTGTCAAGCAGCTAGAGAGTTGCTCGAAGAATGTTTTGGCAACGAACAGAAGATTGCTAATGCTTACATGAAGAAGGCCTTTGCCTGGTTGGCGGATGATGTGGAGGCATTGCTCGAGTCTGCGATGTTTCTTAGAGTTCTTGTAACTCGATGAGCAAACTCAAGCATATGGATGAATTGAATGTTGTTGGTAATATGCAGGCTATTATTCTTAAACTGCCCTTCAGACTTAGAGAAAAGTGGAGAGATAAGCAAAAGGAAGACCAGGACCGCTGTAATACCTGTAGAAACAAAAGGCGAAAAGAAAGGAGATACATCTACTATTAAGCCACAAGGGTTTTGTTTGTGGTGTGATAAAGTTAGTCACACCATAAAATGGTGTCTAAAATTCAAGAAGAAGGAATATAAAGAAAAGATGGATTTCTTAAAGGAGAAGGGAATCTGTTTTGGATGATTGAAGACTGGTTAAAGACTGCAAGAGTTGTATGACTTGCGATAAGTGTCAACAGGATCATCATGGATTACTTCACACTGAACAGAAGAAGACGGAAATGAAGATGGGGCAAATAGTACAGGAGGAGAAGTTATGTTACCTCAGCTCAGATAAGTGCACATATCAGGGCCGGGGGAGAAACCTGTATCTTCTCCATCTTACCAGAACAGGTAAGGAATAACAAGATGAATACAGTTTTGCAAACATATGCATTTTTGGATCATGGAAGTTTGGCTACCTTTTGTACAGAAAGCTTGATGAGAAGGCTGGACATTACAGGAGAAAAGGTTAAGATTCTATTGCATACCATGAATGAAGAGAATGAGTGCGTTGCAGGGAGGATATGCTGCTTGGCTGCGCACTGCATTCCAGTCTGCTCCGTTTGTGTCTTGATTAAAGTTGTTTAAAAACGTTTAAAACGTCGTCTAACCCGTCCCATCTGTAAGTCTGCCAATGTACATAGTATGACAATAGACAATAGACAATAGGTGCAGGAGGAGGCCATTCGGCCCTTCGAGCCAGCACCACCATTCAATGTGATCATGGCTGATCATCCCCAATCAGTACCCCGTTCCTGCCTTCCCCCCATATCCCCTGACTCCGCTATCTTTAAGAGCCCTATCGAGCTCTCTCTTGAAAGCATCCAGAGAACCGGCCTCCACCGCCCTCTGAGGCAGAGAATTCCACAGGCTCACCACTCTCTGTGAGAAAAAGTGTTTCTTCATCTCCGTTCTAAATGGCTCACTCCTTATTCTTAAACTGTGGCCCCTGGTTCTGGACTCCCCCAACATCGGGAACATGTTTCCGGCCTCTAGTGTGTCCAAGCCCTTAACAATCTTATATGTTTGAATGAGATGTGTGCCCTGAAACCTAGGCTTTTGTTTCTGTGGATTATTCCGTGGATTATTGGCCTTTGTCTGTCGGTGCAAACTAATACACACCTGAGTGGCGTCACAGACAGGTGTCGCGTGGAGCCACGGCCGGTAAGTTTGTACAACCGAGAGGCTTTGCTGGAGCTACAGCCCAAGCAGACTCAGGGGACATCAAGCCACTTCTACCGTTCGATGTTGGATAACATCCCTCAGGAACTGATTAAAATTAAAAGGAAAAGGAAAAGGAAACGAGGAAGAAGGGGGGGTATTGGGAACCGCCTACGTCGGAGATTCAATCGGCCGCCCCTTCCATCCATCGTCCTGGCAAACCTGCGCTCTTTAAACAACAAAGTGGATGCTATACGATCATACGCAAGAAAAATACAACTATACCAACTATTAAAATGTGGATTAGTAATATGACGGACATAGCTCACCTTGAAGAAATGAGACTCCGCCTAATAGATAAACATGACCAATTCTTAAGGAGTTGGTCCCCTTTCATCGACTATTTGGAATCATGTGATTCAGCAGTACCGTAAAGATGACTGGCTTCAGGTCAGGTCGTGGATAGAATTACATCTCCGAACAAAGATTTGAAAAATTTATTTTTTTAAGGGTCTTTTTCTCCTATTTCTACTTCCTACTTTTTCTTTTCTTATATACAGACTTCACGTTTTTCCATTTTCTACTATCTACTTTTCCTCTTTTTCTTCTCTCTATTTCTTGTCTTTTTTTAATTTCCTTTTCAAAAACATAAAACTAGAGGTCGTACATAGAATGTATTACGTCATGACACGGTTGGCACCTAAAATTAGGTGCCACTGTATTGTTTTGTACTGTATTAACTTCTAATAAAATTTAAAAAAAAAACAAAATACACAAGGTACTGTAATGAATTCCGTGAGGCATCTTTATTGTGCTTCACGGGAAGCTGGTTGCAATCGACAATGCCAGATTCCCTCTTTGAAGTACCCGTGAAGACAGGGAGCCAGTCTCTGAAAAACAAAGAGGCTGCCTGGAGAACGTGTCTGCAATAACCAAACCCGACCTCCCGGTGGCTGGTCTCGGTCCTACGGGCCACCTCCCAGCGGCAAAGCGTCAGGTTACACAAACCGCAAGCTGGAGGAGCAACTCAGCTTGGGTGCAGCAGTCTCCATCTAAGGAGCTTTGGCCTTGAGACTTGAATTTTCGGGTCGATTGTGTTAACCCCTGTTCCTTCCCACCTCTCTCCCTCAGGGGCCCTGGCATTCCCTCTATCTCGGTATCCGCCACCCCAGTCGCACCAGCTTCTCATTTTCACACCACAAAGAACAATGGCTTTGATCATCGATACTTTTTGCAAAAAATATCTTTCACTCATTGTTCCTTAACACATTCTATAGCTCGTTTCCCTGATCCCTGACCAGTCTGAAGAAAGGGTCTCGACCCGAAGCTACGTCGCCTAGGGCTCCTTAGGAATGCTGCTGCAGGGCCCGCTGAGTTTTCTCCAGCTTTTTGGGAAGACAGGGAGGAGCAGCCGTCTCTGAGAAAAAAACAAAGGAGGCAGACTCCCCTCAAGCGGAAATGTGTGTGCATTTTGCTGTTTGTTGTATACGGGCCTCCTAGCGGCAAAGCGTCATTAGCGGTCGGGACAATAGCGGACTGCGTTCATGAACTACAACTCAACTACCCCGACGCACCGGCAATAGCGCTTGGGGATCTGAATCAGTGTCGTTTGGAGACTGTGTTATCTGGATTCGAACGGTACATCAAAGACTAAACCAGAAAAGATAATATCGTGGACAAATGTTTTGTAAATGTTAAAGGGGCTTATGCATCCAAGTGTAAGTAAGTGTAAACATCCAAGTGCAGTTGTACAGGGTCTTGTCCACGCCGACCAGCGATCCCCGCACACTAACACTATCTTACACACACTGGGGACAATTTACACTTATACCGAGCCAATTGCTAATGGAATGTTAGCCTTTATAACAAGAGGATTTCAGTAAAGGAGTAAAGAGGTTCTTCTGCAGTTGTATGGGGCTCTGGTGAGACCACATCTGGAGTATTGTATACAGTTTTGGTCTCCTAATCTGAGGAAGGACATTCTTGCCATAGAGGGGGTACAGAGAAGGTTCACCAGACTGATTCCTGGGATGGCAGGACTTCTATATGAAGAAAGACTGGATAGACTCGGCTTGTACTCGCTAGAATTTAGATGATTGAGGGGGGATCTTATAGAAACTTACAAAATGCTTAAGGGGTTGGACGGGCTAGATGCAGGAAGATTGTTCCCGATGTTGGGGAAGTCCAGAACAAGGGGTCACAGTTTAAGGATAAGGGGGAAGGCTTTTAGGACCGAGATGAGAAAATCATTTTTCACACAGAGAGTGGTGAGTCTGTGGAACTCTCTGCCACAGAAGGTAGTTGAGGCCAGTTCATTGGCTATATTTAAGAGGGAGTTGGATGTGGCCCTTGTGGCTAAAGGTATCAGGGGGTATGGAGAGAAGGCAGGTACGGGATACTGAGTTGGATGATCAGCCATGATCATATTGAATGGCGGTGCAGGCTCGAAGGGCTGAATGGCCTACTACGACGAATGAACGTAGGGAACAACTGAAAGCCTGTTTTGAATTGACGGACTGGGAAACCTTTCAGGAGGGTTCACTCGATTAAACAACCATAGTTACGAAGGTTGATATTGATTATTGTGTACAGTTGGTTGTACCCACTAAGGAGATCAAAATCTATCCCAACAACAAATCATTTGTAACCAAGGACATACCAAGTAATAAATATAAGGAAAGTGGCTTTCAAAAACAAAATTCTGCAGCATTTAAACAGGCAGAGAAAGAACTGAAAATAAGATTGAGGGAAGCAAAATTGGCACACAGACAGCACCCAGAAGATGTTTTCAGAGCCAATAACTCCAAAAAGGTATGGGATACAATGAAATCTATGACAGGAATGTCAACCCCATCTAAATCTATTGTGACAGATAACGAACCATTTCTCTCCAGTGAACTCAACACTTTTTTTTGCCAGATTTGAATCCGTAGATAATTCTACCAAGTGCACCAACATCCTTATGCCTGTTATATCCTTATATCTGTTATACCTGCTGTCTCCCACAGAATTGTCATCACTGTTGAAGATGCCAGGAACACATTTCAGCGTCCAAACGCAAGGAAAGATGCTGGGCCGGATGGCTCCAGTGTGGCGACAAATCCTCCAGGCCTCTGCAGACACACATTCTGTCTCTCTGTCATGGAAAACTTTGCATATAAAACCTTTGCCCAAGAATACATGTGCCAAAGAATATAAGGATTTCAGACCCACAGCCCTTACATCGGTGATTATGAAATCTCTCGAATTAATTTCACTCCGACATTTCATCAGTACCACAAAAAATAAACTTGACCCGTATCGATTCGCCTACACGCATGATGCTGTTGCCTCCTTAGTTCATATTATCTCTAAACCCAACACCTAGGCAAGAGCCCTCTTTCTAGATTTTTCGTCAGCTTTCAACACAATTCAACCAGACAATGGTCCAGCAGGAACTGAATCCCTATCTGATTCACTGGTTTGCTTCCTTTCTCACGAACAGCTAGTAAAGGTGAATAAAACCCTTTCACCTGCCATCACAACCAATGTTGGGGGCGCCCCAGGGTTGTGTGAGTTCAGCCACGCTGTTTCCCTTCTACACTGATGATTGTCGTACAGATACACCGAATCAATATATTCTAAATTACTCAGATGATACAGTTCTATTATATATTTTAAGTAATTCAGACAACCCCGGGCTGCACCAACTCGGCATGAACAAACTGGTCGAGTGGACTGAAAATAATGCCATTGAGATTAACATAAAGAAAACAGAAGAGATTGTATTTGGCTCACCATCTGACTCTCATAAAGTGTTATTTGTTGCCAATAACGAAAAAATCAAGCAGGTGTCTTAATTTAAATACTTGGGGGTGACGATAGCCTACCAGTTATCATGGAATAACCACTTTGATAAGATTTGCAATAAGACAAAACAAAGAATCTGGTTTCCCCGTTGACGGAGATCATTCGTTGCAAACGTATAGAACAGGCCATAGATTAGTTCATAATATGTCCATGGAAGATGGAGATGTGTAGAGATGTGGAGATGTGGAGATGTAGAGATGTGTAGAAATGTGTAGAGATGTGTAGAGATGTGGAGATGTAGAGATGAAGAGATGAAGAGATGTAGAGATATAGAGATATAGAGATGTAAAGATGTAGAGATGTAGAGATGTAGAGATGAAGAGATGAAGAGATGAAGAGATGAAGAGATGAAGAGATGAAGAGATGAAGAGATGAAGATGAAGAGATGTAGAGATGAAGAGATGAAGAGATGAAGAGATGAAGAGATGAAGAGATGAAGAGATGAAGAGATGTAGAGATGTAGAGATGTAGAGATGAAGAGATGAAGAGATGAAGAGATGTAGAGATGTAGAGATGTAGAGATGAAGAGAGATCAAGATGTAAATAGTTCGAGATGTCGAGATGTAGAGTCATAATCATAAAGTCATGTCAAAATGTCATAAGGGATAGGAGTACAATTAGGCTATTCAGCCCATCAAGTCTACTCCACCAAGGACAGTTTAAAACTAAAAGAAAAGGCATATAAAATGGCAAGGATTAATAGAAAACCAGAGGATTGGGAAGCTGTTAAAGACCACGGTATCAAAGGGCAGATACTAGCATGGAGAGCAGGTTGGTTGGATGGCACAAGACAAAGTGTGGCAATAAAGGGGGCTTTTTCCGGTTGACTGCCAGTGACTAGCAGAGTTCCACAGGGGTCGGTGCTGGGGCCGCTACTCTTCACGTTGTATATTAATGATTTGGACGAGGGCATTGAAGGCTTCGTGGTCAGGTCTATGGATGATATAAACTAGATGGAGGGGCAGGTAGTGTAGAGAAAGCAGGGACTCTGCAGGTTGGGAGAGTGGTCTGAGTAGTAGCAGATGGAATATAGTGTAGCAAAGTGTGGAGTCATGCATTTTGGTTGTGGGAACAAAGGCGTAGATTATTTTCTAAATGGGGAGAGCATCCAAAAATCGGAGGTGCAAATAGATTTTGGAGTGATGTTGCAGGATTCCCAAAAAGTTAACCTGCGATTCGAATCAGTAGTAAAGAAAGCAAACTCAATGCTAGTATTTATTTCAAGAGGCTTGTATACAAAAACAGGGATGTGATGCTGAGGCTCTGTGAGGTGCTGGCATTTGGAATATTGGGAGCAATTTTGGGCACCATATCTGAGGAAGGATGTGTTGGCTCTGGAGCGGGTCTAGAGGAGGTTTACAAGAATTATCCCAGGAATGGTTAACCTACGATGAGCGTTTGTCGGCACTGGGCCTGTACTCGCTGCAGAATGAGGGGGGTCTCATTTGGAAGAAAGAGTGGGGGGGACCTCATTGAAACGTACAGAATAGTGAAAAGTTTGGATAAAGTTGATGTGGAGGGGATGTTTCCACTCGTGGGAGAGTCTTGGACTAGAGGTCATAGCCTCAGAACTAAAGGACATTCTTTTCGGAAGGAGATGAGGAGACATTTCTTCAGTCAGAGGGTGGTGAATTTTGTGGAATTCTTTGCCACAGACGGCTGTGGAGGCCGTCAGTGGATATTTTTAAGGAAGAGACAGATAGATTCTTGATTAGTGCGGGTGTCAGAGGTTATGGGGAGAAGGCAGGAGAATGGGGTTAGAATGGGGCTAGTAAGACATGACCTGCGCATACAAAGCCATGGTCAAAGTGCCAAATTAACCAATTCTCTTCCGTGTGAGAGAGAGGTTTGTGAGAGAGAGTATGAAAGAGAGAGTAAGGGAGAGAGGTGTGTGTGTGTGAGAGAGACAGGTGCGTGTTTGGGGAGAGGTGTTTGTGAAAGAAAGTGTGTGTGAGTGTGCCTGTTTGTATGAGAGAGAGGTGTGTATAAGAGAAAGTGTGTGAAAGAGAGGTGTGTGTGTGAGAATATGTGAGAGAGGACTGTGTGTGTGAGAGAGGTCTGTGTGTGTGAGAGAGTGTGTGCAAGAGAGAGAGGTCTGCGTGCGCGTGTGTGTGTGTGCGCGTGTATGTGTGCATGTGAGTGAGTGTGTGTGTGTGTGTGTGTGTGTATGAGGGACGGTGCAGAGGGAGTTTCACTCTCTTCCAGAGGGCCTGACTTAATCAGTCAAATATCTATAACATAATTAATTTATATAATTTTAAATGTTCAGATCAGGTATGTGTAAAAGCAGAGAGGAGATTACTTGGTTTGTACGTTTAGCAATATCACATTCTTGGCATTGGCTGAAGAACATCAGTCAGTTCAAAGTAAAACTCTTGCAAAACCAATAAAGTTTGCAATGTTGATAAATCCCGCTGTTCCTCCTTGTTTAAACATAGAAACATAGAAAATAGGTGCAGGAGGAGGCCATTTGGCCCTTCGAGCCAGCACCGCCAGAAAGTTAGTTTAATTTATCTAAACTCTAATCTCTGGCAAAAAAAATCCTCCTCATCTCCTTTCCAAAGGTACGTCCTTTTACTCTGAGGGTGTGCCCTCTGGTTCTAGACCCTCACACGAGTGGAAACATCCTCTCCACAGCCTACCCCTCTGGCCCCTACACCCCTCTCCCTGTCTCTGTACCCCCTCTGGTACAGTTTGAATCTCAGAGTATGTGTTTACTAATCGTGATTCCAATCAATAACATCTGTACAAATGTTTACGACAGATTCATCGAACGCCCTAAATTAGACTCTGTGCCGTGGGTTTATTTGCGGAAAGTTCATTGTGTAAACTTGTTTAGTTTCCCAGCAATTCGATAAACTTTGGTCTACTGTAAACAAACGAGACAGCGTTAAATTCTTATATCGGGTTTATCCAAGATTTCTCGCTCCCTCTTGGTGAGGAATGAAATTCAGTCCCTTGCAAGATGAGACATTGAAACAGGAGATGTGGAGTCAGTATGGATAGAACTAAGGAATTGTAAGGGTTAAAATACCCTAATGGGACTAATCTACAGGCCTCCAAACAGTAACCTGGACATAGGGTGCAAGTTGAATCAGGAGTTAAAATTGGCATGTAGCAAAAGTAATGCTGTGGTTATGGGAGATTTCAACATGCAGGTAGACTGGGAAAATCTGTTTGGTACTGGACCCCAAGAAACGGACTTTGTAGAGTGCCTTTGTGATGGATTCTTAGAGCAGCTTGTATTGGAGCCTACCATTGAGAAGGCAATTCTGGATTTAGTGTTATGTAATGAACCGGATTTGATAAAGGACCTCGAGGTTAATGAGCCATTAGGGGGCAGTGACCATAACATGGTCAGGTTTAATCTACAATTGGAGAGGGAGAAGAGTAGATCGGAGGTGTCAGTGTTGCAGTTGAATAAAGGGGACTATGGAGGCATGAGGGAGGAGCTGGCCAAAGTTGACTGGAAAGATACACTAGCAGGGATAACAGTGGAACAAAAATGGCAGGTGTTTCTATGAATAATACAGAAGGTGCAGGATCAGTTCATTCCTAGGAGGAAGAAAGATTCCAAGGGGAGAAAGGGACGACCATGGCTGACAAGGGACGTCAGGGACAGTATAAAAATTAAAGCGAATATGTACAACGTAGCAAAAATGAGCGGGAAGCAAGAGGATTGGGTAATGTTTAAAGAGCAACAGAAGATAACCAAAAAGACAATATGGGGAGAAACGATGAGCCAAGAATATAAAGCAGGATAGTAAAAGCTTCTTTAGGTAAGACCAAAGTTGGACCCTTGAAGACCGAAAAAGGTGAATTTATTATGGGGAACAAGGAAATGGCAGATGAGTTGAACAGGTACTTTGGATCCGTCTTCACTAAGGAGGACACAAACAATCTTCCTGATGTACTCGTGGCCAGAGGATCTGGGGTGACGGAGGAGCTGAAGGAAATCGACATTAGGCAGGAAATGGTGTTGGATAGACTGATGGGACTGAAGGCTGATAAATCCCCAGGGCCCTGATGGTCTGCATCCCAGGGTACTTAAGGAAGTGACTCTAGAAATCGTGGATGCATTGGTGATAATTGTCCAATGTTCTATAGACTCAGGATCAGTTCCTGTGGTTGGAGGGTAGCTAATGTTATCCCACTTTTTAAGAAGGAGGGAGAGAGAAAACGGGAATTATAGACCAGTTTAGCCTGACATCAGTGGTGGGGAAGATGCTGGAGTCAATTATAAAAGATGGATAGCCACACATTGGATAGCAGTAACAGGAACGGTCCGATTCAGCATGATTCACGAAGGGGAAATCATGCTTGACTAATCTTCCGGAATTTTTTTGAAGATGTAACTAGGAAAATGGACAGGGGAGAGCCAGTAGATGTAGTGAACCTGGACTTTCAGAAAGTATTTGATAAGGTCCCACATAGGAGATTAGTGGGCAAAATGGGGCACATGGTTTGGGGTAGAGTGCTGACATGGATAGAGAAGTGGTTGGCAGACAGGAAACAAAGAGTAGGGATTAACGGGTCCCTTTCAGAATGGCAGGCAGCGACTAGTGGGGTACGCAAGGCTCAGTGCTGGGACCGCAGCTATTTACAATATACATCAATGATTTGGATGAAGGGATTCAAAGTAACATTGGCAAATTTGCAGATGACACAAAGCTGGGTGGCAGTGTGAACTGTGAAGGAGGATGCCATGAGATGCAGGGTGACTTGGACAGGTCAGGAGAGTGGGCAGATGCATGGCAGATGAAGTTTAATGCGGATAAATGTGAGGTTATCCACTTTGGTAGCAAAAACAGGAAGGCAGATTACTATCTAAATGGCGTGAAGTTGGGAAAAGGGGAAGTACAACGGGATCTGGGGGTCCTTGTTCATCAGTCAATGAAAGTAAGCATGCAGGTCCAGCAAGCAGTGAAGAAAGCCAATGGCATGTTGGCCTTTATAACAAGAGGAATCGAATATAGGAGCAAAGAGGTCCTTCTGCAGTTGTACAGAGCCCTAGTGAGACCACATCTGGAGTATTGTGTGCAGTTTTGGTCCCCTAATTTGAGGAAGGACATTCTTGCTATTGAGGGAGTGCAGCGTAGGTTCACAAGGTTAATTCCCGGGATGGCGGGACTGTCATATGCTGAGAGAATGGAGCAGCTGGGCTTGTACACTCTGGAGGATTGAGCGAGAAGGATGAGAGGGGGATCTCATTGAAACATATAAGATTGTTAAGGGCTTGGACACGCTAGAGGCAGGAAACATGTTCCCGATGTTGGGGGAGTCCAGAACCAGGGGCCACACACAGTTTAAGAATAAGGAGTAAGCCATTTAGAACAGAGATGAGGAAACGCGTTTTCTCACAGAGAGTGGTGAGTCTGTGGAATTCTCTGCCTCAGAGGGCGGTGGAGGCCGGTTCTCTGGATGCTTTCAAGAGAGAGCTAGATAGGGCTCTTAAAGATAGCGGAGTCAGGGGATATGGGGAGAAGACAGGAACGGGGTACTGATTGGGGAAGATCAGCCATGATCGCATTGAATGGCGGTGCTGGCTCGAAGGGCCGAATGGCCTACTCCTGCACTCATTGCTTATTGTCTATTGTCTCTTCTACCCCTCCCCTCCCCTCCCCTCCCCCAGTGCCGTGCTCTCTCCTCACCCCCTCCCCTCCAGCAGTGCCGTGCTCTCTCCTCACCCCCCTCCCCTCCTGCAGTGCCGTGCTCTCTCCTCACCCCCTCCCCTCCTGCAGTGCCGTGCTCTCTCCTCACCCCCTCCCCTCCAGCAGTGCGGCGTTCTCTCCATACCCCCCTCCCTTGCCGCAGTGTGGCGTTCCCCCTCTTCTCCCCTCCCCTCCCACACTGCTGTGCTCCCGCCTCTCCCCCTCCTCCCCCCTCGCTGTGTAGTTTGTGTGTAGTGTGTGTGTTTCTGCCCTCCGGGTTTGCGTCGACCAGCGATCACCCATGCACTAACCATCCACACACGAGGGACAGTTTACCGAAAGCAATCAACCCATAAACCTGCACGTCTTTGGAGTGTGGTAGGAAACCGGATAACCCACGTGGTCACGGGGAGAACGTACAAACTTGGTACAGACAGCATCCACAGTCAGGATCGAACCTGGGTCTCTGGCGCTGTGAGGCAGCAACTCTACTGCTGTGCCACCTAAACTGAAATAAATCAAACCAAGCAAAACTAAGGTAAACTAATTTAACCTAAAGCTAAACTAAGGTAAACTGAGCTGGATCAAACTGCACACAGCCAAACTATACTATGCTAAACTGAATGACACTAAACTTAAACTAAACTTAATATAAACTAAACTAAATCTTAAACTAAACTAGCGCTGAGCTAAACTAAACTTAACAGAGCTCAACCAAACTGAACTTAAACCTATCTATCGATATACTTTTAAAACTCTGTGGGTGTGTGTTATTTTGCCTGTGAAACGTATCTCCTTGAAAATCAGACTCAGAAACGGGGACATTTTTACATATTTCAGTAGAGATCTTCCTTGTGATTTTAGAAATCCACTCCCCCGTACATTTGGTACATTATTTTCCTATTTTTAATTAAAATTGTTGACCAATCTGACCTTTTTTTTTGAATCTGACCGCTGCCCAGCTGCTGAAGTTACAATAACAGTGAAATTTTTACATCTTCTGGTAGAGATTTTCCTTATGATTTCAAAAATCCACTCCTCTATAAATTTGGGGAAATATATCCCAAGATATTTACTAAAATTTATCACCAAACTGACATTTTTTAAAATATAACGGTTGCCCAGCTGCTGACCTCGCAATACATTTCCTCGTGTCCAACCCCCCCCCCTGGATTAATGCAGCTGCTGTCAACGCGCATGCGCAGTTTCCCACGAGGTACGTTAGCCGACCCCCTCCCCCCCTACCCGTTCTTCAAAAGTCGCAGAAAGAACGAGAAAGTTCTGCAGCAGGGGATGTTGCCGACTGGCCCGCTGCAGACTGCAGGAGTACGTGCTGAGGGACGCACTGAAGCTCGGTGCAGCCAACGCCAAGGCTCGGTGGGGGAGGGCCACAGTCTAACGCCCTTCCGCTGCTGGACATGGGGGGTACGGTATGGTGGAGACGCCCCTCAATATAAGGGAAGGTATCCCACACCACTGTGGCACGAGTGGGGGACTGATTTGTGGAAATTTGGGGGAAAGAAATGTCTAAACTGTATTGATCTATTGTACAGCCTCCGAAAATGTCGGATGGATTTTCCGCAAGGTTAATGTATTGTATATATTTATCATTCGAATAAAGTATATTTTGAAAAAAAAAAAAAGCAAAGATCCTACAGCTCCTCTCCGCTATAGGATCTTTGTTCTGCAGATCCCCGCCCGCCCGCTCACTCAGCTGCAGGTTTCCACAGAGTCAAGCCGGTTCTGTCTCTGTCTCTCTCCGCTTTTCGCAGCCCACTCACTCGCCCGGCTTCCCCCCCCCCCCCCCCCCCTCTTCTCACCTCCTCACCTCTCCTCCCTCCCTCTCTCCTCTCTAACCCGTCACAGGGGACAACCTCCTCTCCGTGTCCGTGTCCGCGGCCCGATCCTCTGTAACGCTGGTGGAAGCCACGACCGGCCGGTCCTCCACTGCTTTTGGCAGTCCTCAGCAAAGAGCCTACAGCTCGCTATAGGATCTTTGGTCCTCAGATCGCTCCGGGCTCGCTCGGGTCACCGTGAGCTGCCGCCCCGTCCCCTCCTCTCTCTCCTTCCCTCTCTCCCCCCTCTCTCTCCCCTCTCTCCCCTCTCTCTCTCCCCTCTCTCTCCCCCCTCTCTCTCTCCCCCCCTCTCTCTCCCCTCCCTCTCTCTCTCCCCTCTCCCCTCCTCTCTCTCTCCCCTCTCTCCTCCTCCCTCTCGCCCCCCCCTCTCTCTCCATCCTCTCTCTCTCCATCTCTCTCTCTCCCCCTCTCTCTCTCCCTCCCCCCTCCCTACTCCTCTCTCTCTCCCCCCTTCCTCTCCCCACCCCCTGCCCTCCCCCACCCTCGCCTCTACCCCTCCCCTACCCCCTTCCCTTCCCCCTTTCAGGCTCCCCTCTCCCCCCCCTCTCTCTCTCTCTCTGCCCTCCTCCCCCACCCACCCTCCCTCCCCCCTCACATATGAAGAGGTGGGGGGGGGGGGCGTGGATAGTACGGGGGGGGATGAGGGGAAATGAGCTGCACCTGTGCAGTTGGGGGCTATGGGTGAGTGGTGGAATATTGACCAAGCCTCCTGTGTGACTGGGACCCAACGGGTCCCACTTAGTCTCGTTTAAACTAAATTTAAACAAAGAAAGCTACACCGAGCCAAACTAAGCTAAGCTAAACTAACCTAACCTAACCTTACCTGAACTAGTTTTATTGTAGGTCAGATTAGTTTAGCTGAGTTTAGTTTAGAGTTTATATCAGTTTAAAGTAAAACGAACCAAAACCAACCCAAACAAAGATGCCTTTAATCATTGGGCAGAACACATCGCTGCAAAATGAATCCGTTCGGGGGCCAAAGAGGTGGAATATAATTTCCTATCGTACCCCTCCCCTCCCCTTCCCCTCCCTTCCCACCCTTCCACTTCCCTCACCTCCTCCCCCTTCTTCTCTCCTCCCCACCCCTCCCTCTCCATCCATTCTCCTCGCACCCTCTCTTCTCCTCCCTACCCTACCCTTTCCCCACCCCATCTCCCCTTCCCCTCCTCACCCCATCTCCCCCTCCCCTCCCCACCCCATCTCCCCCTCCCCTCCTGCTTCATTCTCCTCCATCCCGTCCCTTCCCTTCCCTTCCCTTCCCACCCTCTCCTTCTCTCCTCCGCTCCCCTCCCATCTCCACCCCTTCCCCCCCCCCCTCACCCTCACTTCCCAGTCCAAACTTCCCCCCCCTTCTCCATTCACCTCCCCCCCCCTCCCCTCCCCTCCCCTCTGGTGTCACTGCCACAGGGGCGAGGAGGGAGGGGAGGGGAGGGGAGTGGGAGGGAAGGAGGGCGGGGGAATGGAAGGAAAGGGAGGGGAGGGGAACTGTAGACTGTACATGACCCAAAACCAGCTCAAAGGGGCAGCAGAGAGAGAGTTCGCCGTCCGGACTAGGAATAGAGAGGAGTCGTCGAAAATGTGGGTGAGAGTGGGGGGGACGGAGAGGAGGGAGGGGGGGGGGGGGTGTACGAGAGAGAGGAGGGGGGGGGGGTGTACGAGAGAGAGGTGGGGGGGGGGGACATAGGAGGTAGAGAGAGGGTAGAGAATGGGTAGGGAGAGATATGGGTAAAGATGGGGGGGGGGGAGAGTTGGGGAAAGGGACAGTGGGGAAAGTAGGAGGAAGGATAGAGAGGTAAGGAAGAGGAAGGGGGAAGAGAGAGGAGAGTGGGGGGGAGGAAGGGGAAGAGGGGGAAGAGGGGGGAGGTGGGGAGAGGAAGGGGAGAGTGGGGAGGGGGAGAGGTGGGGAGGGGGGAGAGGGGAGAGTGGGGGGGAGAGAGAGGGGGGAGGGAGGGAGGAGGAGAGAGATGGGGAGAGGGGACGAGGGGGAGAGAGAGGGGCAGCGAGAGAGAGAGAGAGAGGGGGGGAGATGGGGCAGAAAAAAGGGGAGATACTGGGAGGGAGGGTTGAGTGAGGGAGAGATAGACGGTGAGAAGAGGGCAGAGAGAGGGAGGGGAGAGAGGGAGGGGGAGAGAAATAGGGTAGTGGGATGGTGGGGGGGGGGGGGGTAGAGAGAGGGAGGGGAGGGAAATGGCATAATTTGTAAACTGATTAAAAAATCGATTTATGTTGGTGTGGAGGTATCAGTGCAAAGTGCAATCTCTGCAGAACCTCGTTCTCCGTTAAGCTCACCGTACCTTCAACAATTGGTGCATGTAATTATAACAGAATATGTAGGATTAAAAGATCGATATGTTCTCATCCCCCTCCCTCTCCACCTACTTTCTCTGCCCCCCTCTCTCTCTCTTACCTCTCTCCCTCTCTCTTGTCTTCTTTTCTCTCTCTCTCTCCCCTCCTTCTCTCACCCTCTCTTTCTCTCTCTCTTCCCCTCTCCTGTTATTTTTCTCTCTCCCACTCCCCCTTTCCCTCCCTACCCCCCTCTCACCCCCTATCCCTTCCCTCTTTCCCCCTCTCACACGACCCAATCTCTGTCTCGTCCGCCTCTCTCCTCTCTCCCCCCTACTCTAAATCCCTCCCACCTCCCTCTCTTCCCGATCTCTCTGTCCCCTCTGTCCCACTCTCTCACCCCCACTCTCTCACTCCTCCGTTCTCCCCTCCCTACACTCACTCTTTCCTCCCTGACATTGATCCGCGTGACAATAATAAAAACCGAAACCTAAAACACTGCCCCTTTCTCTCCCATCTCTGATCCTCTCCCATCCCACCCCTCCCACCCCTCCCTCCTGTTTCCACCAACCTTCTCTCTCCCCTCTTTCCGTCAAACTTTTCCTCTCTCTCTCTCTCTCTCATCACTCTAATCTCCCTATCTTTCTCCTCTCTCTCTATCTCTCCCCCTCTCCTTCTCTCTCTCCCCCTCCCCCTCTCTCTCCCCCCCTCACCCCTCTCCCCCCTCCCCCCTCTCTCATCTCCCCCCTCCCCCCTCTCCCCGCCCCTCGTCCCCCCCTCTTTCTTCCCAATCTCTCACACCCCCTCCCCCCCCTCTCCCCCCTCCCCCTCCCGCCCCGCCCCCCTCTTTCTTTCCCAATCTCTCACTCACCCCCTCCCCCCTCATCCATCCTCCCCCTCCCGCCCCCCCTCCCCCTCCTCCCCCCAACTTCCCCTCCTCTCCTCTTCTATCTCCACTCCCTCCCCACTCCCCCGGCCAACCCCGTACCTCCCCCCTCCTCCCTCACACCAAATCCCCCTACCCCCTCCAAACGCTCTCTCCCTTTCCCTCTTTCTTCCCAATCTCTCACCACTCCCCCGTCCCCTCCCCCCTCTCCCCCTTTATTCCGAATCTCTCTCCCCCCTCTCCCCCTCCCCGCTCCCCCTCTTTCGCTTCTCCCGAATCTCTCTTCCCTCTCTCACCCTCTCTCCTCTCTCTCTCTCTCAATCCCCCCCCCCCTCCCCCCCTCTCACTCCATCCACTCCCTCTCTCTCCTCCCTCCCGCCTTCCCCCCCTCCACTCTCCACTCGCCCCCCTCTCTCTCCACCCTCTCTCTGCTCCCCCCTCTACTCTCCCCCCCCTCTTCTCCCCCCCTCTCTCCCCCTCTCCACTCTACCCCCCCCTCTCCCACTCCCCCCCTCTCTACCCCCACCTCTCTCCCTCTCTCACCCCCCTCTCTCTCGCTCTCCCCCCCCTCTCTCACCCCCTCACTCCACCCCTCTCCTCTCTCTCTCTCTCCCTCTCTCCCTCCTCCCTTCCTCCCCCCTTCCTCGCTTCCGCTCCCCCTTCCCCCCCCCTCCTCTCTCGCCTCTCTCTCTCCCCCCCCCCTCTCCTCTCGCTCCTTCCTCTCTCCCCCTCTCTCTCCCCCCCCTCCCCCTTCACACCCCCCCCTCCCCCCCCACGCTCGCTCTCCTTCCCCCCTCTCCCCCCCTCTCTCTCCCCCCCCTCTCTCTCCCCCCTTCCTCTCTCCGCCCCCTCTCTCCCCCTCTCGCCCCCTCCCCCTCCTCTCTCCCTCCTTTCCCACGTCCCTTCTCCTCTCTCCCCCCTCTCTCTCCCCCTCCACCTACACGCCCTCTCCCTCCCCCTCTTCGCTACGCGTCTCCGCGCCCTGTTCCCCACCTCCCCTTCGCCTTCTCGCTCCTCCCCCTTCCACCCCTCTCTCGCTCCCCTCTCCTCTCTCTCCCCTTCTGTCCTCTGCCTCCTCCCTTCTCCTCTTCACCTATTCACGGAACGCCCCACTCTCTCCTGCTCTCTCCTCTCTAACTCACCCCCCCCTCCTCTCCCCCCTCCTCTTTCTCATCCACCTCCTCCGCTCTTCTCCCTCCGTCCTCTAAATCTCCTCCTCCCCAATTCCACTTCTCCTCACTCCCCCCCTCTCTCTCTCCCTTCCGCTCCTCCTCACACTCACTCCCACCTCTCTCATCCTCCTCTGCTCTGCCCTACCTCCCCGCCCTCCTCTACGCTCACTCCTCCTCTCCTCCTCGCTCCACAGGGTTCATCCTTTCCCTTAACCTGGCGTTTACCCGTCCCTCAGCGATCATCATCCCCTCTCCGGGATCTCCACGGATCTATCCAGTCCTCCGGGATCCCGCAGGGTTATTCCAACGACCTCTCCCTCTCTTGGGAAAGATCACTTCAAATGTTCCCCGGGGTTACGGGATCAATCTACGCGACGAAGAGGTGGATCTGGAGAGCTCAGCGCAGTGTGGCGTACGACTATATAGAGCGGTAACTCATCTCTCCCCCTTCCCTGTCTGGAGAGAGAGGGAAGGGGGGGGGGGGGGTAAGGGGGGGGGGGGGAGAATTAAGGGGGGAGAGCTGGAGTAGGGGGGTGCGCTCTCAGATGGGGGGGGGATAGAGGTAGGGGAAGAGAGAAAGGGGGATGAACGAGAGAGAGGGAGAGGGGGAGGAGGGGTACAACAGGTGATGGCACAAGGGGGGGGGGGGGGGCGGTCCTCACCCTGTCATGGTTTGGGTTGTCCAGGAGTCCTGACGGTGTGCGTTCCACCCGGCGAGTAACCCACGAGGAAAGATAACATCACAGTCGTTGTGTTTGTCTACGAGATGCCTCCAATCCAACTTTAAAACGAAAGTTCATGTGTCGTCTATGTGTCATGTGTCTCCGTTTGCAGTAAAAAAAATGTTCCCAATGTTTGGGCGAAGAGTCCAGAACCAGGGCCACAACAGCCTTTAGAATAAAGGGGGGGGGGGGGGGGGGGTCATTTTAAGACTGAGGGTAGAGAAAAAAAAAAACTTTTTTTTTCATCACACCAGAGAGTTGAATTTGTGGAATCCCTGCCACAGAGGGCAGTGGAGGCCAAGTCACTGGATGGATTTAAGAGAGAGTTGGATAGAGCTCTAGGGGCTAGTGGGGTCAGGGGATATGGGGAGAAGGCAGGCACGGGTTATTGATAGGGGACGATCAGCCATGATCACAATGAATGGCGGTGCTGGCTCGAAGGGCCTCCTGCACCTATTTTCTGTGTTTCTATGTTTGCCGTTTACTTCTCATTTCTGTGAGATGTTCCAAGTTCCTCTCCCGAGTTACTCTCGAGCCAACAGCGACTACCGACGTGTGGGACAATCACCACACGGATAAAAGTGAAGTCTTGCAGTTTTTTTTTTATTTTTAAACTCTACAAAGCCGCCCCTGACCATGGATAGAACTGCCCCGATGATCAGCATCTCCGCGTCTCTTGTGTCGCTGCACGCTTCTCTGGGACGCCGCTCGATTCTCAGATTCTGCTCAGATGCGTTCCCCACAGAAGTGAACGAACTGTGACAACCCTTTGTTAACGAAGAAACTGCAGATGCTGCAGAATCGAGCTGGAGAAACTCAGCGGCGCAGCAGCATCTAAGAGGCGAAGGAGATAGGCGACGTTTCGGGTCGAGACCCTTCTTCAGACTGGTCAGGGATCAGGGAAACGAGAGATATAGACGGTGATGTGGAGAGATAAAGAACAATGAATGAAAGATATGCAAAAAAAGTATCGATGATAAATGGAACAAGCCATTGTAAGCTGTTTGTGGTGTGAAAATGACAAGCTAGTGCGACTAGGGTGGGGGAGGGAGATAGAGAGAGAGGGAATGCCAGGGCCCGAGGGCTGAGGGAGAGGTGGGAAGGGGAGGAGACAGCAAGGGTTAACAGAATTGAGAAAATTCAATGTTCAAGCCCAAAGGATGCAAACTCCCCAAGCGGAATATGAGGTGCTGTTCCTCCAACCTGCTGTGTTGCTCACTCTGGCCGTGGAGGAGGCCCAGGACCGTGGAGGAGACCCACAGGACAACCCTTTCATTTGTTTGCAAACTCCAGCCACAGGCAACGTGCCTCGTATTTTTTTCCCCCAAGGCCGGTGCAGTGCGTATATAGCGACATGGTGATGTCTTGTCGTGTCATTCACCTCTGTGTGTTTGCAAACAACAACAAAAAAAAACCATTTATCAAATTGTTGCCTAACGGACTGCAGGGAGAACTTGAACGCTTTTGTAAATCGATTAAATTCAGGTAGAAGTTGAACTCAAGATTTAAATCCCCCTGAAAGTCAGGTTTCTTAACACAGGATGGATGTTCTGCCAGAAGGGAGTTGCTGAATAAACTCGTCTCCCGTTTCCCTCCGTTTCTTGCATGACCTGGGCTCGCCGGCTTTATTTCCTCTCTCCGTCACGTGTGTAACGTACACAAGTGTAAAATCATAAACTGACCAACAAGGTCCAGTGTTCTCCCCTGTCAGTTGAGTTTAGTTTAGAGATGCAGAGCGCGGAAAACAGGGCCCATCCTTCGTCGCCCGCCGGTCCGTGCCGACCAGGGAACCCCCCCCGCCAGCACACTAACCACGCGTCCTAAAAACACCCAAAACAGACACACACAACTGGGGACATTGGTTAGCATGTCGCCAACCAATACCTACAACAACCCGCTCAGATGGTCTTTGGGGACCCTCGGAGAAAGGCCCCCCACGCCGGGCACGGAGGAAACTTCACAAAGTCAGACAGATACTGGCAGCAAACCCGAGTCGGGATCGAACCCGGGTCCCGACGCCTGGCACAAAGTCCTCTGTCTGGCGGCGAAGAAGGAGACACCGCCTTCCTGGCGCTTTGAGTTCAAGATAGAGTTCAGCGCGGGGCGGGGCCGCATCGGTTGATCTGACCCCTAAACACGGGCAAATGCCACAACGTCCAGTGGTGCCCAGGGAGATCTTTCTTTTCCATGGGTTGAAACACGCGTCGCGTAGTTTTAAAGACAGCGGGCGGGCCGAGGCTTGCGTACATTGGAATTGAACTTTAACTGCCAGTGTACACCCCGCTGCGGACCCCTCTTGGACAAGAATTTAAGGAAAGGTGATAGAGCTTCTAGGGGCGAGTGGAGTCAGGGGATATGGGAGAAGGCAGGCGCGGGTTATTGATGGGGGGGTCCACAAATGAATGGCGGTAGCTGGCTCGAAGGGCCGAATGGCCCCCACCTGCAACCTATTTTTCGACCTTTCTATGAGACGGGAGATGAAATCGCCGTCGAAGGTGGGGACGGATGGTTCCTCCGCGCCTGGCCCGGCTAAAAGCGGAAGGATTCGTATTTGCCTGCAAAGTCGGGCTTGGTTTTTAGTAAGGGAAGAGGGGGTTTGGTCCTGGGTTGATTTTGTCTAGTTCGCACCACACTGTTCCCCCGCTGTGTGGGGGTGAGAATCCACGCCGGGTGCCGGCCGGCCGCTGCCGCTGTTCATTCACATCAGGTTGTGCACACCAGGTTGTTGGGAGATGGAGCTCAGGCTCGCCCCCGGGTGGCTGCGCCTGCGTTGGGTGCCCCGGCGGGCGTTAAGGTGGAGGGGGGGGGTGGGGGGGGGGGGGGGGGGGGGGGGGTGGGAGGGGGGCGGCCGTGTGGTGCAAGGCTGTGGGGCTAGGCGGGGATCAGTCCGCATGCTCCCACCGCTCTCGTTCTCTTTTGTTTTGTTTTTTTCTGTGCCGTGCAGTAGCAGGGAACAAGAGGCGGTCTAACCTCGCTGGGGGGCTCAAAACCTCTGCCGCCTTGCCCCCTTGGGTTCCTTTGGTTGCGTCTCAAAAACCTGCGCTGCTCTGTGCTCCCATCCCAGCGCTGCCCCAGGCGCTCTGCGTCCTCTGCTCTCTGCCCCCCTGCTCGTGGAAAGGCGCTTCCTGTCCCATTTTCTTCAATCCACCCGCTGTAACGAGGAGGGGGGCCGGCGGGCTGGCTGGTGGGGGTGGGGTGTTGGTGGGGGGGCAGGTGGGGGGAGGGTACAAACCACCGAATCCATTCTCTCTCTACCCCTCCCTCGCCTCGCTCACTCGCCCCTCTCCCCCACTCCCTCGCTGTGTAGACTCTCCCCCCCCCCCCCCTCGCCGCGCTCGCTTCCTCCCCTCCTCCCTCTCTCTCGCTCCTTCGCCCAACGCCCGCCCTCCCCTCGCCCCCAGATACTGACAGATGAGGAAAGCACTCACTCGCAGGCTATTGGGGGAGATAGTAAACAAGGGGAGCAAACGCTGCTTCCCCCCCCCCTCCCGTTTCTCCGTTGAATTTCCCGAACTTCTGGGAATTGGAAATGCGATTGAATTGCAAGACGGATTTTCCTCCGAATACGATTTAACGGCACAACGGTGTGCTGTGTCTTCTTCCGTCTCGCTTTGCTCACGGCGACTACACGGCCATGGGTACGGGAGAAAGAGAAGGGGAGGGGGGGAGAGGGAGGGGGGGGGGGGGGGAAGGGGGGAGGGAGGGAGAGGAAAGGGGAGAGGGGGGAGAGGGAGAGGAAGAGAAGAGGGGAGAGAGGGAGGGTAGAGGGGAGAGATAGGGAGAGGAAAGAGGGTAGAGAGGTGTGGATGAGGGGGGAGAGGTATGTGGGGAGAGGAAGAGGGGATAGGAGATAGGTAGAGGGAGATGAGGTAGGAGGGGATAGTAGAGGAAGAGGGGAGAGAGGAGAGGAGAGGGGAGGGGGAGAGGAAGAGGGGAGGAGGATGAGAAGAGGGGAGAGAGGTAGGGAGAGATGGGAGAGAGGGGAAAAGGGGGAAGGATAAAGAGAGGGAAGGGGGAGAGAGGGGATGAGGGGGGGAGAGAGGGGGAGTGAGGGGAAAGGGGTGAGGGGAAGGGGTGGGGTGGTTGTGGGGGGGTGTGGTTGTGGGGGGGTTGGTTGGTTGGTGGGGGGGTATGTGTGGTTGTGGGGGGTTGTAGTTGTGGGAGTGGTGGGTGTGTGGTGGGTGTAGGTGGGGTGTGGGCTGGTGTTGTGTTGGGGTGGTAGGGGGACTCTCACACGGTGGGGGGGAGCGCTGTGTCCGCCGGCCTCTGTCCCTGTGACAGAGGGGAACGAGGGTGGAGGACGGGGCCGGGCTGTAGTCTCGGCTGCAACATCGACATCGGGGGATTGTATTGCAGCTGCCGACCCATGCTTACCTTCTGTCGTCGCTGCTTCACCCGTCGGAATGCGCCTGCGGAGGTGGGGAGGGTGAGGGAGCGGGGCGCCGGCGGGAGGGGGGGGAGGGGGAGAGGAGGGTGGCCGCCGCGCGGCAAGGAGGGAGGGGGAGACGCGGAGGAGGACAGAAAGGGGCGCTGTACTGGTGGGGGGGAGGGAGGGGGGTGATGGGAGGGAGCGCCGGATCCCCGGCCAGAGGGGAAGGTGGTAGGGATAGGGAGGAAGTACAGAGAGGGGGAGAAGAGGAAAGAAATAGGGCGCAGCTCAGCGGAGGGGAGGTAGAGAGAGAAGAAGGGGGGAGGAGGGAGCGCCCTCTTAACGGGAGAGGAGAGAAGGGGGGTGGAGCGCCTCACTCCCTCGGGAGAGGAAGGAGGGAGAGGAGGGAGCGCCTCACTACGGTAGAGAAGGAGGAGAGGTGGGAGCGCCTCACTACGAGAGAGAAGGGAGGAGAGGAGGGAGCGGCTCAACTAATCGGGAGAAGGAGGGAGAGGAGGGAGCGCCTCACTACGACCGGAGAAAGAGGGGAGAGAGGAGCGCCTCTCTACGAGAGAGAAGGAGGGTGAGGAGGGTGCGGCTCTCTACGGGAGAAGGAGGGAGAGGAGGAGCGCCTCACTACCGGGAGAGAAGGAGAGGAGGGAGAGAGGGAGCGCCTCACACTATGGGAGAAGAGAGAAGGTGAGGGAGGGAAGGAGCGCCCTCACATACGGGAGGAGAAGGAGGAGGGAAGAGATGAAGAGGGAGCGCCACAATACGGAGAGAAGGAGAGGGGGAAGCGCCTCACCGACGGGAAGAAGGAGAGGGAGGAGAGGGAGGGAGCGCCTCTAAAACAACCACGGGAGAGAAGAGGAGGGAGGAGAGGGCGGGAGCGCCTCACCACGGAGTAGAAGGAGAGTGAGGGAGCCGCCTCACCACGGAGAGAAGAAGAGGAGGAGCGCCTCAACCACGGGAGAGAAGAAGAGGGAGGGAGCGCCCGCACCACGGACGGGAGAGAAGGAGGGGAGCCGCCTCACTACGGGAGAGAAGAGGGGGAGGAGGGAGGCGCTCTAAACACTACGGGAGAAAGGAGAGGAAGGGAGAGGAGGGGAGCGCCTCAAACTATAAAACAAACATACGGGGGAGGCTGAGAAGGTGAGGGAGGGGAGCGCCTCACTATCTGGAGAGGAAAGAAGGAGGGATGGAGGGAGCGCCTCACACTCGGGATAGAAGGGTGGAGAGAGGAGGAGGAGCGCCTCACTACGGTAGAGAAGGAGGGAGAAGGAGGGACGCCTCTCACACAATAAATCACTATACGAGAGAGAAGGAGGGAAGGAGGAGGGAGCGCCTCACTAAGGTAGAAGGAGGGAGAGTGAGGGAGAGCGCCTCACTACGGGAGAGAAGGAGAGGGAGGGAGAGGAGGGGGGAAGCGGCCTCACTAGGGAGAAGAGAGAAGGTGAGGGAGAGAAGGGAAGACGGCCTCACTACGGGAGAGATGGGAGGAGCGCGCCTCACAACAACTACGGGAGAGAGAGAGGATAGGAGGGAGCCGGGGCCGCGCACTAACGGGGAGAGATGGGAGAGGGAGGGAGAGGAGGGAGCGCCCCACTACGCTAAACTACCGGGAGAGAAAAAAAAAGGAGGGAGAGGATGGAGGGCGCCTCACTAACTACGGAGAGAAGGGAGGAGCGTAGTGTGATTAGGGTGCCCCACTACGGGAAGAAATAAAAAGAGAGAGGGATAGTAGGGACGTGGCGGCCCCTCAAACTCTATACGGGGGCTTCATACGTGAGCTCCGATCTGGCGGCGCGTTAGCCGTGCCTTACTCCCTACGGGGGAGAAGGAAGGGCTTCGGGTGCTGCCGTCCTGGGGCTCGTTGGTTGTGGCCATCCACTATGGAGGCGACGGAGGGAAGATTGAGGGAGAGCGCCACACGCCGCGGGTACTGGCTCGCAAGGCTTGAAGCGTGCGCGCCGTTGCACACACCTGGATAGCTCTGGGCGCTTGCTGTGTCGGGCTCTGGCGGTTCTTTTCGCTTCCTTTCGTGGCGCCGTCTTTTTCTCTCCACCCAAACCTTCTCTCGTTCTCCCCTCTTCTAGCTGAGTGGCTCGTCCACCCCCCACCTCCAACCAACAACACAAACACCCAACACCTTGCGGCTACGGCGCGGGATTTGACTCTCTCCTCCCAACTTCGAGAGGGCGGCGGAGGAGTAGCTAAAGGAAGGTAGAGGCGGGCAGCAATTTCAATCACCACATTCCCCTCCCTACGGCATAGAAGCAGTGGGCCAACTTCACCCACCTCTTCAGGGCCAATTTGGCGAGTCCCAATTACCCGCGTCCTACACGTCGGAGAATCACAAAGTCACTACCTCCCGGCCCCAGATGTCGAACCCAGGGATTCCAAATCATTTCCTGGCCTTCGACGAAGAGTTTTTGGCGTGGAGGGCGACCCAGCAGTCCCTGTTGAAACCGATGTGTTGACGGTGCGGATTTTATAACACAAAATTCCCCCCGCGGGGGCCTCTAAGCGATTCGACAGAGAGGCAAGTCTGCAGGGCGATTGGGCAATTAGTTCAAAAGATCCCTCTAGTTATGAGTTTTAGTTAGGGGGGAGCACCTTCAGAGCGAGGTAAAGCTTGTGAAAGTCCGATCTAAGGTTGTCCGGGGGCCACCAGAGTGTGTGGAGGGGCCATGGGCCGCACTCCAGGCAATTCCTCTCTCTGGCGGCAAAATCGAGACACCGGCTGCTTGCCCTGCGTGGAGTTTGCAGGTTTTCACCCTGTGACACGCGTTTGATTTTTCTTCCCTCTCTTTCCCCCCCCCCCCCCCCTCTTCTCCCTCCCCTCCGGGTGGCCCTATTGGCTCCCACACCCCAAAGAGACTAGAGACCCAGAAACATTTGTTTACATGGGTGCAGAGGAGCCCATTCGGCCCATTCCCAGGGCCAGCAACCACGCCATTCAATATTGATCAACGCTGATCGTCCCCAATCAATAAAACCCGTGCCTGCCTATCTCCTCTCTCCCCCATATATTCCCTTGACATCCACAAGACCCTAGAGCTCTACTAACTCACTCTAAAAAATCCATCCAGTGACATGGGGCCTCCAACTGCCCTCTGAGCAGGGAATTCCACAGATTCACAACATCGTCTCTGGTGAAAACGTTTTTTTTATTTTTCTTTTTTAATTTATTTTTTTTTTTTTTTTTTTTTTTTTTTTTTTTTTATTTTATTTTTTTTTTTTTTTTTATTTTTTTTTTTTTTTTTTTTTTTCCTTACCTTTCTTTTTTCCTTTTTTTTTATTTTTTTTTTTTTTTTTTTTTTGTTTTTTTTTTCTTTTCCTTTTCTAGGCTTCTCCTTTTGTTTTCATTTTTCCCTTCTTTTTTCTCTTTCTCCCCTTCTTTCTTTTTTATTTTTTTTTTTTTTTCTATCCACCTTTTCTTTTTTTTTTCTTTTTTTTTTTTTTTTCCTTTTTTTTTTCTTTTTTTTTCCTCCTTTCTTTTTTTTTTTTTCCCCCCTTTTTTTTTATTTTTTTTTTTTTTTTTTTTTTTTTTTTTTTTTTTTTTTTTTGTTTTTTTTTTTTCTTTTTTTCTTTTTTTTTTTGTTTTTTTTTTTTTTTTTTTCTCCTTTTTTTTTCTTTTTTTTTCCTTTTTTTTTTTTCTTTTTTCTTTTTTTTTTTTTTTTTTCTTTCCCTTTTTCCTTTTTCTTTTCATTTTCTCACCATCAGTCTTAAAATGACCTCCCCTATATTCTAAATATTCCTAAGATCATCTAAGACTGTGGTCCCTTGGTCCTGGACTGCCCCCAACTTCGGGAACATTTTTTCCCTGCAATCTAGCTTGTCCAGTCCTTATATAATTGGTATATGTTCTATAAGATCTCATTCCCCGTCATGCCTCTAAAAAACCTCCAGTGAATACAAGCCTAGTCTTTTCAATACCTCTTTCTCTCAAATAAAGTCACGACGGGCCATCACAGGGATCAATCACCTCGAGAACCTGCGCTGCAAACTGCCTCCAAAAACGCAAGGATGTCCTTCCTCAATTAAGAGACCAAAACTGTACACAATACTCCAGATGTTGGTCTCACCCCCCGTTTTATCAAACCTGAAGCCCTGTACAAACATGCAGAAAACCTCTTTACCTCCCTCTCTTTACAGAAATTTCCTTTGTTAAATGAAGGACAAGGGCAGAACAGGATAAACTGGACCGAAGTGTGGCTGAGGAACTGTGGCAGGTGCCAGGGATTAGATGTCTTTTATTAGACCCCATGGGATCGATCTGTTTTGGGAAAGTATGGGGGGAGTACGAAAAAGGGACAGATTGCATCTAACTTAAAAGAGGTGGGGGAGGAAACAACCCCACCAGGCATTCTGGCACACGTTTTGCCAAACTACACGGTGGTTTTAAACTGAATAAGGGGGTGGGGGGGGGGGGTTGGGGGGGGGGGGGGGAGGGGGGGGGGGGGGTGGGGGGGGGGGGGGGGGGGGTGGGTTGTCAAATGGGATAGTCGACGATGAATTAAAGGGAAAGATAGTAAAGGGATAGTTAATGACCCCAGAATAACGGGAAATGAAGCTCACAACAGGGAAAGGAGAGTATGGCCAGGTGCAATAGGAGCGATGTGAAAGGTGACGATGCGTATGGAATTGAAAGTATTGTATATGAATGCGCGAAGTATAAGAAATTAAAGTAGATAGAGGCCACTTGAGGCTCAGTTAGAGGTTGGTAGATATATGGCATTTATGGGGATTAAAGCTGAAACCGTGTCGACAAAGGAGGATAGGGCCTGGGAACTTAATATTCAGGGTTAACCATCCTATGAAAAGGCCTAACAGGTGGGCAGAAGTGGGTAGCTCCGCAGGGTGGGGATGGAATACAGTCCCCCTTGCAGGAAGAAATAAGGACTGTGACGAGTAGGGTCACGGGAATTGATAGAGGCATTGCAAAGGCAAGAAGACACCGAATTGGCGGTTAGTGAAGGAGAAGGTTAACATCGGACGGTAGAGTGTCAGAGATGCCGGCCGTGAACAAAGGGGACGATGAAAGGCATGATTAGAGGACTGGCCAAGGTAGACTGTAAGGGACCCTACGGGAATTGACCGGTGGAAACAGCATGGCAGCAGAATTTCTGGCATAATCCGGACGAGACTGCAGATCATTTCATCAAAAAGGAAGAAAGATACTCAGGGAGAGGAGGCGACCAAGGCTGACAATAGAGAAGTTGGGGATATAATAAAACTACAGAAAAAGAAAAAGGTGTTGTAACACAGCAAAAGCGTAGTCCGGAAGCCAGAGGATTGGGGATATATATGAGTAGAAGGCAGGCACGGGTTCGATTGTGGATGATCATCCATGATCCCAATGAATGGCGAGGCAGGCTCGGAGGCCCGAATTGCCCCTTCCACCCACCTATATACTGTGTTTTCTACGATTGGGTGAACATAATGAGGAACGAAAGAGATGGCAGGGGTCTGGGGAGTGTTGTGGGAGCAGAAGGTCAGGAAGTGTCCGGTACATAGTTCCCTAAAGTGTGTCACGGGTAGACGGGGAGTAAAAATTGCAGAGCAGAGGCGTCTAGGAGAGCTGGAACGTAGTTCTTCAAAGTGGCATCACAGAGCGAGCAAACGGGTCTTTTTATTGACGAAAATTGCACCTTTATGAGTCTGAGGTTGTAGGAGATCTGCCGTGAAATAAGAAACTTGGTGCGCGCCACATACAGATTTAAGAGCGGTTCGTCCCCGATCGCCGTTTCTGGGATACCATGTTGTTGGAAAGATGTCAAGCTGGAAAGGGAGCATGAGAAGAAGACAAGGATGTTGCCCAGGAATCGTGGAGGGCTGAGCACAAAGGAGAGGTTGAGTAGGCTTAGGAATTGATGACTTGGAAACGCGCAGGAGGATTAGGGTGAACTCATAGAGGAGTACAAGATCCACTATGGGAATAGATCAGGGCTGAGAATTGCGCATAGAGTAGGGGGAAATCAACAAGCAGAGGTCCTTAGGTTTTAAGGTGAGGGCTGGAGGGCGATAATTTAATAAGAAAAATATGCGAGGTAACAACTGTGCTGTCTGTGGCGGAGTATTGCACGTTACTCTTACGTTCTTTGGCCGATATCTTCGGGGGGATTTTCCCTCCCCCCACTCCAAAAACGATAATTGGCCTTGATTGGCAGTAAATAAAATTACCCGCTGGCTGAGTGAAGCTACACCACCTTTTTGAGGTTGGGAGAACGCGCTGTGGGATAAATAACTGTGGGTGGTGCATTGTAGGGAGACATTTTATCTGGCTTTTGTGAATGTGGGAGTAAGGA